>CM019720.1:13758822-14358822 GCA_009760885.1 Achatina immaculata | reverse complement strand
TTTCTTTGGAGGTGGGGATCCATGATGTTTCCATTGCTTTAACTGTTCTTTGGTTTCTGGTTCAAAATGATGAAACCAAATCTCATCCATAGTCAGAAATTGCTGAAGAAAATTTTCATGATCTGCAGAAAAATGGCCAAGATTGTCTCTTCATATGTTGAGACGCCGTTGTTTGTGATCAGATCCAAGAAGTTTCGGGACCCATCGAGCAGAGACCTTTGTCATTTGAAGATCATTCTTTTCCTGCTTCTTAGTCCTGGGTGTTATTGTACGATAAGGTGTGAACCGAGATGTTACAACTGTGAGATAGTTAAATTATAAAGCTGGTCCTACTTTAGTTATAAATAGTCTAACATTCTGTCATCGTGTTATAGATTAACTCCATCATTGAAGACTTAGTTGATTAGCGGTTTTTTGTTTTTGTTTTTTTTTTTGGGGGGGGGGGGGGGGCGCTCCTTTCATTCAACCGAGTGTGGATCATACACACTTGGGTCGAGGGATGTACGACCTTGGCCGAGGCGCCATCGTCCACATGATTTGGTAGCTGGTTTCGGGGGGTGGGTGTATATTGAACGGTTGGCTTGCATCATATTAGATCAGGACACGGCCGGCGATGCCGTGTCTTTGTTGTGCTTATACGTATTATTATTCTGCGTGTTTAGTATATTCTGCCCAGCCCACCTCATGTAGTGTAGATTATATAGTTGTGAATTAATCAGTGATGTAAGGTTCCTGTATTTACGTATCAATATGGAAAATCTGTGTATGATTTCAGTGTGATTTATCAGAATATGGGATGGACAACATATATGATTCGTTTATTAAGCGTTTCGCGTAGACTGGTCGTGTGCTGCAGTAGGTGTGTCATGGCCGCGATAGCTCGGGGGGGGGGGGGGATAAGTGCTATTGCACATTAGATTCATAGTATAGGCTACGTGTAGGGTTAAGAGAGCCCGAGACCTCAGGTCTATTAGGTTTTCAATATGCAAACATGAGAAGTTATTATCATATGATACCATGCTTAATTACCCTGCATTGTGTTGCCATTGTTCATCAAATCGCTTTTCTTTTATAGATCTTCTTCTTCTTCTTCTTCGTTCGCTTCTACCACCAAATCCGCCCTATGATCCCACTGAATTTACGCCTGTGGTCCTCGTTAAGTCCCGTGGTCCCCCAAAGGACCACACGAGATCCCCGAGAGGACCACAGGAGTTTCAGATTATCGTAGGGCTTGAGCCTGTATTCTTGGTTTGTCTCAGAAGCGGGATTGCGTGACACCGTGGTTTTCGTTGCACCAGTTTAGTCTAGAGTTGGACCTTCTCACCGGAAAACCTCAACGTGTTTTGGATATCAGTATGTCCCCGCTGGGTGAGAGGTGGTAGCCCACCCAGGCCAGAGTTGGACTTTCTCACCAGAAAACCTTGACGTGTTTTGAGATACCCGTGTATCACCGTCGGGTGAGAGGTAGTTGCCCATCCAGTCCAGCGTTAGACTTTCTCACCGGAAAACTTCAGCGTGATTAGGATACGCACACATCCCCGCCGGGTGAGAGGTGGTTGCCTATCTAGACTGCCCTGGTCCAGTGTCTCCGATTTCAGCATTTTGTGGTCGTGGCCGCTACACTTCCTAGTTGTTACCAGGATGGAGCTTTTGTCCAGGAGGACGAATCCTCGCCACTAGTGACTTCCACCCCTGGGTTGAGCCGGTTTAGGCATATTATCCCAGTATGGGCGTGTTTGGGACATAACCGACCTCTAGAGCAGAGGTACCGTGACATGTGTAGGTTTCAAGTTGCACCCCTGGTGTGAGCCGGTTTAGGCATATTTTCCCAGTATGGGTGTATATCAGGCGTGACCGACCTCTAGAACGGAGGTGGCATGACATGAATAGCCATCAAGTTTCACCCCTGGTGTATGCCGACTTAGGCATATTTCACCAGTGTAGGTGTATTTTGGACATGGCCGGCCTCTAGAGCAGAGTTGCCGTGGTATGTGTAGCTCTCGCAGCGATACTACTGGACATACCGATTAAACTTCACTTTATCCTTTCCTTCACCTTTTCACATCAGCGCCGCACAGCAACCCTTATCTCTTTTCTGCAGTTTCTTCCTTGACCGGGAAGAGCTTCACTCCACGCGCGACATCCGAAGAATTTCACCAGCAGTGTCTTAACCTCTGTGTTAAGCCGGTTCAGGCATTTCACCCGATATGAGTGCACTTAAGACGTGGCCGACCTCCACACCAGAGGTGCTGTGATTTGACTGCTTGCTTCGCTTTTTCCTTTCACCACTTTTTCCGCAGTAGTGCCGCACGGCAACCCCATTTGCACCTTTCTTCACTGGCCGGGAAGAGCACCGCTCCACGCACGGCAGCTGAAGAATCTCGCCAGTTGAACTAATAAAAGCGCTCTTTCCATGAGGGTCGGAGCTTGGTAAACAAGTGTTAGCTCTAGAATTGCCACAGTTATCCAAGTAAGATCGTGTCATCTAAGGAACCTCGACTAATTTAATGTGCATGGCTTAATCTTTGAGACAAGCATATGACTACTGGCAGGATCAACCAGATAGCTTTCTTCACCGAACCTTAGTCGGATATCTGCCAACAGACCGACGCGGGGCAAGGGAGACAGCGTTCTGTTCAGAGCGGATCCCTTTCGACCCCGGCGGCGTTTCATTTCCTTTAACCGGCGGGGGCGGCTGGCGCCTCTCTCTGCTCTAGCGAACGAGAAGAGAGCCCAGCCACCCACAACAAACGCACATTATATACTGCAGACCCGATACTCTTTGCGAGAGATGGGGCAATTTCGAGACCATCGGTCGACAAAAATGTACTACATCGTTAGCACGAACCTGGCTGGCTAGCCGTTTATATGCTTCGCTCGACGGACAAACCACTTGTTTCTGCATCGAAACACCTTAACTCTCGCCGTCCGGGAAGGGAGTGAAAGCCTGTCTCCCCACGCACGGAACTTGAGAGCGCTTTTTCGCCAAAAGAACGGTCGGCCTGTGCAACAACAGCAGCCCGCGCTGTGCAGCTCGGCGCGGCTCTGCGCGGCTGACTTTTTTTATAGATGATTACTTGAAGTATTTTGCACTGCATTGATCTTTTTTCATCCAATTGTTTTTCTACCAGTGAAGATTGGTTGAAGCATTTTGCATCGCACTGATCTTGTTAATTCAGTAGTTCGTTCATCATGATGACACATGTCTTGATGTCATGTTAATGTCAATGTCAGTTGCATGTGCTGTTGTGGCGTACAGTGAGATTAAAATGCTGTGTCCTTGACTTTAGATTTGGTGATTTGTACTACATGTCAAAGTATTGTTCTACTGACTGAATGCTTGAGGATTTAAGCACAATTAGCGTACACATATACCAAGGAGAGAGAACCTGGGTTTCTGATCAAATCGGAGAGTTAGATTGGCCTCTAGTGCTGTAGCGTGTGCCAAGGGAATGTTGGTTTGTAACCATCTTGAGAAAATATTCCTCCCACTAACTATAAAGGTGAACTTGCACCAAATATTCCTCCCACTATTTATAAACGTAAATCTGCGCCAAATATCCCTACCACTAGTTATAAACGTACGTTCTCACCAAATATTCCTCCCACTAATTATAAACGTAAACCTGCACCAAATATTCCTCTCACTAGTTATAAACGTAAAGTTGCACCAAATATTCCTCTCACTAGTTATAAACGTAAACCTGCACCAAATATTCCTCCCACTAGTTATAGACGTAAACTTGCACCAAATATTCCTCTCACTAGTTATAAACGTAAACCTGCACCAAATATTCCTCCCACTAGTTATAAACGTAAACCTGCACCAAATATAACTCCCACTAATTATAAACGTAAACCTGCACCAAATATAACTCCCACTAGTTATAAACGTAAACCTGCACCAAATATTCCTCCCACTAATTATAAACGTAAACCTGCACCAAATATAACTCCCACTAGTTATAAACGTAAACCTGCACCAAATATTCCTCCCACTAGTTATAAACGTAAACTTGCACCAAATATTCCTACCACTAATTATAAACCTAAATTTGCACCAAATATTCCTCCCATTAATTATAAACGGAAACCTGCACCAAATATTCCTCCCACTAGTTATAAACGTAAACGTGCACCACATATTCCTCCCACTAATTATTAATGTAAACCTGCACCAAATATTCCTCCCACAAATTATAAACGTAAACTTGCACAAAATATTCCTCCCACTAATTATAAACGTAAACCTGCATCAAATATTCCTCCCACTAGTTATAAACGTAAGTTCTCACCAAATATTCCTCCCACTAATTATAAACGTAAACCTGCACCAAATATACCTCCCACTAGTTATAGACGTAAACTTGCACCAAATATTCCTCCCACTAATTATAAACGTAAACCTGCACCACATATTCCTCCCACTAGTTATAAACGTAAACCTGCACCACATATTCCTCCCACTAATTATAAACGTAAATTTGCACCAAATATTCCTCCCACTAGTTATAAACGTAAACTTGCACCAAATATTCCTCCCATTAAATATAAACGTAAACTTGCACCAAATATTCCTCTCATTAAATATAAACATAAACTTGCACCAAATATTCCTCTCACTAGTTATAGACGTAAACTTGCACCAAATATTCCTCTCACTAAATATAAACATAAACTTGCACCACATATTCCTCCCACTAGTTATAGACGTAAACTTGCACCACATATTCCTCACACTAGTTATAAACGTAAACTTGCACCAAATATTCCTACCACTAGTTATAAACGTAAGTTCTCACCAAATATTCCTCCCACTAAATATAAACATAAACTTGCACCACATATTCCTCCAATTAATTATAAACGTAAACTTGCACCAAATATTCCTCTCACTAGTTATAAACGTAAACTTGCACCAAATATTCCTCCCACTAAATATAAACATAAACTTGCACCAAATATTCCTCTCATTAGTTATAAACGTAAACTTGCACCAAATATTCCTCTCACTAGTTATAAACGTAAACTTGCACCAAATATTCCTCCCACTAAATATAAACATAAACCTGCATCAAATATTCCTCCCACTAATTATAAACGTAAGTTCTCATCAAATATTCCTCCCACTAATTATAAATGTAAGTTCTCATCAAATATTCCTCCCACTAGTTATAAACAAGCTTGACACTAGGTTTTATTCAGACTTACATGCAACGACCATCTTTGCTCACACGAAGCCCAGATAAAATTGCTCCCGGGCAAAATGTTTAAAGTAACATATTATTTAAAAATAATTCTGTTATTACTTAAAAGTAACATGACTGTATTCTGATATCGTTTAAAAGTAACATGTTTGTGTTATGATATTGTTTAAAAGTAACATGACTGTATTCTGATATCGTTTAAAAGTAACATGTTTGTGTTATGATATTGTTTAAAAGTAACATGTTTATATTCTGATATTGTTTAAAAGTAACGTTCGTACACAGAAGAATGGGTATACAGGTATATTTCCATGCTGCATTTTTACGCATGTTAAACGTCACGAGAGTTGAGAGAAGACAGCCTTGAGAAAGGGTACATAATGGGAAAAAGAAAAAGAGGAAAACCAAGGCAGAGGTGGCTGCAAGATGTCGCTGATAATCTGCAAATGGATGTATCAACAGCAGGCCATCTTGCTCACAACCGAGAGGCCTACATGAGAGCTGTTAGGGAGGCAAAGCTTCGCAAGGTACATGCAAATGCCCGACTGACTGATTTCTGCACATAAATTACAACTGTGGTCTCTGTAATTAATATCCATTGTTGGACTCTCATTTCAGTTAACCAAGTATTAGAAAACATTCCCTTACATTTCTCCAACAACCAACATTTTGTTCTTGAATTATTGTTTTGTATTCCTCTTAATTGAACACTCCATACTTGGGCACGCCAGTAAATATTTCGGTCTCTGATTCTGTGATGACGGACGAAAGTATAATGCACAATGTATTCTTTATGTTTTCAAATTCTAGCTCGGCCCGTGGCACATTTTGAGGCAGTTTTGCAACAGATTGTTCTTAGGTAGGTTTACCTGGATCAGCGTTTCTCAACCAGCTCTAACCTGGAGGAACCCTTGATTATCGTTCTAGGTGTAAGGGAACTCATTATATCAACAGCTAATGATATCGTATGTTATCTGTAAGTTGTAGATACAGTAATCCAGTAATATGTCGATTATAAGAAATGTGTTGTTGTTTTTTTTAAAGCATGTCTGTCACAGAATCCTGGTTGAGAAACGTTGACCTAGACAGGCTTCTGTGCTTTCATTACCTTACTTACGTCTGTTTTCCACGTGTCAGCTACTGAAAGGTGTAACAGAGTATCAGGAAGGAGTACAGGAGTATTATCATTAAAAAAAAAAAAAGGATACAAAAGATACCAAGATGTTCAAAGTCTGTCTAGAGGATGTCTGTGAAGTGCCACGTGTCCCAAAAGGAAATAGTAATTCCTGTTCACGTGCTGCTCTCTGTATCCGAAGAGTGGAAGCCGCGCGCGTAGAAACTCTCCTGTCCCTGATATCCGACTGGTTCGGAGCGCGTTGCTTGCTCAGCTTCCTTGTAGGCCACCGAGTGTAGTATGTGGTGAAAGCACAGTCATCTTTGCCTCACAAATCCAGTGTAGTCAGTCAGCGGTATAAACAATAACTTAATATTAAAAAAAAAAAAACTCAGTAAAACAGAATACAATCTTCACGCATTGTCTCAGCCGGACTATATGTGTGTATGTATTAATTTCATGGGAAAATCAGAAACTAATCATACTATAAGACACATATATCCGTTTTCACATATTTTTATTACTAATATATCATAATACTTACTGTAAAATTATGTTAAGATTAGCAGTCTGTTTCATTCACTAAGTTTATGTGTTTAGCTACAGGCGTTATCAGAGTAATGTAAAGAAGTAATATTCTAGATGAAGGTAAGTTTAACAATTGTTCACGTCTTTCGTTCACATCATCGATCTACATGTCTTTTGATTTTGGCTTTCGTCATACCAATAAATTTATTCAATATTTCTTGCATAATTATGTTCCGAGATGTAAAAGTGCAGCATTAAGATAATATATGAAAATAAAAAGGGAAAAGAAGAAAATTAAACACTTAAAACAGAGTAGGGCGTTGCTGTGCGCTGACTAGTCACTAACATTTAGGGAGTCTGTGAACTCTACCATGACTTTTCTGTGACTCCGGGCGTAAGCTGTCTGCATGCAGGGCAAGGCACACGAATTGCACTGTACACATGGCTGTCAGTATATTATGGAAACTTCAAGCAGAAATCAGTCTCCCGTTTAATCGGACTAATCCCTATTTCAAGCGAAGGGAACGATGCTACTACTACTACTACTACTACTACTACTACTCCTACTACTACTACTACTACTACTACTACTACTGTTGCTGCTGCTGCTACTATTACTACTACTACTAATAATAATAATGAGGCAAAATTTTAAAAACGTAAAGCCACTTTCAGATTTCAAAAGTACTGTTTAAATTAACTTATTATTTGTGAAATCTGTTTCTTTGTTTTTTTTTCTGGCTGAAATCATGAATAAGAAATTTGTTTACTGTATTTGCTCTTTGCACTTTCCTGTCATTGGATTTCTCTGTTTTCCTACAAGTAGTTTTGAGTATCCTTTAATTTTTTCGAACGTTCATTCATTAGACAAATTGGCACTAGAAGCTAGCTAACATGTCTCTGAATTCTGTATAGTCCTAGGTACTTTTAAATAGATCAGTTGCTAAGCTTTTATTGTTTCATTTGATTAACCCCTTCAGATGTCCCTTTTTTATGTTCTCATTGGTTGATTGACTGACTGAATCATTGACTGATTGACTGAACTTTATTTTGCAAAAAAGGTGAAGAATTGGGCACTCAGGCCCGTCTGTCATTCTGCCTTTTATCATGCAACTTTCTCTCTTTTCCAGACATCTTACATTATACAGTACAAATATGCTAAGGCACGCAATAAACGTGATAGGACTGAAATAACAAAACTGAAATAACAACGCTGAATTGACAGACTTGTTATGCTTCTCTTTTACCCACACGTCAAATACAGGAAATAACAACATTCATGTAACAAATTTACTCTTCCAGTCTTGCACATTAATCAATATCTGCCAAACTACTATACAATAAGAGAATTCAATATACAATCATTTACATTCAGTGCTTGCGTTAAGAGCGTAAAGTAATGTACAAGGTTTGTAAATAGACAGACAGAGAACGAACGAACGAACGAACATATTTTATTTTCAGAGGGTTAAGAATTGCTCACGCAGGCCCGTCTAACATTCTGCCCTTCATCATACAGGTTTCACTCAGTCAGTCATTCAGCATTTGTTAATGAGCATAATGAACATGAAGACACAATTAAATGCTTACATAAACAGATAATAAACGTATCTCTTGTCCATACACTCTACACTCTGATATATGCACCAACATGAAATAAAATTGCATTTTTACATTCATTCAAAACTAACAAATTTATAGAAAAGCAGTATCGAAAAATTGCAACAGTCAAGCCATACTTTAAACTACTTTGGACTATGCTTAGGCAGGCATATAGTCCACATCAAACAGATGTTGACAAAGTTTGAAGTTACGAGGGATGATTGACAAATTCTCAGCATAAGGTACAACGGATTATTTGTGGACAACTTTTTTGGATTGTTTCTCAACATAGCCCCCTTGCAAGTTTATGCACTTAATCCAGCGATCATGGAGCATACGGATCCCCTCTTTGTAAAAGTCAGTATCTTGTGTCAGTAGAAAGTGGTTTACAGCAGGAATGACGTCAACATTTAAAGCAAATTTGTGACCACTGAGCTCCTTTTTTAGTTTGGTAAACAGGTAATAGTCCGAGGGGGCCAAATCTGGGGAACAAGGAGGATGTTCAAGAAGCTGGAAGCCGCATTCATGAATGGCAGCCATTGTCACCTCTTATTTGTGAACTGGAGTACTGTCTTGACGAAAGATGACTCCACTAGTCAATTTCCCTAGACGCTTTTCCTTCAAATTGACCAGCAGTTGCTTCACAAGATTAGCGTAATAGGCCTCGGTAACCGTTCTGCCCTTTTGAAGATAGTCTACCAATAGCACACCTTCTGAATCCAAAAGATGGAAGCCATCACTTTGCCTGCAGACAGAACCACTCTTGCTTTCTTTGGAGGTGGGGATCCATGATGTTTCCACTGCTTTGACTGTTCTTTGGTTTCTGGTTAAAAATGATGAGCCCGAGTCTCATCCATAATCACAAATTGTTGAAGAAACTATTTTCAGGATCTGCAGAAAAATGAGCAAGATTGTCTCCTGACATGTTCAGACGATGTCGTTTGTGTTGGGGTTGGTAGTGAAGATTTTAAGATGTTGACGTCTTCTCTGAAGTGGTTACTGAACTCTTCACAAGTGGGCACATGATTATAACTTTGCAAGTCAGACTGTTCTCTCTTGTTTGCTAGAATGTTAATTGCTTTCCAGACTGATTTATTCTGAACTAGGTTTCTAAAGTAATTTCTCTTTTCTTGCGTAATTAAGTATTGAACTCTATTTCGAAGTAATAGGTAGCTAGTCTTCTTCTTCTTCTTCTTCTTCGTTAGCTTCTACCACCAAGACCGCACTGTGATCCTACTGAATTTACGCCTGTGGTCCTTGTTAGGTCCAGTGGTCTCCTGTGTGGTCCCCGAAAGGACCAGATCCCCAAGAGGACCACAAGAGGTTCAGAGTATCGCAGTGCTTTAGCCTGTATTCTTGGTGGGTCTCTGAAGCGGATTGCGTGACACCGTGGTTTTCGTTGCACCAGTTTAGTCTAGAGTTGGACTTTCTCACCGGAAGACCTCGACGTGTTTAGGATATCAGTGCATCCCCGCTGGGCGAGAGGTGGTAGCCCACCCAGGCCAGAGTTGGACCTTCTCACCAGAAAACCTTGACGTGTTTTGAAATACCCGTGTATCACCGTCGGGTGAGAGGTAGTTGCCCATCCAGTCCAGAGTTGGACTTTCTCACCGGAAAACCTCAGCGTGATTAGGATACGCAAACATCCCCGCCGTGTGAGAGGTGGTTGCCCATCTAGACTGCCCTGGTCCAGTGTTTCCGACTTCAGCATTTTGTGGTCGTGGCCGCTACCCTTCCTAGTTGTTACCAGGTTGGAGCTTTTGTCCAGGAGGAGGAATCCACGCAACTAGTGACTTCCACCCCTGGGTTGAGCCGGTTTAGGCATATTATCCCAGTATGGGCGTGTTTGGGACGTGACCGACCTCTAGAGCAGAGGTACTGTGACATGCGTAGCCTTCAAGATTCACCCCTGGTGTGAGCCGGTTTAGGCATAATTCACCAGTATGGGTGTATATCAGGCGTGACCGACCTCTAGATCGAAGGTGGCATGACATGTCTAGCCATCAAGTTCCACCCCTGGTGTGTGCCGGTTTAGGCATATTTCACCAGTGTAGGTGTATTACGGACGTGGCCGGCCTCTAGAGCAGAGGCGCCGTGGTATGTATAGCTCTCGCAGCGATACTACTGGACATACCGATTAAATTTGACATTATCCTTTCCACCACCTTTTCACGTCGGTGCTGCACAGCAATCGTTATTTCTTTTCTGCAGTTTCTTCCTTAACCGGAAGGAGCTTCACTCCACGCGCGGCATTCGAAGAGTCTCGCCGGCAGTGTCTTAACCTCTGGGGCAAGCCGGTTCATGCATTTCACCCAATATGACTGCACTCCGGACGTGGCCGACCTCCAGACCAGAGGTGCCATGATTTGACTGTTTGCTTCGCTTTATCCTTTCTACCACTTTTTCCGCAGTGGTGCTGCACGGCAACCGCATTTGCACCTTTCTTCATTGGCCGGGAGGAGCACCGCTCCACGCACGGCAGCTGAAGAATCTCGCCAACAGCGGTTGTGAACTAATAAAAGCGCTCTTTCCACGAGGGTCGGAGCTTGGTAAGCATGTATTAGCTCTAGAATTGCCACAGTTATCCAAGTAGGATCGTGTCATCTAAGTAACCTCGAATGATTTAATTCGCGGTTTCACCGTGAGACAGTGTGAACTTAGACATGCATGGCTTAATCTTTGAGACAAGCATATGCCTACTGGCAGGATCAACCAGATAGCTTTCTTCACCGAACCTTAGTCGGATATCTGCCGACAGACCGACGCGGGGCAAGGGAGACAGCGTTCTGCTCATAGCGGATCCCTTTCGACCCCGGCGGCGTTTCATTTCCTTTAACCGGCGGGGGCGGCTGGCACCTCTCTCTGCTCTAGCGAACGAGAAGAGAGCCCAGCCACCCACAACAAACGCACATTACATACTGCAGACCCGATACTCTTTGCGAGAGATGGGCCAATTTCGAGACCATCGGTCGACAAAATCGTAGTACATCGTTAGCACGAACCTGGCTGGCTAGCCGTTTACATGCTTCGCTCGACGGACAAACCACTTGCTTCTGCATCGAAACACCTTAACTCTCGCCGTCCGGGAAGGGAGCGAAAGCCTGTCTCCCCACGCACGGAACTCGAGAGCGCTTTTTCGCCAAAAGAACGAGGTAGCTAGTGAATTCTCTATTTTTGTGGGCCTGATCTCTTTCCCTGAAGACTTGCAATATGTCAGGTGTTATCCGGGGGGGGGGGGGGGGACTTCATTTGATGTTTAACTCACCTCTTTAATAGGAACATGTTTGTCAATTATATCCCTGAAGGTTTTTATCTAGTATTCCAGGGCATTATCAGGGTCAGTAAATGGTACATATGATCTAGAGGTGCTGCTTGTAACCCTGTCAGAAATGATTCTAAGCTGAATTTGCTAAATTTAACATTTTCTAAATTTAATACTGGTATGTTTATTTTGAGGAATCTTCACGCAATGTCGTATCCATGTACAACAGGCCGGATGCTGATCACTCAGTGATGTGTGAGGGACTTTACATTCTATAATGTTTTTTGGATGAACTAAACATATGTGATCTATTAGGGTGGATGATGTTTCAGTTACTCTGGTAGGTTTAGTGATAATTTGGAATAAATTGTATGTTAAAACAATGTCATTCTATGTAGCATCTGTTTGTCTGTAATTATTATTTAAATCCCATGAACAATTATATTCTTTAAATTAAAATACAAAACAGATTAACACATTAAAAGATAGACAGACAGACAGACAGACAGACAGACAGATAGATAGATAGATAGATAGATAGATAGATAGATAGATAGATAGATAGATAGATAGATAGATAGGTAGATAGGTAGGTAGGTAGGTAGGTAGGTAGGTAGATTGATTGATTGATTGATCTTTATTTCAAAAGGGTTAAGAATTGGGCACGCAGGCCCGTTTGACATTCTGCCCTTTATCATACATCTTTCACTCTATTCCAGACATTCTACAAATATGCTGTTCATATAACAAACATAACTAACATTGAAGCTGAGAGACATAAAATAAAATATAACATTTACATTTCACTCTTAAACATTCATTCAGTATAGAAGTAACTACATACATTATAAATGACTATCTACTAAACAAAATTTTCGGGACTATACAGAAAACAATTAATTGTATTCGGTGTCTGTAAGAGCAGTTTAAGATAACTTTTAAGTTTTATAATTCATGGAGGCATGTAGTCGACATCAAATAGATACTGGGAAAGCTTGTAGTTGTAGGAAGGAGTATAATTTATATTTTTTATATAGGATGGGAGGGTATTCCAAAGATGAGCAGCAGAATAACTAAAGCTTTTCTTGTAAAGATCAAGTCTAGGTTTTGGAAGACATATGTTGTTCAAGCGTTGGCTGCACTTTGGGCTAAATTTAAACAGGTTCCATAGATAAGGCGGGGCATGCCGTGAAAGAATTTGATGTACTAACTTGGCTTTGTTGAAGAGGAACCTGTTCTTAAGGGGTAGTATTTTGATACGTTTGTGATGATTAGTTGTTTGTGCTTGATCTTTGTCACTAATGAGCTTTACTGCTCGCTTTTGGAGAGAGCAAAGCCTCTTTGTATTTGACACTGAGCAACCATCCCAAACTGTTGAGCAATAGTCTAAATGTGTTTGTATATGAGCTATGTAGTATGTCTTCCTAGTGTCTTGATCTATGAAGTGCTTAATTTTAGCTAATTGGTATACTTTTTGTGCGATGAGTTTTGTTAGACATTGCACATGAGAGTTCCAGGTCAGATGTTGGTCAATAATAAGACCTAGTGTTTTGTGCTCGCTAACGTTTTCTATCTGTGATGTTTCTGTACAGAGCCGAAGTGTTGTTTTTGTTGCGTTTTGTAGTTTCTGTCTTGTTGTTATGAGCATTGATTTTGTTTTATCGGTGTTTATAATCATGCCATTATTTTTGCTCCATCCAATTAAATTGTATAACTCGACCTGAAGAGTTGATTCTAGATTAACACAATCGTAGATAGATAGATAGATAGATAGATAGATAGATAGATAGATAGATAGATAGATAGATAGATAGATAGATAGATAGATAGATAGATAGATAGATAGATAGATAGAAGATAGGTAGATAGATAGATGTGTTTGTGTTTTATGAAGAAGGCTAACGCCGAAATGTCACAACTTTGTAGTCGTTAAGTAATTAAGCTGTTCCTACTTTTCTCCTAGTTTATACTTACTGTTTTCTCATGACACACCTGATGAATTGTAACTGTTTTTCCAACTTGATTTTTGTGTTCTTCAAGCTATATTGTGCATTTTTTTTGTCATAAAGCGTTCTTCTAGTGCGTCAGTGTCTATTCCATGCGTTCATTTACCCTCGAAGTATGAGGTGAAATATAACGGTGAGTCAAAAATTCGTCACGTTTTTTTATACCCTAATTTCGGTCATGGTTCCCGTCTTATATGACGTACTGGCATTTGTAACGTCATGCTGATGTCATGTGCTACATCTATACCAATTTTGAGGCAGTGAGTAGCGAGATAAGCGATCAGCAGAAGGAAGTATGGCAGACAACGAGGTTGTTGTTCGCGTCCTCCTGAGGAATTATTGGAAGAAAGGGCTGAATGCCTCCACAGCTGCCCGCGAAATCTGCAGCGTGGAAGCGGAAGGACACGTTGATGACAGCACTGCAAGGAAGTGGTTCCAGAGGTTCAAAGACAACCCCAGATCAGGACCCCCCCCCCTCGACCACCAATAATGAAGTCCCGAGCCAAGCTGTTAAAGACAATCCCAGTACCAATACTCGACCTTTGTTGGCCCAGCTGGACCTTTTTCAGTTAGTTCGTCATCTGAACGAGCTCTGCTTCAGCAGCGGGCACAGGGACGTCTGTCGCCAACTGTTGGCAAAGTCATGTGACAAAATGTTTCTCCGCCGTATACATGGGGATTAAAAGTGGATTCTCCTGCGGTACCCCAACATAGGTACCAAATAAGGTCAGCCAGGCCAGGTCACAGAGGCGGTTGTCCAACGAAACCATTTCAAGAAGTTATTTTATACATCAGCGCTAAAACGTGAGGAACTTTTGACCCAGCATTGAAGTAATACTGGCTCTCTCTCTCTCTCTCTCTCTCTCTCTCTCTCTCTCTCTCTCTCTCTGAAGATATATATATATATATATATATATATATATATTGAAACTGATCATTTATTCTATTATTTTCTATTATCTCATTTCTTTAAGAGTTTAGAATAAATTGTTATATTTGGTACTGTTTGATATACGTACAGCTCAGCATGAAGTAGACATAAAATGTTTCTATAAGGATTACTTTTATGCCAGGACAGTAAAGACATTTTCTGGTTTTTTTTTTAATAAGGACTTGAAAAAAATAATATAACGTTACATTTATAATTCATTTTGTCTTTTCTATAGCAATCTTTAAAAGAAAAAACCTAATAATAAATAAAAATAAAAGAAATAAAACCTTCAGTCTTACATTCACACGAAGACATTCTTATATACTGGGAGTAGTCGAACTTGCTTAAAGCAAAAGCCACAAAGAAGGAGTTTAAGATTTGAAATAGTCTGATAAGCGCCAGGAAAACTGCTAGACATTGACAAGTTACAACACGCACTTGCTTCTTGTTACGTGCATATTTTGTTAAAAAAATGTTACGTAAATAATAAGAAATGTATGTAGATAATAATATCTGTTCCTTGTCATCATCAGCTTGTTCTCCGATATAGTTCTTCGGTAGTTCATGCCGCTTCAAGATTTCTGTAATGACCTAAACCCCGCCCCACCCTACGACCCGGCGTTTATTCACATTAGAATCAGTACATACGTTCTTAAACAAGTTTACTCATCATGAACATTTAACTTAGGTTTTAATAATATGAACTCTTTGTAGCCTGTAAATACAGACAAAGCTTCAAAGTTTGCACATTTACTTGTTATATTAATTGCGGTGTAAAGCCAAAGTAACTCAGATAGCCGCATATTACATGTAAGAGATCCGCATGGGGCTCGCGAGCCGCGATTTGGCTATCTCTGTGCTGACAAACAGAACGAAAGTTGAGTACCAAACCCCCACTTAGCAATACTTCGTTACTGGTTACCACAGACTGAGTAATTCGTATTTGTATTTAAAAATAAACTATTTTTTCTACCTGGATGTAAGCTGTTTCAGGTAAGAGCTTCAAAGAAGGTACACTTCTTTTTTTTATGTTGTGGTTACAGACATTGAAAAACGCGGTCGCTAATAGCAACGTTTAGTGTAACAAATCTCTCATGCGTCTGCGCTGTTTACACATCCTGCAACCTCCACGTGGTAATAGTTGTTTCCTACCTAATACAGAAGGAAACAAAAATTGTTAATCTGCAAGAAAGTGTTATAATTATATTTCCCGCAAGATTTAGACTTTTACTCATTAGTCCTCGCATTTAAACATAAATACAGCACAAAATGCGACCAAATGCGTCTATTCGCTAATTATTCAGAACATAATGTTAAGAATTCTAAATTGATCTCTTTTTTTTTCAAAGAAAAGAGGCGATAAAGTCTGCTCTCATTTTTAACATGAAAAAAACTGAGGACGTTCTCAGATCTTGCGATTGGTGTGATTTTTTTTAAAAATGAAATAAGTCTCACCTGGGGTAGGGATATTGAAAGTCCACATCAGAAAATAAGAAAAACATACAAAATAGTAAGTGCATATTGATTGTAAACCACAGAAAGAAATTATTCGAATTCATTTATGTCAAGCTTTGAAAACGATGCTTTTAATGAAATCCGAAATGAATTTATGTAGGATCTCAAACGTTTGACTTTTTAACCTCTTTCGATTTGTAGCAAGGAGGAACAAGTGTTTACAAAGCGAGGCCAAGTCGAGGGAGATGGAAGCTAGAACAAATATGAAACATTTTATGTAATATAGAACCGATTTTGGAAAGCATCAAGGTCTCAAGGGACTTTCTGGAAGCTTTTTGTTGTCAGATTTGAGGAAATGATTAACGACCCTCGGTTTTTAGAGTCGTATAAAACACGCCTTGTGTCTGGAGTCATAAATCTCTCTTGTCTGAGAGCGGTTAGAAATTCAGTGACGCGGAGGAGAGAATTCATTTTTATCTCTGTGACTCTTCACATATTCTCCATGATTTTTTTCCTCTGTGTGGTACGAAAATGGGCTACCATTATAGCACAATATCATTGATGCTGTCCAACTTCACTGGGTATCAAGCCTGTATCATTGTTAAAAATATCGTGAAATGGATCTATCATCTAATTCATGAATAACTTCATTAACATATGTCAATAATGCGGCTTTATTCGTTCAGTCTGTTTATGTAAACATTTGGGAGTTGGGGGGGGGGAGAGAATGGCTTGAAAAGTTTAACCCTCCCTGGAGTTTTCTGGATTCTGGATGAGTGTGAGTATTCTGGGTTAATAATGGCTTGGTCAGTTGTGTAAGGCCCGCCCTCTAACCCCCCCCCCCCCCTGCTCGCGACATTAATAGGAGAGAAGATTCGATAATTCTCGCAACACTCTATCCTCAGCAAAGGTCAAAATGGCGGACTGTCAAGACTTGCTGTTCAGAAAACGTGTTGCTGAGTTTTTTTGTTGCTGTGAAGACCGGCAGCGAGCCTTACCTTCAGAGAACCGCCTGAAACGAGCGCGCTTCATATAAAGAGTAAGAAGTATATCCAAGACGGAGGATACTACGCCAGAACGTGTTAAATAACCTTGTAAGTAAATGGCAAAGCTGCGTTGTTCTATCTGCTGTATATCAACCTGGTTTGTGAAATTGAAACGGAAACAAGGTTTTGTTTTTTTTTTCAACTAACCCTCATTCGATCTCCCAGAATGCTGGGGGAAAGTCTGCACTGACTCAAGCCACTGCTCACCTACAGAACCTGCTTCGACCTTCCGGATGATAATCATTGAATGAGTTAGTTTGCAGACACGGGGGTAGTCTTGTGACTCCAGCCAGACGAATCTTTCCGCTACCCCCATCATCTCCATCGTCATACTACTTGCCGCTGGCTTCCTGGATTGTTCTGCCCCCCGAAAGTGCTGTGAATGCCCATGCACTCCTTTGATGTCGTACAATGGGCCCATCTGTGTAAATCACAGCGTCTGCCTCATTGGAGTTTTCACTGATGAGGGCGTTGACCTCAGCATTCACAGCAAAGTGGATTCTGCTCCCTGCCTCTCTTGTCAAGCGTGGCAATGCAAGAGAAGGTGCCCCTGAATGCTGGAGAGGCACAGGTACCAATTCCTCGCCGGAGTTGATGTTGACGGGTTCACAGACTTGCTTGATGACATCTTCTGCACAATCCACACATGCTTTGCCTCTCTTTAGTCTGTCACTCCCTTTTTTGTTCTTTTGAGTTCTTGGTGCAATGGGTGCTCTTTGTCTGTACTTATCTTAATGTAAGCACGCGTCATCCGGGTTTTGATCCTTTGCTTCATGGCGGGGAAATCAAGAAGTTATCTCATCACTACACAAGAAGTGTCTCTCCAAGACAATTCGCGTGGATTCATTTTGCACCTTTTCGAGTTTTTCTTTCTGAGCAGAGCTGTCAGTGAGGATGGCTAGGGTGTACTCGGTGAGTGCAAGGACCAGCCCCAGGTACAGAGGTATTATACTAGTAGCCTCTGCTCAATGTTGGCAGCTACCATAACCTTCACTGCCGATAGATCTTTGCCAACTTTAGACCTTTGCTAACTTATTAGCATGAAGGTCATGGCAACAGCCAACACTGAGCAGAGACTACCAACACTTTTATACCAGGGGTTGGTTCTTGCGCCCACGGAGTACTCCCTAGCCATTGTCAGCCCTGCTCAGATCGAAAAACTCGAAAACATGTTTTTTGTACCTAGGTACAGCATAGTAATTACTTAGGGAAAACATTCCTGCAACACCTGGTCCCTTTTGAAAAATGTCACCGCACTCCAATGGTCAAGCTTATTTACCATCGACCCCGACTAAGCCCTACAGGATATTATTCAACGTAAACTGTCAAAGGTGATTCGATTTATTTATGTAAAGATTTATATGAGAACAAAGAACACACTGAATCGAAGCTAATCTGCCCACGGCTTTTACTCTTCTATTAAAAATGTTAAGTATTTTCCTTACATCATTTCTCCATCGGCTCTCTCGGAGCAGTAAGCGAGTATCATTTTCCAAGAGTGAAAATCCGAGGACGTAGGCAGCGCTGACATTCTGGCCTTCAGTAGCGACAGAAACATAGATCATGTGTTATCTATAAGATAGATCATGTGGTATCTGTAAGATAAATCATGTGTTATATATATATAAGATAGATCATGTGTTATATATCAGATAGATCTTGTGTTATATATAAGATAGATCATGTGTTATCTGTAAGATAGATCATGTGTTATCTATAAGATAGATCATGTGGTATCTGTAAGATAAATCATGTGTTATATATATATATATATAAGATAGATCATGTGTTATATATCAGATAGATCTTGTGTTATATATAAGATAGATCATGTGTTATCTATAAGATAGATCATGTGTTATATACAAGATAAATCATGCGTTATCTATTATACAGATCATGTGATATCTATAAGATAGATCTTGTGTTATCTGTAAGATAGATCATGTGATATCTGTAAGATAAATCATGTGTTATATATAAGATAGATCATGTGTTATAAATGAGATAGATCTTGTGTTATGTATAAGATAGATCTTATATTAGCGATAAGATGGATCATGTGTTATATATTAGATATATCATGTGTTATATATGAGATAGATCATGTATTAGCGATAAGATAGATCATGTGTTATATATATATATATATCAGATAGATCATGTGTTATATATAAGATAGATCACGTGTTATAGATCATGTTATATATAAAGGCAGGAACTACTAAGAAGAAAATACAACCTAAACTTCAGCCCCACGGCGTACTGGAAGGAGGCGGGGAAGGAATATATTCATAACGTAAGAGTCATAATAAAGTAGTTCTAGTGTACATAAGAGTCATAATAAAGTAGTTCCAGTCTAGTTTCTTCTTTGTCACGCGTGCTCTTCTTCTTCTTTCGCTTCTACCACCACGATTGCCCCGTGATCCTACTGAATTTACTCCTGTGGTCCTCAATAGGTCCCGTGGTCATTCTGTGGTCCCCGAGAGGACCACACGAGATCCCCAAGAGAACCACAAAAGGTTCAGAATATCGCGGGGCTTGGGCCTGTATTCTCGGTGGGTCACAGAAGCGGGATTGCGTGACCCGTGGTTTTCGTTGTACCAGTTTTATCTGGAGTTGCACTTTCTCACCGTAAAACCTCGACGTGTTTTGGATATCAGTATATCTCCGCCGGGTGAGAGGTGGTTGCCTATCTAGACAGCACTGGTCCAGTGTCTCTGACTTCAGCATTTTGTGGTCGTGGCCGCTATCCTTCTTAGTTGTGACCAGGACAGAGCTTTTGTCAAGGAGGACGAATCCTCGTCACTAATAAGTTTCCGGTTTAGGCGTATTATCCCAGTATGGGCGTGTTTAGGACGTGACCGACTTCTAAGGCGAAGGTACCGTGTCATGAGTAGTCATCAAGTTTCACACCTGGGTTAAGCCGATTTAGGCATATTTCACCAGTATGAGTGTATATCGGACGTGGCCGTGGTATGAGTAGCTTTCGCAGCGAGACTACTGGACATATCGATTAAACTTCACTTTATCCTTTTCATCACTTTTTCACAGTTGCGCCGCCTGGCAACCTTTGTCGCATTTTCGCATTTTCTTCATTGGCCGGGAGGAGATTCGCTCCGCGCGCGGCAGCCGAATAATCTTGCCAGCAGTGTCTTAGTTTAACCCCTGGGTTAAGCCGGTTTAGGCAATCTGCCCCAGCATGTGTATATAGGACATGGCCGGCCTCTACAGCAGAGGTGCCGTGATTTTAGTAGTCCTGACCTCGATACTACTGCTCACTTCACTTAATCCTTTCCTTCCGCTTTTCTACGACGGTGCTGCGCAGCAACCCTAATCGCATTTTCCTTCATTGGCCAGGAGGAGTTTCACACCGCGCACGGCAGCTGAAGAATCCTGCCAGCAGCGGGTTTTAACGCAGAGTTTTCCTTCTCCTAAATGAGCTACCAAACATGACTCTCATCTACCCGAAGCGTCTGGTTTTCAGGCGCCAGATATTCGCCTTCGCCCCTTCTCCTGTCGGTTTGAACAGTTCTGCCATGAGAAGGCCAGGAACTGGACTTGGCCTGTCAGAGGCTTTTTGAGACGCACGCATTGGAGACACTTAATTAGAATGGAGAGCATATCCCCCACCCACCTCCGGCTATAACAGTCCTTAGAACGATCACGCGTGCTAAAATCATAGCATCTTTCCTTCTCAACCTCTGAGCACACATTCCATCCATCTGCCCCCCCCCCCTTCCCCTTTAGATCTGGCAACTCCTCTCTGCTTTGATATGCTACGAGTTTTTTAAAATCTTAGTTATGCGCGATAAATTAATTAATTCATTCATTTGCATGTCCCTTGCGGAACTTTGCCTCCCAAACAGCACTCCTGTAGGCCTCTCGGTTGTGAACAAGATGGCCTGCTGCTGCTGCATCCATTTGCAGATCGTCAACAATGTCTTGCAGCCATCTTCGTTTTGGGCTTCCTCTTTTTCTTTTTCCCATTATGTATCCTTCCAATACGGTCTTCTCTAAATTATCATGACGTTTAATGTGTCCAAAATATTTAAGTTTTCTCTATTTAATCCTCTTTACTAGCCAGCCTTCTTCACTATTAAGCTCTTGTAGTATAGATATATTTGCTCTTTTTTGTGTCCACGATATTTGGAGAACTCTTCTGTAGCATTTACATTCAAAGGCATTTATGTGTTTCTCAGCTGTTTTGTTAAGTGTCCAGGTCTCACAGGCATATGTTGCGATGGAAAGGATGCATGCCCTTAAAAATCTTATTTTTGTGGTTCTGTCTGCTCCTCTCCACAGATTCTTTATTTGTTTTACTTTCTGAAGAGCGATAGATGTCCTCCTTTTAATTTCCCTCATTGTATCTCCATTATTAGTTAGTAGTGATCCAAGATATTCAAAACTCTCCACTTCTTCTACTTTTTCCTCATTGATACATATTTCAGCTGCCTTATTTATTTTGTCAGTTGTCATCAATTTAGTTTTCTTCGCATTAAGATAGAGGTTCTGCTCTTCGCTGTTCTTACGACTGACATAATTAGTTTTTCCATTCCTTTTTGTGTTGTAGACAGTAACACTGTGTCATCAGCATATCTAATCTCTGGTATTTCATAACCTCCAATTGTTAAAATTGGCGAACTACTTTGCGAGCCCTATTTGACGTTTAACGGCACGGGAAGGATATAGGATATAAGATAATTGTTATGGCATCGTAATATTCTTTGTCTACATCTTCTCTAACATTCCTCATTATATTTTCTGTATACACGTTAAATAAGTAGGATGACAATATACATCCCTGACAGACCCCCCTTGTTTTATGTCAAACCAAGTTGTGCGTGATAAAATTCTGTGTATACACCGCTCTTATGAATACCTCGTTTCAGTGCCTTCCATGTAATTGGTTATTCATAGCTTAACCTCATCCATTACTGCGTGGAGCTAATGTGTGCCACCAAATGTTCTGTGTAGACGCTCCCAAGTGAGCTTTTTTGGATGGGTCATCTTTTATTTTCTTTACGAGCGAAGATGGTTAGCAAACTAAGCTGACCAAGACTCTGTCCCGCCTCGTCGTTGGTGCTCCCAGCAACACACTCAGCTTGGCCTACACGGCAGGCAGCGATCTTTCTGGTCCCAGTTGCAGTGACGTCTGCTGAGAAACATTGGATCTTTTTCCTGGTTTTTATCTCCAATGTGGATCTTTCAAGGCGCTTCACCTAGTTTTATTTTCCTGGATTTTAGCTCCAATGTGGATCTTTCAAGGCGCTTCACCTAGTTTTATTTTCCTGGATTTTAGCTCCAATGTGGATCTTTCAAGGCGCTTCACCTAGTTTTATTTTCCTGGTTTTTATCTCCAATGTGGATCTTTCAAGGCGCTTCACCTAGTTTTATTTTCCTGGATTTTAGCTCCAATGTGGATCTTTCAAGGCGCTTCACCTAGTTTTATTTTCCTGGATTTTAGCTCCAATGTGGATCTTTCAAGGCGCTTCACCTAGTTTTATTTTCCTGGTTTTTATCTCCAATGTGGATCTTTCAAGGCGCTTCACCTAGTTTTATTTTCCTGGATTTTAGCTCCATTGTGGATCTTTCAAGGCGCTTCACCTCTCTTTATATTGGACATGATATTTATGCGTAAACATTCCTGAGAATATGGAAGTATTGTAGAATATGCTTTTCTTTTCCCGGCAAATGATATTCTATAATGGACAAATCAATATGTACAACAGTGAAATATTTAAGTGCATCTGAAAACTCAATTACTGAATAATAGTACCAAGCAAATGGAATCAATTTAGTTCACTGGACTAATACACGCGATACGGAAGTCTTCTAGAGTTAAGGGAAACAATCAGAGATCTCTCAGCATTTAATCCATTTCAAATACCCTGTGAATGTCGTATCTCAGCTCTAATACTATCACATTTACACGCTCACACTGTGAGAATTTGTAGCGGCATGAATATTGTCAAATGTAAGATGAGAAATAAAATTTTAGCTGGAACTTACTTTTCATGATCAATTTCAAATTATAAAGACATGAAAGTTTTGTTGCTCTTATCTGCTTCTTTAAAAGAAATGTGAACCGTGAAAACATTCAAGATCTTTTGCGCCAGCTGAAGCTTCTGTGTTGTCTGACCAATCATTCTTTCAGATACTTAAGTTAATGATGATGATGATGATGATGATGACGATGATGATGATGGTGAGTGATGATGATAATGATTTTGTGATTTTAAATGCCATGCCGCGTGGCGCAAGCGATCATTTCTCTCCATAATTCTGTCTTTTGCTTTGATTATGAGATCCGCCGGTGACTTTCTTCCTAGCCACACTGACTTCTCTCTCTGTCTTCCTCTGTCTCTTCTTCCTTCAATTTTTCCAGTTGCCACAATGTGTTCCAATTTTCTTGTTCTCAGGAAATGTCCTATAAATCTCGCTCTGATCTTTGCTATAATTTGCTTTTTAACTCCAGCCTCTCTTAAGACTTCTTCATTGGCTTTCTTGGCTGTCCATGGTTCCTTCAACATCCTTCTTATAAACCACATTTCCATGGCCTCCATTTCTCGCTGTACTCTCTTATTCATAGACCATGCTTCACATCCATAAAACAGAATTGGCTCGATGTAACATTTAAGTACTTGGAATCTTGTTTCTATTGTTATGGATCTGTTGCAGAAGATGTGTCTCATTGTCTGGAATGCTGACTTGGCCAGAGAATGTCTGGTTTTTTTTTGTGTGACATTTCCAGTTACTTGTTATAATTGTTCCTAAGTACTTGAGTCTATCAACTTGTTTCATATTTGTGCCATAGATGGTAATGCTACATTTTGGTGGTATTCTTTTCTTTGAGATGACTATCACTTCAGTCTTCTTTTTGTTCAGGCTGAGACCTTTACTTTTACTTTCACGAACCACGATGTCCAGAAGGGCCTGTAGCTCCACTTCACTTTTAGCAATCAGAACTGTGTCGTCTGCATATCTTAAGTTGTTACGGTTGTACCCGCCAATTGATCTTCCTGGCATGTTCTCTAATTTTCTCATTATGTTTTTGCTGTACAAAGAAAAGAAGATAGGAGGAAGAACATATCCTTGTCTCACTCCTGATTTTATGTTTAGGAATGCTCCTGTTTTTTTCTCAACCTTCATTGCTGTTGATTGCTGCCAATATATGTTTTTGATGAGTTTCAGATCTTTCCCATCTATATTGATGTCTTCCAGCATTCTTATAATTTCTGCGTGTCTCACTTTATCGAATGCTTTACAGTAGTCTATGAAGCATAAGTATAGGTCCGTCTTTAATTCTATTCATTCTATTCCATCAATGTTCTCATTATATATATGGCATTACGTGTACCTTTTCCTTCGACGAAGCCACACTGTTCTTCAGCGATTTCTGGTGTTATTTTGCCCCTGACTCTTCTCATGACAATACGAAGCAGGATGTTGGTAACATGGCTCATAAGGCTAATGGTTCGATGGTCTTCACATTCAATTGCACCTTGTTTCTTTCGTAGGGCAATTAAAACTGATTGCAAAAGGTCTGATGGGACATAGTTACTGTTATAGATGTCAATCAGCAATCTGGTAACTATTTCTATGCCAGGCTCTCCTAATGCTTCCAGTTTTTCCTTGGTAATTTTATCTGGTCCTGGTGCTTTGTTGGTCTTCATGTGTTTGATGGCTTCTTCCACTTCTGCTTTTAATATGCGAGGACCTTCATAATTATTTCGTATATCTATTTCGCTTTTATTGTGTTCATAGAGTTCTCTAATGTATTCGCTCCATTTTCCCATTATTTCATCTCTGTCCATTATTGTATGCCCCTCCTTTGACTTCAGGAAACCAGTCTTGTGGTATGTCCTTGTGTTTGTTAACTCCTTTATTTGTTTGTACATATCCCTTGTGTTTCCATGATGGTGTGTCTCTATTTCACTACATTTCTTATTTAGCCACTCCTCTTTAGCTTTACTGCATTTATGTCCTATTTCTTTATTTATTTTGTCATATTCATCTTTATCTTCCTTAAGCCTTGTTCTCCGGTTCATTAGTTGCAAAAATTCTTCTGTCATCCGCCCCTGTTTAGCCTGTCGTTTATTTGGAGGTAGGATTTCGATAGACGTTTGCTGACTAGAGTCTTTAAGCATATCATTGTGTTCATCAATCGTTTCAATCTTCTCTATAGCATTATAACTATTATGTACTATAGTCCTATATTGTTCTTTTATTGCTTTATCTTTCCATAACAGCTCTTCTTCTAGCACTTTGTTTTTAGCTGCTACGTTTAACCTCTTTAGCCTGATTCTCACTTTTCCAACAACTGGGATGTGGTCACTGCTGCAGTCTGCGCTTGGTTTTGTTTTCACGGATATTAGTGAGCTACTGAATCTTTTGTTGATCATAATGTTACCTACCTGGTTACGTATGTTATTATTTGGGCTTTTCTATGTCCATAGTCGCCTAGGGTGTTGTTAAAACCAAGTATTTCCTATTATTATTTTATTCTTTTCTGCCCACTCAGTCAACATCTCTCCTCTTTTGTTTCGGATTCCTAGTCCATACTTGCCAGTAGCTTCATTGTCTTGTTCAGTCCCTACTTTCGCGTTTAAATCATCCAGCACAAAGTTTACTTCCCATGGTTTGTACTGTTTCATTGCCATGTCCAGATTGTTGTAAAATTCTTTTATCTCATCATCAGAGCTTTCTGAAGTTGGTGCGTATACTTGGATGAGATTTTTGTCTATTGGGTGGCCCTATAATTTAACCATTAACACTCTGTCTGATATGCACCAGAAACCTTTCACGGTTCTTGCTGTCTTCTTATCCAATATTATGCCAACTCTATTTCTACACTGGTTTCCCCCGGAATATATTATTTTGAAGTTTTTATGATCTCTGCTTCCTGCTCCAATCCATCTCATTTCACATAAACCAAGGATGTTGATTTCCATTCTTGTCATTTATTGTTCGATGTTTTCCAGTTTTCCAAGTTCTGTTAATGTTCTAATGTTCCATGTTGCAATTACTGTGGTATTGCTTATGTTTTCTTTGCGTACAGTAGTTGGATGACGATCTGGGATTACCTGTCGCACATGAATGTCTCTACCGGGCGAGGTGGTTCCACTGGAACCCCCTTTAACTTCCTTATGATTCAACGCATTGTGGATTGTCATGATTGTTTTTTGGAATGTACAGTGTTGGTTTCCCCTTACCTTCTACATGTTTATTTATGGTTTACTCCACTAGCCTTTGATTCTGGATAGAGCCTATCCTACAAGACAACAGAGGGTTTGGAATCAGAGCTTTCCTTCTCCTAGATGAGTTACCAACCAAAACTAACGAGTCTCATCTGCCCGAAGCGTCTGGTTTTCAGGCGCCAGATACTGGCCTTTCGTCCCTTCTCCTGTCAGTTTAAACAGTTCCGCCACGAGAAGGCCAGGAGCTGGACTTGGACTGTCAGAGGCTATTTGAGACGCACGCCTTGGAGACATTTAATTGGAGAGGAGAGCTTATCCCCCACCCCACCTCCTGCTATTACAGTACTTAGAAACTATTTTATGATTGAATGATGATAATGATTTTATGCATATGAATGGGTGATGATAAATGTATGCGTCTTTTGTAAATATCAAGTAATTATGAGTATTTCTAGTATATTAATAGAACGCGGATTCAAATTTCCTAGTACTTTTCTCTTACAGATCATTTTCACAGTCAAAATAAACCCAAGTCGACTTTTTAGCTGAAAAGCTACGTAATTCTTGGTGTATTTTGAATTTCAAAAACAAAAAAATAATTTAGCAATGCTTATCTTCACTGCATCAGATGACAAAGAATGGTCTGCACGCAGATCATGAAGGAAAGAAGAAGAAGATTTTCTTAGTCTTGATAATTTATGAACTTTTTGTTTTTTTTTCTATTAATCTGTCATGGCTGGTGCAGCAAGATGTAGAGTTCTGGACGTTATCTTGTTTGTAAGTTGTTCATGAGGTCTACAGACGTCTCCTTGTCAGCTGAGCCACTCGTACTTTCTCTCATTACATCTGGCTGCCCTTTGAGCGTAACTAAAATTCTCCGATAACGTCGTCTAGGTTTTCGCTATTGACGTGTTAATTACAGTTAGATTATCATCATCATCATCATCAGCAGCAGCAGCAACAGTGCAACAGTTTGCAGTTAGTGTGTTCCTCCTGTACTACTCTTCTGTGCATGTGTGTATAGGAAATGCAGGTGGATTGACTACACACTGAGGAAACCTGACACTAGCATAGACAGACAGGCACTAACATGGAATCCACAAGGAAACATAAACTGAGAAAGATCTAGAACTATCTGGATAAAGAAAAATATGACAGTGCTCAGAGACAACGGATACACGTGGAAGAAAGCATAAAATAAATCCAAGAACAGGGATGATTGAAGAGCCTTTATCGGTGGTCTATGCTCTCAAAGGAGTGTAAGGCGATGATGATGATGATGATGATGATGATGATGTAATAAATAGACTCTAGTATTTTCATCTTTAAGCCAATGTGTACATACCACTACTAGAATGCCACGTGAAAGAGTTTTGTAGAATCTAGCCCAAAATTTTCTCACCAGAATCTGTTCTAAGATAAAATTATCAGAAAACATAAGTAATTCTTACATTTCTTTTTCGTGTCAGCTTACAAAAGTCTGCAGTTTCGTGAAATCGTTTTTCAAATAGAGAGAACCGTAGATACGAAGTGGTCTTCGTCTATTTCTGCGGTCTTCGTCTATTGCTAAGTTCAAGCAAGGGGAGCTTGACATATAACAAGAGAGAGTTATAGTGATTTATTACTGCTTGAGTACACACAGACGGTCCATTCAAACAGTCCAGTCTGAGAGCAGAAAACCCAGTGCTGACAATTCATCCCATTACACAAACAGGGAACTAATCCTGTTTCCCCATTTTTGACTGTCACAAAAAGCGTGACTAACACAATATCCTGCTATACATTTCCAGTCTCAGCACTGAAACAAGTTCCCCCCTCCCAAAAAAAGAAAAAGGTGGGAAAAAAAAACTGGTAACATATTTTGTTAAGATCTCCTCGATACATAATCTTGTAGCTAACTTTTGTTTCAGATTTTGCCTAATCAAAGTCGTGGCTATGTAAATGTGGACGAATGAGGAGATCAAAGCTACAAAGACAAGATCGGACAGGAAAGAAAAAATAAAGGACACAATTCTTAACATTTCATCACAGAGCCGTCTTCGCTGGGTGGGGCAAGAAGATACCCGGGGTTCTATGTCTACTAATGAAAGAATGGACAAAAAAAAAACTTACGATAAGGATAACTAGAAATGTTTAATACCTTTTCCTTGCGGTACATTTTACTTCGTGGCCCTCCCATTTTACTGCCTACAAAAAAAAATCAACATAAAATTCTAAGCAGTAAGTTTCAGCTGACAGATGGCAGCCACAGAATATAACTTTATTTGACAGCTTCCACGCACATCTTTCAGGCAGTGTCAAGGCAATTCTGGGCAGTCCTAGCAATTGCTTCCATCAGCTAAGGGACTGTTTAATTTATTGATTGAGAACACAGCTATGCATTGACAGCATTCACCCGAGAGAAAGGGTCTTGTTTGCAGGACCAAATTCTATAAATAAGAGATGAAGTCTGTAAAACACAAGCCATGATATAAAACATAACCACACATACGTGCAGAGATACTTCACAATTTAACTGTTAAAAAAGTGTTAAATAACTTTGATAAAGGTAAAGTTAACAAAGGGTATAATCCTCTTTTCCATGCCATCCATGCATTTTGGAGATGCTGTGTTAGGCCCGAATTTCCCAGACCTTTGGCACATGAAAGTGATGTGGTCAGTGTCACGCCTGGTCGAATTTACTTACCTTCCCAGGTTTCTCTGCTACCCATTTTTTGAGGCTGAGTGGACCCCGGGGACTTTCTGATACCAAAAAGAAAAAATAAATCCCGGCCGCTGGGATTTGAATTCGGTACCGCCGGATTAGTAGATTTTTGATAGAGCAGGCATAAAACAGGCAACAGGCTGTATGGAGAATTTAAGCTTCAAAAAAGGAAAAAAAACTTGTGGGTGTCTCTGATTTTTCAACATTTATTTCACATTGAACATTCTTACTAGCATAACAGTCATATAAGAAACAGTTCTGTTAGGTCTCTATCTATCTATCTATCTATCTATCTATCTATCTATCTATCTATCTATCTATCTATCTATCTATCTATCTATCTATCTATCTATCTATCTATCTATCTGTCTGTCTGTCTGTTTGTCTGTCTATCTATCTATCTATCTATCTATCTATCTATCTATCTATCTATCTATCTATCTATCTATCTATCTATCTATCTATCTATCTATCTATCTGTCTGTCTGTCTGTCTATCTATCTGTCTGTCTGTCTGTCTATCTATCTATCTATCTATCTATCTATCTGTCTATCTATCTATCTATCTATCTATCTATCTATCTATCTATCTATCCAGTGCCGGGACGCGTTGGTGATCATGCTTTCCTATAATTCTCTGTTCCGAGTGTTAATTATGAGCTGAACTGGTGTTCTTCTCAATGCCACTTCGTCAGTCCATCTATCATCTTCTCTCTTTGTCTGCCTCGGCCTCTTGTGCCCTCTATCATCCCTGCTGTTACCAAATATTCCAGTCCACCTGCTCTCATGACGTGTCCAGTGAAGAATGTGGATTGTCTCTTCCTGGGTCTTGTTATTGCTTGTTTCTCTTCTTCCGTCTCTTTCAGGACCTTTTCGTTTGATCTCTTCACTGTCCATGGCTTCTACGGAGCCACATTTCCGCAGTCTCAAGGCAGCGCTGTACCTCCCTGGTGACTGTCCATGTTTCACATCCATAAATCTGAACTGGTTCAAGTATAACATTAGAGCGCCCTTTTCCTCACTTTGAGTGTTAGTGTTTGATTACATAAAATATGTTTCATCCTTTGAGACATCATTTTAGCCTGCGTTATTCTGTTCTTTATCTCCATTTCACATCCTCCGTCTGAAGTTATTAATGTCCCCAGGCATTTTCACCTTTATAGCGGGGTTAACAGCGCAGTTAACTTAATCTTACAGTAACTTAGACGTGTTCCAAAATTAACCAAGAATGTAGGGTAGTCGCAAGAATGGCTCACCAAATTCGGATGAACTTTCACGAAATAACCCTACCTGTGAAAATGTTTCTTAAGTTTCATATGCACACGACGTTTCTGTATAATATCTCAGCTTCTGTATGTTAATTAGCCCGTGAGAGTATCATGACTATCCTGTGGGAGTATCGATTATCTTCGTAATGTTATATTCGATGTCTGCCTGGGCGCCATGTTCCTCTTGTTATGTTAACTTTCCGTTTTGGGTGAGCTCTCCTGGCTTAATCACCCTCACAGGGATTGACCTCGGCGCTGTGAGTTGCTGTCAGTTTTTGTGAAAATGTTGCCGCTGTTTTACTCATTAACAACTACACGAAATTGTTATCCATGATTTCCCCCCCCCCCCCCTTGTGGGGAGTTCCAATACATGTTCTCCGTTGCTACTCATTAGCAACTATTTCACAAGGAACTTTTTATTGTTTCTTCCCTGCCTGAAATCTTCAGCGCGCGCGCACACAAACTTTGGCACGTTTGGTTCGGTTTGTTTTTCATGGAAGAGTATGTTCTCTTTTTTTTTTCTTGTAAATAATGTTCTATTGTTTTTGTATGAAAAGCGTCAAAAATGTTCTCCCCTGCGCGTCTTGGCGTTTTCTCACAGTCTATTTCTGCATCAGAAAAGCAATTATCATAAAAAAGAAAACTATACAATCCCTTAAGTTAGAAGTTATATGAGTGCAAATCTTGAAGTAAGCACAAAGCAGGGAACGTAACCAATAAAAAATATATGAAAAGACTAAAAGGGCGAGTCAGAAAGTATTTTCATATATGTTTCTTTTTCAGTAGCTACGTCCCTTGATTTTTGAGGTTACTTCTTGACTCGCCCTCCTATTTTCAGCCTTTTCTCTTCCAATATCCACTCTCTCCCGCTCACAGATCTTCCAAGTTCCATGAACCATTTGGTGAACTACCGAAGTGACCCAGCGAAGACGGTGGCCGATTTAGCATCCAGTAACCCATAGTCGACCAAGACCCTGTCCCACCTCTATGATGGTACCCCCAGTAACAGGCTTATGCTGGCTAAAGAAGCAGAGATGGCTGCTGTAGTCCTCATGGTGGTGGAGCCTGTTAAAGAAGTACTGCATGCTCCATTGCATTTTACCTCCACTCAAACGCTAAAAAGAAAATAGCCTCCGGAACGTTCTCCCAGCCCGGCCTGGTGCTCGTTCACAGAATCGGCTGTAAAGAACATCTAGTTTGCAGTTCCAGGGAGATAGCAGAAGAAGAAGAAGAAGTTTTTTCTCTTCAATTTCGCTCATACCATTCGTACATCCGTGATCATTTCACGGTGTCTGCAGAAATCACAGTACAGTGTGGCTACACCTGCGTATTACAAGTAAAGTGGAAATATAATTTATTCATATCTGTACCAGGCATGCATAGATCGATACAAATGAATTGCTGGTGATAAATGTGTCTAGGGAATAAATGCACGTTTCCCGGATAATAATCAGTGCTATTATAATGTGGGAATTTAATGTCAGTTTAACATGAAAGTTATAACAATAGGAGACATGAGTCTGGTAGAGACAGGCTGGGGTGAAACAAATATCCGTACAGACCGAACTTCAGAAATTCGAATAGACCAGAAGGATCAACGTTTTTAAAATCTGAAATACTTTCGCTGCTATTTTTAGGAATGTTGATTTAATAACTGAAATTTATATATTATATTTTCTTACGCACGGTTGTTAATTGTTGTATGTGAAATTATATTCCATTTATTGTCTCTTCATTAACAAGTAAATTTTGATTATGTTTATGCAACACACAAATAACCATAAACCGTACATTTTCCGGTTTAAAACATAAATATTCTCATTCATGTAGTCAGCGTCTGTTGTGTATGAAGTAAAAGTTAAATTGAGCTAACTGAGAGTTACAGACATCTCTGAACTAACATAGCGTATTTGGGCGAAATGGTTTTTTTAAAACTGTTTTTAACAAAACACCTGAGAAACACATAAATGCCTTTGAATGTAAATGCTGCAGAAGAGCTTTTCAAATATCATGAACACAAAAAGAACAAATATATCCATACTACAAGAACTTAGTATTAAAGAATGTTGGCTAGTAAAGAGGATTAAAGAGAGAAAACTTAAATATTATGGACACATTAAACGTCATGATAATTTAGAGAAAACCGTCTTGGAAGGGTATATAGTGGGAAAAAGAAAGAGGAAGACCAAGGCGAAGATGGCTGCAAGACATTGTTGATGATCTGCAAATGGATGCATCAGCAGCAGGACATCTTGCTTACAGTCGAGAGGCCTACAGGAGTAGGGAGGCAGAGTTCCTCAAGGGACATGCAAATGACTGGCTGACTGACTGACTGACTGACTGACTGGTTTTAAAGGGGACGCAAGCATGTTTATAATAAGAGTAACCACATATAAATAAACGCTTTGTTCCGTGTGAAAGATTTAATCGCTGTTTAATCTCGGGATTAAAATTTTGAACGAAAATAACTGCACGTTAATCGAAATTTAGCCTATTTCCTTCGAGCGTACTAAAATTGCTCTATAAAGCAGAAATGGCCCAGTCATACTTTATAATATAAAAAGAGCGAGTTATAATAACCACTCGACTCCCCGCACGTAATAAATTACTGCAGTTAGTTTGATAAACAATTTTGTGTAACTTAAATAATTGAATAAACAGTGAAACACTGATACGCCAACAGCTCAAAATAATTTATTTATTTATTTATTGTTTTGAGTCAAACGACAACAGAGATTTATCAAGTGCTTTGTCTGGCTCTGTCAATTACGTTATTTTAAGAATGATATATCAATGCCCCATAGCATTCTCATGTCCCTAGCGGAATTTGAAGTGTTAGGGCCTTCAAATTTCTAGGCCATAACAACATTTGAGGTAGGGATGCCAGCACTTGTCCGGATGCCAGCACTTGTCCTGATGCCAACATTTGTCCGGATGCCAGTACTTGTCCTCGTTGCCTTTGTTTTCTTATGGAAACCCCAGGTACCTAATTTTTATTATTTGTTGTTGTTGTTGTTGTGGAGGCTGATCTCACCCTGGTGCCGGTCGGTCCACTAAAGGTTAGCCTCTAGTGCGAATTCGAACCAATGACCTTCTGGTCGGCAGGCGAGTATATTTACCACTACATCACCGTTGTACTTTTATGAAGATGAAAAATAAATTATTCTCTGGCTAATAAATTATTTATTTTTTCAGTTGCTTAAGAAGACCAGGTTATTTACGCTGGTCGGTTCAAGGTAAGCTTTCCTTTTTACTGAACAACATGTCCAGATACCGTAAACAAACGTTCACAAGGCACAGTAGTTGGGGATGATAAATATTTTCTAGCTAACTTAGCCACAACTGGGTATTTGTCCTCCTGCAGCTTCCATCAGACTGATGTCAACGTTAAGTTGTTGCTCATGTCTGTATCTCTCAGCAACTGTTCTCGTATAGGAGAAGAAAGAGGTATTAGTGGCACATTTTCAGAGTCTGGTGGCAGTTCGTGCATTCTCGCTTTATTTCCGAGGGATTTGTCTGGTGTGTGTTGATCGTTATCAAGTTGGTTAGAATTTTCCAGAAGAAACTATAGCTCCTTTCAATCTTGATTTCTTTTGTCTTCTCGAAAGCATATCTCTCTCTCTCTCTCTCTCTCTCTCTCTCTCTCTCTCTCTCTGAACCTTAAGTGTCCAAGGCACATGGGGCTTCCGCCAAAGGTTTTCAATAAATGTTTGTCCTTTGCCTTTTTTTTCAACTCTTGCCCAAGTGAGCCCTCCATTGCTCATCATCCGCTCTATTGTTCTTCTCCATGTCTTCTTTGGTCTAGCCTTACTTCTGTTCCTCTGCAGTGTCCATCTTAGTGTTATATGTGGTAGTGAGTCACCGGTCATCAGGAGTACATGTCCCAACCATCGCCAGCGTCTTTCCCCAATAATTACTGTGAAAGCATCTAAGATTTTTTTTAACCTTTTAAACGAGGGTCCAGCGTAGTCGCGATTCTCAAACATGAGATGTTTGAGGTTCAGTTTGTGTCTTTCGAGATCGGTGAAAAGGTTCGACCCTGGCAGGTAATCAACATATACTGCTATTTATTCTTCAAGGTGGCTGGGGGTTGGAAGAATCATTGAACATAAAACATAGTGCTCTCCCTTAGTAATTCTATACTTAGCGACAGAGGTCGAATACAGAAAAGAAAGGACAGAAAACAGAACACAACCCAGCAAAGCTAATCTTGGTGACAAGCTCCTGTCTTGAACAGACCCAGATTTATCTAGCGTCTGTTTCGTTTACTTAACAATGTGTGAGACGTGATCAAATTAATGGGACTTAATTAACGCATTTAGGTGGTGCGTTAAAAATTCAGTCGCGGAAGTCCAACGCCCTAATACAGGCATAAGTGGTTAATAACATCATAGACAGGCATATCGGCGATAATTTTTTAATCCATAGAAAGTATAGTCGATAATAATAATCTAGAAATGATTAACTCTGAGATGTGGGATGTGACGTATCAAAGCTTCTTTTACATCGTTTGTAGCGAAGATTCAGTCTCTCAATCCCTCCCAGAAGGCCGTTTTGTTCTTTCTGTCTCTCTTGTCATATTACCATAACCATGTCATATATAAACACCCAACACAGTTTCATCATTTGAGATTCGTCTACTGGGAAGCAAACGGTTATATAGTCCACATTCGTACAGAAATGTTCATCTTTTATATTTGCAGATTCATAAAGTTTACCCTCATAGTTTAAGAATGATTTGACATTAATGTGTTGCTGATGTTCGATAAATAGTTTCTTCCAGTGATGGAATCTTTCAGTTTTGTTTGTTCTTTTTTTTTACATGAAATTCCTGTTCCACGGGCTTCGTGTGGCGTCCGCTGACTCGTCCGAGTCACTAAACAAAGTTAGCTCGTTTTAGAATTTAGACAGGACGTCTCCTGCATTCATGGCGCCCTTAGTTCGCTTATCAGATGCGTCATATGTTTGCGTGGTGATGGAAAGTTATCCGTTTCATGATGGCCGCGCACTGCATTCAATTATCTATTCTCCAGCGTATTTCTTGGTGCTTTTATGTACACATCCTCTGTATGTTCTGTTGAGTGCCAGGCACTGTTCTAGGCTACCTGGAAGAACATAAAAACTCGATCAGGCAGCAAATAAACAGGAGTAATTACTACGGAATTACCTGCAACAATTTGTGCACAACGTCATGGTGTTTTTATTTATTTATTTATGTGAAAGCTTACTTAAGGCAAGAGATTTTCTTCCTCTTTTTCCCTGCTTTCATCTTCTTCTTTATCGTTCTATAACCGCGATCAATTGTAGACAATTCATTGAGATCATCATCATCGTCGTCATTATCATCGTAAGTCCCCGCAGCGTATCTCATATGATTTCTTTTATTTTCCACTAATGTCCTATGATATTTAATGTTGACTGTTACTAAAAACTGCTCCTACTCATTCATTGATAATGAAACGATTGACCTTTATAATAATTTGAATGATATATTTGAATGGCATACTGTAGTAAATATGCCAAGAAAATAAAGAAAATAATAGTGTATAAAAATATGTACACTATTTTTAAAAAGTTGATTTGCAGCTCATCAGTAAAGTCGCAGCTACAAAACAAATGTCGTATGTAAGTTGTAGGTCGATAGTATTATATTGCTTGCAAACAACATATAACAGATAACGTATCGAGCCGCTGAATACAAAATATTGAGACATGAGTCACTAGAAAATAAAGACGCCATTTAGTGCGCTCCATTCTTTCATAGTGTCTGGCATTCCTTCAGTTCTATCCGCTGTCGTGTTTCTTGCTTTTATTTTCAGCAATCAGCCTTTCTCACTTGTACGTCGTAGGTCTTTGTTCTGTTAACAAATCCAGCTTTCTGGCTATACTTGTCTGTGCGTTCATTCATTTTGGGGGTGGGAGGGGGAATCTGTAATTAGTAGCATATAAATGTCTATCGTACAGAAACATTTTTTTCAACAGCATGGAAGGTCTGTATAATATTGACAAGTTGTGTATCATATATTTCTGACTAAAGAAGAAGTTCTTGATTAATACCGATTTTATCTTCACACACATCCAGATTTCTACTGTTTTAGATTAGGTTTCACGAACATTACAATTTCACTAGATCAGAGCAGAGCAAGTCCGATGAAATGTTCCTCCATTATTTAATTCTTACAAATAAGTTCAAGATGTATAGTTGATAACACCACTTGAATTGAAACACTTTTATCATTTGTTCACCATATCAGACTGTCATATTCTACATGCAGCATTTCTCAATGTTCTCAACTTCACATTATTCTACACTTGATGCAAGGACAATTCTAAACTCTGTGCTATACTCCATCTGAAACACGTGATTAATCAGTAAATCACTTAATCATTTGTTCACTCTATCAGATTCTACTTACAGCATTTCTCAATGTTCTCAGCTTTACAATATTCTACACTTGATACGAGAACATTTCCTATCTCAGTATTATATCACATCTGCAACACGTGGTCAACTAGTTTCTTGTCTATAATCACAGTACTTGAAGTTTCAAAAGTGTCAGTTCTTCATAATCCCTTGAATTACTTGAAACACATCTTCAGTCTGTCCTAGAACTACTTCTGCAAGATTGCTTTTCCTGAGTATCTACTGCTCTAATTGTCCATCTATTCCAACTGTCATTACCTACGTCTTCTTTCTCTCTCGTGTCTTCTCTGGTGTGTGTTCTCCTTCTGCTGGTCTTCTCTGATTGTCTGTCCTTCTCTTCTTCTCTTGTCTGGACCGGTCTCAGTTCACTGACCGTCCTTGTTCCTCCGACTTCGGGGGTCCGTCCTCTGTCTCCTCTCCTCTACTCCTCTTATTCCTTCTTGGTTTCTGATTGTCTATTCTTCCATCCTCGGGACCCCTCCTCTGTCTCTTCTTCTTCCTCGTCCGTACTACTTGCTTCCTCTTCGTCCTCTCCTGTCTCTCCTGTACTTCCGTGCTTCTTGTTTCTTCTTGGTTCTTCTTCGTTCTTCTTGGTTCCTCTTCGTTTCTTGGTTCTTCTCCGTTCACCTTTTTATCTTCGAACCCAGCTTGACGGATTAACGAATAAGTATTTTGACTCCACCCTTCAGATGTCCATTGGTTACCATGAGCGTTCTGATTGTCCGTCATTCATACTGCACCGTGACTTATCTCTCGAAAGTCAATTGTCCAATAGCCCACGCCTCTAAATATTTAATTGGTCACTCCTTTATTTAAAAACCGTCTGCAATAGCGTCATAAAAGCTAATAGGTCTCAAAGTGTCAACTCCGTATATACAGTTGTCATTTACCTAAGACATCATCTTGTTCTTTCATGTCGGAGGTTTTATTGTGTCCTCGCTTTTCATTGTATCTGCCTTTTCTGTTCGTCTTTTCTATTTTGTTTACTCGTGTCAACGTCCAGTCACTGCTTTATTATCACTGGACCATCCTACTTTCTGCCGTATTTCCTTTGTATTACCTAAATCTCAACGACACTGAGTCTCGTCTTTTTCTATTCACTGTTTCCACTGTTTACTTTTTCCGCGTCTTATTCTAGTGTCATGGAGGTTTTATACATTTTTCTTCCTTTTATCTGTCGCTATTCGATGTTACTATTTTATTTACAGTATATTTTCATAATCATATTCATTAATAATAATAAAAATAATAATAATAATATAAATAATCATTACTTACAAGGCCATGCTACAAACCTCCCCATGTTTTAGTCATACTGTTAACATTATGACTATAGAAAAATTGGCAAAGTGCCTTGTAAGTAATAGACTACCCACATATGTTTCCATCTGATCAACACACAAGAAAAAAAAATCACTTTCCAGTCACCTCCCCTTGTTTGTAGACAGTTATATCAACTGCTTTGTCTAAATACATGGTAAATAAATTTTCTCAATATTTCATAATCATCATAGAAAATATACATGTATGACAATATTTACATCTTGTTAAAAAATGCCCATAAAACATGCATTCATTTTTCTTTTTTGGTGATATATACTCTGTATCACAGTGTCTTCATATACACACTCAAGAAAAAGAAAAAAACATACATTCTTTCAAATGACAAAAAATAATGTCATAACATTTGAAGCCCAATCTTAAAACAAATCACCTCATTGACCTTGTGGTGAATTTACATTGGCTAACCTCCCAATTCTCATCTTCAGTGGAAACAATAGGATATATCACACATATTCCATAGCAGATAATCAGTGTGAAAAATGTGATTTACTTGGTCCTTGAAAACAATAATACTCCCATCATACTCTCAACGAAGTTCTTCCACGACATCAATTATTCTAACAACAATTACCTATCTATCCATGATAATTTTTGGATCTCCATGTCCGTCTTTGCTAGTGCTGAGGAAGCCCTCATATTGTTACTCCCAATACAACTTCGTAGTTACTCTAACCAGTATAGACGTCCTGGTGATCATCTTCAGTGGTAACATTGGGTATAACACACACCTTTCATAACACATACCCAGTGTGAAAAATGTGATATACCGCCTCCTTGAAAACCATAATACTACCACCATACTCTCAACGAAATTTCTTCCACTGTCTAACATTATCTCTCCCCAAGTCATCAATTATCCATGAAAATTCTGGAGTCTCCATCTATATATGCCAGTCTTTTGCTAGTGCTGAGGATGCCCTCATATTGTTACTCCCAGTACAACCTTGTCGGTTACACTAACCAATATAGCAAAACCCAAGTATGCCGCTCTAATGTATCTATTTTATGCCAGAGTCTGTCTCAATATCTCAAAAATTGGATGCATGTACTTCATCATCATCATCATCATTATACTTACCTACTGCATGCTATAAAACACTAACATTCACAGTTTTAGGGCAACACAATAATAGTAATACAAAAGAAATTTACATCATCAATGCTAACTCCATTCCGGGTGTGTATAATGAACACCAACAATTTATGTCACCTTAACCTTTGGTGAATCTGTAACACATTATGCATTCTAATAATCTTGAACCTGTATACTCAGAATACTGGAACCTTAAAATACACCTCATTAATATCTCATCATTAGCGCCTTCTATTTCGTCTCATTCCTCTACCTCTGTAACTATTATCTTTGTTTCCTTTACCGTGATTATTTCCTTTCTCATATACTCTTTCATCATTAACAACTATCTTATCCTGACCTGAAATATGGTTTAATATTCCATGCTGATAAAACAAATGTCCCTCCTCATCATAACCAAAACCTTCTAGTGGCAAACGTTTGTCATTTTCTGGAATATTTGGATTTGCAAGGATGGTCTCCTGAGTGATCGGAGCTCTACTGATACTAGCAATAATCTTTGGTGTTTCATTTGACTGTCGCTTAACTCGAGTTTCATAGCAACTAGGCGTTTTATTTGACCTAATCTTCGCAAGTTCTGCGTCTACATCACATCCACCCTTTATTAATGCTACCCTTATCTCTGCTGCTGTTATAGTCCATCCTACTGTTTCCTTACCATTATCTTTTTCCTGTCCTTTCTTTGATGTTATTTGAACGCTGCCCATTAGTTTGTCTTCATTTGAAACTGTATTTTCTCTCTCGCCATATTTTGCTTTATGTTTTTCTTCTATAAAATCATAATTGTATGTGAGATCTGCCTTACGGTGAAGGTTATTAATCTGCACTAACATATCTGATGTGGACTGAGGAGGTGCAGTAGAATTCCATAATTTCTCCATTGTTCTATCTACTTCTTCATTGTCAAGAACAATAAATCCTTTTGATGTTGTCTTTCTGATTTTCTCTACCTTATCTACTGGCACTTTATTGACTTTTGTCTTTATGTGTTTATTATTGTGTCTTCCGTTATATTTAGGTTCCTTATTGCCTGTATCTGTGAACTAGTATTAGGCTGATGTTTTCAAATGTGTGACTATTTGCTTAACTCCGGATCATGTTCAATGAATCCTTCAATGCATCCTCTATGTAGATCTGTCCATGTTTGTTATTGAATGCGGGATAGCCCACGCATACATAATTAATTATTTCATTCTTTGTAGTGTGTGATTGTGACCTACTGGCATAATTTAGGAAATTTCATAAATGTTTTAAGTTCATCTTCATCTGGAATATCGTCATAATTTGACGTCCGTCTTTCATCATTCATGTTAATATTTACAGCACATATTGTGCTTTGTGAACTAGTTGTACTATCAATTTTTCTCTGACAGTTATTACATTCTTTTACATTATCTTCTTTCGTTTCAGTCTTTTTATCTGCCGTACATGAATAGCTATCTCTTGTCACTATAATTACAGTATTGGTTTATTCATCTTTGCTCATATAATAAGACTCCGTAGCTACGTCATTTAATACGATCCTGTCTGTTTTTACGCTAATATCATGTTTCAGTGGGTACAGTTGTTGTGGCTACATCCTTCGTCCGTATTAAACAATTTTCATTCATCATAGTACCTATCATCTATCTATCTATGCCTCTGACCTCTCGTGGAGCATAGGCCGCCAACAAGAGCTCGCCAGGCAGTTCGGTCCTGGGCCACTCTTTCCAACTGTCTCCATGTCTGGTTCATTATTTTGATGTCCGTGTCCAGACTTCTGCGCCAGGAGGTCCTAGGTCTCCCTCTCCTCCTTTTACCCTGTGGGTTCCATGTTAGGGCTTGCCTTGTAGTGCTGGATGTGGGTTTCCGTAGGGTGTGTCCGATCTATCCCCATCTTCTTCGTAGGATGTCGTCTTCCACTGGTTGCTGGCCTGTTCGCTGCTGCAGTTCTTGGTTACTTATGGTATCTGGCCATCGTATTTGTAGAATCCTTCTAAGGCATGTGTTAATAAATGTCTGGATCATAGTACCTACTTCAACTGTATTTGTATTTCTTCTAAATAACTCTCTATCTGCCATAGAGATAGGGTGTCTCTGGTTACTTTATCTGTGTTTGTTGACCTGTCTCTTTTGTCCTTAACTGTCTGGCTATCAGCCTGGACTAATTCTACCCTAGTTTTATTCATCTTTGTCTCATATTTATTTCGTCTATCTTTGTCTGATTTCCTACTCACTATAGCATTTATTTCTTTCCTCTCAGTCCTAACAAACCTTTCAGTGTTATGTGGCATATATCTGCTGTTATTTCCTTTAAAATAATTGTGCTGATATTTTTCTCTACACCTTGTGTCATTGTAGGCTGTTTGTCTGTTTTGATAACTCCTGTCTGTATAGTGTCCCTGGTTTTAATATTTGTTTCTTCTTCCATCTCTCTCATTTCTATAAAGAGAATTCTGTGTCAGTCTAAAGCCTGTTCTATGATAAAAATTGTAATGTGTTCTCATATTTCTTTCCTGCTTCAATTTTCTACCTCCTCAGATATCTGATCTCCCATTTTAGTATATCTGTTTCAGGTGGTGTCATTTTCTCTAACATTCTCTCTGAAAAATATCTGTATTATTCTTACTCTATGAAATAATCAGTGAAATAATCTATAATTTCTAGTGAAAAAATGTGCTAACAAAGCAGTATAAATCAAACAAATATACACTGTAATTACAACAACAATCTAACTTATACATAACTCAACTGTCTCTTGTTCTTGGGCGAATGCACTGTCCCTCCGTCGTTGATGTTGTCGCTCTTTGCGAATGTCTAATTAATGTTCTCTGTATACCACCATTATTAAAGAAACAATTGTTCTTTGCCTAAATCACATCAGTTCGTTCTAGCACGTGATCATCTGTACTTCCTGTTGTCCTATCCTCGTTGATTTCGGTGTTAATACTGATAATGTCTGAGTTCTGAATACCACCGCTGTTAGAAAGATAAAATGCTCTACGTCTGTCTAAATCACAAAACGTTTGGTTATAACATCAGCACGTGATCGTTAGTATTCGCATTGTGGCCGCTGACATATCTTAAACGTCTCCTCCCAAATGTCGAGAAAAAGTCACCGGCGCCAGTATAATATTTCAGATTTCTGATTTATATATTGCTGACCAAAGAAAATGTTCTTGATTTCATAATACATTATCGAACATTAGAGGTTGGCTAGGGATACGTATTTACGATGATCATAAACACCAACGAAACGAGACTAGGCCCGGCCATTTCCTCAGGCTTTTATCTATCTCTGTCATGCATTCCTCGACTATATATAGTTCTTCATACGTTCGGATCACGTGAGCAAGGACACTCCACCCCCAAAGCCGTACACACTTCCGGGCATCGCGTGCTTGCTCACAGTATCCTCCTTACACATTCTCAGCCTTCCTTATATTTCAGCCTGCCCAGCTTCAGGCAACTAATTTCCATGCACACCGGCATGCCCTGGACAGAAGATCCACGTTAATCCCATCACATGTGGGTGCCCCAACAGGTTTACCCATTCTCTCCGAAGAAATTTCTTCCTTAGCATGCTAATTGAGTCCGTCGCAACAATACCATGAGACACTTCCTTATCGTGACCTGATTGCCGGCCGATACGGGCTCAGTGTCCATGTGAATCTCTTTGCCATAATTTCCACCGCAGTAGGTGACAAAGCTCCATCCACCTTTTCTTCCCGTATTCACTGACCCATCTGTGTATAATTACCATATCTGAAGATCCACTGTCTCTGGATTAGCTCCTCAACCCGAAGCTCAGTTACACCATGTACCCAATCCCGGCATTCTCGAGCGACCTGTACAACAACCTGTGTTAAGTGAAGCTGATCATGTACTAAAATCTAGTCTTGTCTTTGTGAACTCTCGCCCATATCTCACACTGCCACGGCTGAAGCGGATGATGCTACTTTGTGAGACACACATATCTCTGAACTCCTACGCAGCAAACTCTAATGACATTGATTAGTGACTGGAACACTAGATCTAACAGATCATAAAACTATGATCCACACAGATGAGAACACTGGATGGTTCACTGGATCGTCACACGCAGCGTAAATAGGTGTTCACTACTCTTTCAGTCAGGAATGTTATGGCAGTACTTAATCCATGACTACTCGTAAATGCTGCTTTGTAGAGAAATTCTTCCTTGCCGTTTGCTCGGATATATCTGCCTGTCTGTCTCACAGATGCGACAGTTTGTCTGTAGCTTACTCTCGTCACGCAGTTTTTCCTGCAAGTAGCTGAGGGCTGTCAGGCACTCTACCGGAGTGGGTTGTGTAGCTGGCATCTTTTGGAGGATATGTTGTGCTGTCTGTGTCTCTGTGTCTCAGCTACATAGATCTGTTTAGTCAATTTTCAGCATGTGCTTATCCCTGTATCTTAGCTTGCAGTGACCTTTTCTCACTTGGTTGGCTCTTGTGAGTTTATATTATTCATCGTCTGTGTTCCTGCATTTAGATGTTATTTTATCCCTTTTTTTAAAATAGCTTTTAGTTTGTTCGTGATTCTTCGTATGTTGAGCTTCCAGTGATCTTTGCATTCTTTTACTTCTTCGGCTAGTCTGTCCGCTTCTTTGTTTTGCATGATGTAACTGTTGGTTGTATCCCTTTGTATGCCAGCTTCTTTGTCCTGCCGTGCTCACTTGATTTAAGGATTCTGTCAAACTGTCTAGGTCTTCACAGAACCTATAGTAGAGAAGGTAATAACCGTTGAAACATTTGTTAAGTTCGCAAGCGAAAATAAATTCTTCAGGCCACCAGTGAAAAGCGTCAGACAAACTCAAGAAACTGCCTGACAGCTTGAATGTCTTATGTCACTGTGGTACTGAATGATTTCTACAGTCACCTTCATTTTTGTCCCAGGCTATATTTTCTAAAGATGAGAGAGAAGACAGATTTATATGTTTCCTAGAGATGAGAGACGACAGGTTTATATATTTCCTAGAGATGAGACAGAAAACAGGTTAGGTTTGTATGTTTCCTAGAGATGAGAGAGAACACAGGTTTATATGTTTCCTGGAGATGAGAGAGAAGACAGGTTTATATGTTTCCTAGAAATGAGAGAGAAGACAGGTTTATATGTTTCTTAGAGATGAGAGAAGACAGGTTTATACGTTTACTAGAGACGAGAGAAAGAGAGAGAGCAGACAGGTTTATGGGGATATCAACTACAGAAGCAGATAGAAGAAACAGAACCATCGTTCACAATATCCCGGGGGCCCACAGAACGGAGTAATTCGGTTCACAATCTAATTTGACAGTTCTATGATGACAGGTCTTTGAATAAGATGTATCGAAGCAAGACACAATTTGGACTGTAGTACACTTTAAAAATCAGTTTGAAGCTACTATCACAAGCTGCTATGCGTTATATATATATATATATATATAATATATATATTAACGAGAAGTCTATGAGGTCCGTGGGCATATACAGAGTGAAAGAATAATATTTCTCTTTTAACCTGTTGTGATCTAACAGTGTCATCTCGATAATCAGATGGATGTTTATACCGCTCTAAGAACATCAGCCCGAAAGAGAAGCTAAAATGAACATATGTGGAAAAAAACATTCCATGAGAAAATCTTGAGTCAAAAAAATTACAGCTGCTTATTCTAGTGCACAGAAGGTAATATAACGCAAGGGCGGGGGTGGGTGGGTGGTGGGTGGTGGAGAACGGGACGGATCGCTGAAGAATGTTAATTTAATTCACAATCTTTGGCCTCACTTCTGGTACATTTCTTTATGTCATCTGTTTATAACTGATAACAACTTACCTCAAACGATCATTGTTTGCTTGAAAGAAGTTGAATTTTCTTGGCTGTATTTAAAAAAAGGAAAAATTGGCGAACTACTTTGCGAGCCCTATGTGACGTCTAACGGCACGGGAAGGATATAAGATATAAGATATATATAAGATTTAAAAAAAACAAAACTACAGCACCTTTTTTTCAAACAAAAAGGAAGTGCGCATGCGCGTTGAAGATGTATGTGATGTTTCCAGGATATGTGAAACGGTTAGGGCAGTGACGAAGACCTTGGAGTGAGGTCAGTTTGTGCAGTCACAAACGTGGCAAAGACGAAAACAGCCATTTATTCCCACGAAGTGACGGCTGGCAGTTTTGTTGAAGGGTCATTCTTAACATGACATTTTTGTTACATGTCGTTGTTTGTTGTACTTGTATGTTTCTGTATGTGCTTGTGAGCGCTCTCATATTGTATGTGTGTTGTGAACGACACGCATAGAACGACCGGCTTTGACGTAAAATCTGACAGAAGAAAACACGTGTCACTCACATGTGAACGGATTCCAAGAAAATTCAAATCAAATTTCTTTACTTAGATTTTTCGATTTGTTTCATACTAGTACTGGTGTCACTGTGGTGTATCGGTTAGTGCACTCATATACCACTCAGAAGATCCCTTGTTCGATTTCCACTCGCGCCGAAGTTGTTTTTTTTTTTCATTAGTCTAGAAATATCTTACACACCTCTACAACAAGCAGATGCCACAGAATATAGATTTAGGTCATTTTAGTACCAAAAAAAAAAGTTTAGCTCCGATAATGAAGATGCCTTGTTGATCTTGGTTTGGGTTATATAATAAAGACGCCCTGCTGATCTTAGTTTAGGTTACGTAATAAAAACGGTCTGTTGATCTTAGTTTAAGTTACGTAATAAAGACGTTCTGTTGATCTTAGTTTAGGTTACGTAATAAAAACGTTCTGTTGATCTTAGTTTAAGTTACGTAATAAAGACGTTCTGCTGATCTTAGTTTAAGTTACGTAATAAAAACGTTGTGCTGATCTTAGGTTAGGTTACGTAATAAAGACGTTCTGCTGATCTTAGGTTAGGTTACGTAATAAAGACGTTCTGCTGATCTTAGGTTAGGTTACGTAATAAAGACGTTCTGATGATCTTAGTTTTGGTTAGATTTTTTAAAAAAAAACAGAAACGTGGTGCTGATCTTCAGTCAGAAAATATTTTCACACGATAGTCATACACTCATGTCAGAGACTTTCAAAGATCCCGCCTTCCAGTGCTGACATGAAGATGTGGTGCAAGGAACCAGTGCGAACAGTTTCTGTACACTTAATTCTCCTACATGAGCTCAGTCTCTCGTCCCACACCCTCCCCCCAAACCACACACACCTTCTCTTCTGGTAACCTGTCAAATTTGCTTTCTCTCTCTCACTCTCTCTCCCTCTCTCTCTCCCTCTCTCTCTCTCCCTCTCTCACTCTCTCTCCCTCTCTCTCTCTCTCCCTCCCTCTCTCTCTCCCTCTCTCTCTCTCCCTCTCTCTCTCTCTGCTGGTCTATGTTTTACGATGCCATAACCTCATTTTTATTCTGGTATGCCATCTTCTGCAAGTTTACAGCACCAAAGGGAGATGTTTTTTTTTATGTTTCCTTGCAGAGCAAAGTCAGTGTTATTCCCTTCCCAGCGTCATAATTACTGTGTTTTTGTGTCCAAACACTAGACGTCTGACTGCTAATTATTCCGTTTGCAGCGATAATTTTGAAAAATTAATCTGTTTTGGAATACGCTGTTAGATAATGTTGCGTCCTCCATATATAGGTAGTGTTAAATTCTAGCTAGTTTTGGGTATTCCACATAAAAGGCGTTAAATTCTAGCTAGTACATGGTTTTACATAGGTGGCGCTAAATTCAGGCTAGTATTGGGTTTTACATATGAGCTGTGTTAAATTCTAGCTAGTATTAGATAATCAATACAGGCAGCATCAAATTCAAGCTAGTAGATAATCAACACATTCAGTATCTAATTCAACTACTATTAGATAATCAATATACGCAGTATCAAATTCGATCTTTTACTGAGCAATCCAAAAAAGATGGTGTTAAATTCTACCTAATATTAGGTTTTCTATCTATCTATCTATGCCTCTGACCCCTCGTGGAGCATAGGCCGCCAACAAGAGCTCGCCAGGCAGTTCGGTCCTGGGCCACTCTTTCCAACTGTCTGCATGTCTGGTTCATTATTTTGATGTCCGTGTCCAGACTTCGGCGCCAGGAGTTCCTTGGTCTCCCTCTCCTCCATTTACCCTGTGGGTTCCATGTTAGGGCTTGCCTTGTAGTGCTGGATGTGGATTTCCGTAGGGTGTGTCCGATCCATTCCCATCTTCTTCGTAGGATGTCGTCTTCCACTGGTTGCTGGCCTGTTCGCTGCTGCAGTTCTTGGTTACTTATGGTATCTGGCCATCGTATTTGAAGAATCCTTCTAAGGCATGTGTTAATAAATGTCTGGATTCGTTTCATGATCCTAACAGTAGTTCTCCAAGTTTCTGAACCGTATAGCAGAATGGGCTTTATCATGGTGTTAAATACTCTGATCTTCAATTTAATTGACAAGGCTGAAGTTCCCCATATTTTCTTCATCTGATGGAATTTTACTCTTGCCTTGCTCATTCTTGCTTTTACATCAGCGTCTGTTCCTCCCTGCTATTCCATATAGCAGTGTCAAGTTCTAGCTAGTATTGGGTTTTACGTATAGATAATGTTAAATTTGGGCTGGTATTGAGTATTCCGTATAGACAGTGTTACATTTGAGATAGTTCGTTGGTAAAAGTTTTCTTTTTTTTTTCAAGATCACTAGAATGCATGAGGGAGCATGATTTTATACATTCACAAACACGACCACATACCCGCGCTCATTGTGAAATACAGCTTGAATGGGTGTCACAGTTGTGTACTATCTACGCGCGGATGTGTACTAGAAATAGAAATTTGACATCGACATCTGAATCTATAAACTGACTTTTTACAGTATGACAAAGAGAACTATATTATGCACAGCTTATTCTTCAGAATATAAAAACAAAACCCAGAAAAACATCACAAACATTTTACTCCGAAAGGGCTGAAACACTGAGGAAAAGTACCTAGCAGAAATAACAAAATCAGCTCTCTGTACAGACAGACAATAATATAATGCTACGGTACTTCCTTGATCTTCCCATTATAATTTCAATGATCTGTAGAGAATTCTCCTATAAAATTATCAGGAAATACAGCTGCCCATGCTTGTTTATATATATATATATATATATATATATATATATATATATATATATATATATGATGTTAGTCTAAAGAGCAATAAAGTTAGCAGCGTTTCTGAGTAGTTTTATTTCTACAACTCAAGAAAGGGGCTATGTACCCATTTCTAGAGCTGGGTGACTGGGCTTTTTTTTTTGGACCGAATTCGAACCTTTCTTTCTACTAGACTAGAGTACACTAACCTTGTTTCAGTAACCCGGCTACAGTTATGAGTTAAGTGACGCATATAGTTTAACAACACTTGTCGAATTTAAAGTACAGAAATCCTACTTTCACCCTTTTGTCCTCGTTTTTTGAAGAGTTACAGTTAGAAATTTTATACATAGATGCACTTCAGTGTAATATTTTGTGTATTTCATCAAAGGTTAAATGTTTTCTTTTTGCTCAAATTCAAAATCATTCTCCTTATTTTAGTACTCGGAGGCTAGATTATTTGTTATCCGTTAACATTCTCTACGTATTCAGCACCCGCGGATAGGTTTCACGTTACTGGTTGCAATACAGTCTTCCCTATTCAGCGACTCTTCTTCTTCTTCTGTGTTCGAGGTTGTTTGTTACATCAGATCTTGATCCCTGTTGACATGGCAAAGCCCGCAGTCCTCTCCAGATCCTGATAGGAGCCTCAAAGCTTTTGCCTCAAGGTTGTGTCCTCTGGCCATGTCTCACGTCTCAGGTCTGCATGGTTTGGGCACTCTTGTAGGATGTGTTCTGGAGTCTGGACTCCACATGGACACCCGTCTGTGTAAGACATTTTAAGTCGATGCAGGTGGCTTAGTAGTCTGCAGTGGCCCGTTCTTAGGCGGAATAGGATGGTTTGCTGATGTCTTTGTAGTTGGTGTATTGAATCTCGTTCATTGTTGCTAACTGGCCACGAGTTCTGATTAGAATTTCTTTAAATCCAGGTCGAGCCATGAGATCAGAGAGACAGACTGACCAATCAACATGTCTTATTTAGCTTGTGCTATCTATATCTAAATCGTCGTTGCATGAGGTAATTCCAGTAAGTTTATTCTGAGGGTAAAAAAACACATGAGGATCGTTGTTAATAACTGGCAATAGGAATCCTTCGATCAGTCCGTCTAGTTCTTTTTCAGAATAGATACTACGGTATCTTTATCAGTCTGCAGGGCATCCAGGGCATCCAGGGCATCCATATTAGGATATCGAAAAGTTTGCCATTGACTTATATATGCAGGAAACTCTCTACCGTAGAGAGCGGAACAACAACACGACTCCTTCAGATCATCAGAGGAAGTACTTCCCCTCAGACAAGTGTTTCGGCCCTTTAAACTCCTGACACTCTAAGGGGGGTGGACCCCTCTGGGTCATGACTCCCAGAGGTCTTGTGAGTTGTTGCTTTTTTTTTCCAGTCCCATGATCTTCCAGCCGGCACTGCACTTTTTGAAGTGCGTCTTTATCGATTTAGCTATGGAGGACTGGTATTGGTTGTGGCAAATGAAATTACTTATGTTCCCGATGCTTGTTTCGCATACTCCACAGCCAGCATGAGGCCCTTTCTGCTGTTTCTGAAAGGCTTCTCAGTGCCCTTGCTCTTGCTTGTCCCTTTATGCCCAGTTGCTTACATAGGTCATATGCTGATGTTGCTACGAATCCCCTTGCTCCCACTTCTACAGCTATCACTTTTGCCCTGATTCCTGCCCCCTGCCTCAGTTGCTTGACCAGATCATTGTACTTCTCCAATTTGAATAAATGCTGTTCCTCTATTCTAGTTTCATACTGGACCGTAAGCTCGATCATTATTAATTCCTGCTTTTCTGTGGAGTACACTACAATGTCCGGTCTCATTCCTGTGTTCTTGATGGCAGTCGGGTATTCTCTTCTTTCTGGAAGGTCCGCTGTCACTTCCCAGTCATTTGTACCATCTAGCAGTGATGGTAAGGTATTGGCTTCAATAAACCTTTCCACCCGCTTCTGCTTGTAGGGATGACATATTTGGAGGTAACATGAAACAGTGTTTTGTTCACAGAAAGCGTTTTAATAGTAAGAAAGGGAAAAACTGAGAATTTTTTTAAAAGAAATGCAACGCATCAAAGAGAAAGAACAGAGACTGGATAAAAGAGCGATGAACTTTAGCAAATATCGCTCCGCTACGTAGACGAGTTACGATTTCCGGCTGTTTCACAAGCGAAATGTACTCGTGGAAAGCTAAAACCTTTCAGTCGCGCAGAAAAGTGTCGATAAAGCTGAAAATAAGTCTGCGCTCAAACGAGAAAATGTATCTGGAATGTTTCTGGATACCGCTAACAGTTTTATCACACAGGAGATAATATTTAACCTGCTTTCAGCTGCAGACCTTACCGACGAAGATTCTTTCGAATAGGGGGATAAGAGTTAAGTGCCCAATTGAAAGGAAAGGAGGAAATGGGGAAGATTTTGGGGGAATAGATGAGAGGAAACGATTACTTACCACGTGACCCGCAAGGTCAGAGCTACATTGTTTAGAGTATTTATCAACTTTTTTTCTAGTCAAGGACTCCTGAAATCGTAGTAATTCGCCAAATTTCCAGTTCCCTTCCTCCCTTTCTCTCTATCTATCTATCTATCTATCTATCTATCTATCTATCTATCTATCTATCTATCTATCTATCTATCTATCTATCTATCTATCTATCTATCTATCACACACATACACACCCACGCTCTCTGTCTCTTTCTCTCTCTCAGCTTCCATTCCAGTCCTCTCACTTTCTCTCTCTCTCTCTCTTTCACTATCAACTTTCAGTTCCCTTTCTCACTATCTATCTATCTATCTATCTATCTATCTATCTATCTATCTATCTATCTATCTATCTATCTATCTATCTATCTATCTATCTATCTATCTATCTATCTATCTTGTCTGTCTGTCTGTCTATCAATCTATCTTGTCTGTCTATCTTTCTATCATATACAGTTGGTATTGAATTTTATAAAAAAACGTCCAAAAACTCTAACCTAAACTTATAAAGCTGACCTCCTGTAGGGATCTTGGCAGTCCGTCATGGGAGAAAAAACCCAAGTTCATGAACTGATAGTTCAGAGTTAACAACGTCTGTCTTTGTCTGCAACGTAATTGCTAAAATGGCAAGGGCTCTGAAATAATGACCCACCCCCCTTCTCCCATTTATGTGTCCAACAACGAGATCGCTGTGGTCTATAGTCTGTAGTTAACGCGATTCGTAAAAGAAAGAAAGAAACAAAACAAAACAAAACAAAAGCCGTGGGATCATCATCAAAAAAAGCCAAACGTTTCGATTTCCGTCTTCTTCATATGAAGTGCATAGCGTTGCAGAACAAGAAGTAACATGAACAAGAGAAAGGTAAACCAGTTCACAAAATCATGTGAGCTTAGTTTGAGATCCTCAGCAGATATTTACAGAACACTAAAAAAAAAAAAAAAGATTAATTCTGATTATTTGAATGAATTACTTATCTTATCTTATATCCTTCCCGTGCCGTTAGACGTCACATAGGGCTCGCAAAGTAGTTCGCCAATTTTTCCTGTCTTCGGCGAGTCTTTCAACCTCATCAAAGGATTTTATGCCTGTTAACTTGGCCTCTCTTAATAATGTTCTCTTCAGAGTTTCACGCGGTCTGCCCCTTTTTCTTCGGCCAGTTGTGTTCCACTTGATAGCTTGTTTTGGGATTCTCTGCTCATTTCTTCTCATCAAGTGGCCAACATATGTCCATCTCATTTTCCTGATCACCCGTGAGACTGGTTGTTGTTCAGTCATCTGTCTTATCTCTGCATTGTTCTTGAATTCATTCCACTTGATGCCGAGTATTTTCCTTAGGCATTTGTTTTCAAAAGAGTCTAATTTCTTTTCTATTTCTTTAGTTGTTTTCCAGCTTTCGCATGCATAAATGAGGGTGGATATTACATTTGAATTGAATAGTCTTAACTTGGTTTTTGTGCTTATAACTTTTGAATTCCATATGTTCTCAAGATTCTTGAAGATTGATGCTGCTTTTGCAATTCTGATCCTAACTTCCTTTCTAGTGTCACCATCCTGGTCTATGTAGCTGCCAAGGTATGCAAATTGATTGACTTCTTCAATATCTGTCCCTTCTATGTGTATTTTTCCATTTTGATTGATGGGAATTTTCATTATTTTTGTTTTGTCCTTGTTAATTTCAAGTCCTATTTTGCTAGCCAGTGAAGATAGGCTATCTGTTTTTTCTTGCATGGAATTCACATTATTACTGATAAGAGTTATGTCATCAGCAAAATCAAGATCTTCTAGTTGGGTCCCATGTACCCAGTCAATACCTGTGTTACCTGTGCAGCATTTTTTCATTATGAAGTCTATTGTAATCCCAAAAAGTAAAGGAGACAGTATACATCCTTGTTTCACGCCTGTTTCAATCTGGAACCATTCACTCATCCCTTCTTCTGTCTTGACTGCACAACCATATCCATTGTATAAGTCCTTAATGATGTTGACAATTTTAGATGGTATTCCATATAGACATAAAATTCTCCATAATGAATCTCTGTGTATGCTATCAAATGCCTTCTTAAAATCTATGAAATTCAGTATTAATGGTTTCTGCTTTTCAATATGTTCTTCAAGTATTATTCTGAGAGTAAAGATCTGGTCGAGACAGCTTCTCCCTTTTCGAAATCCTGCTTGTTCTTCTCTCATTGCAGTATCCACTATATCTTTGAGTCTATTCAAAATGACCTTGCAAAATACTTTTGACACAACTGATATTAAGGTTACTCCTCTCCAGTTGTTACAGTCACTAAGGTTGCCCTTTTTTGGTATTTTAACAATGATTCCCTTCTTCCAATTAGAAGGGACCTTTTCTTCTTTCCAAATCTTGTTAAACATTCTCTGTAGTTGTCTCATGTTGTCACTATTGATAGCTTTTAGCATCTCGGCTGTTATTTCATCTTCACCTGCAGCTTTGTTGTTAGCCATTAAATTCACTGCTGTTTCAATTTCATGCAATTCAATTTCATCTAGATTGACATTTAGTTGTGGGGCTGGTAAGTCAGTTTCAAGGTTTAACAATTCTTTTGGGTGTGGTCGATTGAGTATTTCTTGGAAGTGTTCAGCCCATCTTTGCTTTTGGTCTTTATTTGATGTTAATAGTGTTCCAGTTTTGCTAAGGATTGGTCTTTCTTTAGATGTAATAGTACCTGTTAGCCTCTTTTGTATGTTATATAAAGTTTTGCTGTCTCCTGTTTTTGCTGCTTTTTCTGCCTCTTTCGCCATATTGTCTATGTATTCTCTTTATCCCTTCTAGCTGAACTTTTTACTTTCTTGTCTATGTCTTTGTATTTTGCTTTTGCCGAATCTCTTTCATGATCTGCTTTTGCATTCAACATGTTTAATTTGACTGCTCGTCTTTCATGTATATACTTCCATGTTTTATCTGATATCCATGCTTTTCTATTTGGTTTTTCCAATCCAGCGCTTACTTTTGCTGCTGTGATTATGGCTGTGCTGTAAGAATTCCATAACTCATCTATACCTATCTCCTCAACTTCACTGGGTGTTTTGGAATGATTGGCAAGTTCCTGATTGAAATTAATGTTAGTATTTTCTTCTTGTAGGCTGTGGATGTTTATCTTTCTGTGTACTGATTTCTTGTGTTGACTTTTCAATTTTAGTTTTATTTTCCCTATGCACAGGTTGTGATCACTGTTGACATCTGCACCCCTATAAGCCCTTACATCCATGAGAGATGTTCTGTATTGCTTTCTAATACAAAAATGGTCTATCTGGTTTCTAGTTCTATCATCTGGAGATATCCATGTTGTTTTATGTATCTCTTTGTGTGGGAATATTGTGCCTCCAATGACCATGCCCTCTGTTAAACATATTTCAATTAATCTTTCTCCATTCTGATTAACCATGTCAATTCCTTCTTTCCCCATCACTTTTTCAACGTCGGTATTGAATTACTACATCATCTTTATGGAGGTTTTTTTGTCCTGAATAGTTCGTACCTCGTCTTTCGCTACTCATTTTTTTTAGATCGTCTTGCGGATTATAATGGTATTTCAGACTTGGCCGTATGCTATTAATGCTTATATTTTACAATGGGTTAAAGCAAGCTGATACGTTGTCTGTTGTATTTAAAGATCAATCATTATGAGGGCAGCGCGTGGCTGATTTTTACAAATATTGGAGTTGCACTTTCGACAACAGTCGCTGGCCGTGCAATCGGAGACCCTATTCTCTCTAAGAGACGCTCTCATAAGTCTTATTTTCATACTGCACTTTAAGCTAAACTACCTTCATCTCACTTCTGCGCGTGCTGTAAAACTAAAGTATGGCGACTGCAATAAAACTGGTTAAAATAATAAAGATAGATAGAGGTGTATGGTGCAGCTTTACAAGGTGGAAGAAGGAGTGAGGCAAGTGAGAAAAAAATAAATAGAAAGTATGAGAGTGAGATGAAAATGTATAAATGAAAAACGTACAATATCCGATAATTCGGCGTGAGCCTTTTTCGGGGATTACATACACAAATGAGACACAAAAGCTAAACGAAAAAAAACTTATCTTAATGTGGCATCCTCCAAAAATAGGGAACCACAGAAATGTGTGTCCACTAGATGAGACACAGAGACCACGCCGGGCCACAAAAAAGATAAGTCGATAGAGCCAATCATAAAGAAGAGGCGGAGAGAGGGAGGGAAATATGTGGGGTGTAGGGCAATAGAAACAGCCGCTAGAGAAGAAGCTATCGGGGGAGGGGAAGGGAAGCGGAGAGATAATGAATGAAGAACATAAACACCTGCAGTGAGAAAATATGAAACTGGTGAATAGGGCAAGACCCTATTACAAAAGAGGGAGGTGGAAAACTAAAGAAGTTAAAGGAAGCTAAAGACATTGTTAATTCCAGCTAGGTGGAGACAGCCAGCCTGGAAAATAAGGCGCTGTTCTAGTACCCTCCAAAATCGTACATCAGCAGAACAACAGCGGATCGCACTAACAGAAATGTCCTGTTTTCCCCTGTCGTTGCTAAGGCAACATTTTTGCCACGGGTGTCCAGGCCCTCTTAGAAATATCGTTAAGATGTTGGCGAAAACGATTTCTTAAGCGTAAACCAGTCCCACCTATATACTTCATACCACAACGTTTGCACAATATAAATAAAATTGCGTGAAGTGCAGGTGAAACCCTCTGAACTGATAATGTGGACTTAGGGAAGGATATCTGGCTAGCCTCGACAATAAATGGGCAAGTGTTGCATCTACGGCGTCCGCATCGTCTGGTACCATAAAAAAATGTTATCTGTCTTAAGATGAATTCGAACTAGAAGGTACCTAAGCTTCATGTCCCGTCTGTACGCCACCAATAGGGGTTCCCCAAAACGTTCACGTGTATCAGGCTCGATCTGGAGGAGATGGAGATGGCGAAACTCAGCTTTCCAAAGAATGCGCTGTGTCGTTGAGGAGCACACTAAACTCCTCTCGGATCTTGACAATTAGATCGTACAACTTTCTGTCCGTCTCCATTAAGTTACACGTGATAATTGCCTCATTAATCGCCTGATCCGAGAGATTATTCACTCCACCAACAGACAGTTCTACCGTCCCTCTCCCGCCTATCCTCGATCCACCACCGCTTGTGTTCCCACTAAGGTGGTTTGTATCTTTCCTGATATTCCACTTTCGGCTGATGAATTGTCTGTCCTGGGAAAAGGTTTACAGTTTGTTCCATTCAGTCCTTCTGTTGACCAGTTCTCACTCCTTCAAGATGTCCACCGTTTCCATCGCAAACTGCGGTTGAAATTCCATTTCCAAGACGCGACCCAACCTTCATCATCCCAATCTACTTCTGATGATGACCCTTTCTCTCGTTTCCCTAAACAACCATCCACCTGGACACCTTCAGCAGGAGCGTCTCGTTCCTTGGACCTCTACATTTATCACACTCTTCGCGAAATCTGCTAGCTTCGCCTTCCCACTGTGTACGACAATCTAACCTGACCCCCGGGGAGCAGCGCGCACTTTCACAACTTCATTGCAGGCGAGATACCATGATAAGAGTGCAGACAAGGGCGGGGCCATTGTTTGTTGGAAGAAAGAATTGTACATCCAAGAGGCCATGAGCCAGCTGAGCAACACTGAATTTTATGCCTCTCGCTTTCAAGATCCAGCTGTGGCCAACAACAAGCATGTTCGTGACATGATCAACGAACTCATCCACAAGACTGGTCTTTCTCGTTCTGCTGCTCATCTTCACATCCGCGACATCTGCTTAGGGAAGCCATTCTTTTATCTACTCCCAAAGATTCACAAACCAGGCAACCGGGGAAGGCCCATAGTGTCCGCTTGTTCCTGCTCTACAGAACAAATCTCAGACTTTCTTGACAGCATCTTTCAACCTCTTGTCACTAGTCTGCCCACTTATCTTATGGACACGAATCACGCTCTCATTGCTTTTGAGACCCTTACGCTCCTGCCTGGTCACACCTACCTATCTTCACTCTTGATGTAGTGTCCTTATAAACATCCATCCCGCATGATCGGGGACTTATGCAGTCATGTTCTTTCTGAACAAAAGGCGCCATCCCTCTATTCTTATTTCTACTATTCTGCGCCTTACACAACTTAATTCGTTTGAATTCCGTGGCCTGTTCTTCGACCAGATTAGTGGTGTGGCCATGGGTGCCAAAATGGGCCTCAGATATGCATGTCTGTTCATGGGCCACTCGAACACAAGGTTCTGAGAGCCTATAGAGGCTCCTTTCCAACCTTCTATAGACGACGGCATTGGGTCACACCAATGCCAGAAACAGACCTTGACAACTTTATCATTTTTATTAAGGAGTACAATCCTGTCATTTCTTTCACCTCCCATGTATCTGCTACTTCCGCTAACTTTCTCGGCACTGCCGTTACTATCGGCCCTGCCAGGCTTTCTACTTCTGTCCACTATAAACCTACAGACTCTCACAGCTATCTCTTGTATTCTTCCTCCCATCCCAGATCGTGTAAGGACTCTATTCCTTTTTCCAAGCTTCTTATATTGCGTCGCTTGTGCACTGAGGATGTTCGTTTCCAGGATGAAAGCCATAAAATGCTTGATTTCTTCCGTCAACGCGGCTATCCAGAACATGTTGTGTCGTCATCTTGGAACCGCATCAGCCTTTTATTTATAGTGGCAAAATTCCCTCACTCCTAAACTGCACTGTAGCTCGGACAGAGTTGGTACTCACGCATCACCCTCATAGCTTGGCAGTTAAAAATATACTGTTTCGCCATCTCCATCTCCTCCAGATCGAGACTGATACACGTGAACTTTTTGGGGAACCCCCATTGGTGGCCTACAGACAGGACATGAAGCTTAGGGACCTTCGAATTCATCTTAAGACAGATTATACTTTTTATGGTACCAGACGATGCGGACGCCGTAGATGCAACACTTGCCCATTTATTGTCGAGGCTAGCCAGATCTCTTTCCCTAAGTCCATGTTATCAGTTCAGGAGGGTTTGACCTGCACTTCACGCAATTTTATTTATGATATTATATGTAAACGTTGTGGTATGAAGTATATAGGTGGGACTGGTTTACGCTTAAGAAATCGTTTTCGCCAACATCTTAACGATATTTCTAAGAGGGCCTGGAAACTTGTGGCTAAAATATTTGCCTTAGCAACCACAGGGGAAAACAGGACGTTTCTGTTAGTGCGATCCGCTGTTGTTCTGCTGATGTACGATTTTGGAGGGTACTAGAACAGCGCCTTATTTTCCAGGCTGGCTGTCTCCACCTAGCTGGAATTAACAATGTCTTTAGCCTCCTTTAACTTCTTTAGTTTTCCACTCCCTCTGTTTGTGATAGGGTCTTGCCCTATTCACCAGTTTCACATTTTCTCACTGCATGTGCAAAGGAATGTGATGACCACCGGACTATCAGCCTCCCACGTCACATAACTAAGCTACTTCTGAGAATCATTATGAGAAGAACAAGGAAAAAAATAAAATGGAAATAGGAGATGAACAGTATGGATTTGTTGAAGGAAAAGGAACACACAATGCCATTTATGCTTTAGGAATACTAACAGAAAGAGCTTTAGAGGTACAGAAAGATCTCTACTTATTCTTCATTGATTACACCAAGGTATTCGACAAGGTGAATTTCATCCATTCATTTGCATGTCCCTCGCGGAACTTTGCCTCCCAAACAGCACTCCTGTAGGCCTCTCGGTTGTGAGCAAGATGGCCTGCTGCTGATGCATCCATTTGCAGATCGTCAACGATTTCTTGCAGCCATCTTCGTTTTGGTCTTCCTCTTTTTCTTTTTTCCCATTATGTATCCTTCCAATACGGTCTTCTCTAAATTATCATGACGTTTAATGTGTCCAAAATATTTAAGTTTTCTCTCTTTAATCCTCTTTACTAGCCAGCCTTCTTCAATATTAAGCTCTTGTAGTATAAATATATTGTTCTTTTTTGTGTCCACGATATTTGAGAACTCTTCTGTAGCATTTACATTCAAAGGCATTTATGTGTTTCTCAGCTGTTTTGTTAAGTGTCCAGGTCTCACAGGCATATGTTGCGATGGAAAAGATGCATGCTCTTAAAAATCTTATTTTTGTAGTTCTGTCTGCTCCTCTCCACAGATTCTTTATTTGTTTTACTTTCTGAAGAGCAATAGATGTCCTCCTTTTAATTTCCCTCATTGTATCTCCATTATTAGTTAGTAGTGATCCAAGATATTCAAAACTCTCCACTTCTTCCAATTTTTCCTCATTGATATATATTTCAGCTGCCTTGTTTGTTTTGTCAGTTGTCATCAATTTAGTTTTCTTTGCATTAAGATAGAGGTTCTGCTCTTCGTTGTTCTTACGGACTGACATAATTAGATTTTCCATTCCTTTTTGTGTTGTAGACAATAATACTGTGTCATCAGCATATCTAATCTCTGGTATTTCATAACCTCCAATTGTTATGGCATCGTAATATTATTTGTCTACATCTTCTCTAACATTCCTCATTATATTTTCAGTATACAAGTTAAATAAGTAGGATGACAATATGCACCTCTGACGGACCCCTTGTTTTATGTCAAACTAAGCTGTTGTTTCACCATTTATTCTTACTGTTGCTTGTTGGTCTAGATACAGCAGTGATGTTAATTGTATCAAATGTGTTCGACAAGGTGAAACATAATGAAATTATTAAAATGCTTGAAGACATCAATATAGACGGCAAAGACATAAAGATTGTAAAACATCTATACTGGCAGCAAGAAGCAGCAATTCGAGTTGAAAATGGAGCTAGAAAATATCAACCTATAAAACAAGGGATGCGACAAGTATGTGCACTATCTCCGGACCTTTTTTCTCTGTACAGCGAGAATATTCTAAGAACAATCATCACAGAGCCAGGCTAAAAATTGGAGAATACAATATTAACAACATTCAGTATGCTGACGACATAGTACTGATAGCTGAGAAACAACAAGACCTGCAAAAACTTTTGGATAAAGTCGCCAAAGAAAGTGAACATAAAGGCCTTACTTTGAACATCAAAAAGACAGAGACTATGGTTATATCTAAGAAACATAATCCACCAACATGCAGTATACAATTAAACAGAACTATTCTAAAGCAGGTGAAGAAACTCAAATACCTTGGAACAGTAATAACTTTAGATGGGAAATGCAGAACAGAAATTAGGAACAGAATAGATCAAGCAAAGACTGCATTTCAGAGAATGAGAAACATATTAGCCAACACATCCTTATCAATGAATGTTATAAAACGAGTCCTAAAATGCTATATTGAACCTATCTTGTTATATGGAAATGAATCATGGACAATAGGTAGGTCTGCACAAAAAGCATTGGAAGCAACAGAAATGTGGTTTATTAGAAGAATGTTGCGAATCCCCTGGACAGAAAAAATAACTAATGAAGAATGTATGAGAGGAGCTAGAGAGACAAAAAAAAAATCTTCTCAATAAAACAAGAAAGAAACAATGTACTTTCATATGACATGCAATGAAAAGAGGGGGCATTGAAAATATTATAATAACAGAAAAAATAGAAGGAAGAAGATCAAGACTAAAAGAAATGATACTTGTATATGTAAACCTCGAAAAAGGCTCACGCCGAAATATCGGATGTTGTATGTTTTTCATTTATACATTCACACACTCATACTTTGTATTTGTTTTTTCTCACTCCTCTCTTCCACCTTGTAAAACTGCACCATACACCTCTATCTACCTGTAAAACTAAGAACATGCTGAAGAAGATGTCCCTGGAATCTGCAAAGTTGATTTATACACAGCCTTGACCTGGATAACATTGTTCTAGACCAAATTTACATATTACCCAGATAATGATTTCCGTGATAAGGGGAGGTCACGTGACATGACATGAAAACCAGTTATCTGATTCAGATTACACGAAAGAGGCTCTTATATAACAGCAAATATCTTAAGAGCATATCAGCATTCCAGATCCCTTGTCGGTTGAGAGGTTTCCCCATGTTAATTACTGAAATCCTAGTTTTCGAACGAGCAGTTATAAATGCAAGGCACATTGCCGACATGGAATTCCAATATTTACTTTCAGACATAGAGACCGACTAGATTAGCCATAATAAATTATCCGTCACGATCGCAAAATGTTTTATTGAACTTCTACGTGACAGCTTGTCTACATGATAACTTCAAATGTCTTAGTTCAATGTAGCGACTGTTGGGACGCGTCTCGTTCTAGTGTTGCTCCGTGATAGCCAAACATATTCATAAACTGGCTGAAGAACACAGTTCTGCTTTAGAGTGTATATATGCAGGAAACTCTCTACCGTAGAGAGCGGAACAACAACACAACTCCTTCAGATCATCAGAGGAAGTACCCCCCCTCAGACAAGTGTTTCGGCCCTTTAAACTCCGGACACTCTAAGGGGGGTGGGCCCCCCTGGGTCATGACTCTCAGAGGTCTTGTGAGTTGTTGCTTTTTTTTTTGGTCTCGGGATCGAACCCATGATCTTCCAGTTGCCACGCGTCTTTAGCGATTTAGCTATGGAGGACTGGTATTGGTTGTGGCAAATGAAATTACTTATGTTCCCAATGCTTGTTTCGCATACTCCACAGCCAGCATGAGGCCTTTTCTGCTGTTTCTGAAAGGCATCTCAATGCCCTTGCTCTTGCTTATCCTTTTATGCCCAGTTGCTTACATAGGTCATATGCTGATGTTGCTACGAATCATCTCGCTCCCACTTCTACAGCTATCACTTTTGCCCTGACTCCTGCCCCCTGCCTCAGTTGTTTGACCAGATCATTGTACTTCTCCAAATTGATATTACAAAGGAATTGATTGTGCACGAGTCCGTTCTTAAACATGTGACCACAAGAAATGGAGAATAAGAATGATGAGAACAAGGAAAATCACCTCTGCTGCGTTTTTTTTTTTTGTTGTTCAGAAACTCTCCATTTCTCGATAATTCAATTTGTATGCTTAATGTGTGAATTGGCGCAGAAAAAAATTCACCGAGCTAATGTCATATAAAGTTACATTTTGTCCTGCGGTGTTTATTTTAAAATGAGCCCAAAGCGATGATCAAAGAATTGACAGGACCTGAAATAAAACAGTTTTAACACACACACACACACGCGCGCGCGCTTGCGCACGCAAACACACGTGTAGACGCACGCGGACATACACAGACAGAACAACTGAAATAGTGAATCTTTATTTTAAACAAAGGACAGCCTCGTTCATTTAAGAGTATACAGTTGTAATGGATTACGCCTTAATCATTCAAAAACAGAACGACGAAGAAGAGGAAGAAGGAAAGTCTAATTTACATGTATGATATATAGGACTAGAAGATCTTGATTTTGCTGATGACATAACTCTTATCAGTAATAATGTGAATTCCATGCAAGAAAAAACAGATAGCCTGTCTTCACTGGCTAGCAAAATAGGACTTGAAATTAACAAGGACAAAACAAAAATAATGAAAATTCCTCTCAATAACAATGGAAAAATACACATAGAAGGGACAGATATTGAAGAAGTCAATCAATTTGCATACCTTGGCAGCTACATAGACCAGGATGGTGACACTAGAAAGGAAGTTAGGATCAGAATTGCAAAAGTAGCATCAATCTTCAAGAATCTTGAGAACATATGGAATTCAAAAGTTATAAGCACAAAAACCAAGTTAAGACTATTCAATTCAAATGTAATATCCACCCTCATTTATGCATGCGAAAGCTGGAAAACAACTAAAGAAATAGAAAAGAAATTAGACTCTTTTGAAAACAAATGCCTAAGGAAAATACTCGGCATCAAGTGGAATTAATTCAAGAACAATGCAGAGATAAGACAGATGAGTGAACAACAACCAGTCTCATGGGTGATCAGGAAAAGGAGATGGACATATGTTGGTCACTTGATGAGAAGAAATGATCAGAGAATCCCAAAACAAGCTATCAAGTGGAACACAACAGGCCAAAGAAAAAGAGGCAGACCGCGTGAAACTCTGAAGAGGACATTATTAAGAGAGGCCAAATTAACAGGCATAAAATCTTTTGATGAGGTTGAAAGACTCGCCGAAGACAGGAAAAATTGGCGAACTACTTTGCGAGCCCTATGTGACGTTTAACGGCACGGGAAGGATATAAGATATAAGATAAGATAAGATATATCGGACATAAGAATGAGGGAAAAGGGAGTATTTGTAACACAGTGCCTTGTAGGTTATGATTGTAATATTATTATAGCCTTGTAAATTAGGAAAGTATTAGAACTAATGTTATTATTATTTTATTACTACTACTACTACTACTACTACTACTACTACTACTACTACTACTACTACTACTACTACAGTTACTACTACTATTCTTATTATTATTACTATACGCATTTTATTATGATTATAATTATTACTGATATGTAGAATGTAGGCAAGAAACAAAGTAAATAATTTGAGAACCGGTGGGAGAGGATTACTCCGACGGTGTTAGTATCATTACGATAGAATTAAGCAGATACTTAGAAATACCAGATACAGGGGCGGGGAATACAGATACGGAATAATAGGGTTTACTCAGATAACAATAGTACATATGGAGAAAGACAGACGGACACTGTGTAAATGGAAGTGGACTAATAAGCCTCGTCAAGTATCGCGAACACCCGATGCTGGATAAGAAGTGTTTACCCACTCGATAACATTGAATAGACGGATTTGGCACAGCAGACTCATGAAAGGTGAGGTATATTTGCTAGTCTTAGAATGCATTTTCACACATGAATAGTCCAGCGGACCAATGGGATGACCAAGGGGAGTTACCGATTCATCCCGAATTCTAATCAGGGCCCAGACAGCTGACCAATAGAAAGATCTAGAGGTGTGTCCTCTTGGACAACAAACTTACGATATATATAACAGTCATTCAGTTTAAAGACAGAAGGAGACAGAGGACAGAGAAAAAAGAAGAATAGAAGGATAGATATGAGAGAAACTATACATAGAATTGATGAACAAGTGGGGCAATAGATATTCAGGAGATAGAGAAGCAGTTTAGAACTAGAAGTAGTTTAAAACAGATAAAAGATAGCGTTTCAAGTTAGAAAGTGATTATTACTACTGCGTGATAAATGCAAAAGATTTGATACTTTTGTAATTTTGTGTAAAATGCTTTCGGAGATGTCTCGATGTGATACTGATGAATTTCGTTTGATGAGCATTAAAAGTGAAGTATATTTTGATTCCAGAACGAATCATCTGAATTTCATAGTGACTATGTGTGTTAAGATTTCAGTCTTGTGGTGGATCATACAATATGACGTGTAGTGACAGTCTGAACTTGTGTTGTGAACTAAAATAAACAACGGAGAAAGATAATATCTTCGCGGGTATAAGGTGTTAACAATGCTCTATGAAAGTGCCGTAGTTGTCGCGGTCATCGCCTGAAATAGAAGGAGGGAGAGAAAGTCAACCTAATGATCATATAAAAGAACATTAATGACTACAGTAAATTCAATAGAGAACACCTCAATCATTAATATATAAATCACAAAAATACATTGTTATACATTTAGCTGTGACTTATATGAAGCTGGCTCCAACCACAGAAGCAAGACTGACTTCTGACACACTGAACAGTGCCATCCCGAAAAAAAGCAGTCGCCTGCCGCATGAAAACCTCTCATACAGGAATATGGGACCCTGGAACCGCATGGATTGAACTCATATGCATCTATACAAGATCATCCCTTTCTGCAACGTCGTATTCCCTGCACACTTATCTACTGTATCCTCGCCTGCTTTTGGTATTACAGAACTTCTATCGCGCTACATTAAAACCTTCTACACCATCTACATTCATCTGTTCTACCCACATTTATTTCAGTTTGAAAACCATTGCATCTATCTATCTATCTATCCATCTATCCATCTATCTATCTATCTATCTATCTATCTATCTATCTATCTATCTATCTATCTATCTATCTATCTAATCTATCTATCTATCTATCTATCTATCTATCTATCTATCTATCTATCTATCTATCTATCTATCTATCTATCTATCTATCTATCTATCTATCTATCTATCTATCTATCTCTTGCTCGCTCTCTCGCCCCTATCTCCACTCCTTTGCTACCAACCAATCCAGCCTGCAATTCATCATTTAAACATTTACAAAATATCACAAAACACACTCACAGACACGACTTCGCACAAGTCAGAGATATTCTTCTTGAAGTTTCTTGGTCCTGTACGTTTTTGTGTAATTAAGGCGTAAACCGAAGCGTTACAGCTGTGCTCTTGTTAATGAATAAAGCTGTTCCTACATTTTTGGAGTAGCCCATAGAGCTAAAACAATCTACACGTTAAAGAGATTGTGTTTGTGGTGTGCTAGCTGATTTTTTTTTCAAAGCTTTAAACATTTTATTTTCAGTTTATATGCTGCCTGACTATAACTCCCTTCTGTTTCGGGGCTGTAGAAGATTATGATTTTTCGCAATTAATGAAGATTCGGCATTTTCTGACATGAGAAATAAATTGACAAAAATAGCTCAAGAAACTGCAGTACACATGGGCCTTATAGCGCGAGCACAGCAATTCCATTTAGCAGAAAATAGAATCCTCTAAAAATAATGAAGTTATAAAAAAAAGATAAAATCTCAGTTCCCGCGCCATTAAGGCATATTAGGGATACGTTGTTAGGCTCGTATTTTCAAGACATTCGGCACACGAAACTCTGATGTGGTCAGTATCACGCCTGGCTGCATTTACCTTCCCAGATTTCTCTGGTATCCATTTAAGAGGTTGGGTGGACCCCAGGGCTATTCTGGTGTGGTGGTATCAGAAAAAATCCCCACTGCTGGGACTGGTACCACCGGGTTAGTAGACTGAGCGCCCAACCACTCAGCCAACCAGGCCACAAAATAATAATAATAATAATAATAATAAATATTTAAAACACCAGAAGTTCTCAACATGTAACAAGGCTATGTCTGTAGGTTTGAAACAGCGAGAAGGATTCTGGGGTATAGAATATCTTACAGCAATTATTGAGGAAAGACGCTGGCGATGGTTGGGACATGTGCTCCGAATGACTGACGACTCGCTACCAAAAATAGCACAGGGGAACAGAAGTAAGGGTAGACCAAAAGAGACATGGAAAAGAACAACAGAAAGGATGTTGAGCACTGGAGGGCTCAGCTGGGCAAGAGCAGAAAAAAAGGCAAAAGACAGACATTTGTGGAAAACCCTTGCGGAAGCCCCATGAACCCTGGGCACTTAAGGTTCAGAGAGAGAGAGAGAGAGAGAGAGAGAGAGAGAGAGAGAGAATATCTGCTTTTCTTTGACTGATGCTCATCGAGCAATAAAAATCGTTCGTAGATAATAATAACCAGTTATCAATAATATGTGGCGTTGGACAGTACGTCCTCAAGACCTGGAGGGCATTCTCCTCCTTTGACTACCTCCATGAAACTGCGAAGTCGATGCTCTGTTTTAATCGATGCAGTGAAGGTGTTCAGGAACAGCCCAGTGTCGGATTGGAAGCGGGTTAGTCTAGTTATTTTTTTAAGTCTTTGATGTCGAGCTAAAAAGCAGGGAGTGTGCAATACTTCTTTAGCAGACACTTCTGCTCTGGGGACTACGGAAATTCCTGTGCCCCCCCCCCCACCACCCGGTAGCCAGGTTAGGCCTATTTCTGGGAGTACCAACGGAGAAATGGCACAGGGAACTTACTGAGTATATTTCGCCAACCCTGGCACTAGCATGTCAGCTATAGGCCGCTGGCTATCAAATCAGACAAGGTAATCGCCCCCGAAGACATTCTCATCCTATTTGAAAAGCTACAGAGCGGTAGGCCTTGCGCCGCTGCTACTGAAGCTCATCGATCTCACATTAATGAAACCATTATACGGAGTCATCTTATTTCTCTAATAGAACTTTAAGGGAGAAAAAAAAAGGGGGGGGGGATAATGCAGCCTTTAATCTTAATGGGAGTTTAGACACGAATTAAAGGTGTTTAGTATATCGAACACATACTCGTGACAGTTGCCTCAACTATGGTTTCATCACATAGGTAGGCAAGGCGTTGAAGTGCGTTAAAGGCACCCTGATGTTATACGTAGTTAGTGCCGTAACTAGTCAGTCACATAGTAATAATAATAATAACAATACAGACAAGGCGTACTTCATTCGGAGTTTATGACAAAAATCACAATAAATTCTAAAGGCTGTTGTGAAACATTGAGAAGATAAAGAGGGACCTTGAAGATTTCCAACTTCTTTTTCTGGCAGATAATGGTTCGAAATGACGCAGTTCATCTGCACACCAGCAAGAGAACAGCTGAGGTCACAAGAAAATTGGCTTGGCCTTGTCAGCTCCTCGTCCATCTAAGGTCAGTATGTCTTCAGCTGAACGAAGACTTCTGGAGGACATTGCTGCGATCTGGGTGATGCCACAAAGACCGATGTGTAAGCTGAATTTCTGTTGCCAAACTGAGCAGCCTTAACGTGACGGGATATCACAAAAATTCACAGACGTTTGTTAAAAAGTATGTGAACCGTCATTAGGATCATGTGGAGAAGTGATTATGCTGAAGTTTGCAATAAAATTCCTGAAAGTTAATTATTCATACTCTGTGTAAACACCCTCATTCCTTTACAAGGCAAAAAAAAGAAACATATCGGAGGCATTATATTTTAATCATGACGTCTCACAACATGAGAATACTGCACTCAAAACTGAGCTGGAAGGCTGTATCCTGTTACAGAGAAGCACACACTGTGCAATGAATCACAAGAGCATCACACAGCTACGAAGCGCCAGGAAGTAAATTACTAATAATAATTCCTAATAATCACTAATAATAATTCCTGCGCATGTTCGAGTAAGCCACTAACGAGGCCTAATACAGCATTTATTTAAGAGCAGTGAGAACATTCTGAGGGCGAGATTGAGTCCAGGCACAGACCAAAGTGCAGAAAAAAATTGATAGCAAAAATAAATTTAAAGTTGGATAAACTAGGCAAGAAGAAAACTAAGCAAAAGCTACCAGGACAGGACATAAGAAAAAGTGGGGACGACATTAGTCACAAGATCCCGAGCCAGGTCGCAAGAGCGTCATCACAGCGATAACACCTGACTCTGAACATGAAGGCATGGGATGTTCTAAATAATTTATTTCTTTTTGTTTACCACAGTGAGCTTAACATGGACAGAGTCAGTGTTACGATATGTGCAGCAGAGTATTCCTTGGGGGAGCCGCGAGTGTGTCTGGATACTTGTATGTAAAAAAGATGGATATCTATTATTTCTCACCTACATTAATCCTTGTCAACGGTAGCCAAGGTATACACCGAATTATTGAACAGGCTTAACCACTTGCCTGAGATATATCAGAGAAAACGTTGACGGAGAAAGAAAGAGAACATCGGCTATTTTCCCTGTGTGCGGAAGGCATCTAGATCGGACTGGTTTAAAGTAATCAATTATTGAAGGAATCGGATATCAACTTGGTGTCAACTTGCCTGCTATTTGGAGCGAAACAGCAGAGCTTTATGAGCCTACCCGTCGTTAGGGAATCATGTTCGTCACGGCTGGTCAGGAATTACACTGACATATTTGGTACGTTTTACGGCGGGAATGTGTACTGGGAGTACGCTTCTACACTTTCTATGGATTTCTCTCCCTTTAAACATGTATTCCGAAGACGCCAACACTGACTTCATACTATGGTCTTAGCTGGCACATCGTGATAGTATAACTGCAATGAATCCGTTCAGCAACTCGATAACTCATAACAAATCTAAGCTCCTGGATGCAGAAGTTCGGATGACTATTTAAATATTTCAAGTTCACTTGCCTAAGGAAAATACTTGGCATCAAGTGGAACGAATTCAAGAACAATGCAGAGATAAGACAGATGACTGAACAACAACCAGTCTCATGGGTGATCAGGAAAAGGAGATGGACATATGTTGGTCACTTGATGAGAAGAAATTATCAGAGAATCCCAAAACAAGCTATCAAGTGGAACACAACAGGCCGAAGAAAAAGAGGCAGACCGCGTGAAACTCTGAAGAGGACATTATTGAGAGAGGCCAAATTAACAGGCATAAAGTCCTTTGATGAGGTTGAAAGACTCGCCGAAGACAGGAAAAATTGGCGAACTACTTTGCGAGCCCTATGTGACGTTTAACGGCACGGGAGCTTGTAAGACTAAGCTGAACCTTCAGGGAGCTACGGTCATTGTACTGCGTTGAATGGTTGCAGGGTTGTGAGGACCAGGGAACAATGGGTGGATAAGACCTTGCCCAGCTTCTCCTCTGTTTGTGCTCCTGGTAACGGCCTCAGTCTGGCTTTCGGGTCATACGTTGCTGTGGTTCCCATGTTAGCAGGGCTTACTGAGAAAGTCCACACCCTTGATCTTCACCGCAGCCACAATAACGCATTCCTGATTAGTTAGTTACTTATTTAGTTAGCTAGGTAGTTAGTAAGTTAGCTAGCTAGCTAGTTAGCTAGCTAGGTAATTAGTTAGTTAGTTAGTATTATCTTCATCGCGCTCGGGACGTGTCTGTAGCTGCTCTGATCTCCCCCGCTCTCAGTATATCAGACAGCGTACGACGATAGTTGACACCTGTTGGATGTTGACTGACCAGCCGTCTTATTTCGTGACGAAAGACATCAAGTTTATCAACTCCACATTTAATGCCCACCCCGATAATTTATGATAAACTGCTAGAGCAGTTAAACTGCTAGCATCTGCAGGAAAAAAACCGTTGATCTTTCGGTATCTTTTATAGCGGGTATAATATCAGCCTCGTTCCATTGCGTGACCATCCTCTATGACCGTTAACTTGGCAAGTATATTCGCTCTTTCATTTCCCATAATCCCAGAATTCAGTCATTTGCATGTCCCTTGCGGAACTTTGTCTTCCTAACAGCACTCCTGTAGGCCTCTAGTTTGTGAGCAAGATGGCCTACCGCTGATGCATCCATTTGCAGATTATCAAAGATGTTTTGCAGCCATATTAGCCTTGGTCTTCCTCTCTTTCTGTTTCCCATTATATACCCTCCCAAGACGGTCTTCTCTAAATTATCATGACGTTTAAAGTGTCTAAAATATTTAAGTTTTCTTTTTTAATCCTCTTTACTAGCCATCCTTCTTAACTATTTAAGTTCTTGTAGTATGGATATATTTGCTCTTCTAAGTGTCCGTGATATTTGAAGAACTCCTCTGCAGCATTTATATTCAAAGGCATTAATGCGTTTCTCAGTTGTTTTGTTAAGTGTCCAGGTCTCACAGGCATATGTTGCAATGGGAAAGATCATCATCACCATCAGGTGCCGTGCCGACTGGCGTTGGCTATTATGCTTCTCCAGAGTACACGATCCTTCATGCACGCCATCAGCTCAGTTGGTGATCTCCTCTCAAACCATCCCGTCAGACTGTCCAGTATCATTTCTCTTGGTCTTCCTCTTGATCTTCTTCCTTCTGTTTTTCCTGTTGTTATAATATTCTCAATGTCCCCTCTTCTCATTGCATGTGCTATGAAAATACAATGTCTCTCTCTTATCATTTTGACAAGGTTTTTTGTCTCTCCAGCTATTCTCATACATTCTTCATTAGTTATTTTAGCTGTCCAGGGAATTCGCAACATTCTTCTAGTAAACCACATTTCTGCTGCTTCCAATGATTTTTGTGCAGACTTGCCTATTGTCCATGATTCACTTCCATATAACAAGATAGGTTCAATATAGCATTTTAGGACTCGTTTTATAACACTCATTGATAAAGATGTGTTCTCTGAAATGCAGTCTTTGCTTGGCCTATTCTGTTCCTAATTTCTATTCTGCATTTCCCACAAATTAACAGCATAAAATCCTTTGATGAGGTTGAAAGACTCGCCGAAGACAGGAAAAATCAGCGAACTACTTTGCGAGCCCTATGTGACGTTTAACGGCACTGGAAGGATATAAGAAGATAAGAAGATTTCCCATCTGAAGTTATTACTGCTCCATGGTATTTGAATTTCTTCACCTGCTTTAGAATAGTTCCGTTTCATTTTATACTGCATGCTGGTGGATTCTGTTTCTTAGATATAACCATAGTCTCTGTCTTTTTGATGTTCAAAGTAAGGCCTTTCTGTTCACTTTCTTTGGCGACTTTATCCAAGAGATTTTGCAGGTCTTGTTGTTTCTCAGCTATCAGTACTGTGTTGTCAGCATACTGAAGGTTGTTAATATTGTATCCTCCCATTTTTATGCCTGGTTCTGTGATGATCGTTTTTAGAATATTCTCGCTGTACACAGAAAAAAGGTCTGGAGATAGTACACATCCTTGTCGCACCCCTTGTTTTATAGGTTGATATTATCCAGTTCTATTTTCAACTCGAACTGCTGCTTCTTGCTGCCAGTATAAATGTTTTACAATCCTCATGTCTTTGCCGTCTATATTGATGTCTTCAAGAATTTTAATAATTTCATTATGTTTCACCTTGTCGAATGCCTTGGTGTAATCAATGAAGCATAAGTAGAGATCTTTCTGTACTTCTAAAGCTCTTTCTGTTAGTGTTCGTAAAGCATAAATGGCTTTGTGTGTTCCCTTTCCTTCAACAAATCCAAACTGTTCATCTGCTATTTCTATTTTTATCTTTTTCCTTGTTCTTCTCATAATGATTCTCAGAAGTAGCTTCGTTATGTGACATGAGAGGCTGATAGTCCGATGGTCATTACATTCCTTTGCACCTGGTTTCTTTGGTAGTGCTATAAACGTGGATTTAAGCAGGTCACTTGGAATATAACCACTGTTGTAAATGTTATTCAATAACTTGGTTATTATTTTTATTCCTGTCTCCTCTAGTGCCTCTATTTCGTCTATTGTTATATTATCAGGCTCAGTCCCTTTTCCTTTCTTCATGTGTTTGATAGCATCTATGATTTCATCTTCAAGTACTGGTGGTCCATCACAGTTTTCAGTATCTGGTGTTAATTCTGATCTTTCTCCTCCATATAGCTCACCGATATACTCTGTCCACCTGTCCACAATGTCTTCTTTTCCCAATCACATTTTACCTTCTTTTGATTTCAGGCATCCTGTGGTATATTTTGTTTTCCTGCCTGTGAGTTCACTAATTCGTTTATGCACGTTTTTTGCTGTTTTTATTATGAGAGTCCTCTATCTGTCTGCACTGTTCATTTAACCACACTTCTTTTGCTTCTCTGCATTTACGTCTTATTTCTTTATTTATCTTGCTATATTTTTTCTCGTTATTTTTACTCCTCCTCCTCTTGTCCATCAGTCCTAAGATGTTGTCTGTCATCCATTTATTTTTAGAGGCTTCTTTTTTTCCGGTGGTATTATCTCCTTAACAGTTTGGTGGATAGAATCTCTTAACATTGCCCATTGTTCATCTATACTATTTATCTTTGCTATTGCATTGTATCTATTTGTTATAATAACTTTGTATTATTCTCGCAATTCTTGGTCATTTTTAAGGAGTTTTGTATTCAGTTTGATGTTTCTCACTTTTCTGCCTGTTTTCTTTAGCTTTATTCTAATTTTTCCACAGAATGGATCATGGTTACTATTGCAGTCAGCTCCTGGCATGGTTTTTGTTGTCAGTAATGCATTCCGGGATCGTTTGTTGATTAATATGTAGTCTATCTTGTTAAAAGTCTTTTTGTCTGGGCTGCAACATGTTGCCAGTCTTCGAGAATGTTGTTTAAACCAGGTGTTTCCTACAACCATGCTATGTAATCTTGCCTATTCAATTAATTTATAACCTCTGTCATTCCTCTCCCCCAGTCCATAGTCACCAACGATGTCTGAAGTTCTTCCTTTACCAACTTTGGCATTAAAATCCCCCATGACTATGGTAACTTCATGTGACTTTGTGTGTTTTAGTTCTGTCTCTATGTCATTATAAAATAGCTGTACATCTTCTTCAGAACTTTCAGATATTGGAGCGTACACTTGTATAATATTTATGTTTACTGGTTGTCCTTTCAGTTGGGCTAGCAGGACTCGGTCCGATATGTTCAAATATCCTACAATTGTCCCTGCTGTTTGTTCGTCAAATATTATTCCTACTCCTCGTCCATGTTTCTCACTTCCTGAATATATCCTGAATGGAAAAGGTGCATGTCCTTAAAAATTTATTTTTGTAATCTGTCTGTTCCTCTCCACAACTTCTTTAGTTGTTTTACTTTCTGAAGAGCGATAGATGTCCTCCTTTTAATTTCTCTCATTGTATCAATATTATTAGTTAGTAATGATCCAGGATAATGACCCCAGAATTACCAGGAACAAAAGTGAATTTACTACCAGACTATCACACTTCCCAAATATCCATTCAGACATTCACAACACTTTAGCATGCGTACTCCTGGTTGCAGCTTCTTACAAGTCGTCGTCAAATGCTTTTTTTTCTATATTTTTTCCATTCTTATTTGTTGCTTAGCATTCATGTGAATTTAGGTTTTATCTTATTTCCTTACTTTTTTTTTATCCTCTATGCTTTTGTATGATTAAGGTGTAAACAGAAAGGTCACAACCGCGCCTCCGTTAATCGATAAATCTGTTTCTATTTTTATTTTAGTTTTGACATTTCTTTTTAGTTTAACCAGCAGGTCACCGTTATCGAAAAAATGAATTTATTGTGTTGTCAATGTATAGTATTGTCAATGTATATAGTACTGTCAGTGTATAATATACACAACGTTAATAAGGTATGGCTTGTGGTATATTACCCGTAAAAGAGTACTTTTTTCCCTTGTGTGGAACTAAAAATGAGGTTTAACCAGCCTGTTTTGAACAAAAGCAATACCTTGTAGCTAAGCCCCAGCATCATGTGAGAGAAGCATAAGAGGGACTTCTTTGTTTCTTTGTAGTCACGATCTCTAGCGGAACCCCTGCAGATCCATCTCGGGACCCGGATTGAGAAATCCTGCACTAAAGGAACCATGAATCTACATACAACATTTGCTAGAACCAGTTCCTGTAAAAGCTTACTTCTTACACATGAGTCATAATCTATAATCACCTGTACTTGAAGAGTAAACTGTCCATTATGACAACTCTGTGAAAGCTTTGTTATTCAATTAATGGAGAACGGCATTGTATGGGCAGACTTTGTAAAAAATAAAAATCACTTGACAAGTCCCAGGTAATTTTGTTGTCATTTTTCTTTCTTTCGTGTCTAACAGGCCTTTGTTTACGACTTTTCCCCAGGTGTAACCAGGCAGTGCTGTGCTGATACTCTGTGCTAAAGCTTTGTTGTTTCTATCTGCAAAAATTTGTTTAATTAATGAAATGAAATTTCCTACTGCCATTATTGTGTCCATTAATCATAGAATAAAATAATTATACTTTGGTCAGATTTAATTAAGTGTAACCTCTGTAAAAACTACCACATGCGGAGTCACTGAGGTTTATCAACGTCGGTTGCCTTGAGCTTCAGTGGTTCCGGAGCTCATTTCCATCTGTAACCTGAGTTGCTTGTGCGCGTGCAAGCTCATGAATGTGTATTGTGTAATCTGTTTCTGGAATTTCCCTCGTATGATTATAGCCCTACAGTGAGATACCAGCAGGTTTAAATCAAATATTCATGAAGTAACACCAGTGAACTCTTTTGAATACCACCGTAACAATAACCAGTTGGTGGTGTCTGTTTTCACCAAAGATGCACTGTTTACAAACGCTTGTTTGTCTCATAATTCAGAAATTACGCAAATGTTTCTAGGTTTAATACTTCACCCCCTAGCTGTGGCATTATGTTATCAGCATCAGGTGTTCCTAGCGGATATCACCTGGTTTACGGAGCAGTCCTTGCGTGCGTTTGAGAAACTCCAGATGAAACTACTGGGTAGGCAATTTGGCAGCATGTAGGCTGGGAAAACAAAGCACGTAGACACGAGAAAAAAAAAGAAGAGTAATAAGTGAATGAAAGAGAAACGAAAACAAAGACTCCAACTCCCCTGGGAACAACTGTGTTAAGAGCACACTTATCTTAACACAGTGTTTGTGAGACAGGGAACATAGATCTGTTTGCTTAAAAACTCTGACCTACCTCTGTGGCCCAGAAACTTGTAGCAATCAACACTAATTGTAATTGTAATTGTTATTTTTGCAAAATGTAATGTCAGGTTGGTGGACGGATGGGGACATGGAGATCTCTGACGGGGATGAGGGAAGTCTGGTGTGAAACCAATGAATCCAGGACGTGACAAGCCTATGGGTCTTTACAACAATGGCTATCAGAATGATGTGAACAAAACAGAGCCAGTAGACTATAGGTGGCGGGGAATGGATATCACTGAAGCACTCATCAGATTCCTCATCTCAGAGTCAGAGTGTCTTTGTGGAACTGTCTCAAACCATCTGACATGGAGAAGGGGTTAAGTACAGCCACCAGAGGCTGGAAAACAAAGTTTTGGCCAGGCCAGCCACACTGTCTTCATGGCAGTCCGAGCAAGACCACAGTCTGCCCTAGCAAGGAAAGGTGCTGAAGTCGGAGTTACCCAGCCAAAAGGCGCATCGCAAAAATCAGGGTAACACGCATTATCGCTAATGAAATGTCTATATCTACAGTTTTCAAACATGGTGCTCGCCCTGTGAAGACTAACCAGGCAGGTGCAGTGCCGGGCCCCCTGCCTCGAAAGGGTCCACCCAATGCTACTGGAGGTCCTCTCAGTTCGTCTTGTGGAGTCAGGAGACATGAGAGTAGAGCTACTGGCCAAAAAATACAACAGAAGAAAACAGCCAAAAAGCAAGAACTTAAAATAATGCAGTGGAATGCTGAGGGTGTCAGCAGTGTTAGAGATGGCTATAGCAAAAAGGTTGAACTAGAGAACATACTTTTTGCAGAGCAGGTAAGTATATGCTGCATACAGGAGACACACCTAACCAAAGATGCCGCCTTTAAAATCAGAGGCTACCAGTGTTTTAGATCAGACCGACAGGACAGAAGAAAAGGAGGAGTACTCACACTTGTTAAGAATAACATCAGCGCATGTCAGGTGGGAGTGTACATGGAAGGAGCCGAATACCAGATGATCCATCTAAAAAGTAGTAATACAGATTTCCACCTCCTTAACTATTACTGTCCTAATGACCGCCCACTTGCTTTAGGAACAATCCCACACAAAGAGAGACTGATGGTCTGTGGTGATTTTAACAGTCATTCCCAGAGCTGGGGCTATGACCACATAGACAAGAGAGGAGAGGAAGTTGAGAGCTGGCAGGATGATAATGGACTTCTCCTGATCAACCAGCCAATGGATGCCCCAACATTTTACTCAAGGGCTTGGCATACAAAATCAACACCAGATCTGGCATTCCACTCTCCAGATCTGAAGTGGAACATTACACGTGAAGTTGGAAAACAACTTGGAGGTAGCGACCATCGACCAGTCTTCCTGACAATAGAAAATGAACTCCTTAACACCAGTAACCCTCTCCCCAGATGGAACTATAAAAAAGCAAACTGGACAATGTACAGACATCGTACAGGTATCCTGGTGGGACAGCTGTCCATAGAAGGTAAGGATATTAACAGCATAGTGAAGGATTCAATGCTTGTATCCTTCAGGCCGCTCGTGAAACCATTCCCAGAGGAGCTCGCAGGGACTATAAACCATACTGGTCTAGTGAGCTGGGAAAACTCCATGATGACGTGGAAGCAGCTCGAAAGCAAGCAGAAAATAGACCATGCCAAGAACACCACAATAATTACCAACATTCTAAGGCCAAATTTCAGAGAGCAAAGCTGCAAGCCAGACGGGAAAGTTGGAGAGAGAAAACAGAGTCCCTAAACTTTGAAAAGGATGGAAGGAAACTGTGGAAACTAATCAAACAGTTAAATGATGAGAGTACTGGAAGAAGTACAAAGATTACACTAATAGAGGATGGGAAAACTCTTACAGGTAAGCAGGTAGCAGATCACTTTGCTCGCATGTTTGCACAGGACTGCAACATTGATATCCATCCAGAGAAGGAGCGTACAGTGCGCATCGAGCCACAGAAAGAGGAGGAACAAGTCAGAAAAGTGGAGGTCATGGATGCACCAATCACACGCAGTGAGTTAGACCTAGCAGTTAGTAAACTGAAACCAAGGAAATCACCAGGACCAGATGGAGTGTCCAATGAAATGATCAAGAACCTGGGAATGGCAGCAATGGGAAAGCTGTTGGATATTTTCAATATGTGCTGGAGCACAGGTAAGTTACCTCAAATCTGGAAGGAAGCAAGCATGGTACCACTGCTAAAACCAGGGAAAAACAGTGATACTGCCTCCAGCTACAGGCCAATCAGTCTCACTAGCTGCCTATGCAAAACGATGGAACGCATCATTGACCTGAGGCTAAAATGGTACCTAGAAAGTGAAAACCTTCTCGTTCCACAACAAGCAGGATTTAGGCAGTACTACAGTACGGAAATCAAGTGACCTATCTCTCTCAAGAGATTGAGGATGCATTCCAAGAGAAAAACCTTGTACTAGCAGCGTGGATAGACCTGAAGAAAGCCTTTGATAAAGTATGGAAAAAAGGTCTGTTGTGGAAACTAAGAAACTGCAATGTGAATGGAAGACTGTACAACTGGATAAAGTCCTATTTACACAATAGAAGAGCTAGAGTAGTAATGGATGGACACAAAAGCCAGAAAGTACTTCTGCGACACGGTGTACCACAAGGAGGAGTCCTTTCGCCTACACTATTCCTTGTATTCATTAATGACCTGGTCAAGGAACTTCCCTATGGAATCAAAGCAGCACTGTATGCAGATGATCTGGTCATGTGGTGTACAGATGAATATGCGACAGTTGCTACACAGAGACTCCAAAGAGCAGCAGACATCTTGACATCATGGACAAACAAATGGTGTGTAAGTATCAACACAGAGAAATCAAGTACCACTCTGTTCACCCTCTCATCTAAACAGAAAGCAGGTAAGATCTTTGTAAATGAAATACCCTTAAGGATGGACAACCAACCCACTTACTTAGGAGTGACTCTTGACTCAAAACTGACTTGGAAGCAACACATCAACAGTGCAGAAGCAAAAGCCAGAAGAAAACTAGCCATATTAAGAAAATTGAGTGGGACTACATGGGGAGCTAGTGAAAGAATCCTCAAGAATGTATATCAGCAAAGTATTCTACCACATTTAGAATATGGCTCAACATCTTGGTGCACAGCATCAAACACTACGCTGCATAATCTAGACAAGGTTCAAAATCAGTCACTACGGATTATCACAGGTGCCATGAGGTCCACACCAATAGTAGAAATGCAGAAAATAGTTGGTGTTCAACCGCTAAAGGAACGTAGAGACACAAAGGTCATGACCATGGGAGAAAAATTCCTTAGCTCTGTAAGCCATCCCCTGAAGGAGAGATTCAATAACTTGGCATTAGGACGGCTTAAAAGAAGCAGCTTCATTCATCAGGCCAAGCGTATGCGTAAGCTGATACCTGACCTTCCAACTGTAGTCACTCCATTATCATCTGTACCAGAGCATACACCATGGAAAGAAGCAGATTATACACAAATAACTATTCAGACTGAAGTGAAAGGTGTGCAGAATGGTGAGATGCAGAGCAGTCTTGTAAGATCAAGCCACACTTAGTGTTCTAGATGACAAATATCCATGTGACACCTGGATACGTGTGTATACAGATGGATCTGCACATAATGCCATAAAGAATGATGGGGCAGGAGCATATATTGAATATCCAAACAACACCATTGACAAGATTTCCATACCCACTGGTAAATACTGCAACAACTTTGATGCAGAAGTTAGGGCAATTATTGCTGCAGTTGAAAAACTATCAGAATCCAGAATTGATACATGTCCTGTAGTAATTCTCACAGATGCAAGATCAGTACTGGAGGCTCTTCAGTGCAACAAACTACCAGACCTTAAGGATGCCTTGTCAAAAATTGGCTTACAACATGGAGTCACTTTGCAATGGATTCCCTCCCACTGTGGGATACCAGGCAATGAGAAAGCTGACCATCTGGCCAAAGAGGGCACTGAAATGGAGCAACCAGACATACCAGTCACCTATAATCAGAAGAAAAGCATGATAAAAACCTACAGGAAGCCACAAACACCACCACATGATGACTATCACATGCTAAACAGAAAGGAACAAGTCACCATCTTCCGTCTCCGAACAGGACACAGCCGACTCCGAAGTCATATGTATACAAAGTTTAAGGTTGGTACTACTAATCTATGTACATGTGCCCAGGTGCCCCAAACCGTGGAACATATCCTCCAGAACTGCATCAACTACGAGACACTGAGAAATAATTACTGGCCCAGTGAAACCACTAAAGAAGATAAGCTCTACGGTTCCATACATGAGTTACAAAAAACAGTGAAATTTATCCAAGAGACAGGACTGCAGATATAGACAGACAGTGCGAACGAAGAAGAAGAAGAAGAAGAAGAAGAAAGACTCCAACAGCACGGTCCCATTTCTACCTAACAAAAGACAACGGACAAACTCTGCTAGGGTGAGGAATATGTTTTTTTTTAAGACATAACTTCAGCTCCTTTAGTCTCTGGCTTTGTTTTCAAATATCTTCGTTGTTTCTCTGCTATTTGTTCTTACCACTGCAGCATTACACTTATCTTGTTAAGTGCACCTACGGAAAAATCCTGTGCACATATAGGAAAACCTTCAAGTGCACATATAGGAAAACCTTTAAGTGCACATATGGGAAAACTCTCAAGTGTACGTATAGGAAAATCTTCAAGTGCACATACAGGAAAATCCTCAAGTGCGCATATAGGAAAACCTTATGCAGTAGGAGAGTCCGAAAATGAAAGCGACCGTGCCAAGGAGCATGTGTGTCATGGTGACATACAGACGTATAGGAAAGTGAAGGGATTGCTACTTCTCGGATGAAGATGAAATAACTGTGTATGGAAAACATTGACAGGACGGAAAATATTCAAATAATAAGAAATATTCTCTGATCTCAGGTCCACTCCACTTCTCCATTTCTGACGTAAATTTACACAACTCTGATTTGATGTACACAAGTTCGTTTTATGAACATCTAGTACTGCAAAAAGAACAATCATGTTCTGTACCCAAGCTGAAACCACACAGAGCTATTTCTTCTCTCTGTTCACCTCGTTCACCTAAACTGCCCCCATTGTCTGTTAAGGGCCCCCCATTCATCTTTGATATCTGAGTCACTATTTCATAGCATTTATGCGTGACCGAGTATTATGGATCAGAATACAAGCTGTTCCTAATCTATTCTTTTCAATGTGCATGCCTGATCTATTGTTTCCCTGGATCAATAATTAACGACTTTGACAGCAGTCACGTTTATAACAGCTATTTATACCTCCCACCCCAAAAACGCAAGCGTGCACACACACGCGCGCACAAAAAGGAAATAAATCCATTTTTTTTATTTTCATGTTGAAGTTTGAAAAAAACAAGAAGGGAAAATGCCGAAAGAGTAAACGTCAGTTTATGGCTGTCATTCCAGACCAGTCACGAGCAGGTTCTGTCATTGAGTTTTTCTTTCTGTAATGTCGGCCATTTTTACGCGAAGTTTGTACGGCAAAGAGTTGTCTTCTAGTCTTCTTCTTCTTCTTCTTCCGTTATCCTGGAACTGGATATTTGCGGCCAGTGCAGCGAGGATACCTAGGCAGAGCATTGTGTCGGATTCGGAGCGGGTTAGGGTGACTATTTTATTTCAATCCGTAAGTTCAGCTAAAACAAAAAACATAGGGTCTGCAGTGCTTCTTTAGCAGGCTCCACCACCACGGGACTATGGAAATCCCTGCCTCGTTAGCAACGCTGGGACTGTTTCTAGAGGCACTAGTGGAGAAGTGGGTCGGGGTCTTGATCTGCTACGGTTCTCCAACCCTGACGCCAGCAGGTCTGCTATAGGTGGCTGACTGCCAGCTCGGACAGCGTCTTCACTGCTCGGCTTCCTGTCACTCACTGTGTCACAGGTATCGAGAAAGTTTGGTGGCTCTTATATTGGTAATTTCATTGTTGTAATTCCAAACCAAATTACCCTTCATAGTTACGTTACTACTCTACTGTAGTGCAGCATTATGCTTTTAAAAGCTGACATGCTAGTTTCGCTTTTGTTGAGCATTATTTTCTTTGGGAAGCTCCTATCATGGCTGATTGTATAAAGTTTTGTTGGCCAGCTCCTATTATGGCTGACTGTATAAAGTTTTGTTGGGCAGCTCCTATTATGGCTGACTGTATAAAGTTTTGTTGGGCAGCTCCTGTTATGGCTGACTGTATAAAGTTTTGTTGGGCAGCTCCTATCATGGCTGACTGTATAAAGTTTTGTTGGGCAGCTCTTATCATGGCTGATTGTAAAAAGTTTTGTTGGGCAGCTCCTATCATGGCTGACTGTATAAAGTTTGGATTCCTATATAAAGTCAAAGTAATAGGAACAAGTTTTGCTGTTACAAGAACCAGAATCCTTGCTCGTGCGTCTTTTAACTTAAAATGTTGACCCTCTTGTTGTCCTCGAATAACAGCAACACACGAATGAAGGAAAAATGTTTGTTATCTTATCATTTTTTCACGTGTGACCCTGAAAACTGAGGCCTTCATGAGATATTTTTCCCATCTGCGATGACAGACGTCAGTCCGTAAGAATATTGAAGAGCAGAACCTCTATCTTAATGCGAAGAAAACTAAATTGATGACAACTGACAAAACAAATAAGGCAAGTGAAAAATGTATCAATGAGGAAAAATTGGAAGAGGTGGAGAGTTTTGAACATCTTGGATCATTACTAACTAATAATGGAGATACAATGAGGGAAACTGAAACGAGGACATCTATCGCTCTTAAAAAAGTAAAACAACTAAAGAATCTGTGGAGAGGAACAGACAGAACTACAAAAATAAGATTTTTAACCATCTTTCCCATCGCAACATATGCCTGTGAGATCTTGACACTTAACAAAACAGCTGAGAAACATATAAATGCTTTTGAATGTAAATGCTACAGAAGAGTTCTTCAAATATCATGGACAAAAAAAAAACAAATATATCCATACTACAAGAACTTAATATTGAAGAAGGCTGGCTAGTAAAGAGGATTAAACAGAGAAAACTTAAATATTTTGGACACATTAAACGTCATAATAATTTAGAGAAAACCGTCTTGGAAGAATACATGATGGGAAAAAGAAAGAGAGGAAGACCAAGATGAAGATGGCTGCAAGACATCGTTGATAATCTGCAAATATATGCATCAGCAGCAGGGCATCTTGCTTACAACCGAGAGGCCTACAGGAGAGCTGTTAGGAAGGCAAAGTTCCGCAAGGGACATACAAATGACTGACTTACTGACTGAGTCACTAAATCAAATTGTGTATGATGTAGGCCTTCCGTGTTAAACTAATATTCTGGACTAAAACAAAAACATAGAACTGGCTGTTCACTGCCTGTCGCCATCTTTGTTCCAACTAAAATATATTGCAGTCGTCTCCCCGCTGATCTGAGTTGTAGGTTGGACAATCATATTTTGCTGAACAATCTTCAGTACTTTTTATCACTAACCTTCTCGAGAATTCGTTGATAATTACCTTAAACAAGTCTGGCCTCAGACTGTCAAGGCGACACAAAATGATCATGGCCACCCTGACCTTTTCTCTCTCTCTCTCTCTCCCTCTCTCTAACATGTGACGTCATGCGTTTCGCCAGTCGCTCGCAGTCACTCAACACCTTCATTTGTTCTCTGTACACGAGGAACGCGAAGACAGGGAAGACCAAAGTATAACTGTAAAAGGTTCTAAAATCAGAATGACCCACATGAAGTGGCTTGGAAAACAAGGTCAAAGATAGATAGGACTGGAAAGTCTTTGTCTGTATCTCACGCTCCAGAGGAAGGGGGGGGGGCTATCATCATTAACTGATGACTGATAATGCCCTGCCCACACAGACACCACACTGCCCCAAACAAGAAGGGAAAGAGTTTTATAAAGAAACACATCTGTCTGCATCATTATATGAAGCACGTAGAAGCAAACCAATCGTTACGCTCCCATTAGCTCAGGCGAAGCGCATGGTTTATAGTACTGAGCTGTGCTCGATACACTATTCTACCTTTCAGCCACTGACATCTGTATGTTCGGTGTAATCCAGTATACCTCACCGTGTATGCATATATACTGCCTGCCTTCGAGGGTAAAAACTGCTTCAGGACCGCGTGCCAAATACTCGTTTGTATAGCTGAGTTGCCAGAAGGATGAGGGTGGCGAGTAGTCGACCCCATTGCTCTCATTACGAAAGACTGAGCCTCCCCCTAACTATTCGACCAATACTGGCCTTGATGTTTAGTTTCTGTCAGTAAAATTGATTAAATAAAATTGATGAAATAAACTCTTCCTAATAAGACTTACCGCTGTGTTTGTAATCTTGTTGTTACAGCGGCTGGCGTCTGAAAGGTGTTCACTGTCCAGAGCAGGCGTGTAAACTTTCCAGCGTGATAAGATCCTGTTGCTGGGTAGAGTGGAACTAGACTGAGAGGAGCTAGTTGTCTGGTTATCACTCTCACTGCCCCCTGGCCACACTGCGTAAAGCGAGGAAGCAAATATCATAAATTTAAATGAGAAAGAATTTATGAGCGTTCTCAGACCTAAAAATATAAGCTGCCAAATCATCACCAAATAGCACATGAAATCTAAATTTGCAACACACAGTAATCAGTGTATAAGTATATAACTATACACGAAGCCACTGCAGTGTAGCTGTGATACCAAAATGTATAAACTAGGAAAACTGTGGGAACAGCTTTATTATTTAACGACCACAAAGTTCTACCATTCATTCGTTTGCATGTCCCTTGCGGAATTTTGCTTCCCTAACACCACTCCTGTAGGCCTCTCGGTTGTGAGCAAGATGGCCTGCCGCTGCTGCTTCCATTTGCAGATCGTCAACGATGTCTTGCAGCCATCTTCGTTTTGGTCTTCCTCTTTTTCTTTTTCCCATTATGTATCCTTCCAATACGGTCTTTTCTAAATTATCATGACGTTTAATGTATCCAAAATATTTATGTTTTCTCTCTTTAATCCTCTTTACTAGCCAGCCTTCTTCAATATTAAGCTCTTGTGTGTAGTTTCATTGACCAGAAGCGGGTAGACGGTGAGTACACTGGAAGGCTGAGAGGTGATGATGGTGTGTTAGGTCAAGCATGAGGAAGGTGGGGCAATAGGAGGTACAGGAGACTGGGATGAAGGAGAGAAAAAAAAGAGGGTCATCTATTAATATCACACCGTCGTCTGATTATATCAGGGCAGGCAGGTCACTAACGTTTATACATTCTTCTCTACCCGCCTTTCCCTCGAAGGTCAAGGTTTCTCGTCTGCTGTGGCTGATGTGAAAGGTGAACGTTTATCGTCTGCTGTGGCTGATGTGAAAGGTGAACGTTTATCGTCTGCTGTGGCTGATGTGGAAGGTGAAAGTTTATCGTTTGCTGTGGCTGATGTGGAAGGTCAAGGTTTCTCGTCTTCTGTGGATGATGAGGGGAGAAAGTTTATCGTCTGCTGTGGCTTATGTGGAAGGTGAAAGTTTATAGTCTGCTGTGGCTGATGTGGAAGGCTAGTATGCGACAGAACGCTTGACTGCTTAGCCTCACCCATTTTTCTGTTATACATATACGATAGGTGGTTGATAAGTTCTCGGCCTAAGGTACAACGGATTATTTGTGGTGAACTTTTTGGGGTTATTTCTCAACATAGTCCCCTTGCAAGTTTATGCTCTTAGTCCAGCGATCCTGGAGCATACGGATCCCTTCTTTGTAAAAATCAGCATCTTGTGCCAGTAGAAGGTGGTCTACAGCATGAATTACGTCACCATGTGAAGCAAATTTGAGACCACTGAGCTCCTTTTTGAGTTTGGTAAACAGGTAATAGACTGAATGGGCCAAATCTGTGGAATAAGGAGGATATTTAAGAAGCTGGAAGCCGCATTCATGAATGGCAGCCATTGCCACAGCCTACTTGTGAACTGGAGCATTGTCTTGCTAAAAGATGATTCCTCTCGTCAATTTCCCTAGACACTTTTCCTTCAATTTGACCCACAGTTCGCTGTTGCCGAGATTCTTCAGCTGCCGTGCGTGGAGCGGTGCTCCTCCCGGCCAATGAAGAAAGGTGCAAATGGGGTTGCCGCGCAGCACCACTGTGGAAAAGCTGGTAGAAATGATAAAGCGAAGCAAACAGTCACATCATGGCACCTCTGGTTTGGAGGCCGGCCACGTCCTGAGTACAGTCATATCGGGTGAAGAGCATGAACCGGTTTGTCCCAGAGGCGAGACTCTTTGAATGCCGCACGTGGAGTGAAGCTCCTCCCGGTCAAGGAAGAAAATATGGAAAAGAAATAAAGGTTGCTGTGCGGCGCCGACGTGAAAAGGTGGTGGAAATGATAATGTGAAATTTAATCGGTATGTCCAGTAGTATCGCTGCGAGAGCTACACATACCACGACGCTTCTGCTCTAGAGGCCAGCCACGTACGAAATACACCTACACTGGTGAAATTTGCCTAAACCGGCACACATCAGGGGTGGAACTTGATAGCTAGATATGTCATGCCACCTCCGCTCTAGAGGTCGGTCACGCTTGATATACACCCATACTGGTGAATTATGCCTAAACTGGCTCACACCAGGGGTGAATCTTGAAGGCTATACATGTCACAGTACCTCAGCTCTAGAGGTCGGTCACGTCTCAAACACGCCCATACTGGGTTAATACGCCTAAACCGACTAAACCCAGGTGTGGAAGTCACTAGTGGTGAGGATTCGTCTTCCTGGACAAAGCTCCATCCTGGTCACAACTAAGAAGGGTAGCGGCCACGACCACAAAATCCTGAAGTCGGAGACACTGGACCAGTGCAGTCTAGATAGGCAACCACCTCTCACCCGGCGGGGATGTTTGCGTATCCTAATCACGCTGAGGTTTTCCGGTGAGAAAGTCCAACTCTGGATTGGATGGGCAACCACCTCTCATCCGGCGGTGATACACGGGTATCTCAAAACACGTCGAGGTTTTCCGGTGAGAAGGTCCAACTCTGGCCTGGGTGGGCTACCACCCCTCACCCAGCGGTGATGCACTGATATCCTAAACACTTCGAGGTCTTCCGGTGAGAAAGTCCAACTCTAGACTAAACTGGTGCAACGAAAACCACGGTCTACGCAATCCGCTTCAGAGACCCACCAAGAATATAGGCTAAAGCCCTGCAATACTCTGAACCCCTTGTGGTCCTCTCGGGGATCTCGTGTGGTCCTTTCGGGGACCACACAGGAGACCACGGGACCTAACGAGGACCACAGGCGTAAATTCAGTAGGATCACAGTGCGGTTTTGGTGGTAGAGGCGAACGAAGAAGAAGAAGACCCACAGTTGCTTCACAAGATTAGCGTAATAGGCCCTGGTGACCTTTCTGCCTTTTTGAAAATAGTCTACCAATAGCACACCTTCTGAATCCCAAAAGATGAAAGCCATCACTTTGCCTGCAGACAGAACCACCCATGCTTTCATTGGAGGTGGGGATCCATGATGTTTCCACTGCTGTGACTGTTCTTTGGTTTCTGATTGAAAATGATGAACCCAAGTCTCATCCATAGTCACAAATTGCTGAAGAAACTTTTCAGGATCTGCAGAAAAATGGCCAAGATTGTCTCTTGACATGTTAAGACGCTGTCCTTTGTGATCAGCTCCAAGAAATTTCGGGACCCATCGAGCAGAGACCTTTGTCATTTGAAGATCATTATGAATAATAGCATGAACACGCTCCTGAGAGATGCCCAACTCAGTAGCAATGTACCGCTCAGTTAGTCGTCGATCCTCCATTATTATGTCATGGATTCTGCCGGTGGTTTCATCGGTGGTTACCGTTCTTGGTCTTCCTGGACGGGGATCATTTTCCAGACTCTCCCCTCCATGCTTGAATTGGGCTGCCCATTTCTTCACTGTGCTGTAAGAAGGGTCACTCTCCCCTAGAGTCTCCACCATATCCTCATGGATCTCCTTCGATGATAAGCCCTTGATGCAGAAGTAGCGAATGACTGCTCGATGAAAAATTTTATCCATTTCCTCAATTTCTGCCACCCCTTACCACTTCAGTAGCCTGTAAAAAAATTGATTGCAGTCAATTTCTTTAAACTTTGTGTTTAATGTTACCTTAATTTGATCTACAAATGCACCTAATATCAAATGTGCGTTTCAAGTATTTGTACCTCATGCCGAGAACTTATCAATCATCCGTCCATTTCTAGGCACTCATGTCATAAACCTACGCACCCCTTATTTGTCAAAATTAATGTCATATTTACTGCGGTCACTGCAGCAGTACTAGTCAGAACGAAAATATCCAGCAAGTTCTTCACTTTCAGGCCCTGGACTTCAGTTTTGGGTCGAAACAAACAGTGAACGCTGTTTTTACTTTTCACCTTTTCACGTAAAAGGGGAAATTCTCTGTAGATTTATTTTTATATTATTTTCTTTAGCGAAAACAGGTACGGCAGCAGATATTTCATAAAACGAAATGGCGTATTGCGAATTTTCTAAAAGCGGGGGATAGCTATATACGTTTGTTTTTTTTTTTTTTGTGGAGACCTTTCTGCCATAAAGAGGAGCGTAAATATCCGAACATTTTGCTCTGTTCCGGAATCTGACTGGAAGTATTATCAGTCTAATCAGTTTTCTTGGTTATATTTTTTAGTTCATAAGAATTGTTAACCTTACCTTATTTCCCACCTCCCCCCACCCAGCCCCAATGACACTCTATTACACAAGTAGTTTTTACACTTCTTGTGACATGTCATCTGTCCTTCTGTCGTGATGTGATGTACACATGTATCTAGCCACCGCCTATTTAACTTTATTCTGTTGACGTGTAACTTGTGATTAAATACCTTTTTTAACGTCTGCATACATTTGTCCTGTGTTTTCTTTTTCATTTTCTGGTAAAAAAAACTCCCTTAAATATCCCGGTAGAAAAAGGCATAATTCATTCCCAATTTCCGTATTATATATATATATATATATATATCAGTCTATGGAAGTGAATGCTGGAAAATCACCAAAACCATAGAAAACAAGTTGAATTCTTTCCAGACTAAATGTTTACGTAGAATTAAAAAAATATTTTGGCCAAACACCATAAGAAATAACATCTTATTGGCAGAAATGCAGATGAAACCACTGACAACAATTATTGATGAAAGACGCTGGCGATGGTTGGGACATGTGCTCCGAATGACTGACAACTCACTACCAAAAATAGCACTAAGATGGACACCACAGGGGAGCAGAAGTAAGGGTAGACCAAAAGAGACATGGAGAAGAACAACAGAAAGGATGTTGAGCAATAGAGGGCTCACCTGGGCAAGAGCAGAAAAAAAGGCGAAAAACAGGCATTTGTGGAAAACCCTTGCGGAAGCCCCATGTGCCCTGGGCACTTAAGGTTCAGAGAGAGAGAGAGATATATCAGTCTCTGATACACTTGCAGTGAAACAAATTACCGTACTTCCTTCATTATATGCCAGGCCTGAAATAGTCGGTTGTCTCAATTACACGGAAGCAGAGTCGTATTTCGAATAAGCGCATGCATCAAATAAACGGCGGGTCAGTGCATCGTCTCCGTCTCTCTTATGGAAAGACGTACGGTATAGATTAATATCAACGCTGCAGAAAGGTAATTGGTATTTTGCGAATAAACGCCTCCCTTGAATAGACGCCCTCCTCTAATAAACGCCCAGTCACGACACGAATTTTTTTATAAAAGATGGGGGCGTTTATTTACAGCCAAGTTCTTATGCTTATATTCATATAACCTTTTCATACACATACAATCGTGTATATGCTAACATATAATCGTTATTTGATCATTTAACTTTCTGAAATATAAACATAATCAGTGATCACGTTAAATGGAATTGCCGGTAAATTACGGATGTGTGTGTGTGTGAGAGACAGAGAGAGAGAGAGAAAGAGAGAGAGAGAAAGAGAGAGAGAGAAATCGAAAGTTTTGGAGATCATCGGTTCTTGTAACCGGTTTATATTATCAAACAATCTAGTAAAAGCAACCAGTGAAATGGGTATGGATGATAACCAGGCCTACATGATGATGATGCTCAATTTACATGGAGGACAGTCAGTCAGTTTTGGTTTTGGTTCATCATGTGAGCATTTTATAAAGATTAAATCTCCCCGTAAATAAGGTAGGCAAAAAAACTTCACACGAACATTTCATTCTTGAAGATGTTTATAAAGTGTGTTTAATTTTACATGAGAAGAAAGAACTATAAAGTAGCGAGTGTTATACTGACAAAAACTGGTATTTTGAAAAGTATTTCATGCAAGATGAAAGACAGGTAAACATTTTACAGGTTTCGAAAAAAACCCTAGCGCGATTATTGCATAATACAGACCTTGTAAGAACCTCTTTCAGCGTTGCATAATACAGACCTTGTAAGAACCTCTTTCAGCGTTGCATAATACAGACCTTGTAAGAACCTCTTTCAGCGTTGCATAATAAAGACCTTGTAAGAACCTCTTTCAGCGTTGCATAATACAGACCTTGTAAGAACCTCTTTCAGCGTGCTAAACTTCTGTCCTCAATGACAGTGAAAAGCAGTGGAAGATTTGGCGGTTGTGGATGAAGGCCGTAACCCCAAGCAGGTCTTAAGTAGGTAACTTAGGGAACAAGGAAAGGAACTCTATTCACAAAAGGCGAAGAGTCTGACATTCGTCCCCTCTGAAAATCTGCAGTTCACCAATCATCTCTGACTCAACTCTTCAAACATTCAGGTCAGTACAAGCAAAACGTTTTTGCATTCAATCTGTCATCCACATCTTTAATAATAATTTAATGGAAAAAAATTACTAAAAAACATGAGAAGTAATTATTCACGTCGACACACATACAACGCAGTGTTCCGCTGAACAAATTAGTAAACATTAATAGAATTAATGCAGATCTTACATAACCTTAATATGCACATATACAAACGGTGCGGATGGTCTTGTGTATAACAAAAACACACTATAGTCACCTGTGTGTGTTAACACTCTGCAGTTACCGGTCATATTTGTCACGCTTGAAACGGCGTTGTGTCACAACCTGTGACAAAGTTAATAAATTCTGATGTAAGGGCTCCTCTGCCTAACGTTTTTTTTTTCAGCACGTAATACACAACTGAGCTTAAGGAACATAGGACGGAAATAAAGTCTGTGGTGAAATAAGAAAGAAATAAGTGGTTTTTCTACACCAACCTCGAATAATCTTACAGTCACCACAGAAAGTAAACACAGAAGAGGGCCTATGAGTTGATTCCCCGGTGTAGTGCTCGGGACCTGGGAAAATGCTTGGAAAGCAAAGAATAGAACCACCGTTCCCTCCCACGCATGATCTTAGAAGGCGACTAAGGAGTGTTCGGCATAGGGCCAACAACCTTCTCTGGTAAAAAAAAAACCATCAGACTGCTACAGAAACAGAAGCAAGGGAAATAACAAATGCAGGTGGAAGGAGAAATGATCAGGAAACTGAGCCCATAAAGGTTGTGTATGAAAGCCAGCCACTGGAAGTCCCCAGCCCGACTGCAGACCTACTAGAACCGAAACACAAAATGCAAATAGGCAGCTGGAAAACTAGCACAACTCATCAAGGAAATACACAGATACAAACTAGGCATATTAGGAATACAAGAAGCAAGATGGACAGGACAGGTAGAAGGAAATTAACAACACAGCGCACAGAAGATACAATAATATAGTCAGGTAAAGAAGATAATCACGAAAAGGGAGAGGGTTGCATTGATTATGGTGAAAGAAGCATCAAGAGCATTGCTGAAATGGACATCTATAAATGAAAGAACAGGCCAGAGAAAAAGAGGCAGATTGCGTGAAACTCTGAAGAGGACATTGTTAAGAGAGGCCAAAGTAACAGGCATAAAATCCCCTGATGAGGTTGAAATACTCGCCGAAGACAAATTGGCGAACTACCTTGCGAGCCCTATGTGACGTTTGACGGCACGGAAAGGATATAAGATATAAGAAGAAATGAGAGATTGTTATATGCACAGTTCAACTCAAGATTCACGAAGCTGTCTGTTATAGTTTGTTATACACCAACAGAAACAGCTGAAGAGGAATTAAAAGAAGAATTTGCAACAGCCTCCAAGCCACAGTAGAAACAATACCCAAGCATGATATGCTACTTATCTTGATGAGGGAAATGAAGACAGATGAAGAATCATGGGAAGAGAAAGAATGGAAGGAATAAATGAAAATGGAGAAAAACAGCAGGTTCTGCAAAGAAAACAGGTTGACCATAGGAGGGAGAATTTTCCAACATAAAAACACCCATAAGTGACTTGGAGGTCCCCAGACAAAACAACAGAAAACTAAATCGATCACATGCTGATAAACAAGTGGAAACGGTCACTACAAGATGTGAGAGCAAGGAAAGGAGCAGATGTTGGAAGTGATCACAACCTTCTGGTAGTAAAAATAAGACGGAAATTAAGGAAAGTCACAATCAGAGAACACAGAAAGACACGTTTTGATACATCAAAACTGAAAGACCAAGCAAACAATGAATGAATTCTCAACAGTACTTAATAACGGCTTCAGTGTCCTACAAGACGAAGCAGAAATGTCCATATTAGAGTTCAATAAAATACGACAAGATACACCAAAAGAGGTGCTGGGATATCGGAAACGGAGAAAAAAGGAATGGATAAGCAAGACCACATGGGAAAAACATAGAGCAAAGAAAGTAAATCAAGAATGAATTACTGAGCACCAAATCACAAAGGCTGAAAGAACAAGTCTTAAATAATTATGCACAAAAAGACAAAGAGGTGAAGGAGTTAAGCAGTCAAGATAAACGTCAGTACTAGGATAACTTAGCAGAAGCAGCAGAGAAAGCAGCATATATGAAATAATGACAAATGACATAAACACAGTATACAAAATCACAAAGCAGATGACAGGTAACTCCAGCACAAGATCTGAGAGTGCAGTAAGGACACGTAAAGGACAACTGATCAGTGGATGAAGAGAAAAAAATTGAAAGACGGAGGGAACACTTCAACACCCTACTAAAGAGAACACAAGCAGCACAAACAATAGACATACCTGAAGCAAAAATGGAACTAAACATCAATACAGGACTTAATAGAATTTGTATAATTCGTCGTCGTGCATTTGATATAGAGGGTATAAATCTGTTGGTGACACAGACTTTGCTATGTATATGACACTCGTTAGTTGGCCGCGTCGACATAAGTCGTGCTGATTCACGATACGCACGTGAATACCAAGGTCGACTTCCATCTTGCTTCTTTGAGAGTTGAGGTTACCAGACTAGTTACACACATAATTCCAGCTCTCACTCTCACCTTCTGGATTAGTTACACACCGTTCCAGACATACTTCTCATCCAGGCTCTTTTAAACCTCACGTTGACGACAGCTGGTACAGATAGTCAAGTAAATCCTGGGTGACGGTGACTTAGAACATTTATTTTATGGGATGATGAAAATGCTGATGAAAAATAACATTACATTCGACTGCCGGCTGGTTATCCCTGCCATGTGGCCAGTCCATTCATACGTACAACTAAAATGTTCATCTGTTCCACGAAGACATCACACAGCTCGACAAAAACACGTCCACACAGTTCCACGTTCAAACCAAGACTCCCCCTTAACGACGTGCTTTGCACACGGACACCTAACGACGTGCTCTGCACACGGACGTTTCTAACGACGTGCTTTGCACACGTACTTTCCTAACGACGTGCTTTGCACACGGACATTCCTAACGACATGCTTTGCACACTGACATGAGTTGTAATCTACGAGAACACAACTACTAGCAATACACAAATACTCTCTGTACAGAATTGCTATTCTGTTACAAGGACCAATCACAATAAATGAAACAAAAAGAGGCAATAAAGAAGCTAAAATTAGACAGGGCACCAGGTGAAGATGAACTGACTGCTGAGATGTTGAAACCAGAAGAAACAGAAACACCAAAACAACTTTGCCGGATACTAAATAAATTTGGGATCTAGAAAAAGCTCCAGAGGAGTGGAAAACTGCACTTATAGTAAAACTACCAAAGAAGGGTAACCTCAGAGATTAAGGGAACTAGAGATGCATTACCCTCCTGCCACTCTCGAGTAAAGTATTCTACCGCATAATCATCAACAGAATTGTACCAGCACTTGAGGGAAAACTTCAGAAAGACCAGGCAGGATTTAGGAAAGGAAGATCATGCATAGACCACATATTTGAAATTAGGCAACTATTAGAGCAGGCAAATGAGTGACATAGCATAACTTACTTACAGATTCTGAGAAAGTTTTCGACAGCGTCAACAGAGATGCACTGCGGAACATTCCAAGTGGCATGGCCTCCTTCAAAATATGGTGAATGTCATCAAAGCCCTATAAGGGGGTTTTCAGTGCAAAGTGATCTGCGGAAACACACCTCTAACAGCTTTAGGGTACACAAAGGAATGAAGCATGGATGTGTACTATCACCAACATTATTTATCTTAGCAGTGGGCTGGTTAAGGAAGGAGGCAACATCAGATAAACGCAGAGGATTACAATGGGCCCTCAAAACTGTACTGGAGGACCTTGCCTTTGTCGACGACATTTGTCCACTATCAAGCAAATACAAAGATATCAGTTAGTCAATCATTTACATGTCCCTTGGGAACTTTGCCTTCCTAACACCTCTCCTGTAAGCAAGATGCCCTGCTACTGATGCATCCATTCGCAGATCATCAACGATGTCTTGCAGCCGTCTTCGCCTTGGGCTTCCTCTCTTTCTTTTTCCCATTATTTACCCTTCCAAGACTGTCTTCCCTAAATTATCATGACGTTTAGTATGTTCAATATATTTAAATTTTCTCTGTTTAATCCTCCTTACTAGGAGACATTTTTCAATATTACGTTCTTGTAGTATGGATATATTGTAGTACGGACATTTATTTTTGGGCCAAAATTTTCTGTACAACTACCTCCCGGTGAGCCGGTGCATTGTCATGAAGAATGAAAAAAACTGCCAGGTGTTGAATACTCGGTTCGGACTCGGAGAATCCTTTTCTATATGCGTTTCAAAATACTTAAATAAAATTTAACAGTGACAGTCTGTTCCTCTGGAATTAATTCTTTGTGAATAACTCCTGTGCTGTCGCACATGCACACCAACATTGACTTCAATTTCGACTTTTGAAGATGAAATTTATTGCCTGATGATGATGATGATGATGACTTCCACTGAGCACTTCGGCGTTTAGTTGTGGGAATTATAGCGGAAAATCCGTGTTTCATCCTGTGCAACAATCAAATTTAAGAAATGCTTATTTCTGCGACTCGTTTTGATGATGTCTTTTGCATACTCAACACGCTGATGTTTTTGGTCATCAGACAACGAATGTAGTACAAACCGGCAAGCAACTTTTTTGCCCAAATCACTCACTAAAATTTTACGAATGATCTCTCGGTTAACATCAAATTCATCTACCATCATCTTCACATTCAAACAACAATCTTGTATCCGTTCTCTGACTTTTGCAATGAGTTCCTCATTACGAACAGAAATTGGGCGTGTATGTCTAGTTGCATTTGTAATTGTTTCCACATCGCTTTTGAATTGTGAATACCACCTGAATATCTTTGCACGAAACAAACAACTATCTCCATAAACTTTTCGCATCAATTCAGCTGTATCAACGGCACTTTTTCCAAGTTTTAAACAGAATTTAATGTTAGCTTTTTGTTCCATTCTGAATACATAACAATGCACATCTAACTAGGTCAACAAAATGGCGACTTATTTATCGTCTGCTTATCGGGCGGCGATGGAAAGTTGCCAGGTCAAGGATGATGGTTGTCTCTTTGAATTCCATGCTTTGCTTCATAGATGGCATTCTTGTATTGACTATAGTGAAATCAGTCTCATTACTTAATTGTCGAACATTGTATTTCAGCTTACAAAGATATGCAAGATAATGCATATCTACAAAGATATTCAAGATAAAATAAACAAGCTAACCCAAAATGCCAGCACTATAGGTTTAAAGATCAACGTAGGAAAGACAAAATGTGAACAGCAGCAAAGTAGTGAGAGTAGATAGCAAGTTAGTGGAGGAGGTCAATGAATGTGTATATCTTGGCAGTAGAGTAGTAGAAAATGGAGACAGCACAGAGGACATCAACAGCAGACTTACTAGAGCAAACTAGGCTTTTGCAATGCTACAGGTCATATGGAAATTTTAAAAGACTGAGCATGAAGATATCAAGATATCAGAGTAATGTTCTAAGTGATCAACTCTGTGGAAGTGAATGCAGGAAAATCACCAAAACTATAGAAAGCAAGCTGAATTCTTTTCAGACTAAATGTTTACGAAGACTTAAGAGATTATTTTGGACGGACACTATAAGAAACAACATCTTCTTGGTAGAAATGCAAATGAAGTCACTGGCAACAATTATTGAGGAAAGACGCTGCCGATGGTTGGGACGTGTGCTCCGGATGACTGACGACTCATTATAAAAAATAGCGCTAAAATGGACACCACAGGGGAACAGAAGTAAAGATAGAGCAAAGGAGACATTTAGAAGAACAGAGAGGATGTTGAGCAATAGAGGGGTCACCTGGGCAAGAGCTGAAAAAAAGGCAAATGACAAGTGTTTGTGGAAAACCTTTGCGAAAGACCAATGCGCACTGGGCACTTAAGGTTCAGAGAAAGAGAAAGAAAGAGATGAGTTGTCTGGAGAAAATTTCAGTTCTCGTGAACACGCATTGACAGGAAATAATAATAGTAATAATAATAATTATATGCCCCGTAGCATTTTCATGCTTTTTGGCTGTGATGTTTTAGTGCTTTCACTTTTCTAGGTCACTACAACATTTGAGGCAAGGAGGCCAACACCTGTCCTAAATGCCTTTTATTTCTTAGGAAAACCCCAGGTACCCATTTTTGGAGGCTTGGTTGACTCCGGCGCTAGTCGATCCGAAAAAAATCCGCCTGAGTGCTAAACAGAATCCGGGACTTTCTGATTAGCAGGCTATTGCTCTAACCAGTACACCACCGACACTAATAATATTTTTGTTTTGATTTGTAAGAAGGTTTTGTAGCATACATATATTAGTTATCGGGTATAATTATGTCAAAGTCATATATATATGTAGTCACTGGAGTAAAGGTACGATAAGAAACATACTAGAAAGTAGGAACTTTGCTAAAATCTAACTATATATTAGTTGTAGGTTTTACTTTTAACATCATTCTGCTGAACAGCTTTTCTCATATCTTTCTTTTTATGTTCGAATTGCATAGTAAAAAAAAGTAAAGATAGTCCCATAGCATTTCAAATGCCGTAGGGGGTGAAGCGTTAGAGACCTCATTATGCTGGGTCATCAGCGTATGAGGTAGGGTGACCAGTTCCTTTCCTCGCTGCCTTTACTTCCCAGATTTTCTCTGGCACCCATTTTACGAGGCTGGGTCGACCTCAGGGCCGTATTGGTCGGAAAAAAAATCCCGCTCAGCTGGGGATTCGAACCCTCGACCATTTGGTTGCTAGACGAGTGCTCTAACCACTACGCTAGCCGGCCTTAGTCCATAATAAGAGGAAAGCAGTTTTGCACTGCAAGTATCGAGTTTCACTGCGTTTATGTCTTATACATCTTCATTTTCCGCCCTCGCTTCCTCAAATAATGCTGCGTCTAAAAAGTGGCTCACGGTGTATTATTCATTCTGTGCTAAGCTTTTCATTCTTTACTTTTGCTGTCTGAAAAATCTCTCATATAAGACTTACAATTATCTTAGTTTGATTTACCACGTAACTTCGCCATATAAGATGTGCTTCTTGACCGCAATTTATTCAGCTTCTGTGTTTATGATATTTGTTACGTTAGTTTTGATGAAGATATTTTTCTTCTATGTTTCTGATTTTGCCGAGTTAGCGTTCAAGATCTTTCATATCTGTGGCCTTTGTCACTTTAACATTGATGAAGACCTTTCCACAGGACGCGTTGAACTTTGCTCTGCTTGATCTTGATGACTCTAACGGACGGTACTAGACGTGCTTGTTAAAGCAAAGTTGTGGCCCTTTGATATGAATCTGTTCTTTGTGAAACATGAGCCCCTAGTATAAGAAAGAGCTCTTTGACTTAACTAGTTACGTACATCTGGTATAGCGTAACCTACGTACATCTGGTATAGAGTAAACCTACGTAAGTTCTTGTGAAACGTTTACTCATTTTTTTTGTAACAATGTAACAGGATAAGTCCTAGCAGAGACTACATTCCTTGCAAGCACAGCGTGCAATTAACTTGAAGCAGTTAATTAATTACTTGGGTGGGGGGTGGGGGGGTTATGTGCTAGTTATATGTATTACTATAACCCGTGCATGTAAGTGGTTTTCATTTAGGATCAAATTGCTGTTATAACCAGGGCTCTGCCTGACATGAGGTTCAGAAATGCTTGTTTATGTGGCGAGCACTTCGTTTCAGCGACACAGCTAAGTACTGCCAGAACGGATCCATTACTGTGGTATTTTGTTGTATTTGTCGGGCGTAGTTCCTGTGACAGTTTTACTATTCATAAATTTTTTATTACGTGTTGTTATATCCGGCACAGTCTTCGCCAATATCCGTATGTCTTGGTGTGACTATTTATATTGTTATGATTATTTAGCTATAATGTTTTCGCCCATGGCCTGGATGTTTTATTATTATATTTTTATTGCTCTTGTCGTTGAGATGGTGTAGCGGTTAGTGTACACGCCTGCTAATCAGAAAGTCCTGGTTCGATTTCGAACTCGGGTGGATGTTTCTCTGACCGGATGTAAACAATTTTTTGTAAGTCTGAGCACTTTTAAAGCGGGTATTTTTTGGTAATTTGACATACAACTTAAAGAGCAAAAAATGTGAAACAGATTTATTTTTTGCTCAGTTTGTAAACGTTGTAACGTCCGTTATTCTTCTTGATTTACTTAGTAATATTATCTTACGCAAAAGCGTTATACTAGGTCCGACAAATAAGTAATGAGACTGATTTTATTATGGCCAAGACAAAAATGCCATCTATGAAGCAAAGCGTAGAATCCAAAGAGGCAACCTTCACCCATGATCTGGCAACTTTTCATCGCTTCCCGATAAGCAGACGACAAACAAGTTGCCGTTTTATTGACTTACTAAGAGGTGCATTGTTACGTAATCAGAATGGAGCAAAAAAAGCTAACATTAAATTCTGTTTAAAACTCGCAAAAAGTGCCAGTAAGACAGTTGAATTGATGCGATAAGTTTATGGCCATAATTGTTTATCCCGTGCATAGATATTCAGGTGGTTTTCACGATTCAAACGTGGTATGGAAACGATTACAAATGCAACTAGACATGGACGCCCAATTTCTGTTCGTTAAGAGGAACTCATTGAAAAAGTCAGAGAACGGATACAAGAAGATCATTCATGTTGGCAGATCAATGTAGTGTTAACTGAGAGAACATTAGTAAAATTTTGACGTAAGATTGTGGCCAGAAAAAAGTTTCTTGCCGGTTTGTACTATGTTCGTTGTCTGGTGACCAAAACCATCAGCGTGTTGAGTACGTAAAAGACATCATAAAAACGTATCGCAGAAATAACCATTTCTTAAATTTGATTGTTGCATAGGATGAAACATGGAGTTTCCGCTATTATCTCACAACTAAACGCCAAAGTGCTCAGTGGAAGTCATCATCATCTCCAAAAAGCAAACAAATTTCGTCTTCAAAAGTCGAAAGTGAAGACAATGGTGGTGTGGTTCTATGACAGCAAAGGGGTTAATCACAAAGAATTAATTCCAGAGGGTCAGACTGTCACTGCCAAAGTTTATGTAAGTATTTTGAAACGCATATAGAAAAGGATTCTCCGAGTCCGACGGAGTGTTCAATACCTGGTAGTTTTTTTTCCTTCTTCATGATAATGCACCGGCTCACCAGGCGATGGGTGTACAGGAACTTTTGGCCCCAAATCAGGTGTGTGTTCTCAACCATCCACCCTTTTCCCAGATTTGTCTCCCTGCGATTATTTTCTTTTCCCAAAATTAAAGTTACCATTGAAAGGACACTTCTTTGACGATACTGGTGGCATCCAAAGGGCTTGTAACATCGAGTTTAAGGACAATGCCAACAGAAGAACTGTAGAGGTCGTTCCAGTGTATGTTAGATCGTGCCACTCTGTATCAATGCACAAGGGGCTTACTTTGAATAAAATACAGGCTATATCTTCAACTGTTGTTTGTTTTATTATTTTATGGAATTAGTCTCAATACCTAATTGTCGGACCTTATAGAATAAAATTCCAAACATTACTTTAGATATGCCCCCTAAGCCCCTCAAAAAATATCTTTTGTTTTCTTGTTCAGCTGAAGAATGCCAACTTCTGTCAGTTTTTTTTAAAATAAAAACGAATACTTTTTCTATGCGTTTGCTACATAATTTATTCTTTTCTACGTTTTTTCGAAAAGGGGGGGGGGGAGAGGAAGGTAGGGGGAAGAAGGGGGTCTTCTTGTTATAACCTGCAACAAATTAAATATTTTGTGAGACATACGACAGGACATACCTGGTGAAACGAGGATAAAATTTCGGTTAAAATGTCTCTATTTTAAGATCAACCGTCCTCTCAATATTATATGCAAGGCATATAGTAATAATGTATTATATTTCTGAGAGAATGTTTAAGCACATAAATAAAAAATGAAATTTTTAAGCGTAAAATATACCACAGTAAAATGAGACGGGCATTATAAGAGCCGGATTAGAGGGTTTGATTACGGTTATCAGAACTAAGAATTTCTGAAAAGACCACAAGAAACAAGTGAAATTATAAGAAAGGTCAGAAAACGAAACTCTAAATTTGTGGGGCATGTTAGGGGCAGAAGTGGGCTAGAACACCACATCGAAGATGGAAGGTAGAAGAGACAGAGGTAGACAGAGAGAAAGGATGTTTGATGGTTTGAAATCCTGGGACAGGAAATGCTCAGTGACAAGACTGTTGAGATGCACAAGGGATCGAGGGTTATGATATCCTACGTCTATTAGCAGGGAGCTTGAGAGAGAGAGAGACAGACAAACAGAGAAAGAGAGACACACACACAGAAAGAGACAGAGAGAAAGAGAGACAGAGAGAGCAATAAGAAAGAAAGTGAAAGAATAATATTCTGTAAGCAGTAATACCAATACACCTGCGCAATGATTAGTACAAGAACTACATGATTTCGTGAAGAAATCCCGGAACTTGTGTCACTTTCAGATCTCTAGTTATTTCATTAGTTTCTTATCATTTTCATCTCTGGTCTCTGCCTGGTAGATAATTTGGCTAATCAAATCGCTGGCTCTGGGAGTGAAGGTGATGTCAGATTAGGCAGTCAGCCACCCATAGTTGACTTGCCAGCGTCAGGGTTGGGTTGACTTGCCAGCGTCAGAGTTGGCGAGCTACAGTTGACTTGCCAGCGTCAGGGTTAGCGAGCTATAGTTGACTTGCCAGCGTCAGGGTTAGCGAGCTATAGTTGACTTACCAGCGTCAGAGTTGGCGAGCTACAGTTGACTTGCCAGCGTCAGTGTTAACGAGATATAGTTGATTTGCCAGCGTCAGGGTTAGCGAGCTATAGTTGACTTGTCAGCGTCAGGGTTAGTGAGCTATAGTTGACTTGCCAGCGTCAGGGTTAGCGAGATATAGTTGATTTGCCAGCGTCAGGGTTAGCGAGCTATAGTTGACTTGCCAGCGTCAGGGTTAGTGAGCTATAGTTGACTTGCCAGCGTCAGGGTTAGCGAGATATAGTTGATTTGCCAGCGTCAGGCTTAGCGAGCTATAGTTGAATTGCTAGCGTCAGCGTTAGTGAGCTATAGTTGAATTGCCAGCGTCAGGGTTAGTGAGCTATAGTTGAATTGCCAGCGTCAGCGTTAGTGAGCTATAGTTGAATTGCCAGCGTCAGGGTTAGTGAGCTATAGTTGAATTACCAGCGTCAGGGTTAATGATCTATAGTTGACTTGCCAGCGTTGGGTTTGCGAGCTACAGTTGACTTGCCAGCGTCAGAGTTGGCGAGCTACAGTTGAATTGTCCCCCCCCCCCGTGTGGTACCCTGGATCTGCAAAGAATAGGACCACTGTACTCTACCACGCATGATCGTAAAAGGCGACTAAAGAGGGTTCAGCATAGGGCCAGCAACCCTATCTGGTAAAAAAAAACTATCATACTGCTACAGAAACGGAAGCAAGGGAAAAACAAATGCAGGTGGAAGGAGAAATGCTTATCAGGAAACTGAGCCCATGAAGGTTGGGGATGAAAGCCAGCCACTGGAAGTCCCCAGCCCGACTGCAGACCTCCTGGAACCTAAACACAAGATGCAAATAGGCATCTGGAATGTAAGAACACTAAACCAGACTGGAAAACTAACACAAACCATCAAGGAAATGCACAGATATAAACTAGACATACTAGGAATACAAGAAGCAAGATGGACAGGACAAGGCAGAAGGAAATTAACAACACAGCACACAGAAGATACAATAATATGGTCAGGTAAAGAAGATCTTCATGAAGGAGGAGTAGCATTGATTATAACAAAAGAAGCATCAAGTGCATTGCTGAAATGGACCCCAATAAATGAGAGATTATTATATGCACACTTCAACTCAAGATTCACGAAGCTGTCTATTATAGTTTGTTATGCACCAACAGAAGCAGCTGAAGAGGAATTACAAGAAGATTTTTACAACAGCCTCCAAGCAACAGTAGAAACAATACCCAAGCATGATATGCTACTCATCTTGGGCGACTTCAATGCAAAAGCAGGTGAAGGAAATGAAGATAGAAGAAGAATCATGGGAAGAGAAGGAATCGGAGAAATAAATGAAAATGGAAAAAGACTGTGCAGTTTCTGTGAAGAAAACATGATGACCGTAGGAGGGACAATTTTCCAACACAAAAACATCCATAAGGTGACTTGGAGGTCACTAGATAAAACCACAGAAAATCAAATCGATCACATACTAATAAACAACAAGTGGAAACGGTCACTACAAGATGTGCGAGCAAGGAAAGGAGCAGATGTAGGAAGTGATCACAACCTTCTGGTAGCAAAAATAAAACTAAAATTAAGGAAAGCCAAAATTGGAGAACACAGAAAGATACATTTTGATACAAGAAAACTGATAGACCAGCAAACAAGAAATGAATTCTCAATAGTACTTAAGAACCGCTTCAGTGTCCTACAAGACGAAGCAGAAATGTCCATATTAGAGTTCAATAAAACACTACAGGAAACAGCAAAAGAGGTGCTGGGATATCGGAAAAGGAGAAAAGAGGAATGGATAAGCGAGACCACATGGGAAAAGATAGAGCAAAGAAAAGAAATCAAGAAAAAATTACTGAACACCAAATCACAACGGCTTAAAGAACGAGTTTTAAGTAATTATGCACAAAAAGACAAAGAAGTGAAGGAATCATGCCGTCAAGATAAACGTCAATATTATGACAACTTAGCAGAAACAGCAGAGAAAGCAGCATATACAAATGACATGAAAGCCACATATAAAATCACAAAGCAGATGATTGGGAATTTCAACACAAGATGTGAAAGTGCAGTAAGAACACAAAATGGACAACTGGTCAGTGGAGAAAGAGAAAAAATTGAAAGATGGAGGGAACACTTTAACACCCTACTAAACAGAACACAAGCAGCACAAACAATAGACATACTTGAAGCAAAAACGTAACTAAACATCAATACAGGACCAATAAGAATAAATGAAGTAAAGGAGGCGATAAAGAAGCTAAATTCAGACAGGGCAGCAGGTGAAGATGAAGTGACTGCTGAGATGTTGAAAGCAGAAGAAACAGAAACACCAAAACAACTTTGCCGGATATTACAACAAATTTGGGATGTAGAAAAAGCCCCAGAGGAGTGGAAAACTGGGCTTATAGTAAACTACCAAAGAAGGGTGACCTCAGAGATTGCGGGAACTGGAGAGGCATTACCCTACTGCCACTCACCAGTAAAGTATTTTGCAGAATAATCATCAACAGAATTGTACCAACACTTGAGGAAAAACTTCAGAAAAAGCAGGCAGGATTTAGGAGAGGAAGATCATGCATAGACCACATATTTGTACTTAGACAAATATTAGAACAGGCAAATGAGTGGCATAGCACAACATATGCATTATTCATAGATTTTGAGAAAGCCTTTGACAGTGTCAACAGAGATGCACTGTGGAAAATCCTAAGATGGCATGGCCTCCCCCATAAAATAGTTAATGTAATCAAAGCCCTATACGAGGGTTTTCAGTGCAAAGTTATCTGTGGAGAACATACCTCCAGCAGCTTTAGGGTATAAACAGGAGTGAAACAGGGATGTGTACTATCACCAACATTATTTATCTTGGCAGTAGACTGGTTAATGAAGGAGGCAACAACAGACAAACGCAGAGGATTACAATGGACCCTTGACACACTGCTGGAGGACCTTGACTTTGCGGACGACATTTGTCTATTATTAAGCAGTCACAAAGATATGCAAGATAAAATAAACAAGCTAACTCATAATACAAACAACATAGGACTAAAGATCAACGTAGGAAAGACAAAGTTAATGAAGCAAAATGTGAACAACAGAAATGTACTGAGAGTAGATAACAAGTTAGTGGAGGAGGTCAACGAATTTGTATACCTTGGCAGCAGAGTAGTAGAAAATGGAGACAGCACAGAGGACATCAACAGCAGACTTACTAGAGCAAACCAGGCTTTTGCAATGTTGCAGACTATATGGAAATCAAAAAAACTAAGCATAAATATGAAAATCAGGATATTTAAGAGTAATGTTCTAAGTGTACTACTCTATGGAAGTGAATGCTGGAAAATCACCAAAACAATAGAAAACAAGTTGAATTCTTTCCGGACTAAATGATTACGAAGAATTAGAAAAATATTTTGGCCAAACACCATAAGAAATAACATCTTATTAGCAGAAATGCAGATGAAACCACTGACAACAATTATTGAGGAAAGACGCTGGCGATGGTTGGGACATGTGCTCCGAAAAACTGACAACTCACTACCAAAAATAGCACTAAGATGGACACCACAGGGGAACAGAAGTAAGGGTAGACCAAAAGAGACATGGAGAAGAACAACAGAAAGGATGTTGAGTAATAGAGGGCTCACCTGGGCAAGAGCAGAAAAAAAGGCGAAGGACAGGCATTTGTGGAAAACCCTTGCGGAAGCCCCATGTGCCCTAGGCACTTAAGGTTCAGAGAGAGAGAGAGAGAGAGTTGAATTGCCAGCGTCAGAGTTAGCGAGATACAGTTGACTTGCCAGCGTCATTGTTTGCGATCTACAGTTAACTTGCCAGCGTCAGGGTTGGCGAGCAATAAGTGACCAAGACACTGTCCCATTTCTCCACTGGTACCCTCTTTAACAGGCCTAGCCTGGCTAACGGGACAGGGATCGCCAGAGTTCCCACAGCGGCGCAGAGTCCTGAAGAAGCACTGCAGCCCCTTGCTTTTTTAACTTAACTCAGAGAGTGAAGAAAATAGCTGCCGTAACCCTCCCCCTATCCGACACGATGCCGTGTCTCAACATCTTCACACTATCGGCTGCAGAGAACAACCTGCTCGCAGTTGGAGGGAGGATAAAATAACAATATCAAGCACAACAACCCGGGTTTCACGGCTGATATGTAAGTGTGAACAACCTTTTATTTGGGCGTCCACGAGAATTAATCATCAATATCTTGTCTTGAACAAATTTCTTCGCTTTATACTGGATATTTTTCTCAGAAATCAATCTTCACATCATTCTTCACTTGCCATTTTCTGGAGTCATAAAACCAAGATTTTATTCAAGCAAAAATTCAACACACCTGCATCAGAGTCGGGTCTTCCTATTTTTTATCATTATCCTCTTTGTGCGAAGTGCATTCTATCTCAGTATCCTAGTGTTTTCTGTGCTCTTTTTTATCTTATCAAGTCTGGCAAAACGTATGCTGGTCATTGCCACTGACAAGGATAATTTTTAAGACAAAAAATATCCTCCCTTTTGTATCATCTATCACTTCAGTACCTTATAATATAAACGTCAAACATAAATTGTCTCACACGAGTGCATCCCATTTGCGTAATCGTTGTCTGAGTAAGTTTCATTTACGTAACCATTGTCTGAGTACGTTTCATTTACGTAATCATTGTGTGGGTACTTTTCACGTACATAATCATTAAGTAATTTCGTTTACGTGTTCATTTCCTGATTACATTTCACTAATATAACCATTGTCTGACTACATTTCACTAATATAATCATTGTCTTGAGTACATTTCACTTACGTACTCATTGTCTGAGTAATTTTGTTTACGTAATGATTGTCTTTATAGACGGTCTTGGATTTTTTTTCTGACCTCCGTAATTGATTGTAGACCTAAAGATCCATTAGTCTGGCTATGTCCCCGATACTCTTGCTCATGTCATCTCCAATATCATCTTTTCACCATCTTTACCTGGTGCTTTCCCCTTTTTTAAAAGTTTGTTAGATGCTGAGTTCAGTCCTTTCAATAGGAAGAGTTTTTTTGTTGTTATTCTAGATTTTCCTTGACGACATTTTTTAACGTCTTAGTTTTTTTCTTACTCTCTCTCTCTCTCTCTCTCTCTCTCTCTCTCTCTCTCTCTCTCTAAAGAGCAATGTGATATTTGCATCACCGTGGCAGTCTGCCAAGATGTTTTCTGCCACATATCCTGGATGGTGTTTATCACCACGTTAGGGAACACTTTTGTAGATACTGATATTTATGCACTCATCTTGAGCAATTATTCCACGATTTCTCACGGAACCTCCACTAATTAACTTTGGAAATATGGTTATGAAACACTGCCTTAATTTAATAAAAGAGGTTTTTAATTAGCGACCCTGTGAGTGACGTAGGAAGAACATGACTGACAAGGCGGTGCCAGGGGTAGAAACTCAGAGCTGGGCACAGTAGAGTGACAGAGCACAGTGTGAACGGTTAGCCGGGAGAAGTATAAAGCATTTAGGTGGTGAAAGAAAGGTGAAAATTAGTGAGAGAATGGACATGACTCGGATAAACGGCTCCGTCAGGTCGGACAGCTTTCTCTTCTTTTCCCGGTGATACGAGTTCAGGCACGCACTAAAGACTAGTCTTATCGAGCATTTTACTTCTTTGTGTCTTTTTTTTTTAGAGGTTCGAAATTCGAGTACGTATTTTTTTATTCCAGACTAACAATCTATTCTTCAGAAACGGATGGTCAATTACTAGTTTTTATCCAGAGAAACTCACAACCTAGTTTATTTAGCCATCGCTGGATAGCACTGTGTGGTGTGTACTGCAGCATTTTGTTAAAGTTCTTGTTAGTTTACTGTTTTCAGTTGTTATTAATATTAATATTATTATTATTATTATTATTTTAAGGTAAGTAGTAACTGCATTTGGTCCATTTTACACTTTTTTGTTGGTTGTCTGGACAGGCATCAGGGAGGCTGCGGAAATGTGATAAAAGTTTATCAGGGAAGCCTACGGAACCGGTTATGCTAGAGAAAAGAAAAGATTGTTTTCTGTCTGTATAAAGTCTTTTACTGTGAGCCATGTTGCCATGGTGAAGAATATTTTTGTTTTTGTCGTTGGTCTATTCTGGTTTTGATTTTTTCACAACTTGTCACATCAAAATGATCATGAGACTGCTGTTCTGAATCTCCTTAATGTGTTTCTAAAGGTAAAATCCCCGTTTTCACGCCATTAAAGCGTACGGGAGATTCGTGTTAGGCCCGTATCTTCAAGACCTTGGGCACATGATGTGGTCAGTATCGCACCTGGCCGCATTTAGCTTCTCAGATTTTTCTGGTACCCAATTTTAGAGGTCGAGTGGACCTGGGGGCTTTTTGGTGTGCACCAGAAAAAAAAAACCCCACTGCTGGGACTTGAACCTGGGTACCACCGGATGATGGACCGAGCGTTTAACTACTCGGCTAACCAGGCCGCCTTACTGTGTAGCTACTGATGTATTTTTGGAATATTATTTTGTATGGATCCAAGCAGCAATCATGGAAAGTCAGTTAGGAAAAAGATCTGGTGGTGACGCCCCCAGGCCAGATAGATCTAAATTTAACACTGGGGAAGAGTGTGAGACAGAGGTCGGTACTAGTAATTGTGATGACGGACAAAATCCTGACCGTGTTACCAAGGAAAACCCCTGTATCAAACTAAAAAGAAAAATAAGAGTAGGAACATGGAATGTAAGTAGACGAAGATGGCTGCAAGACATCGTTGACGATCTGGAAATGGATGCAACAGCAGCAGGCCATCTTGCTCACAAATGAGAGGCCTACAGGAGTGCTGTTTGGGAGGCAAAGTTCCGCAAGGGACATGCAAATGAATGAATGAATGAATGGATAAAGTTATACCCGTATCGTGTTTGATATCAGTGAGACGGAGACATTAAGAATAAGAGAAAAGAAAGCATACTGCAGCAGCTGAACACTGTAGCATATTTCAGAAATAAATACTCATAATAATGTGTACAACCCGCACTTAACAGCCGTCGGCCAGGTCTGAAGCCAGGCATGACGAGGATGTCTTATAACCAGTGGCGTTTTTCAAACTGGACCAGGTGCACGGAAAACCATTTTCTTTAAATAATTACTGTGCTGTACCTGTCCTGAAAAAAACGAACATGCTTTGTATTTATTTGAAGGAATTCAATCTTCCAATATCATTCCGCAAAGAAAACGCACAATAGCAAGTTACGACAAAAGCGGAATGTTATTACTTATAAGCAGATTAAAATTTCAATGATTCTTATTTGCATATTGTTGGGTTTTTTTCTTTCTCCTTTGAGGAGGTAATAAAATCATAGAAGTTAGTTTGTTCTAGAATTAAAGTCAAGAGGACTTCCTCGAGTCCTCTTCCATATAAAGTTGAAAGTGGTATGACTCAATATACCGGGTTTGAATCACATATTTGCCAGGTTCCCAGTCGAGTTGACGAGTTAAGCAATACGGAGGGGTGCTCCGGGTGACACATCAAGGGCGAGTTCAGATCTACGTATAAGAGAGAGACGCCGGTAGAAAAGCAAGAACACATTTTGTTTGTAGATCGCTGAAATAAATATGTTACGTGAAAAAAAAATGTTATTCTGAGGACATTTTGACAACTGAGGCGATTTATGGAACTAGCCTTGTCGCCCTAGTCTATTCCAGGGACGCCGCTGGTTATAAAGTAAAACTAAAGAAAAGACATGGGTTAAAAAAAAGCCATTCACCGGGACTGTGATATCAGATGTCTGGGGAAAATACCGCGCTTGAGCCAGAAGGATTAAATGTCCAGAGTGCATTGTGGGACTAGTCGTAGTAGAAAGCAAAAGAATAAAGTATTTCTCATTGTAAAGACAATTCTGAAAACATAATATCATCTTAACATGAAGACTAAAGAAGAATGTAGAAATAAATCTGTAAGAGAACACAGAAACAAAGAACCATTATACGTGCACTATGTAAATAAGACCGACAACTGTGTAGAGGGAGAGAATTACCAATGCTTATGTACACAGCAGCGCAAATGTGGATTCTAGATATACAAGAAGAGTGTGTCTATAGACAGTACAGTGGAGTTTCTCGGTAGTAAACTGATGGTAAAGTCATATTCTTACATCTTACCAGTGCAGTTAAACGTCACATAGGGCTCGCGTGGTAGTTAACAAGTTTTCCTGTTTTCGGCGAACTTTTCAACCTCATCAAGGGATTTTATGCCTACTAATTTGGCCTCTCTTAACACTCTCCTCTTTAGAGTTTCACGTGGTCGGCCTCTTTTTCTTTGGCCTGTTGTGTTCCACTTTATAGCTTGTTTTTTGGGATTCTTTGATTGTTTCTTCTCATCACGTGACCGATATATATGAAGTCATATTATAGGTCATTAATCAAACTACTGCGACTACACGAATGAAGAAACACATTTGAATGTGAAAGTGAATGACAATTTTGAGATTTTTTAAACTTCAATACGTTTACTTTCTTAAAAATTATAATTTGATGAGACGAAAACAGTCATGTATTGAATGTTTGGAAGCATTTACACTGTTTTAGACAGTGCAACAAAATGATGTGGGCTACTCGTCTTCTCGTGTCAACTTTGTTTTGGCAAGAAATAAAATGTACGAAAATCTAAAAAGATCCATGTCCGGTAGCATTTCGTGCCGTCGAGGTTGCAGTGTTAGTGTCATCACATTTCTAGGCCACTACAGCATTTGAGGCAGAGATAGCAGCACCTGTCCTCGCTGCCTTTGTTTGCCTAGGAACCCCCCTTCCCCCCCCCCCCCAGGTACCCATTTTTTCCAGGCTGGGTTGACCCCGGTGTCGGTCAGTCCGGGGAATAAAAAAAAATTCCGCCCGAGTGCGAAATCAAACCAAGGACCTTCTAATCGGCAGACAAGTGCACTAACCACTGCGCCACTGAGGCACAAAATGTATGTAGTATTATTTTTTTTTAAAGTAATTGGTTTTTCATTTCTTTCTGAACTCTATCATCACGGACATCACTCCCGACACAAAATCACCTTTTGTTGTCATTCATAACACTCCTTCATTACGTTCGTGTGACCTACTTTAACAAGGTGCACATCACCTGTTTTCGGTTTACTTCGTGCGCCAATATGTCGTTTCCGGTGCACTCAGATGCATTGTCAAGGTGAGAAAAAGAATGATTCTCCCACACACACACACACTGGCATGCAGCAATAAGGAGGCTTTCGAGAGAGCGGAAACACCAAAAGAAATCACAGTATTTATATGCGCTTTTTTGGCGGGTTTCTTTTGTGAATGTTGCCAAAGAAATTATTCCTCTCTCTCTCTCTCTCTCTCTCTCTCTCTCTCTCTCTCTCATTGCTTTCCCAATTTAGATCAGTCTCCAGATGTAATGAAGCCATATGTAACATGTTGTGAATTAAAAGAAAAAATAGTTACACGTTTGTCTGTAGATTGAGTTTGTATGTTTACAACAGTTCGTCTTGATTTATTCAGATTGTGACATCCTGTTTCACAAGGCCCATTTATTTGCTGTTTACGGTGTTTTGTGTTTTTGTTTCTCTTTGCCCAGTCACCGTTACACCAGAGTGGGCGGCGGTAAAAACTCAGACAGACTTTGTGTTGTGGATAATATTCTCTGTACAAACGATATGGTTGAATTAGTGCATTTTGTGTGTGTATATGATTTATCAGCGCTCAGTCATTGAAGTTATTTTTGGTTGTAATATAACAAAACGTTTGGCTGTTTTTTTTTTTTTTTTGTCTAAGGATTAGTTTACTGTTTTGCTGCTGTCTGATGTTCCTATATTTGTTCATGTCGTTGGTTTTAGACTGCCATAAAAACGGATTTACGTTAATGTATATATGCAGAAATAGACACAAATTATTACACTTAAGTTTGTTTTCAACACCAGAAGAATTTTTTTTTTAAAATGGTCAGACGCCGGTCAGCTCAGGGGTGCGCAGCTCTGAGTAAAATCGGTACCGACGTATCCAGTGTATAAAGGAGATCCGAGGAATTTCAAAGGGTCGGGAATTTGTACGCCGAGCAACGTAGGAAGGTGCCAACAGATCGGAGGGAAATTATGCTTTCATTTAACCACGTATGATTGTGAATTTCGTCGATGTATTCACGTATATACTAGCTTTTATCATGATTTATATCCTGTGATATGGACTCATGTAAGCTGTGCTCTCGGTCCCTCCGAATCATCCCAACCCGTTATATTTTTATAACATATATGTTCTGTGTAAATTTTGATACCTTGTTAATACGCATTTTGATGGTTATTATTTGCACATAAATATATGTATCTTAGAAGAATTTTACGTATATGCATTTTGTTATACATTTCTTGCCAGTTAATTCCTTTGAATACAATCAGATATTTATTCATTAAGGATGATAGTTTGAGATTATATATGGGACGACTGTGTTTTAATCATGTCCCCCCGTAATATGTACAAGGTGTTATATGATTTAAGGTATTCCATTGTTTGTATTTTTATGAAGGAATCAACACATGTTGTAGGAAATGGATAAAGAATATCTCTCTCTCTCTCTCTCTCTCTCTCTCTCTCTCTCTCTCTGAACCGTAAGTGCCCAGGGCACACAGGGCTTCCGCAAGGGTTTTCCATAAATGCCTGTCCTTTGCCTTTTTTTCTGCTCTTGCCCAGGTGAGCCTTCTATTGCTCAACATCCTTTCTGTTGTTCTTCTCCATGTCTCTTATGGTCTACCCTTACTTCTGTTCCCCTGTGGTGTCCATCTTAGTGCTATTTTTGGTAGTGAGTTGTCAGTCATTCGTAGCACATGTCCCAACCATCGCCAGGGGCTCAGTTTCCTGATAAGCATTTCTCCTTCCACCTGCATTTGTTTTTTCCCTTGCTTCCGTTTCTGTAGCAGTCTGATAGTTTTTTGTTTTTTTTTACCAGATAGGGTTGCTGGCCCTATGCCGAACCCTCCTTAGTCGCCTTTTACGATCATGCGTGGTAGGGTACAGTGGTACTATTCTTTGCAGATCCCGGGTACCACACGGGGGATAAAGAATATAGTACACATAAATTGATGATCTTTTGATGAAGAATCGTTTATTTGTGTTTCCTTTCTTTGTTGAAATTTGTATCTGTGTGATCTGTATAATCATCAATCAACTGTAGCTGTAAAATTATAAACAATATATAAGCATAAACATATACGAGTGTATTAATCATTCGTATAATAAGAGCATTTGGTTTATTTAAGTACATCCTATCCCATTTCGGACATTGTAAAAACTACTTTGTATCATACGTAAACACAGAATAAGACATCGCCAAAAGAACAGATTTAATCGTTGTTTAAAAAAAAAAAAAGAAATACAGACTATTCCCATTCCCTTTTTTTTTGTATGGAGATAGAATGAGGGAAATTAAAATGAACACACCTATCGCGCTTCAAAAAATAAAACACCTAAAGAAGCTATGGAGAGGAATAGACAGAACTACAAAAATAAGATTTTTAAGGGCATGCATCTTTCCCATCGCAACATATGCCTGTGAGACCTGGATACTTAACAAAACAGCTGAGAAACACATAAATGTTTTTGAATGTAAATGCTACAGAGAGTCATTCAAATATCATGGACACAAACAGGATTTCATTCATTCATTCATTTGCATGTCTCTTGTGGAACTTTGCCTCCCTAACAGCACTCCTGTAGGCCTCTCGGTTGTGAGCAAGATGGCCTGCTGCCGATGCATCCATTTGCAGATAAAGATGTCTTGCAGCCACATTCGCCTTGGTCTTCCTGTCTTTCTTCTTACCATTCAATATTAAGTTCTTATATCCATACAACAACAAGAACTTAATATTGAAGAAGGTTGGCTAGTAAAGAGAATTAAACAAAGAAAACGTAAATAATTTGGACACATTAACCATCATGATAATTTAAAGAAGACCGTCTTGGAATGGTACATAATGAGAAAAAGAAAGAGGAAGTCCAAGGCGACGATGGTTGCAAGACATCGTTTATTACCTGCAGATGGATGCATCAGCAGCAGAACATCTAGCTCACAACCGAGATGCCTACAGGAGAGCTGTTAGGGAGGCAAAGTTCCGCAAGGGGCATGCAAACGACTGACTAACTGTTTTTGCTTTTTATTTATATTTCATTTGTGTTTTCTGCACTGTTTATAACAGAGCAGGTGTTTGCTCGAACATAACTTACTCTCACCAACAGCTTTTCGGTTGAACTCTTTCTTTTGTACAATGCTGCTGAGACAATTTGTGAAAGGTTTTCTGTAGTTATAGCCTACAGTTATGGCCACTTCCATTCGGCATCACTGAGTTCTCAGACGTAATGTCTTGAATAACACTTCTTGACAAGATTGGTTATATATATATATATATATATATATATATATATATATATATATATATATATATATATGTTAGTGAGTCGGAAAGATTGAAAGGTTTTTTTTCTGTTTATATTGTTTTGTATTGCCTTCCCTGTAGTTTGTTATTGATGTCGTTGTATGATGAAGGTAACCAGACAGTTCTGTTGTTTTTTGCTTTGTTTTTTTTTAAAAGGTAGCACTAATTTACTTGAGCTCGAGATGAAGATTATGGAAGCATCTACATTACTCTGAAAGATTTCAAGTTATTGTGCTGTTGTCTTTAATATAACTAGTCGTTGGATCTGCTCTTTTCTATCTGAGACCAAGGACTGCTTTTTTTTAATAAGTGTCACTTACATGTTTGGTATACGAATATGACCCATGACACAATCAGATATTACTGTTAATAAAAAATACCTCCAAAAAAATCATATATAAAAGAAGTATTCATGTCTTTTTGCTGATGTTTCGTTCTTCACAGAACATTTGGATATATTTATTTATTAATCATTTATACTTATACCCACAAACTATTCGCAGAACATTGTTCTTTTGATAGCAAGTCTGGAACTTTTTCTTTGTCTAATCAGAATGTCTGCTTCCATTAGTGTAGTGTTTAGCTTGTTGGTTGTATTCTGGGCCCATCATTATATTAGAATAGTTTTCTTTTCAATATATGCAGTGCATTCAGAAGGCAATAAAATGAAAATATATAACTCATCATCGTGCTCTCAGTGGAGCATAAGGTATCAACAAATGTTCCCCAGCCCCAGCCAATCCTGTCTTGAGCAAGTCGGGATACCTCAAAACCTTGTCTTTCCCGCTTCCTTTAGGTCTTCCTTTATTTCTTCCTGTACTGCGCGTCCTCCATGTCCCTAATTACCTCCACATCTTCCTTTTTTTCCCTTGAGGTGAAAATAAACAATTAACGAAACGAGAACAGGAAATTAAGAACTAAAATAATTTGTACTCTGTAGCCTTACTTTTAAAAATTGTTAGTAAAGGATAATGTAAATGTCTCGATGAGATATATACAATATAAGGGATTGGATTTAAAGAGTTAAGTGAAGTAGGTACTGAAATACGGAAGGGAAGTGTCCAAGCATTGGTAAAAAAAAAGTGACCGGAAGTTTCCTTGACGAGAAATGAGATGGTGTTCTGAAGATAATAACAGCCGAAGCACTGCATGTGAAGGTATTCCTCCACTGGCACACAAATGTTTGCCATTTGCTGAGGTTTTATATTTCTAGTAAGAGAGTTTCCTGGCTTTCGTAGATCCGTTTCCGCCCTTCCAGGTGTCTCCTGTCAGACAGGTGTATACTTGTGTACTTTTATAAATATATGCTATGGCATATATAGGACATGCAATGAGAAGAGGGGGCATTGAAAATATTATAACAACAGGAAAAATAGAAGGAAGAAGATCAAGAGGAAGACCAAGAGAAATGATACTGGACAGTCTGACGGGATGGTGTGAGAGGAGATCACCAACTGAACTGATGGCCTGCATGAAGGATCGGATACTCTGGAGAAGCATAATAGCCAACGCCAGTCGGCACGGCACATGATGAAGATGATATGCTATGGCTGAATTATCACATGGATGAGTCTGTCGTGACACAGCGAGTCCACTGTCGTTGGAAAAAATATATTCTACTTTTGCCATTGAAAAAAGTATACTCCAGCACTATCGTTTGAAAAAAAAAATATTCTACTCTTAAGTTTCTCTTTGTTAATTGCCTTTCTCTTGTATGTAATTTGTACATTTAAGATCTTCTCAATATTTGCTCACATCTGCTCTATGCATTTCACCAATGTAACATATGAAGTATAGAATTTTTGTGTTAAAAATTATTTGACAAGGTTTGGCACTGAATGATGTGTCTTCTGTGGCATTAAAATAATTTGCTCACTTTTACGCGCGGTCTTTGTTATAGTCTGGCCATTCATTTTTATGTACTTATCAACCGATCATTAATTCTTGCAAACGGACCAACATTAATTTTTCTGAACTGATCACCTAATACAGTCAGACTAACTCTTCAGAATCGATTAATTGATGTAAATCTCACTATTAATTCATATGAAAGAATCAACTGATAACAATCTGATTATTGATTCTTGTGAATGAATAAGTAAATACAGCTTGATCATAAGTTTTCCTGATCGGGCAAACAGATCGAATCTGATCGTTATTTCACAAAAGCCGGACTCAAAATGTAGGATGAATTATTTTTTTAATGATATTAATTTTGCAGTTTGCATAATATATATATAATACTCGGGATCAAGTGGAACGAATTCAAGAACAATGCAGAGATAAGACAGATGACTGAACAACAACCAGTCTCATGGGTGATCAGGAAAAGGAGATGGACATATGTTGGTCACTTGATGAGAAAAAATGATCAGAGAATCCCAAAACAAGCTATCAAGTGGAACACAACAGGCCAAAGAAAAAGAGGCAGACCGCGTGCAACTCTGAAGAGGACATTGTTAAGAGAGGCCAAATTAACAGGCATAAAATCCTTTGATGAGATTGAAAGACTCGCCGAAGACAGGAAAAACTGGCGAACTACTTTGCGAGCCCTATGTGATGTTTAACGATAATATAAGATAAGATAATATATGGGGGTATTTTTTCTGAGATTTAAAATCTCAGAAAAAATACCCCCATATATTATCTTATCTTATATCTTATATCCTTCCCGTGCCGTTAAACGTCACTTAGTTCGTGTCCCATTGTTTTCTTTTCCCATCAGTTATTAAAGTAATCAGTAGCTATTAACTGTAATTTGTTATTAAGACAAGGTTGTTTTAGGTTAGGTGTGCGGCCAAATACATAACCTAAAACAACCTTGTCTTAATAACAAATTACACTTAATAGCTACTGATTACTTTAATAACTGATGGGAAAAGAAAACAATGGGATACGAACTTTTATTGCTGGAAAAATGGTTTTATGCTAAATAATAGAAACTGAGAAACTTCAGTCATAGATTAAACAGACTTGGTCATAAATTAAGCAGAGACTTGATCACAGATTAAACAGACTTGGTCATAAATTAAGCAGAGACTTGATCACAGATTAAACAGACTTGGTCATAAATTAAGCAAAGACTTGATCACAGATTAAACAGACTTGGTCATAAATTAAGCAGAGACTTGATCACAGATTAAACAGACTTGGTCATAAATTAAGCAGAGACTTGATCACAGATTAAACAGACTTGGTCATAATTTAAACAGAGACGTGGCCATAAATTAAACAGTTAAATAGATGAAACAAAGGGCATTGAAAAAAAATATTTGTTTTCTCATCTTAGGGACGGCATTCTCCCACTTTCTGTTCTGATCTTATATCCTTCCCGTGCCGTTAAATGTCACATAGGGCTCGCAAGGTTGCTGGCCAATTTTTCCTGTTTTCGACGAGCTTTTCAACCTCACCAAGGGATTTTATGCCTATTAATTTGGCCTCTCTTAACAATGCCCCCCTTAGAGTTTCACGTGGTCTGCCTCTTTTTCTTTGGCCTGTTGTGTTCTACTTGATAGCGTGTTTTGAGATTCTCTGATCCTTTCTTCTCATCACGTGACCAACATATATCCATCCCCATTTCCTGATCACCCATGAGACTGGTTGTTGTTCAGTCATTTGTCTTATCTCTGCATTGTTCTTGAATTCGTTCCACTTGATGCCGAGTATTTTCCTTAGGCATTTATTTTGATGATAAATATATTTGTACATTTTTTTTTTCTAATCTTCTAAATATTTTTGTTCATATCATATTCTACGCGTCCATGAAAACTACGATATAAGCATTCGTTTGTGCTGAAAGTTCCACTCTGGGCTTCAACATAGTGAAGTCCTAAGAATTGGCAGTTTAGAAACAGTCTTCGGTCCTGTGATATGGTGAAGGATTAATGGGCATCAGATAAGCGTAAATATTGTGGATTATACACATATTTAGGCAACGTAAGTCTTAAAAGTAAAACTGATAGGCGTGTTTTGTCAAAGAAATACATTGAGATGATGTTTTTAATAAAGCAACCAAAAACCATAAAATGGCTCTGAAATACGCTGCTAAGTTTCTTTTGCAGAAATGTAATTCTTGTTTGTGATTTAATGGACAGGACCATAATCCAGTCAGCCCTTTCATCATTCAGTTACAGCATGCTGTTAACTGATAACATTGTTTGCCTTTTCCTTTGTGAATTGATTAGTTAGTGTTAACTGATAACATTGTTTGCTTTTTTCTTTCTAGACTGCCTTCCCCCACCCAAACTGACTTTTATTCTGAGAGGGAGTCGCCAAGTCGGGGACATGAAGACATTTGGCCACGGGGAAACCGACATAGTCTCGTGTGTTTTTCACGGAACAGGAGCTTGGAAGAGTGTTCTGCGACATGTAGAGGTTTAATGACCCAAACAAGAACTCAAGTTTTCCACTGGGAAGAGAAGAAACAAAAATATGTCTGGAGAGAAGACACGTTTGAAACAAATCCTGTGGGGCACTTTACACTGACAAATGTACGGTTTAACGGTCTTACAAACACCGTGTTACAAAGTTAAATTCAAACATTATCGTAAAGGGTGTCTGATCTACATTCTTTATGACTGCTGATTTCATAACAACAGAAACATCGATGCATTATCGAATTTCAGAGTCAGAAAATGTCGGACCTTCAGAACACTTCCGATATAACAACAACACGGACATCTGCGCCGCTTGTAGACGCGTCCTTACTAAATCGGACAATCATGACATCCTGTATCATGTTCTCGGCTGGCGTTTTGGGGAACGTCCTAGCTTTGACACTCATGGCAATCTCCTCACCTGAAAAAAAGAGGACAACCTTCTATAAACTGATGGCAGGGCTGGCCTTCACCGATCTTGTCGGCACCTGCGCCACCTCTCCTGTGGTCATTAGCGTTCATGTAAGTGGAAATAAACTGGAAACCGAGATGCCGCTTTGCCACTATTTTTCATTTATGATGATCTTCGCTGGATTCGCCACAATGTCTCTGGTGTGTGCCATGGCAGTTGAGCGCTACATCTGCATCTGTCATCCTTACGCCTATCATTGTAAACTGTCCAAATCATACGCCAAGTATGCTTTCATTATCAGCTGGTTGCTGTCCATCATGATTGCAGTACTTCCTCTTATTGGCCTCGGCCAGAACGTCTCTCAGTTCCCTAAAACTTGGTGCTTCTTCAACTCCACCAGCACAGCACCACAGGACGTTGCATTCAACTTCATCTACGCCATTATATCACTTATCGCCATTCTCGTCACGCTGGGCTGTAACTTCGCAGCCATCTTCACGGTGTTGGCCCTCAGGCGTCGCCAGGGCGCCCTCAGCGCGTCCCTGGGCTCTGGAGCAAAGAAGGCCAGAAGCGTAGCACAGAGATACGCCGAACTTCAGATGGTTGTCATGCTTGTTGGAGTCACTGTCATATTCTCCTCCTGCTTCGGCCCCCTCATGGTGAGTTTACTGACTGAGCTTGAAATACGTTTATTGACTGAGCTTGAAATACGTTTATTGACTGAGCTTGAAATATGTTTATTGACTGAGCCTGAAATACGTTTAGACTGAGCTTGAAATATGTTTATTGACTGAGCTTGAAATACGAATATAGACTGAGCTTGAAATATGTTTATTGACTGAGCTTGGAATAGGTTTATTGACTGAGCTTGAAATACGAATATAGACTGAGCTTGAAATATGTTTATTGACTGAGCTTGAACTATATTTATTGACTGAGCTTGAAATACGAATATAGACTGAGCTTGAAATACGAATATTGACTGAGCTTGGAATAGGTTTATTGACTGAGCTTGAAATACGTTTATTGACTGAGCTTGAAATACGAATATAGACTGAACTTGAAATACGAATATTGACTGAGCTTGAAATACGTTTATTGACTGAGCTTGAAATAAGTTTATTGACTGAGCTTGAAATAAGTTTATTGACTGAGCTTGAAATAAGTTTATTAACTGAGCTTGAAATAAGTTTATTGACTGAGCTTGAAATAAGTTTATTGACTGAGCTTGAAATAAGTTTATTGTCTAAGCTTGAAATAAGTTTATTGTCTAAGCTTGAAATAAAGGGATTAAGTTAAATAGGCTATCGGAGATGACCCTGTAGGTTTATGTAATAAATCACGTTCAATTTGAACGTGCGAGTAGGATAGAGTACTACCTGATTGTAATGGTTTCACACAATACACTGACAACCGTAGACTCTAACGCAGCCTTTTCAAGCACGCGAATTTTCGGCGTCCAATAGCGTTTTCCATTAAAGTATGTATCAGTAACCAGAAGTTTACTGCATGTTTACACGGAGCTCCATGCGAGTCGATCTATTTCCTACTTCCTGAGGCTTTAAGGAAGAACTTCACTTAGATATAGGTGATTCGTGCTCTCAGGTGCCTAGGGTCTCAACAGAACTGAAGCTTTTAGAGACTTAAGATGTGTGGCAGGATGTGCTCTGAGAGTCTGATGTAACGAACATCCGTCAGTTCTTTTTCTAATTGTTGATGTGTTAGAAAGTATTTCTAGTGCAAATAATTTTCTTTTAGTAGTCTATAATCTTTTGATGAATATTTTTTTTTTAATCATTGGGTGTCAATAATTTTGATGTGTATGCTCATCCGCTCAGATGTTGTTAATTTTGATGTTTCTCTTCATCCACTGAAGTATTTAGGTTTTACTAAATTTGATGTTTCTCATCATTCACTAAAGTATTACTATTTTTGATGTTTCTCTTCATCCACTCGGGCATTAATATCTTTTGTTGTTCCTATTCATTCCTGAGCTTCTACTGCTTTTTATGTTTTTCTTCATTCACTGATTTATTACTAATGTTGATGTTCCTCTTTCTGCCCTGTCAGGTGTTCACCATTGTTTGCCAGACCAGCCTCACCAAAAATATCGACGTCAGCAGCTGGTACTTGACCATGATCCGCTTTGCCTCGTTCAATCCCATACTGGATCCTTGGGTATATCTGCTAGTCAGGAGAGAGCTGAGGTGGAAAATTATCTGCGTCTTGAAGCTCATCCTGGGCATCAGGAACAAAGCACCTCCTCCGGCAGTCCAACAGGCAGGAGACAGCCCTTTACCGCGCCCCCAACCGCAAACACATGACCCTGAAATGTCTTGTTTAAAGTTCTGTTTTCACTGCATTTGCGATCCACCAATTCAGAAAACGTCCATGTCGTTAGCTGGAGCAAGCACGTCACGTGCTGGACAGTCCAATCGTTCTCCTTCTTACATCAGACGGATAGCATCGGCGGACTCCGTATTAAACGGTTGTACCAAATCATGTGTCATAGTTCAACCTTCACCTTCTGATAATGTACTCCTACACAAATTATCTCCCTTCAACTCAGGTATCAGAACTTATGGCTTGAACGACTCACCTTTTTCCTCAGTCTGATATACAGGGTGTCTGAGTGGCGAAGTGGTTAGTGCACTGGTTTCTCATGGCAAAAGTCGGGGGTTCGAATCTGGACGGAGGCACCCAAGTCACCCAGCTGTAGAAATGGGTACCCGACTTCTTCTGGAGTTGGAGAAGGAAAGGCGGCCAGGCGTGATACTGACCATATCACCCTCTAGTGTGCTGACAGATCAAGGAAAATATGGGCACTAACACCATATCCCTATGTGCCTCTAAGGCATGACAGGATTACCTTTACCTGACAAATACGATGATGACACTGTGTTGGAGAAGCTCTGAGACGTACAAGTCATCATCGTCAGTCCTTTGTACTTCCCAACAGAGCGTAAGGCATCAACAAAACTCTCCGGCCAATCCTGCCTGAGCAAGTCGGGATACCTGTGATGTCCAAAGTCGATGACATTATTTTGGAGGAGATCTGTGAATATAAGCCGATGACATTATTTTGTCAAATGCTTTGTGAATATAAATCGATGACATTATTTTGTCAAATGCTTTGTGAATATAAGTCATTATTTTGTTAAATGCTTTGTGAATATAAGTTGATGACATTATTTTGTTAATTGCTTTGTGAATACAAGTCGATGGCATTATTTTGAAGAAGCTCTGTGACGTACAAGTCGATGACTTTACTTACAGAAGCTGAAATATTAGAAAATCGTGACACTAAATATACGTGAATTAATGGAAAGAAATGTTTGTTTATGCAGGCATATTTCACTCACACAAATAGTATAATTCATACGACTAGTTCTGGACTCGATGGGAGAATCATATTGTAAAGGCAAAATATCATTTAATAAATGTAACTGTGAACGAATGAACATAAATAATGGTTATATCACTTCTCTACGCAGTCCCCCTGCAAGTCCATGTATTTCTTGTATCGTTCCACAAGGTCCTTCATTCCTTAAGAGAAGAAGTTTCTCAGCTGCTCCCGAATCCAGGTCTGCAACGCTTCTTTAACTTCATCATCAGAGATGAATCTGTAGAGCTTTCATCAGAGATGAATCTATAGAGCTTTCATCAGAGATGAATCTATAGAGCCTTTTTAAAGGGACCGAAAACTTGATAATCGCATGGCGCCAAATCAGAGCAGTAAGGAAGGCGTTCAAACCGTAGCTATTGTATTGCTTCCACCGTTGCGATCACTGCATGGGACATGTACGAGTATTGTTATAGCTACACTTGGTCTTCTTGTTTTAAACCTTTCTACCCACTCATAAACTTTTCGTCGTTGAGTTAATACTGTTTCCACTTCCGTGCTGACCTAACATCGTAGGGTGAATTTCAGCAGGTTTAACTCCCTCTGCTTAAAGAAATCTCACTAAAAGCGCCTTGTTCAACATTGGTGCCATCTCCCAGCTGAGGTCCATATCTATTTGTTCTTGGTTTCAACTAAACAATGTGCAGAGTGCTGCACTGTGAGTGTTAAAACTCCCATCAGTCATTTCAGACGTGTTGTACTACGTCAGCTTCTATCCATCGTGGTTGCCACGTTATTTTCAACTCGCCATTACCTTTTGATTCTCGCTTGTATCAAGGTAATATCTTTTCACAAGCATGTGCCTCCATACAGTGCAGGTGTAACAAAGATGGCTGTGCTATAAATCCAAGCATTGGAGATGCGAAAAAAAAAAAGTAGAAACAAGAGCTAGGACGTTCTTCTCCAAATCCCTATTCCGTGAGTCTTACAACTGCAATAAAGACTTGAACACTGCAGGTTAATTTTCGAGCTTTATGCTCTACGTTTAGCAGTGCAAGGACATCTTTCAGTCAAAGAATTCCCGACACGGGCCAATGAGTCTGCGACAAATTATAAACCTAGCAAGCAATAATTCAGATCGGCCCATGTTTTATGTTGTTTGCTGTGGGAGTTTATTCAGAATTACTATGCTCACTTTGGTGTTGTTGCTTTACAAATGAAAACGTTTATTTGTCTTTCATGTTTGGTTCGCACTTTTGTGCCAATGTTGATGTCATCTTCGTGGGAACGAGAAGTTGAGAATTCACAGACTTGGAGATTACTGATGCTTTTATTAGCCGTGATTATAATCTTGTTATTCTATATGAACTGTAACACTGCTATTGTTATATTTCCACGTGCTGCTCTGGTTATCGATCCGGTAATCAAAGTCTTCAATCATTTGTTGCTTCCAGGTACTTAAATAGTTTACGCTGTCAAAGATTTTGTTGATTCACTTGTAAAACTATGAAATAAATCAGTCTGGATTATTTGCCAAGATATGGTCTTATCTGAAAATGTGTCTTATAACAGTTCTTTTTTTTTAATACAATTTCGCAGTTAGGTCTCTTTGACATCACATCTATGTTATCTGAAGCTCTGAAATTTACTATCCTCATTTCTCATATGGTAAGTGCTTTGAAGTACACTTCTCTTGTTTTTTTTCCATGAAATCTATAAAAGGGTGACGGGAAGAGAGAGAGAGAGAGAGAGCGAGAGAGGAGGGGGAGAGAGAGAAGGAGAGAGAGGGAGAAGGAAGGAGAGAGAGACGGAGAGAGAGAAACAAGCAGTCTTCCCTGACACACGCTGTAGTATGGGTTTACAAACAGGTTTTCTCGGCAAGCAGACTTCAATGGATTTATTTGCTACAGCAGCAAACGAGAATACATCGATTAAAAAAAAATAATATGGCCTATATCAAATATTTTATTGGGTATTCCAAACCGCCACGTGCCACAGTTGGAAACAGGCTGTACTGTAACTAAATTATAAATGTTTTTAATAATATCAATAATGTTCCGTAATTACAAAAACTGTTTTAAAGCTTATGGCTACAGCATCTCATATTTAGTTGTGATCATTGATACCAGCAGACACATATATTTACCTAGTGATGCAGTCATTATATGTATATATATATATATATATATATATATACATATATCTATATATATATTATCCACTGATATCAGTCCATACAAATATTTGCCCAATAATAACTTTTAAAACTTGGGAAATTTTCCTGAAAACGATGCTACATTTTCCGCTAGACTATTAAACGAACTAGCTGTTCTTACGTTTGAAAACTTACTAGTAATAATTCTACACCGTGGAATACACAATAGGTCTCAAATATACACAGAGGAATACACAGAACGCTTTAAATATACAAGGTGGAATATACAGGAGATCTCAGATATACATGGTGGAATACACAGGAGGTCTCAAATATACAAAGTCGAACACATAGGAGGTCTCAAATATACAATGTGTAATACACAGGAGTTCTCAAATATACAAGGTGGAATACACAGGATGTCTCACATATACAAGGTGGAATACACAGGAGGTCTCAGATATACAAAGTCGAATACACAGGAGGTCTCAAATATAAAAGGTGGAATACACAAGAGGTCTCAAATATACAAGATCGAATACACAGGATGTCTCAATTATACAAGGTGGAATACACAGGATGCCTCAAATATACAAGGTGGAATACGCGGTATGTCTCAAATATACAAGGTGGAATACACAGTATGTCTCAAATATACAAGGTGAAATACACAGGAGATCTCAAATACACAAAGTAGAATGTTTTGCCTCATTCTGAACATCGTCTGTGAGTGCAGATATATCCAGTTAGTAAAGGGGTCTATGCATGTGCACGAGTTCTGGCATCCAGCACTTGAAATGAGAGAGCTCATCACCGCTCATATCCAGCATACGATACGCGTCCTTCCAAGGACGTGTTACTGCTGTGTTTTCTCATCGCTTGCTACCGATATCATTCAATAAAAATTTGCTAACTGTTTACGAGAATAAATGTGGCTATGTGAGATCTGTGATTCATTGCAGTGAAATTTATTGATGAAAAAAAAATAGTTGAGGAGGAGGAGAAGGGAGGAGGGGATCCGACTCATCACTGGACTTTGAAAACGACTTCCTATTTTTAAGACTCCGTAAACTAAGTGCTAAGTGACACACTTAAAAAATATACAGATACTGGAGAAGAAGTCGAAAAGTAATTGCATATGCTGATAATGAAATGTAACATTTAATAATTTTTTTCAATTTCATTGTTTCAGCCATTTATATATATATATATATATATATTAAAAGATAAAGCTTTTCAGCCATCACTCGTACAATTCTCAGCGTGAGTACTTAAAGTGAGAAAATAAACATTATGAGCGAACTGATCTGTGTAACAATTTTATTACTTTCATCAGTTTCTTAGCAACCGTGCGCTTCTTGTGTTAAAACTTCACCAGCAAATGAAAATATGTTTTAAAAACTTTTTTTTTCCACTTCTTCAAATTATGTGTTATTCACTTACATATTACATCCTTCCCTTGCCGTTAAATGTCATACAGGACTCTCATGGTAGTTCACCAAATTTTCCTGTTTTCGGCGAGCTTTTCAACTTCATCAATGGATTTTATTCCTACTAATTTGGCCTCTCTTAACAATGTCCTCTTTAGAGTTTCACGTGGTCGAATGTGTTATATGTTATATCCAATGTGTTATTTAATATGTATATATATATGCCAAATACGGCAGAAATAAACAACATATTCGCATATTAAATTTAAAATAAGTTCTAAACAGACAATATTTAAGAAAAGGTCAATATTTCTTGGACATGCCATGAGAAGACAGAAGCTGGAGAACCTGCTAATGACTGGAAAATTCAAGAAAAAAAAGAGGGGGGGGGAGGTCAACAGAAAATATCTCAAGGGACTGGCCAAGGGACATGGAAAACGAAAAGCATTCGAATTTACAAGAGATGTCAAGGATCGAACAAGAAGAAGACGCATGATCTAACTGGCACGGGGCGTCATGTATGTTTATTCTAGGTAAACCTGGGATGAATTTACTTAATTGCAAAAAAAAAAAACCAGATTTATCTAAGACAAAAAGTTGCAGGAAATTCTTTGAAGAAAATGAAATGTTAAGATTTAAATGTTACTTTAGTACGAGACTGAGTAAAACGTATGATAACAAACTCGATGGTCTTTATCACTCCTCATTTCTGATCTCTACATCAGCCATTGTAAACTATCTGCCAAGTTTCCTGTTCTGCGATGATGCTCTGTCAGTGCGGCAGTGCACTTCGCGTTGCTGCTTGCTGTTTGCGACAGTCAGCTCTGAACTCAACCGTCGATTGTATGTTGCGCTGGTAGTTGCTATGCGACAGTCAGCTCTGAACTCAACCGTCGATTGTATGTTGCGCTGGTAGTTGCTATGCGACAGTCAGCTCTGAACTCAACCGTCGATTGTATGTTGCGCTGGTAGTTGCTATGCGACAGTCAGCTCTGAACTCAACCGTCGATTGTATGTTGCGCTGGTAGTTGCTATGCGACAGTCAGCTCTGAACTCAACCGTCGATTGTATGTTGCGCTGGTAGTTGCTATGCGACAGTCAGCTCTGAACTCAACCGTCGATTGTATGTTGCGCTGGTAGTTGCAATGCGCAAGTCAACTCAAGAAATCTTAACCACAACGAAGCATCCATCGACCGTCCTGTATACATATCAAAACAAAACTTTAATGGCGAACAGATCCAAAAGTTTCTTAGTTCTACAAGCAAACCTCGACATGACAACAGCATTGCTGAACAGTGACAAGCACAGGACCTCTCCAAATTTAGTACAAATCTCAGTGTTACAATACTTCTTCTTCTTCTTCGCTCGCGTTGTCTGTCTATAATTTATGTATGGAACCATAGAGCTTATCTAGTGTTACAATACAATCTGCTTCAGTTCCTCTTTCAGCCCGTTGACACTTTTTCATAATACATGATGTCAGAAATAAGGTAAATTAGTGTAGATGTCCGGGATCGCTTGTTTATAGTTCTATAAAGTCTTATTTGATCAAGACTTACAACAACAAAATCCCCAAGACTTGCTAACCGCTACATTTTTTTCTCATCATTTTTCTTTTGTTTTCCATCTCCACGTCTGACTTTCCTCGTTTCCGTCTCCTGGCAAACATTTGTTCCTGGGGCTTAGAGATTAACTGCTCACATAACGTCATCCACTAGATGACATAAATGACGACATAAATGAAATTTTACCTCACTCTGTAACATCACATTCCCGCCTGTTCTAGGAGACAACACAGCGAAAGTTTACATGTAACAATTCCTTTTTTTTTCACTCTTATAATGTAAAAATAATTAATAATTGATAAAGAGAAACAACTTACTCGCTGTCTCGTACAGGTGGTAAATGAAACAGAACAGAGTGAGAAACGAAGGTATCCGACTCATTAGTGCGAAAGTAAACTGAAAGAGACACAAAGAATGAACTGGCTTTTGGTTATTGACGTGGATGATATCCTAGGTGTACATCAGCAAGAATATTCCATCCACAAATGCTGTCTCTTGTTTTCTTTGACTGGATATCAGTTCACAAGAGAAGGCTTGTCAGATTAATTTACATCCGGAAATGCCTTGATAAAAAATGTTAGTGGAGTGTCAGAAATTACTAAGGTTTTCTTCTCAGTCCGTGTAATAGCTGCACGAATCAGTGTTTAGTTCAGTGTTTAGTTCAGTGTTTAGTTCAGTGTTTAGTTCAGTGTTTACCTACAGGTCTGAAAGATTTTCTTTATTACAAAGATGTGGAACAGATAAACAGATTTGACGAAAGTGTGGGAGGTTATAAACTTACGTACGGTATATTGTTTGGCAAGACACTGCTGAGAATTACCTAACTTACAGGAAGATTAGCCACACTTACCTCCCGCCAGTGTCCAGTTTGCTGAATTATGGTCCAGATATATCCCACCAGTGTTCAGCTTAACAAGCTATGGTCAAGATATATCGCACCAGTGTTCAGCTTAACAAGCTATGGTCAACATACTTATCGCCAATGTTCGCCTTAATAAATTATGATCACGATATCTGTCACCAGTGTCCAGCTTAATGAGTAACAGTTGAGGAATCACTCACAAAAATACTTTTCGGCAATGTCCAGCTTACTGAGTTATGGTCAAGATATCTTCTTCCTCTTCTTCCCCATTAAAGTGCGAGCTGATGCTCTTTGCGGCGGATGAGGTGAAGATATTGAGACACAGCATCGTGTCGGTTTGGGAGCGGGTTATGGCAGCTATTTTCCTCAGTCCCTGAATGCCGCTAAAAAAAAGGAGGGGAATGTGCAAAACCTCTTTAGCAGATCCCACCATCGTAGGGACTGCGGCAACACCTGGGCCGTTAGCCAGGTTATGCCTGTTACTGAGGGAGGAGGGGGGGGGAGGAATCCAAGTGAGCCGGGATCTTGGTTATGGTTCGCCAACCCTGACGCCATTATGTCAGCTGCGGGTTGATGATTTCCAAAACTGACAGGGTCTTCGTTCCCTCAGGAATTACATACAGGAAATATCTACAAAGAAATCACTCAGAGTCGATTTCCGATTTATTTCATCTAAGATTAATCTAGCATGACAATAGGTTATCTTTCCTTACGTGCCTACTCCTCCTCTCCTAGTACATTTCTCTCTCCTCCCCCCCCCCCCCCGAGATCTGATCTTAAGATGTCTAAATTAATAAATATATATATATATATATATATATATATATATATATATATATATATATATATATACAGTATCTATTACATGGTAGAGTTTCACTTTTAGTTAACCCAGTACAGTCTCCTTACAATGGATGCGTTCATGCATCGTTAAAATGGCGACAAATGCCAAACCGCTTATCAAAACTTGATCGTACTGTCTTAACTTGTGACAAGCGAAATTAAGATTAATATACATTTCTTTATTTTAATAAGGAAGAAAAAAAGCACGGGCGCGGTTTTCTTACTTCGAACCGGATATCGTAGGCTGAAATATCATCCTGTGAAGATATCGTAGGCTGAAATATCATCCTGTGAAGATATCGTAGGCTGAAATATCATTCTTTGAAGATATCGTAGGCTGATTTATCATGCTGTGAAGATATCGTAGGCTGAAATATCATCCTGTGAAGATATCGTAGGCTGATTTATCATGCTATGAAGATATCGTAGGCTGAAATATCATCCTGTGAAGAAACGTAATATAGGATCTACAGCAAGCCACTGACAGCTGACAGCATGCTACAAGCGTATTGTTTACATCAGCTGTTCTCAGTCTTTTCTTGAGCACGACCCCAAACCAGGAGTGAACCATAAAGTAATGACCCTTAACCATAAACTAGAAGTGGCACGTGAGCAGTGGCCATAAACTAGAAGTGGCACGTGAGCAGTGGCCATAAACTAGAGGTGGTACGTGACCTGCGACCTTAAACTACTAACGCTACGTCAACCACGACCATAAACTACCAACGCTACGTCACCTGTGGCCATAAACTACTTACGCTATGTCATCCACGACCATAAACTACTAACACTACGTCACTCACGACCCTAAAAATTCTTAGTGATCCGCGACCATAAACTAAAAATTCTTAGTGATCCGCGACCATAAACTAGCAATGCTACGTGACCCCTGAAAATACCCGCGACCATAAACTAACAGTCCTAGGTGACCCGGAACCATAAACTAGCAATGCTACGTAATCCGCAACCATAAATGAACAGTCCTGAGTAAACCCGCGACACATACATGTGTAGGGAACAGATAAGCTCAGTTACCTGGGTTGGATGGCAACCCTCAGAGTAGGAATAATGGGTCAGTTACCGGTCCATTTTAAGAGGTGCGCAACTCTGAGAAAAAAATGTCGGAGCGTACATGGTATCGGCTGTCTGCCGGAAAATTTTTCTTTCATCTCCACTATCTCCGTCCATCTCTTCGACGTAACTTTACGGTCCATTCCTCGACCCCCTGTCTATGATTTAACTGTTTACGTCCACGACGTAACGTCATAAAATAAAAAGTGACATGGGATATCCAGTGTTGTCTCTGTCACAGTCCAAAATAGAAGTGAGAGAAAGTCAACCTAACGATCCTATAAAGAAAGTCAACCTAACGATCCTATAAAGAAAGTCAACCTAACGATCATATAAAGAAAGGCAACCTAACGATCATATAAAGAAAGGCAACCTAACGATCATATAAAGAAAGTCAACCTAACGATTATATAAAGAAAGTCAACCTAACGATCATATAAAGAAAGTCAACCTAACGGCCATGTAAACAAAGTCAACCTAACGGTCATGTAAAGAAAGTCAACCTAACGATCATATAAAGAAATTCAACCTAACAATCCTATAAAGAAAGTCAACCTAACGATCATATAAAGAAATTCAACCTAACAATCCTATAAAGAAAGTCAACCTAACGATCATATAAAGAAAGTCAACCTAACGGTCATATAAAGAAAGTCAACCTAACGATCATATAACGAAAGGCAACCTAACGATCATATAAAGAAAGTCAACCTAAAGATCCTATAAAGAAAGGCAACCTAACGTTCCTATAAAGAAATTCAACCTAACGATCATATAAAGAAAGTCAACCTAACGATCATATAAAGAAAGTCAACCTAACGATCATATAAAGAAAGGCAACCTAACGGTCATGTAAAGAAAGTCAACCTAACGGTCATATAAATGAACAATAAAGACTACAGTAAATTCAATGGAGAACACACTTCTTCATCAATATAATAATAATTCAGTACAATAACAATATATTGATTTCTGGAATCTATATGTAATATGCCTGTTCAAGTTCGATCCTTATTTAGTTTAAGTTTAATCTTATTCTGGATCAGGTTTAATCTTATCTTGGTTTGTATTTAATTTTATTTTAGTTCAATTTAATCCTATTTCTTATATCTTATATATCTTATCTCCTTCCCGTGCCGTTAAACGTCACATAGGGCTCGCAAAGTAGTTCGCCAATTTTTCCTGTCTTCGGCGAGTCTTTCAACCTCATCAAAGGATTTTATGCCTGTTAACTTGGCCTCTCTTAATAATGTCCTCTTCAGAGTTTCACGCGGTCTGCCTCTTTTTCTTCGGCCTGTTGTGTTCCACTTGATAGTTTGTTTTGGGATTCTCTGATCATTTCTGCTCATCAAGTGACCAACATATGTCCATCTCCTTTTCCTGATCACCCATGAGACTGGTTGTTGTTCAGTCATCTGTCTTATCTCTGCATTGTTCTTGAATTCATTCCACTTGATGCCGAGTATTTTCCTTAGGCATTTGTTTTCAAAAGAGTCTAATTTCTTTTCTATTTCTTTAGTTGTTTTCCAGCTTTCGCATGCATAAATGAGGGTGGATATTACATTTGAATTGAATAGTCTTAACCTGGTTTTTGTGCTTATAACTTTTGAATTCCATATGTTCTCAAGATTCTTGAAGATTGATGCTGCTTTTGCAATTCTGATCCTAACTTCCTTTCTAGTGTCACCATCCTGGTCTATGTAGCTGCCAAGGTATGCAAATTGATTGACTTCTTCAATATCTTCTATGTGTATTTTTCCATTTTGATTGATGGGAATTTTCATTATTTTTGTTTTGTCCTTGTTAATTTCAAGTCCTATTTTGCTAGCCAGTGAAGACAGGCTATCTGTTTTTTCTTGCATGGAATTCACATTATTACTGATAAGAGTTATGTCATCAGCAAAATCAAGATCTTCTAGTTGGGTCCCATGTACCCAGTCAATACTTGTGTTACCTGTGCAGCATTTTGTCATTATGAAGTCTATTGTAATCCCAAAAAGTAAAGGAGACAGTATACATCCTTGTTTCACGCCTGTTTCAATCTGGAACCATTCACTCATCCCTTCTTCTGTTTTGACTGCACAACCATATCCATTGTATAAGTCCTTAATGATGTTGACAATTTTAGATGGTATTCCATATAGACATAAAATTCTCCATAATGAATCTCTGTGTATGCTATCAAATGCCTTTTTAAAATCTATGAAGTTCAATATTAATGGTTTCTGCTTTTCAATATGTTCTTCAAGTATTATTCTGAGAGTAAAGATCTGGTCGAGACAGTTTCTCCCTTTTCGAAATCCTGCTTGTTCTTCTCTCATTGCAGTATCCACTATATCTTTGAGTCTATTCAAAATGACCTTGCAAAATACTTTTGACACAACTGATATTAAGGTTACTCCTCTCCAGTTGTTACAATCACTAAGGTTGCCCTTTTTTGGTATTTTAACAATGATTCCTTTCTTCCAATTAGAAGGGACCTTTTCTTCTTTCCAAATCTTGTTAAACATTCTCTGTAGTTGTCTCATGTTGTCACTATTGATAGCTTTTAGCATTTCGGGTGTTATTTCATCTTCACCTGCAGCTTTGTTGTTAGCCATTAAATTCACTGCTGTTTCAATTTCATGCAATTTAATTTCATCTAGGTTGACATTAAGTTGTGGGACTGGTAAGTCAGTTTCAAGGTTTAACAATTCTTTTGGGTGTGGTCGATTGAGTATTTCTTGGAAGTGTTCAGCCCATCTTTGCTTTTGGTCTTTATTTGATGTTAATAGTGTTCCAGTTTTGCTAAGGATTGGTCTTTCTTTAGATGTAATAGTACCTGTTAGCCTCTTGTGTATGTTATATAAAGTTTTGCTGTCTCCTGTTTTTGCTGCTTTTTCTGCCTCTTTCGCCATATTGTCTATGTATTCTCTTTTATCCCTTCTAGCTGAACTTTTTACTTTCTTGTCTATGTCTTTGTCTTCTTCTTCTTCTTCTTCGTTCACTTCTACCACCAAAAACCGCACTGTGAACCTACTGAATTCACGCATGTGGTCCTCGTTAGGTCCCGTGGTCCCCTGTGTGGTCCAAAATAGACCACACGAGTTCCACGAAAGGACCACAAGGGGTTCAGAGTATCACAGTGCTTTAGCCTGTATTCTTGGTTGGTCTCGGAAGCGGGATTGCGTGACACCGTGGTTTTCATTGCACCAGTTTGGTCTAGGGTTGGACTTTCTCACCGGAAGACCTCAACGTGTTTGGAATATCAGTGCATCCCCGCTGGGTGAGAGGCGTTAGCCCACCCAGGCCAGAGTTGGACTTTCTCACCGGAAAACCTCGACGTGTTTTGAGATACCCGTGTATCACCGCCGGGTGAGAGGTGGTTGCCCATCCAGTCCAGGGTTGGACTTTCTCACCGGAAAACCTCAGCGTGATTAGGATACGCAGACATCCCTGCCGGGTGAGAGGTGGTTGCCTATCTAGACTTCCCTGGTCCAGTGTCTCCGACTTCAGCATTTTGCGGTCGTGGCCGCTACCCTTCCTAGTTGTGACCAGGATGGAGCTTTTGTCAAGGAGGACGAATCCTCGCCACTAGTGACTTCTACCCCTGGGTTGAGCCGGTTTAGGCATTTCCCAGTATGGGCGTGTTTGGGACGGGACTGACCTCTTGGGCAGAGGTACTGTGACATTCATAGCCTTCAAGATTCACCCCTGGTATTAGCCGGTTTAGGCAAAATTCACCAGTATGGGTGTTTATCAGGCGTGACCGACCTCTAGAGCGGAGGTGGCATGACATGTCTAGCCATCGAGTTCCACCCCTGGTGTGTGCCGGTTTAGGCATATTTCACCAGTGTAGGTGTATTTCGGACGTAGGCGGCCTCTAGAGCAGAGGTGCCGTGGTATAGCTCTCGTAGCGATACTACTGGACATACCAGGTTAAACTTCACTTTCCACCACCTTTTCCCATCGGCGCCGCACAGCAGCCTTTATTTCCGCATTTACTTCCTTAACCGGGAGGAGCTTCACTCCACGCGCGGCATTTGAAGAGTCAAGCCAGCAGTGACTTAACCTCTGGGACAAGCCGGTTCATGCATTTCACCCGATATGACTGCACTCAGGACGTGGCCGACCTCCAGACCAGAGGTGCCGTGATTTGACTGTTTGCTTCGCTTTATCCTTTCAACCACCTTTTCCGCAGTGATGCTGCGCGGCAACCTCATTTGCAAATTTCTTCATTGGCCGGGAAGAGCACCGCTCCACGCACGGCAGCTGAAGATCTCGCCAACAGCGGCAGATGAGCTACCAAACGTGACACTCATCTACCCTAAGTAACTGGTTTTCAGGCGCCAGATATTCGCCCTCGCCCCTTCTCCTGTCAGTTTAAACAGTTCTGCCACGGGAAGGCCAGGAGCTGGACTTGACTGCCAGAGGCTGTTTGTGGCGCGTTTGCAGTCCTTAGAACCTATGTCTTTGTATTTTGCTTTTGCCAAATCTCTTTCATTATCTGCTTTTGCATTCAACATGTCTAATTTGACTGCTCGTCTTTCATGTATATACTTCCATGTTTTATCCGATATCCATGCTTTTCTATTTGGTTTTTCCAATCCAGCGCTTACTTTTGCTGCTGTGATTATGGCTGTGCTGTGAGAATTCCATAATTCATCTATACCTATCTCCTCAACTTCACTGGGTGTTTTGGAATGATTGGCAAGTTCCTGATTGAAATTAATGTTAGTATTTTCTTCTTGTTTATCTTTCTGTGTACTGATTTCTTGTGTTGACTTTTCAATTTTAGTTTTATTTTCCCTATGCACAGGTTGTGATCACTGTTGACATCTGCACCCCTATAAGCCCTTACATCCATGAGAGATGTTCTGTATTGCTTTCTAATACAAAAATGGTCTATCTGGTTTCTAGTTCTATCATCTGGAGATATCCATGTTGTTTTATGTATCTCTTTGTGTGGGAATATTGTGCCTCCAATGACCATGCCCTCTGTTAGACATACTTCAATTAATCTTTCTCCATTCTGATTAACCATGTCAGTTCCTTCTTTCCCCAATCACTTTTTCAACGTCGGTATTATCCTTCCCTAGCTTAGCGTTGAAGTCCCCTATAGCAATTAAGATGTCGTAATCCTATTTGGCTGATGTTTAATCTTACTTTAGTTCAGTTTAACCTTGGTTTTGGTTCTAGCTTAATCTCATCTTGGTTAGAGTGTAATCTTATCTTGGTTCTAGTTCAGTCTTAGCTTGATGTACCAGAATATACGTTGTGGAGCAAAAGGGGCGGATTTGCACAGATGAACCGAGTTTTTGACCAGGCAGAGGGGGGTGTAACAATGAAACGAAATAGTAACAACACATATCACATTTAATAAATGCACAAGCATGTTTTGTAAAGCCGGACTTGCCATATTTCTAGCTCGGGTAACACAAGAATGTCTGTCTGCCTCCTAGTAGATAATTTGCATAAGAGCCCAACAGGCTTCATCAAGACCGTACAGCCGGATGTTTGTGCAGAATGAGGTATTTGAAAAGATCAGATAATAGAAAGGAAGAACATGTGAGTAGACAAGAACAAAAAAAAGTTATCAATAACCTCAATCTAACTCAAGAACACACGCCCGAGGAGTTGATTTAGAAACTTATTTTTTAAAAAAAATATTCTAGTAATAGAAAGAGGCAAGGGGGAAAAAACGAAATTTAATAAAGGGAGGTATCTGTTGAAGAGAGCTGAAAAAACAAAACAACAGCAATAATAACATGGCACCTCAGATCGCCAGAGGAATAACACCTGCCAGCTATGTGAGTCTTTAACTCTTCCACTCACAAACATCACCAGCAGCGTTCGCAAATTTTGTAATCTTTGCCAATCAGTGCTCAACGCTGTGTCTAGGGGAAACACTCTAAAAATGAAAAGAAAAGTAGCTTATTCCTGACCCAGCTCACATTTTTTAAAAAATTATAAACTAACTTTCTTCGGTTTTCTTTCTATCAAAATTTCTCATCAAAAGTTAATCTGACTGAGCGTGAAAATTAATTTAGGAGTTTAACTTTTGACGCTCGAAGCGGGGCTGTTTATAACTACATATACTTTCTTTCATTCTTATTTGTTGTAGGCTACTTCATTGTACGTGAACATTTTCCTCTCTCTTCTCTTGTTCTGCTTCTTCATCATGTAAGGCGAAAGACGAAGTGTTTCTGCTGTATGCTCTGTCTTCTTTATATGCATATAATCTAATTATCTCTCTCAGACTCCTCACTTCTTGTGCTAATTATTTATGCATTCCGTCCAGGGACAGGCCACTGTCGGGCCATTTGTATAATACATCCGCAGGGAATTTAGAGCACAAGCCACTCCTGCCATCAATATGAAGACGGTGCAAGAGGTTATCTGATATTGTCTCACCTCAGTCATTGTCATTTCAGCTTCGTCTTCTTCTTCTGCTTCTCCTTCTTCTGCCTTCGAGGTTGTTGGTCACATCAGATCCTGATCCCTGTCAACACGGCAAAGTCGTCTCCAGATCCTGATAGGAGCCCCAAAGCTTTGCGTAGGTTCTGAGTCCCTTGAGAGTTTGCAATAATTTCTGTACAGGGCCACCTTTGCCCTGGTCTTCTTGTTTGTGCCATAGTCAACTCGTGGCTAGTAAACATAGAAGACGAGAGAAATGTGCAGTTGAAGAGATAAGACATTTTCTTCCAAAGAGTTGCAACATCAAAGAGCAAGTGCATCATGAGAATAACGCCGACTCAGTAGAGTATAGAAAATGGATAAAAAAGAAATGGTAAAAGTGTAAGGTAGCCCCAGGTGCAATGAAAAGGAGGTCCAGACTTCCTCTGTTTTAAGGGAGGGCCCGGAGTGAATGACGTAGTGGATGAAAATAGAATGACCAATCACTGACCTACAAACGGGAGTCGTCTGAGGGATACCCTCGTCTATATCCTTGTCTATATCCTCTCCCATACCCACCTTAAGCGAGATCCTGCCTTTGTCGAAAGTAAAAAGTCTAATACCCACGTCATCCGCACAGTAGAACACCGAGATAGTGTAGATTTGGATTAAATTCAGCGATTTTTTTCCTTTCCTTTCTAAATAACAATGTTTCCTGCCCGCTAAGTTGTATTCTTTCCTCACCTGCAGCTGATATTCTAGGACCTTTACCGCACTGTATTATAAGCCCTGTACCCCAACTACATTTGTCTATTCCATCCACCCTTTTCTCAGCTTGACAACCATTGTATCCCCCTCCCCCTTCTCTCTCTCTCTCTCTCTTTCCCTCCTTTCTCCGTTTATCACGTCCTCTTTCCTACCAACCAGTCAGACTGGCATCACATCTCACAAGTCTTCATTTAAACATTCACAATACTTCACCACGCCCACTCTCTGATACAGCTTCCTGTAAGCCGCAGAGGGGGTTGGGGGGGGGGGGGAATTGGTTGAAAGAACGTTCAGAGTAAATAGAGAACAGTGACAGGATAAGTCTACCTAAGACGTCTAGACAAGGATGCTATCAAAATCTACTTGCTGCTAGAGAGGACGGATAGAAAGGGCTGGAAAAGTAACCTTAAGTCTCCTGCAGCAAGAACGAGAAGATGCAGCTAAGTAAGTGGGCTAAGACAGGAAAGCTGGGCATGAACAGCAGAAATAGAAAGAGGTAACCGCTGGGTGGGAAAGTAAAGTCGTTTAAAGGAAGCTCAGTTTATTGTTCATTCACGCTTCGGTGGAGACAGCTAGCGTGGAACAGCTCTACTCTAGAGCTTTCCGAGATCGTTCATGGGGAAAGAAAGGAATGGACTGCAGTGATAGAAATGTCCCGTTTTCCTTGGTAGTCCCGTTTGGTCTCAGTGCCATCTTCGATAAGTTGTTCACAGGGTGGCGAAGCCAGTCTTTTAAGCGTAAGCCAGTCTCTTAAGCGTAAGCCAGTCTCTTAAGCGTAAGCCAGTCTCTTAAGCGTAAGCCAGTCTCCCCTAAATGACGTACAAGAAGTGCAGGTAAAGGCTGGCTGAACTGATAACCTGGACTCTGGAAAGGAAACCTGGCTTGTCTCAACAACAAACGGACAAGTATCGCGTCTTCGGCAACTGAAACGTCAGGTACCAGAAAAAAAAAAAAGTCGTGTCCGCTCACTTGAGACTACTTGTAACGAAGAGGCCCTTGAGGTTCTTGCCTGTCTGTACGCCATCAGCTGTGGTTCCGCAGAATGTTCACGTGTATCAGGCCCATTCTACGAGGAGAAGGAGATGATGAAGCAAGATGTCTGACAGCAAAGTTCCCAAAAAAACCCAGAAACTATGTTCAGTATGTAAGCGCAACGAATAGCTTTCCACTGCCTCACAGATTTCCTCTTGAGGCTCTGTTATAACATGCAGATGCCTACGAGATATAAAGATAGTACCAATATTTCCTTTGACCATTCAGCACTCTAGAAGATGATGTGGTCATTGTCAGACTTGGATGCCTTTACTTCCCAACATCCAAGGTAAGCTGTCTACACATTTCTACGCGTGGTTTGACTGGGGGGGGGAGGGGGGCTTTCTAGACGGACTTGAACCATCAGTCTCGCCGTGAGAGACTAAGGAGCTAACCACTTCACCACTGAGCTTCCCAATATGAAGATATACTTATATAATAATAATAATAATAATACTTACTACCACTGCTACTAATACTACTACTACTACTACTACTACTGCTACTGCTACTACTACTACTTCTACTACTACTACTACTACTTCTATTACTACTACTACTTCTACTACTACTACTACTACTACTGCTACTGCTACTACTACTACTTCTACTACTACTACTACTACTACTACTACTACTGCTACTGCTACTACTACTACTTCTACTACTACTACTACTACTACTACTTCTACTACTACTACTACTACTACTACTTCTACTACTACTACTACTACTACTACTACTACTACTACTGCTACTACTACTACTTCTACTACTACTACTACTACTACTGCTACTGCTACTACTACTACTTCTACTACTACTACTACTGCTCTTGTAGAAAACATCAATAACACAAGGCAGATTCACAATTCATCACATGAGAATAGAGCTAGTCATGATTTTAACTGTCATAAACTAATTCAAACAGACTGACTGATAGTTTTGAAGCTGTAAATGTCACCGAACAAGGAGATATCAGCATTCAGAATGTAACCTGGGCTAGTTTCATGAAACAAGAGGTAAGAAACATTTGTAACCTGGGCTAGTTTCATGAAACAAGAGGTAAGAAACATTTGTAACCTGGGCTAGTTTCATGAAACAAGAGGTAATCAGCATTCTCAACCTGGACTGATTTCATGAAAAACAGCAATCGGCATTGAGAACCTTGGCTGATTTCATGAAACAAATGGTATTCAGCATTCAAAACATTGGCTGATTTCATAGAATAAGAGAGAATCAACATTCAGAACCCAAACATTTCATAAGACAAGAGGTAATCAGAATTCAAAACCTTGGCTGATTTCATGTAACAAGAAGTAGTCAGCATTCGGAACATAGGCTGACTTCATAAAACGAGAAGCCCGAACGAAGCAGATTTAATTCTCTTTATACTCACATGAAGTAAACTGTAGGTAGCAAACGTGAAATGACTGAAAAATCTTTTCACGTCAGAACATTAAAAATTGTAATGTAGACTGTTAACCCTTGTAAATCTCTTCTTTGTATGTTAACTCTTGTAAAGCTTTGTATGTTAACTGTTTTAAGTAAAGTTAATACTAAATTTGGTAGATGCAATATGGTTTGTATTGATTGTTGACATTGTAATAGAATCTGGATTTTTCAAAGTGTATTTCCTGAATCAGAGAATACCAAAAACAAGCTATCAAGTGGAGCACAACAGGCCGAAGAAAAAGAGATCGACCAGTTGAAACTTTAAAGAGGACATTGTTAAGAGAGGCCAGTTTAGTGGGCATAACATCCCTTGATGAAGTTGAAAGACTCGCCGAGAACAGGAAAAAGTTGGCAACAACTATGCAAGCCCTATGTGACGTTTAACGACACGGGAAGGATGTAAGATGTAAGATTTCCTGATATACTTGTATAAAAGTTAACTTTTTTTCTTGTTGTAGTAGTTACATTTTTGGGGGTGATCTTTACTGAGTTAACTGTGCAGAACCTTGAGTTACAAAAAAGGCTCACGTGCTGTGAGTGTTTAAGGGTAGCAAGGTAACTGTCGGGAAAGCTTTGTGGGTCAGGTTTAGGGTGGAGAAAGTAGAATCTGTGCCCTGCGTCCTTAAGAGAGCTGTCGTGTTTTCGTTTTAATCTTAGTGCAGATGTTCCCAAGTGGGAAACTGTCTCCGAGAGATTATGTTTAGTGTTGCTGTTGGGCCAGCTTTATTTGTGCTCCACGTATTTCTGAGTTGATACCTCATTCATTATCAAAGAATTTCATCATCATCCTGATCCACTATTAAACTTCTTTTTCTTTGACTTCAACAAGATGTGTTTTTTTTCTCTACCACGTGTAGTTCTACTGTCTGAGTTTGGATCTGTCGTGAGGGCATTGTACCGGAAAATATTACGTCAGCCGTGAATGTGACATTTTTTCTGCTTTTTTTTTTGTTGTTGTCATATTTTCTCACTATTCTATACGTTCAAAGGAAGTCACGGGAGCGTGTCACATAAAGATACTGAACCTGAAAACATGGATGTGATTTGTAATTACTATGGTTACCTTTCCAGCCTACGAGGGTGAGCAAAAAGTATCCTTACTTCTTTAGTTGAATAAACTGTGCAAATATCATCACATTACATCATGGACCCTACAGTTTTCATTGCAAGTTTGCCACGGCGTCACTGATGTCTGGATTCCTCGAGGAAAAAAAAATCTTCTAACAGACTCTGCAGCCAACTAGGCACAGCTTCTTTAATCTCTTTGTCCGCACCTCTTCCCACCCAGTGCCTCCTTAAGGGGTTCAAAAGCATGGTAATCATATGGTCCGAGGTCAGACGAACATGTTGGATGCGGAAGACACTTCAAACGCATATTCGTTAGTTATTGAGATACTGCATGTGCTGTGTGAGGTTGCGCGTTATCATTCTGCAACAACACATCAGAACTGAGGAAACCGCGATGCTTTGACCTAATTGCAGTTTTTCCGTATCTCTCAAGCAGATCATACTTTGCTGGGCTGTTGATAGTAGTTCCTCTGGGCATGTGATGTTCCAAGACTGAGCCTCTACAGTTCCAGAACACAAACTTTTAGACCGATAGAATTATACTGAGTTTCTATGATTTCGACTAGGAAGAATGTCGCCACCCCTTTCGTTATCTCTGGCTGGAAATAATTTACCCAGCATTCCTCTCAGTGACTGTATGTCGTACTAAGCCGTCTCAGTCAACATAATAAACGAAAAACTATTTGCTGCTCCTCTCTCGTGCATACTTCCAAGGTAGCGAGGTTTTTTTAAAATCTGGTCTGCCGAAGTCATATTTCTAGCAAGGCAGAATTCCTCTGCACACATAAATCTGGAGAGAGAATACGTCTATACTAGAACTGTCTATTATTCAATTTAGGTTTTTTAAATAGGAAAATTAAGGTTATATTTTTTACTCTCCCACCTATATGTATAAATATATTATGAGATTTAATACTCTTGAATACTACACGATTGTTGATGTTGTTCTAGGTACTGTGAGGTGGATGTGGGGAGGGGGGGGGAAGAAAAGGGAAAAGAAATCAGGTGTGGGAAAACTTATATGATGATAGTTTCATATTCAGGAAACTAATAGGAGTAGAGTAGCCAAATGTGTATACATATGTGTGTGTATTCATGCTTCCGTTGTCTAGATGAAGTTTAGGGCGTTAATATGGTATCAACTATGAGGTTAATATAATCTGGGCGATGTTTCCTACTGCTGGTCAACCTGTTTCTCTTTGTCATGAATCCGGATGTTAATTAGTGTGTTGGTAAACTACAGGCGGGATTTGTGATGCTGTTTTTGGGTTTAGTTATTGTTTGCCGGCTGAAACGTTTTCACCACGAAGACATGTTGATAAAACAGCACCGTTGCCTGTGAGAAAGCTGAGGAGCGAGGCACACTAACCCCACTCACGTAATGGATAGGTAGATCCCCGATCTCAGTCGAAGAAACGGAACATAGCCCCTTTTTTTTTCCTTTTTGTATACCTATGCAGTCATGACAGTATGTTTTGTAATGGAAGCAGCTTAAAAAACTATAGTAAATAAAATGAACCTACAGCGCAGACATTGCTTACTTTAACTATTTTTGGTGCTTAGCTTTCAGTTACCGGTGTGAATATACATGTATCATGATTTATGTTGACGTTGGTACTGTTGGTTGTAGGTGCTGCTGCTGAAGACTGAGATGATACTTTTCTAAAGCAGGATACAAATTATCATATCCTAATTGTTTTTAATACTCCCTTATCCCGAAGAACTTCTTCATAGAAAGCAATTGCATTTAGGATTTTAAAAAAACAGCTCCCAAAGTAGTAGTAAAAAAAAGTAAAGGTAACCCTGTCATGCCTTAGAGGCACATAGGGATATGGTGTTAATGCCCATATTTTCCTTGACCTGTCAGCACACTAGGGGGTGATACGGTCAGTATCATGCCTGGCTGCCTTTTCCTTCCCCAACTCCAGACGAAGTCGGGTACCCATTTCTACAGCTGGGTGACTGGGGTGCCGCCGGCTGGATTCGAACCCCCGACCTTCGCCATGAGAGACCAGTGCACTAACCACTTCGCCACTCAGACACCAGCTCCCAAAGTACTTTGTTTTTACTTTTTCTCGTGAAGTCCTGATATTTTAATACCATCTGTAATCTTCACACTTTTCCATTTTTAAAAATTATTCTGTCTAAGTCCAGGTATTGTATCACTGTCTAAGATATTTATAGCCTTTGTTAAAGTTCTCCTTAACTAATATGGGAAGTGAAAGTAGAGTGATACTAATGCAGCAGAGAGAAAGCAACCAGAAACCCGCTTAGGTCGTAGGTCTCAGCAGGGATTGTACTCATTTGAGGTCACAGTTAGATAAACATTATTTAATTTTGTAGTTATTTTATTTCGTCTAGAAGACCAAATAGCTCGCCACAGCCTCTCCGGCGTAGAAGTGTGAATGTTTTTTTTTCGGAATGTGGATCCAGTAGCAGAAGTAATACTTATGATGTATTTTTACCGGAGAGGAACTTGATGAACTTATAGTAATGGTATCTCCTATCCTATAGAATTTCTTCACATAAAACAGTAAAGCTTCTCTGTCTTGTTGTCTGTGGAGAAGACATTTTTATTTGGGTGGTGGGAGAAGCATACAAAAATATACACTTTTTTTAAAGATTGGAAGTCTTCATTGAAAAGGCAAAAAAACCCAAAAAACTATAGGTACATTTTTCTCCTCGTTTTTGTGACTGGTTACAACTAGGTAATAGACACTAGCATGGGCGTATATGCTCTTTGGTTACGTTCTCAGTAGAAACATCCGTGACATGAAAACTCGTATGAGGATATGAGGATATGCTGTCATCACTTAAAGTGTGACTTGCTGTGGCGGGCAATGGGCTACCGAAAGATAGTTACAAGACGTCATGCTGTGAATTATTTGTTACTGTGCTGTGTGTTGAGAACATAGGTAAGTTTACAGTAGTAAATAAATTGTTCTTTTCAGGTGAATTTTTGCCATTAAAAAAATACACTGCAGGATTGTGTTTACTTTATCCTGTATAATCATCATTGTCATCATCATCATGTCGTTTCTCTGCGTCCTTGTTTCTCCACAAATCTACAAACTTTATATTTTAAATTAGCTTTTTTTGGAGTGATTTTGTTTAATAATGTCTGTTCGTGATCTTTCTTCTGACCTCCGTGTTTGAATCTCTTCCTGTTTGTCTTTCCTGCTGTGTTACGTTGTCAGGTTCTCCCTCATCTCCCTGTCTTTGTCTCGGTGTCTCCCTCATCTCCCTGTCCTTGTCTCGGTGTCTCCCTCATCTCCCTGCCCTTGTCTCGGTGTCTCCCTCATCTCCCTGTCCTTGTCTCGGTGTCTCCCTCATCTCCCTGTCCTTGTCTCGGTGTCTCCCTCATCTCCCTGCCCTTGTCTCGGTGTCTCACTCATCTCCCTGCCCTTGTCTCGGTGTCTCACTCATCTCCCTGCCCTTGTCTCGGTGTCTCACTCATCTCCTTGTCCTTGTCTTGGTGTCTCCCTCATCTTCCTGTCCTTGTCTCGGTGTATGTCCAACTGGGAATGAATGTTGATTCTCCTCATGTTTGTTGGTCTAGTTTTAGTTCATCGTCGACTTTTGTTGGATATTCCTCGCTTATCGTCGCAGCTGGTAATAACATTCTCGACTGTTCTTCTAAATAACCATATTTCCATTCCTTCTAGAGATCTTAGCATTTGTCCGTTCATTGTCTGTGATTCGTTTCCATGAAGTAGAATGGTTTTGGTATAGCATTTTAGACCGCTTTTAAAAAATATTCAGTGATGGAGATGGACTATTCAAGATGTTTCCCACGTTGGTGAATGCAGCTTTAGCTTGGCGTGCAAAGTATTTTAGACTTAATTTGAGAGGTGTGTTCTCCATCTTGTGTTAGTATGATAGTATAGTGATTTTTTTTAAATGTAGAGGTTAGGTAAGTCATTTGGTATTTAAAAGTTGGGTTTTAACACTTATGTCTCGTAGATATCGTAACTAATAGTTACAATTTCATTCCATCTTTAAGCTGCAGCTTGTGCTTCTCGTGCTGGCCATGGAGCTCGTGCAAGTAGTGACTAGTCAGATGATCAGTTAGGAAGAGAGATTTTGAGTCATCTTAGTTTTGTGTTCGTTAGGGAGAGTCTTAGTTTTATGCGGGTTAGGGGCAGTTTAGAGTAGAATGAGATTAGTTCATGGACTTAGTCTGTGTTCTTTTAGTTGTCGTCAGGAAGCAGTAAAGTCTAGAATGTGGTAGGATTCGGGTAGCGTCGTAGTCATCTTGAAGTCAGTAGACGCCGGGAATTATATTTCCTGTCTTGCTGCAGTAACGTGTTGTCGGTGTTATTGGATTTGTCACTATCTTTGTTTCAGCTCATCGCCATCGCCATTATGTCACAATTTGCACTAATAAATTCATCATAATCTATAAAGCTGCTACTTGTGTTAGCCACTGAGTGAAAGCCGTTGCTGGGTCTGTCAGCGAATAGTAAGCAGACACCAACAGACACCACCAGATTCCAAGCAGGCACTAAGCCGACATCTACTAAGAGACGGACCTCGACTGTTTGGAAAGAGTGGAGTCTCGACTATCTATCGTTGTAATTACTTTGGAGTCTTAGATATAGTGGAAGTGAAAGTTCAGGCTTTAAAGCTCAGAAGTACTAGTAGAAATCTCTCTCTCTCTCTCTCTCTCTCTCCCTGTCTCTCTGAAACTTAAGTGCCTAGGGCACATTGGGCTTTCGCAAGGGTTTTCCACAAACGCCTGTCCTTTGCCTTTTTCCCGCTTTTGACCAGGTGAGCAGTCTATTGCTCAACATCCTCTCTGTTGTTATTCTCCATATTTCTTTTGGCCTATCCTTACTTCTGTTCCCCTGTGGTGTCCATCTTAGTGCTATTTTTGGTAGTGAGTTGTCAGTCACCCGGAGCATACGTCCCAACCATCGCCAGCGTCTTTCCTCAATAATTGGTGTCAGTGACTTCATCTGAATTTCTGTTAACAAGATGTTATTTCTTATGGTGTTTGGCCAGAATATTTTTCTAATTCTTCGTAAACATTTAGTCTAGAAAGAATTCAACTTCTTGCCTATAGTTTTGGTGATTTTCCAAACTAGTGGAAATAGTAGGCCTACAAATATCAGGCAGGCATAGTGTATAGTAGAATAGCGTATAACATTCTACTACTACCCTTTAACGGCCACCAATTCTTGTTTATTAGTAGCTTACCTAAGTATTTTGAATGCATATAGCCGTTCTAGGTGAGCTAACTCTACGGTTAAGTGAGTTGTTCAGTTACTTTCTGTCTGTCTTTGTCCCATCTTTACTGTCAGGCAGGCAGAATCGTCGTTAAAACTTTCGCTGAATTTCACAGCACGCACTCTAAGACACAAATTCGCACAAGTCAAAGTGCACCTTTTTTCCGTTGTTATTTCTTACATAACATATACGTAAATTTAGACTTCCTCTTATTTTCCTACTACTTCGTCCTGCGTATTTTTGTATAGGGAAGGCACGAGCCAGATTGTTAAAACTGTGTGCTCGTTAAATGAATAAGCTTTCTCCTGTTTTTTTTTAAACGGTCTATTATTTTTTGTTTGTTTGTTATTTTTTTGTGTAAAATATCCAAAATGGCAAATAATAAAAAAAGTTCTTTAAAATGCGTCACAAGCGGAAATATAATTGTTTTTAAATTGTTTCGTGATCACAGCATGAGTTCGGCTAGCTCTTCCACTTTTCAATATACAAGATTGATAATTAACAGTTCTGTTTAACTCTTTTGCAGAATTACTGTTTTTCCTGTGCAACTTCTAATCTGGAGAGACATGAAGTCATATGTACACAAGACCATGACTTGGACATGAGATCATCTGTACATAAGACCATGATTTGGACATGAAGTCATCCTTACACAAGACCATTACTTTGGCATGAATCCATCTGTACACAATTCATTTTTTAGGCATGAAGTAATCTGTACACAAGACCATTGATTTAGACGTGAAGTAATCTGTACACAAGACCATGACTTGGTCATGAGGACTTCTGCATATACAAGCCGGGGTATGAACTTATCGAGATTCCAGTGGCATTGAGAAATAGCAGGTTTTGGTACACTCCTTTGTTAAAAAAACACACACGAAATTTATCATTAACGTTTTTCAAGAATTCAAGTGCATATTGAAGCTTTTCATCAAAGACATTATTTTGAAGCTAGCAGACTTCAGCTTTTGTGGATTTTTTTGTTTGTTTGTCAAGCATTATCTTACTGACCTGCTTCTCTCACGGCTGACTCTGCCAACGAGAGCACATAGATGTGGGAATTTTAGAACTGAATTCCATTCTGAACAAAAGTGTACATCCAAAGTTTGAAACCTTGTCTACAGAGAGTTTTTACGCGGATTAATTAACTGCAAAAATGTATTATACATTCTCTTTTCTTACCTTAGTTTCTTGTTTTCTTGTAAGATGAAACCAGGTTAAATAATTGAACAGCTCCTTAGACAAATTTAAGAAGAAAAAGAAAAACAAACTATCTGCGTTTATGTCAGTACTCTAACTCACAGCAAAAGAAAATGTTCAGACATCACCTGACTGTGAGCTTTGGTTCCAGTAACATATCAAGCATTCAGAATTCCACTATGACAACCCGGGAGACGTCTGTTTCAACTGCGGACCCGAATTTAGAAAATCGTCAAGCCCTGTTTCCCTATTTCACATTCTCGGCTGGCCTGCTCGGTAACATCTTAGCACTGATTCTGATGGCAGTCTCCCCAACGGAGCGGAAGAGGACGAACTTCTATAAGCTCATGGCCGCGCTGGTGTTCACTAATCTTCTGGGCACTAGCTGCATTTCTCCGGTGGTGATCCATACCAAAGTCACCGGTCTAATTCTGGACAGTGAAATGCCACTTTGTCATTACCAGTCATTTATGTTTATCTTTTTTGGTTTCGCTACCATGACGCTGGTTTGTGCTATAGCAGTAGAACGGTACATCTGCGTTCTTCATCCTTATACTTATTACTGTAAACTGTCCACATCATACGCCAAGTACGCCATCGCTGTCAGCTGCTTGATGCCCATCACGATTGCAGCACTTCCTCTTATTGGCTTCGGCCAGAACTTTGCTCATTTTCCGAAAACTTGGTGCTTCATCAATCTCAGGTCCACAGTTCCAAAGGACGTAGCTTTCAACTTTATTTACGCCGCAGTAGTTCTCATCGCTGTTATCCTCACACTGGGATGTAACCTCTGCACAATCGTCGGCGTGCTGGCTCTCAAACGACGTCAGAGGGCCCTCAGCGAGCCTCGTGGATCGGACGCCAGAAAAGCGAGAAGTTTAGGTCAGAGGATCAATGAAATTCAAATGATTATCATGCTCGTTGGAGTCACCATCACCTTCTGTTCTTGCTTTGGCCCGCTCATGGTAAGCTGGAATGTAGCTTGATAAAAAAAAGGATTAAATGTAGTAAAATCTTAGAGCTGAGTAACACTAGAACTGAGATTGATCTTAGAACTAAGGTTGATCCTAGAAATGAGTTTGATACTAAAACTGCGCTTCATATTAGAACTGAGGTTGATACCAGAGCTGAGTTTGATCTTAGAACTGAACTGAGCTTGGTCTTAGAACTGACCTTATTACCAGAACAGACTAGAACAGAGCTTGATACTAGAACAGAGCTTGATACTAGAACAGAGTTTGATGCTAGAACAGAGCTTGATACTAGAACTGACCTAGACACTAGAACTGAGCTTGATACTAGAACAGAGCGTGATGCAAGAACAGAACTTGATACTAGAACAAAGCGTGATGCAGTACTAGAATAGAACTAGATACTAGAACTGAGGTTGTGTAATGCATTTGTTTCTCCTCTCGTTTAAACTCGAATGTTCTCCTTCAAACTAAACTGATTATTGTTTTTGAACCAACCTGAATTTGCTTCGTTTTCTTACTGTTCTCACACATTCTTCTCTGGAGAGAACTCAGATATGCAGGAAACTTGTCGTATTTTCAGTTTTCTGAGGTAATGTTTCTTCTTTAGTCTTATCTCTGTTATATACTGTTCCCAGTGGGAGGTAGTTTAATTATCTCCACCAAACCTTGTGGGGTAGCATACAGGTAAAGGAGTTTTTCTAGTTACTTTATCATTCCTGAGCACAAAGTGACATATACCTGTATTTGACATCTTTTGATACAAGAAACTGAGTTTAGATTCTGGAATTCTCTTCTAGCAGCGCGGAAAGAGAGTATGAGTGTTTGTGTACTGTGTGTGTGTTGAAGTTTCCGTCAGAAGATTGATTGATTGATCTTTATTTCAAAATGGTTAAGAATTGGGCACGCAGGCCCGTCTGACATTCTGCCCTTAATGAAGAGCTGCAGTCTAATGATGACTATAGTTATTCTCAGTTTTATTGAACTGTTTTCACTTTTCATCTTTGGAAACTTTTGTTTTTAAACACATAGAGATCGCTGACAGTTTCATCATTGAGAGTGTTTAGTTTTTTTACTAACGTTCGTACAAGTACTTCTAAATAAAATCTCTCTGTCAACGAAGAAGAACAATACTTCGTGCACTGAATGCCTGAACAGATACGAGGGGGAAAAATAACATAAAAACATGATTACCTTTTTCAATTCTGCGGACAGATATTGTGTTTGTTTTGTGTGGTTCTTTTTGTTTAAATTTCTCGAGTTTGTGTAAACGTTTCTAAAATATGTATTGATCCATCATGGATTTCAAGATAATATTGTCAGAGAGAACAGTCAGTAACCGGTTCCTTTATGTTTATTTCATATTACGTTAAAAAAAAGTGTTTTAATGCTGGTCATAGACGGCTGTTTATTTACTCCACGCCTTAAAGGCCATAAACTTCATTATGAAAAAATGCTGCACAGGTAAAACAGGCACCGATTGGGTACATGGGATCCAACTAAAAGATCTTGATTTTGCAGATAACATAACTTTTATCAGTGACAATGTGAATTCGATGCAAGAAAAATAATATACCCTGCCTTCACTGGCTGAGTTAAATAGGACTTGAAATTAACAAGGCAAAAAGAAAAATAATGAAGCTTCACATTAATCAAGAAGGAAGAATATACGTAGAAGGAACAGATGTTGAAGAAGTAAACCAGTTTTTATTCCTCGGCAGCTACATAGACCAGGATGGTAACACCAGAAAGGAAGTTAGAATTCGAATTCCAAAGGCAGCATTGACCTTTAAGAATCTTGAGAACACATGGCATTCAAAAGTTATAAGAACAAAAATCAAGTTAAGATTATTCAATTCAATTGTAATATCCACCCTCATTTATGCATGCAAAAGCTGGAAAACAACTAAAGAAATAAATAACAAATTAGATTCTTTCGAAAACAAATGCCTAAGGAAAATACTCGGTATAAAGTGGATCGAATTCAAGAACAACGCAGAGATAAGGCAGATAAGCAATAACAACCTGTCTCATGGGTGATCAGAAAAAGAAGATGGACATATGTCGGTCACATGATGAGGAGAAACAATCAGAGAATACCAAAACAAGTTGTCAAGTGGAACACAGCAGATCAAAGAAAAAGAGGTCGACCACTTGAAACTCTAAAGAGGACGTTGTTAGGAGAGGCCAATCTAATAGGCATAAAATCCCATGATGAGGTTGAAAAACTCGCCGAAAACAGGAAAACTTGGCAAACTGCCATGTGAGCCTTATGTGACATTTAACGGATCGGGAAGGATGTAAGATGTATGATGATACGCTCTTTACTAATTAACATATGTAACAAATTCCAGTCCATGTCAGCGAACTTGTTATTTCTTAAGTTTATGTGGGTTATGTTACAGACCTGCTCCTGTTCTGATGCAGGTGTTCTCCTAGGATAAGTTCTGCTGTTTGTTTTCCCTCCCTTCCAGAAACACGTCTGTTCGTTGAGGTTTTAATTTAGTGATGAAATGACGTTATGTTTGAATGATAATGGTTTATTTTCTTTTCTGGCGCCTAAACATAGTATCAGCCTGTGTTTATTTTCATACAGGTGCTTTCCATGCCAGTCTTATCTTGCTGGTTTTCGTATGTCCTGCTGCTGAAACTTTGTAACAATAACTTTTTGTTTGTTTGTGAAACGTTTGTTACAATAACTGTTTGTGAAACGTTTACTACAGTAGATGTTAGTTCGTTTATAAGACGTTTGTTACAACGGGTGTTTGTTTATAAAACGTTTATTATAATAACTGTTGGGTTGTGTTATGAAACGTTTGTTAAAATAACTGTTATTTTAATCTCGATGTCTCATAATAACTGCTATTTTGTTTGCGATATGTTATAATAACTGCTATTTTGTTTCCGATATGTTATAACAACTGTTATTTTGTTTGCAGTGTGTTATAATAAGTGTATGCTTGTTTATGAAACGTTTGTTATAATACCTGCTGATTTGTATATGAAAAGTTTGTTATAATAACTGTTATTTTGTTCGCGATGTGTTATAATAAGTGTACGCTTGTTTATGAAACGATTGTTACAATAATTGGTAGTTTATTTACGAAATATTTGTTAGATAAAGGTAAGTTTATTCATAACTGGTGTGTTGCAGAAACTGTAAATCTGAATATAAATTTACAAACAGAAAAGAACAAAGCTGTCGCAAAGTGTTGTATAGTTAGATCTTGGAAAAAAAAAACAAACAAACAAAGCATTTTAGACATGAGAGAACAAAAAATGACAAGAGAATTACCTGGGACTCGAACCAGCACCCCCCCCCCCCAGCTGGACGTCTAAGTTGATTGGTGCGGTGTTCTCTCTTGGCTAAACGGTGACTCGTCCTACCGAAGTACGGGGTTCGATTCCCAAGTAATTCTCTTGTCATTTTTCCTTCTCTCATGTCTAAAATATCTTTGTTTACTTTTTTTTTTCAGTGTCTAACCATGCAGTACTGTGCCTTGTTAAATCTGAATATAAAACGTTTGTTACAAGAAGTTAGTTTATGACATGTCTTTCTTTTACAACAACTGTGTGCTTATGACATTTTAAAAAATAGTTGTCTGTTTACGAAACGTTTTTTTTTTCTCACAACAGCCGTTTGTTTATGAAACTTTTTTTTTGCAAAGCTGTTTGTACACGAAACCTTATTTACAATAGCTGTTAATTTATGAAACGTTTTTTTTTATTAAATTGAATTGAGATGTTTATGTATGAAACATTTATTACAACAACTGTAAGATTACTTACGTTTTCTGAAATCCTGCGATTGTTAACGTTAATAAATGTAATGATATAATTATATTAAATGTTAACAATTGTAATGTTTTTTTTCACTCACTCAGGTGTTCATCATCCTGTGCCAGACAAGTCTGGTTGAACGCATCAACGTCGACTACTGGTACGTGAATCTAATGCGACTGGCCATATTCAACCCCATACTTGATCCTTGGGTCTACCTGCTGGTCAGAAGGGAGATTAGATGGAAGATTATTTGTGTTTTTAAGTTCGTTTTGGACATCAGAAAACAGGGAACTTCAACTAGAGCTGTCCACGATGAGGCCAACACAGGGCCTACCTCCCCGTCGCATGACACTGACATGTCATGTTTAAAGTTCTGCTTTCACTGCATGTGTGATCCGCCAGTTCAGACAACGCGCCCGCCACGTCCTGGGAGAAGCACCCCGCGAGCTGAGCAGTCCGCCGCCCTAACCGATGGCGCCCTCGGATGTTCTGTAAGTCAGCCATCACCGTCTGAACACAAGATGACAACAGGTGCAGAGATTTCAGATTTGAGTGACTGCTGTTTCGTCAACAACCTGTTAGATAACTGCAGGGCATATTGTTTTAAGAAGCGTAGAATATAACTCACCAACATAAGATTTTGGATGTAAGCCTACAAAACTAAATATATAAATATACAAATATACACAATGTCATAAGAAGGAAAGCTGTGGTAAAAAGTAGCTTCACTTTTCAGAAAGGTAGGGACAGGTAAGAAACAGGTAGGAATTCACTACCAGAGTGCGACGTAAAAGAGGTAATATTGGTAGGTATGGTATAATTTCGACCACAAGGTGTCTCTTTTTACTTTGGTGTCACTTAAACATGGGTGTCTGGGTGGCGAAGTGGTTAGTGCACTGATCTCTCATGGCGAAGGTCGGGGGTTCGAATCCGGCCGGAGGCACCACATCATCCAGCTGTAGAAATGGGTACCCCGACTTTTTCTGGAGTTGGGGAAGGAAAGGCGGCCAGCCATGATACTGACCATATCACCCTCTAGTGTGCTAACAGGTCAAGGAAAATATGGGCATTAAGACCATATCCCTATGTGCCTCTATGACAGGGTTACCTTTACCTACCTACCTTAAACATATGCGCTCCCCCCCCCACACACACACACATACATGTTTCAAACCACAACATTAATACTGAAATGCAACATTGATATCAGAATACAACATTAATATCGGTTTGTTAAAGCTATTCATAAACTAAACTGTCTTTGTCTTGGTCTTTCTGTCTTATCTCTGTGTTACACACGTCTCTCGTGGAGAATAAGGAGGAGAGAGAGAGAGAGAGAGAGAGAGAAAGTGGGTGTCATACAAAAAGTGGGACTACAGAGGCGGAAGTACTGAAAACGTATTTTTGTTTATGTATATGTCTCTGTGTGTGGCCGTGTATGCATATGTGAGAGCTATTTTATTAGGTTAATTACTTATTTTCTTATAATATGAATGTAACAGTTTCATTCTTTCGGAGTATTTTTGACAAGCTTGTGCCCTATTAAAGAAATGAGAGTAAAAGACATAACAAAATCCCCGTGGATAACTCCTGATATCTTGCAACTCATGAAGAAAAAGGATGAAGCTCATAAAAGCAGAAATGTTAGTAGCTATCGTTCACTTAGGAATAAAGTAGGGTTTTTAATAAGGCAAGAGAAGAAAAATTACTTCAGAAATTTAGTAAAAGACAAAAGTGATAGTAAATCAGTTTGGAAAGCGATAAATACTCTTGTAAATAAAAGAAAGCAATCTGACAGAGAAACAGTCATGAACATACTTGAACTAACTTCAGTGAACATTTTAGAGAAGAAATTCATATTCTAAAATCTTCAATACCGACCCCTACTTGCGACTTGAGTGTGTTGAAAACTTACAGCGACAGTAAATGTGTAAAGTTAAAACAACTAAGTATTCCTTTCCTCACAGTCTGTGAAGTTTATAACTACATCCGGTCTTTCAAGAACACTAACTCAGCAGGATGTAATGACATTAGTAATAAGATAATACGCTACGCTGCACTAGTTATTACAAACACACTAACATACGTATACAATTTGTGATTTGACAAACGCTATTTCCCTGACGCTTTTAAACTCTCCAAAGTGTTTCTTTTTTCTAAATCTGGACAGACAAGCTATTCAGCTACACCTAATATACTCCTTTTCAACAATTATAATCCCTCACCACTAAACTCTTCTCTCCCTTCTCACTTGTTACACATAGTTCAAAACCTCATCACAGCATCACATTACAACCCCTCTACCGCAGCTATAATCATCTATTTCACCTTCTCCTGGCAAGGTTAACATTGTATCACTCTCCCTCCCCTCCACGGTTACCCACCCACCACCTCCCAGTTACGATCCACCGATCACGCATGCATCACAGGTCTCCATTTAAACAGTCTCTACGCTCTACCATGGTCATTTCTGACACACATCGTCTATAGCAGTATATTGAATGTTAGGACGTAAGATAGATAACTCATCTGAGAATTGTAAAAATTAATATAAAATGAGTTATCTTCTAAAGTAATCAGCTGTTTGTGAGTAGAGTCCATCTGCTTTGTCTCGGGTTGCACGAGGGTCACGGTTAAGGTATGACAGGAAAAAGGTCAGATGAGAGAGAGAAATCATATGACTGAGGGGCAGTTGTGTTTTGTGTATCGTCTGAGATAGATGTAGATTAGTCTGTTAGAAATGTTGTTATTTAGTGAATTAGATGTAGAATAGAGTGTATTAGGTTATTCTGATGGCGACAGTAGTCTGCCGGGAACATATATCATGAAGATGTCCAGTCTTGTGTCCATGGATTCTGTTGATGCCTTTGTCGTTCTCGTCATATCGCTCATCGACTCATCGTCGCTCCGTGCATCATTAAAGTCATTTCATCTGTAAAGTTGCTGCTTCGGTATTACTATTTCCACTGAGAGAGAATGAACATGAGAGCTAGTAAGTCTGTGAAGTGAGTAACAAGACAGACGCAAAACAACGTAGAATAGTCGTAGATTGAATGAGATAAAATATTAACAGTAATTGATAAAGTCAACACTTGATGTTGTAAACAGAAATAAAATTATTCCAGTGGACAATAGTGGAAATTTACAGAGAGATGAGCAACAAGTTTACATTCTACACATAGAAGAGCAGAAGATGTACTTTGGATTTAGTTACCCCACGTGGTGTTGCTGGGCACGGCAATGTGTAGCGTTAAGTTCTCGGCCAGTATCACATAAATTATGCAGGGGAAACAACAACGTTAGACGTTTCTTCACATTTCAATTATCATTATTATTCCCCTTAGAACGTCGATTGAGGTTCCCTGGAATCTGATAATCATTTTTAACTGAGAATTTTGTTTTTAATTCAGGAAGTTTTCAGTTGTTGTTGTTCTCTTTTCTCTACTTTTTTTTAAAATCAGTGTGTCTAATGAGAAGAATGTGAAAGAGGATTGATGTTCAGTGGACGAAAGTTTGAGGTTGTGCGAGCGTTTTTGTGTGTGCTTGTCTGTGAATTTTACTTTGTGACTGCTCTATTCTTGATATCCCATAATAAAACAGAGAGAGATGTGTGGTTCTGTTTTACAAAACGATATCTTAAAAAAAAGATTAGCATCTTCCCAAGCTCATCTTTACTGGAGTTTCTGACGGAAAGGAAGCTAACCAGTTAAGATTTACTTTTCATTTAATTTTGGTGTATTTATCCAGGGTGTTGTTTCCGTAAGTAGTTTTTGCAGAAATTTTGGGTTGTTGTAAGTTTTCCTTTTACGTGTGTTCATATTACTTTCTGTCTCTTTCGTTTCTACCCACTTTCCTCACCCTTTCTATCTTTTTTTTCTTTTTAATAAAACTGAACCATACATTTCAGTCTATTTCATAACTAGAAGCGGTATTACTGCAGTCGTCATTTCTGTTATCTTTCTTGATATCTTGCTTTGTTCTTCATGCTCTGCCATGTGTGCAGTGTAATCCAGTATGCCTCACAGTTTAGCTGGATATTCTCTATTTTTAAACTCATTATTTCCTCAGCAGAGCGTGTCGAGTACCGATTCGTACACCAGGAGCGACCGAAGTGTGACAGTCGATCTCATTGCTCGCTATCTGAGGCTGACAGAAAGGCTGCGTCGCTACTGGGTCGACCAGGCTGTTACTGATTGACTGGATGTCACTTCTAATATACTCTTCCACCCCCAACTTCCCCCATTAAAGTGCATACACAGTTCAGTCCCCTCTCGACGTCTATCTTCGTCAACTAACACACAGCAGAAAAAAAAAAAGAAGAAATGGCAAGTACTGAGCGCCGTAATTTACTCAGATATTAAAATAATTCGCTCGACATACAGGAAACGACTTGCAGAACTGCATGCTTGAAGTTACAGAAAAAGTTCACATATATGAGGGCGTTTGAAGACAGATAAAGGGACATAACCGGTGAAAAACAATTATGTTGGCAGATTTTTTTTAGTTGCTTCGCTTATGTTATATAGGGGCCTCAGCTGATATATTTATCCTGGGAATGAATGACTTTCTGTTTTTTGGTTTTTTTCTTGGAGGGAGGGGGGGTGTTGTTTAGGGATGAAAACAAAACAACTAATGTATAAGCCGGGGTGGGCAATAGGACGGAGAATAATTTTACAGAATTCTTCTTGGAGGTCCTGATGTAGCATCATCAGGTGGCGTGTCTGCAGTCATTGACTGTCTTTATTCCCTACAAATTTCAATCCTTGATATTTTCCATTACCTCGGCTGATTGCTGAGTTATTGTCGTAGATTTGCACGGTTATTCTTGGAAGTTACGACAGTTTGTTCTCTTCGTCTTCTGAAGATTTGTGTAGGTCGCCCCACTAGTCTTTAAACTCTGTCCTACCCACAATGCAGGAAGGGCTTGGAGGCTGTAGGACACCTCGTACTTGCCCGATGGTCATTTCTCTGACTACGTGAGATATGTTATGGGGATAATGGTACGACTCATTATTTCATTTAGCTGTCCTTGTTGGCTGACAGTTGGTCCGCGTCTGACAAGCCTTTATTTCACAGCTGTTCTCCATATCTGAAGGACATACACATTTTTTTCCTAACAGCTTTTTCTAAATGTTGGACTAGTTGAGCATATAACTGCAATGGAAAGTTAGCTTTTATATGTGCAAGTAAAAATCAAACATGTTTATATTTCTCTGCTCATATTTGGTTACGTGGGGTATGTTCTGATGTCTTCTCTCTTCAGTCGTTATCTTCTTCTTCTTTCCTCATCAGCGATCTTCTTCTTCCTCTATCTACCTGGAACCGCTAGCTTGATGTTCTTTTCTGCCGAAGCGGTGAAGATGTTGAAGCACAGCATCGTGTCGGATCGGGAGAGGGTTATGGTGCTATTTTTTTCAGGTCCTGAGTGCAACTAAATAACAGGGGCTGTGCGAGATTCTTCTTTAGCAGGCTCCACCACCATGGAAACTATGGCGATCCCTGCCCCGTTAGCCAGGCTATGCTTGTTACTGGGGGGGGGGGTACAAACTGAAAGGTGCAACAGGGTCTTGGTCAGATGTGGTTCGCCAACCCTAATGCAAGCATGTCAGCCATGGATCATTGACAGCCAGATTGGAGAGCATCTTCGTCCTCTTTCAGTCGTTATAATTCCTGTTACAATCTTTCCCTTATTCTTCATTTTCTCCTTGTTTCTCAACATTTTACTATCATCCAGAATGTCGGGCTGCGGTCATTCAATTATTATCCTTCACTTGTGCCGCACAAAATTCTTCTGAATGTACAAGAGAATCATTTTGGTACATCATTCTATAGAATGTACACATTTCGCCCATATTCAACGGCTCCATGGTAAAGAGATCTGTATGTCCAATTATTTCTAAAATCCATCCCCTCCTTGACATTAACAGCATATCCCTATGTGCCTCTAAGGCATAGCAGGTTTGCCTTGCTCAGCTGTTAGCGTTAGTATAGAGAAGTAGGGTAAAAACAAAAATATTGTGGAGCAAATACAGCAGGGATTTATGGAGTCTTCTCTCTTTAAGTTCAGTAGTATTTACATACCTTAGAGATGTGAAGTGTTAGTGCCTTCACATTTCTAGGCCACTGTAGCATTTGAGGTAGGGAAGCAAGCACTTGGCCTGGCTGACTTTGTTTTCCTAGGAAAACCCCAGGTACATATATTTGTTTTTTAAACCTGGGTTAACCTAGGTCCCGGTTGGTCCAAAAAAAAAAAAAAAAATCTGCCTGAGTGCGAAATCACACCAGGGGCCTTTTGAAAGGTGGGCTGGTGCACAACCACTACATAACCGCCGCGCCCCCACGGAGTCATCATCATCATCAGGTGCCGTGTCGACTAGCGTTGGCTATTATGCTTCTCCAGAGTACACGATCCTTCATGCAGGCCATCAGCTCAGTTGGTGATCTCCTCTCACACCATCCCGTCAGACTGTCCAGTGTCATTTCTCTTGGTCTTCCTCTTGATCTTCTTCCTTCTATTTTTTTTCCTGTTGTTATAATATAAAACGGAGTCATACACACTGAAAAAAAAACTTGACAAGGGAAGTAACCTAAATAAAAGCATTAAAATCTTCAACGCTTACATAGAGCGTGTTCAAATTCTTTCTTCTACATCCAAGAGACACGTTTTCTACATTCTTCCCTTAATAAATATTCCACCGTGCAAAGAATCACTGTCTTGAGTCTTAAATGTTATATTCTCTAATTTCTAGCTCCGTTTCTTCCAGGTTTACCTCAGTTTTCCACTGCTTTTTCATTGACAAAGTTAACATTCTTCTTCCAAATATTTCTTACAAAAATCCTGTATCCTAGATATTCAGAAGGTGTCAGCTTAAAGTCGGCGACGCTTTCATTGTTCAAGTATCACATAAGTCGGCGACGCTTTCATTGTTCAAGTATCATATATCAAACGATTACGTCTAACTTTTTATGCATGAAATGTTCATCCTCTGGGCCAGCGTTATTTTGAAGTTATTTGGACGTCCCACGCCTTGTAAGTGACCATTGCATTGACAAATGGATACCTGAACTTTGTAAATAGCTAAGTCAGAACTAAGCTAAAATGTCAAATTCTGTGGCAGAAGGATAAATAACGAGGGTTGTGAGGTTCATGCAAAACATTCAGAGGGGCCAACAGAAACTCAAATCCCTGGAGGAGGGTTTAAGGTAATACTGGACAAAGATTAATCTGTTTAAGCAAAGTCTTTGTATAAAATAAGGGAGGCGGTTTGCACTAAAACTGACCTTGTTTCTTACAGGGCTGTGAAATATAAGTCAAGGTCATTTTACAGACAGCTTTACAGGACGGAGTGAGACGTGTCCAGTCGCGGATGACTTAGGATATCAGCTTCGTAACCTACGGCGATTTCTAGATCAACTGCTCCTTGCCAATTGCTTCGTGAAGAATTCTTATGTTTATTCATGTCTGGTTTACCTTTGTTTTTCACCTTCCTTGTATCAGTCTTCATCTGCTTCTGGTGTCCGTTGTGTCTATTTTTCTTATATTCTATCTAGCCATGTTTCTTATGTTTATATCATCTGTCAAACTATTTTTCTTATATTCTGTCTAACTATGTTTCTTATGTTTTTATCATCTGTCAAACTATTTTTCTTATATTCTGTCTAACTATGTTTCTTATGTTTTTATCATCTGTCAAACTATTTTTCTTATATTCTATCTAGCCATGTTTCTTATGTTTTTATCATCTGTCAAACTATTTTTCTTATATTCTGTCTAACTATGTTTCTTATGTTTATATCATCTGTCAAACTATTTTTCTTATATTCTGTCTAACTATGTTTCTTATGTTTATATCATCTGTCAAACTATTTTTCTTATATTCTGTCTAACTATGTTTCTTATGTTTATGTCGTCTGTCAAACTATTTTTCTTATATTCTATCTAATATTTATTTAAGCGATCACCAACTCAAGCCATCACCCCCCCCCCCCTCTAAAGGGATCTGCGATCTCCTTGTTTACATCTTTGGCAGTTATTTCAATGATAGGCCTGACTCCATTATCACATTTTGCGGATTTTAGAAAATCTAGTACTGGGGAAATAACAAAACCAGAACAAGGACATGTAGTATATGAAATTCTTTTCAAACTGTTATTGCATGTGGAAATAGTTACAAGTGAACTGAAAAAAGGAAACAAGTGTTAACTTCTCGCATAAAAAAGCCATTGCCTGATAATATACTACTGGACAAAAGTTAAGGGCCGGTCAGTAATTTCAAGAATATGTTTATTTTGATTGCCGTACTAAAATTGTAAATAAATTTATCGTAGAATCTTGATTAAATTGTATTCTCAGGCAGTCCTCTACGCAGCCGGGCATAAACAATACCAACTATTCATCACAACAAGTGTAAAAATCACGTGCAGCAGCATCGTCCTAGACAAAATGTTAGGGCATTTTTTAAAGTGTCGGCATGACCCAGCAGGTAATTAAATCGTGCTGATTTGTGCTGCATGTGCAAGAGACATCCTTAGTGAACACTTCTCACCTTCCAATCATTTTTATTAAAGCGGTTTAGGGGTATTTTTGACACTTGAAAAACACCATGCCACCGCGAAGGCGTTTTAGCACCTTTGAGCGTCATCAGGTCACAGCCTTGGTTGAAGGCGGTTTATCTGACCGTGAAGTTGCACGGCGTTCGAGGATGTCCCATTCTACCATCTGAAGGCATTTGGAGCGATTTCGCGCAACCGGAGGAGTAGAAGACAGGCATCGTTCAGGCCGACCTCCTTGCACGAGTAAACAAGATGACAAATACCTGCAGCTGTCAACACTTCGCAATCGGACAGTAACGCCTTCCACTCTCAGAAACCAGCTAATGAATACGGCAAACGTCAATGTTAGCAGCAGAACAATTCGCAGGCGTTTAAGAGAATCTGGGCTGGCTTCACGACGACCAGCAATAAGAATACCTCTTACTCCAGCTCACCGCAGAGCTAGAGTTGCCTGGTGCCGGCAGCACATCCGGTGGACGAGGTACAAGTGGGGTGAATTTCTTTTCACGGACGAATCCCGCTTCAGTATGTCCTTCAATAATGGCAGAATCCGCGTTTGGAGAAGGCCAGGGGAACGGTTCCATGACGCCATTATCCAAGAGGTCGACCGTTACGGAGGGGGATCAATCACGGTCTGGGGTGGCATCAGCAGACACGGCAGGACTCCCCTACATGTCATTCATGGCACCCTAACTGCCCAGCGATACCTGAATGAAATTCTGCAACCCAATGTCCAGCCTACCTTGCAGGCCATAGGTGCATGGGCAATCCTACAAGACGATAACGCTAGACCACGTCGGGGTCGTGACATAGAAGATGTTCTTCAACAGCAAAGAATCATTAGAATCGTTTTGCCAGCTCGGTCGCCTCATCTGTCGCCCATTGAGCACATTTTGAATGTCCTAGGCAGACGGGTTTCGACAAATCATCCTCCACCTGTTGATGTCACCCAGCTGACCCTTTTCTTTTAACAAGAGTGGCAGGCCAATCCATAGAATGTCCTAACAACCCTAGTTAACACTATGTGGAAACGGTGCATCGAATGTCTGGCAGCGAACGGTGGCCACACGCGATACTGATACGTTTGTTGTTTGAAGACCACTCTTGTGAATTTTTTGGACGAGGGGTGAGTGATTTCGCCAGCTTGCTGCATGTGTATCCCTGCTCCGATTTGCAAATGAAATGATTGAATTTGTTCAGTTTTAAATGCTGTTTTCTTTAGACTAATGGCTTGGTTGTTAGTCAATTGAATTTGTTTTTGTAAGAATTGAAAACAAAACCTGCCCTTAACTTTTGTCTAGTAGTCTATTAAAGCTTTGCTAACCTGCCAAACAGGTGTATGCAAAGTCTTCACAGAAGACTTCCATTACCAGCGTCTTTTTTTTTCTTTTCATTTTGTTTTGTTTTCATATATTCCTACATCCTAGATCTTACATCCTTCCCGTGCCGTTAAACGCCACACAGGGCCCGCATGGTAGTTCGCCAAGATTTCCTGTCTTCGGCCAGTTTTTCATTCTCATCAAGGGATGTTATGCCCACTGAACTGGCCTCTCTTAACAACGTCCTCTTTAGAGTTTCACGTAGTCGACCTCTTTTTCTTCGGCCTGTGTTCCACTTGATAGCTTGTTTGGGGATTCTCTGATTGTTTCTTCTCATCACATGACTGACATATCCAATTTCTTTTTCTCATCACCCGTGAGACTGGTTGTTGTTTGTTTATCTGTCTTATCTCTGCATTGTTCTTGAATTCGTTCCACTTTATATTGAGTATTTTCCTTAGACATTTGTTTTCGAAAGAGTTTAATTTATTGTTTATTTCTTTAGTTGTTTTCCAGCTTTCACATGCATAAATGAGGGTGGATATTACATTTGAATTGAATAATCTTAACTTGATTTTTGTTCTTATAACTTTTGAATGTCATGTGTTCTCAAGATTCTTGAAGGTCAGTGCTGCTTTTGCAATTCAAATTATAACTTCCTTTCTGGTGTCACCATCCTGGTCTATGTAGCTGGCGAAATATGCAAATTGGTTTACTTCTTCAACAGCTGTTCCTCCTACGTATATTTTTCCTTTGTGGTTAATGAGAAGTTTCATTATTTTTGTTTTATCCTTGTTAATTTCAAGTCCTATTTTACTAGCCATTGAAGACAGGATATCTGTTTTTTTTTCTTCCAGTGATTTCACATTGTCACTGATAAGAGTTATGTCATCTGCAGAATACAGATCACCCAATCAGTGCCCGTTTTACCTGTGCAGCATTTTTCATTGTGAAGTTTATGGGAATTTTAAAAAGCAAGGAGATAATATGCATCCTTGTTTCACACCTGTTTCAATCTGGAACCATTGACTCTTTCATTCTTCTGTGTTGATTACACAAACATATCCATTGTAGAGGTCTCTAACGATGTTGACAATCTTAGATGGTATTCCACATATTATTAAAATTCTCCACAATTAATATATGTGTTTGCTATCAAATGCCTTTTAAAAGTCTATGAAGTTCAGGATTCATTTATAATGTGTATATGAATACTGTATTTAGAAGTTCATATATACTGTATAGGTAAAACTCCCCTTTAGATTACATTAATGCTTAAGAGGGATAAGGTGTTAGTCCCGTATGTCCAAGCCCTTCGGCACATAAAAATGTGATGTGGTCAATATAACGCCCAGTCGCATTTACCTTCCCAGATTTCTCTGGTACCCAATTTTGGAGGCTGGGTCGACCCAAGGACCTTTTTTTGGTGTATCAGAAAAAATCCCACTGCTAGGACTTGAGCCCTGTACCACCGAATTAGTAAACCAAGCAACTAACCACTCAGCCAACCAGGCCGCCATATATATATTTTCCATATTTATGTCAGCTACTTTTATAGGCGTACTCTACTAATATTCCCTGTAATTAATATAGATTACAGCGAGAGCTGCAGCCGGCACAAAAGACTTTATACCTACTTTAAACTGCTCCCCCCTAATTCCATGACCTATTCTCAGAGGCGGACTAAGAGAAAATCAATGGCTGGCTAGATGTAAAACCATTATTATAGAAAATTTATTGTTTTGTTTTCATCATGCAAGCTTACCTCAGAACAACCTGGGGACTACGGAATATTTCGTCTAGCACGCTAAGAACTCTACAACCCACAGAGGGTTGTAAGAGGGTTGTAAGAGTGCCCTGTGTTTCAGAAGGCGCAACCAAATCGTGTGAGAAAAACCGATGAACGCGATATTGTTGGAGTAATGCTCCTTACAACAACAGACACTGCTCATTCAAAAATATGGCTTTCAAGCATTCTCATGAATGAAGAGTTATAACGATGCAGACAGAAGCTCCAATCTTTAAACTAAGAATGAAAGAACTAACGAACTTTAATTTCAAGGTGTTAGCATATGGAGGCCGGTCTAAAATTCCGGCTTTTCATCTTTCAACTTTCATACGAAGAACAATCATTCAGTACTAAAAATAGTACATTATAGTAAATTACTGTTACTATATACATATAAAGAACAATGATAAATATGAAGGGAACATTTTGTATGCCTTAACTCCTATCCAGGCATTCAGCAATAAATATAAACTACGGTAGTTACTTTACGTCTCACACTTTGACCACACTAACACTGATAAATAAATTGGGCCCAGTTATAAGTGCGCTTGTGTCTCCACTGTTCACGTTGGGCCCAGTTATAAGTGCGCTTGTGTCTCCACTGTTCACGTTGGGCCCAGTTATAAGTGCGCTTGTGTCTCCACTGTTCACGTTGGGCCCAGTTATAAGTGCGCTTGTGTCTCCACTGTTCACGTTGGACCCAGTCACTCATGTGTAAAAATGGACACCTGGCCCCTTCTGAAGCCGGGGTTGGACAGGCAACCAGCCGTGATGCTGACCACACTATCATGTCGTGTGCTGACAGGTCAAGAAAGATATAGGTATATCTACATATACCCCCGACATCTGCATGCCACAATATTACAGAATAATTTCAGTACTTTTAAGTATATAGTATTTTCTTCTTCTTCTTCTTCTTCTTTTATTTTTTCTTCTGGTTTCCTTGGTACTAGCCTCAGACATTGTGTCCTTATTGTCCCGGTAAACTCTGGTGTTTTTTTTTTTGGAGGTCGTGCTTTGTCCCCCAAAATTTGTCTTCCAGTGTAGCTCTCTGTGGCCAGAGTTTGGTTCGGGATTCGTTGTAGAGACGGCAGAGCTGCAGGTTGTACTCTGAAGTTTGGATGCGTGTTCACCATGTGCAGTCAGGGGCGTGTGACAGGTCTAGAGTCTTGGTGGCTGTTTAACATATGCAGTCAGGGGCGTGTGAGAGGTCTAGAGTCTTGGTGGCTGTTTAACATATGCAGTCAGGGGCGTGTGAGAGGTCTAGAGTCTTGGTGGCTGTTTACCATATGTAGTCAGGAGCGTGTGAGAGGTCTAGAGTCTTGGTGGGTGTTTTACCATATGTAGTCAGGGGCGTGTGAGAGGTCTAGAGTCTTGGTGGCTGTTTACCATATGTAGTCAGTGGCGTGTGAGAGATCTAGAGTCTTGGTGGGTGTTTTACCATATGTAGTCAGGGGCGTGTGAGAGGTCTAGAGTCTTGGTGGGTGTTTTACCATATGTAGTCAGGGGCGTGTGAGAGGTCTAGAGTCTTGGTGGGTGTTTTACCATATGTAGTCAGGGGCGTGTGAGAGGTCTAGAGTCTTGGTGGGTGTTTTACCATATGTAGTCAGGGGCGTGTGACAGGTCTAGAGTTTTAGTGGCTGTTTACCATATGTAGTCAGGGGCGTGTGAGAAGTCTAGAGTCTTGGTGGGTGTTTTACCATATGTAGTCAGGGTCGTGTGACAGGTCGACAGTCTGCGTGTCTGTTTACCAAACATATGCAGTCAGGGTCGTGTAATAGACCGACAGTCTGGGTGTCTGTTTACCAAACATATGCAGTCATTGGGGCGTGACAGGCCGACAGTCTGGGTGCCTGTTTACCTAACATATGCGGTCAGGGTCGTGTGACAGGCTGAGATGATACGGGTGCGCTCGCAGCTGGCAGTGTCCCGTGAGTAGTCTGAAGATGGTGGTTTGTTCCTGATATAAGATAGGGTATCAAAGTACTTTTAATATCCTAAAAATCATCGTGTGCTTACAGAAAGAAGAGGGGAAAAAAAGATACAAAACTCGTGGTCTTGATCTATAGACAAACAACAGAAGAGAGATAGGAGAGAGAGAGAATGGTGTGGGGGGGGGGGGGAGGGGGAAGAGAGAGAATGACCAGGAGAAAAAGTAACGTTTTTTAAAACAAGAAGAGAAGAATAACGAAAATATAAAATAATAATAATAATAAATACTATACATAACAAAACAGGTGCATATTTGTATTGTCTCACATCTAGATCGTCTTACAGCTCAAAGGAGACCGATAAGAGGAATGTAGAAGGACGAGGAAGACCTTGAAGAAGAAGAAGAAGAAGAAGAAGAAGAAGAAGAATGACAGAGTTTGTTAAGAACTTACGCAGTCAAATATACGTAGTAATCAACCCAGAGCTTTGAGTACGTCCTAGTTGTATACATCACTATATAAGCCTTATGTATATTCTTGCTTGAAGTCGGCATGAAAAGGTACCCCATCTTCTTCTGTTGTTGTTGCTGTTCTGCCTCCTTTAAACTTCGAGCACAATGTTATTTGCAGTCGACGTGGTGAAGATGCGAAGGAACAGCATCTGTTGAACTGGGACTGGGTTACGGTGACTATTTTTTAGGTCTCTGTGTGGAGTTAAAAACAAGTGTGTGTGTGAGGGGGGGGGGAGATTTGCAATACGTTTCTCGCATCTCCACCACCATGGCCATCTTGCTCACAACCGAGAGGCCTACAGGAGTGCTGTTAGGGAGGCAATGTTCCGCAACGGACATGCAAATGAATGAATGAACCACCATGCGATCCTGTGTCCTGTTAGCCTGGCTGGGTCTGTTTTTGGGGGTACAAACGGAGAGGTGGGACAGGGTCTTGGTCGACTTTAGTTCATCGACGTTGGCGCAGACATGTCAGCTATGGATTGCTGACTGCCAGATCTGACAGCGTCTTCACCCTAGCAGTTTCTTTCATTAGTTCGTGAAGTTACATTGATCGTTCCAAATCATTTTTAGTTAATGAAACAAAGCAGGTTTTCGTGGCATATTCCGCCACATGTTTTATTAACTGTCATCACTTATATCTGTCCAGTGTAGTAAACTGTTTTCATGGTATATTCTGCCACATGTTTTATTAACTATCATCACTTATATCTGTCCAGTGTAGTAAACTGTTTTCATGGTATATTCCGCCACATGTTTTATTAACTGTCATCACTTATATCTGTCCAGTGTAGTAAACTGTTTTCATGGTATATTCTGCCACATGTTTTATTAACTATCATCACTTATATCTGTCCAGTGTAGTAAACTGTTTTCATGGTATATTCTGCCACATGTTTTATTAACTATCATCACTTATATTTGTCCAGTGTAATAAACTGTTTTCATACCATCTTCCGGCAAATGTTTTATTAACTGTCATCACTTATATCTGTCCAGTGTAGTAAACTGTTTTCATGGTATATTCTGCCACATGTTTTATTAACTATCATCACTTATATTTGTCCAGTGTAATAAACTGTTTTCATACCATCTTTCGGCAAATGTTTTATTAACTGTCATCATTTATATTTGTCCAGTGTAATAAACTGTTTTCATGGCAGTTTAAATGTCCAGGATTCACTTGCAGTCATGGATACTGTGAAATATCTTGTCAGTGCTTGGGATTAAAAAGTAACCAGAAATACTGAGAGGGCATCTGGTCAGTGAACAGGGTTTTTAAAATAGGCATCAGAAATACTGATGGAACGAACAAATAAAATTTATTTGTGAAGAGTGAAGAACTGTCTCGAGAGCCCGTCTGACATTCTGTCCTTTATCAAACAGCTTTTATTCTGCCTCAGATATTCTGCGTCTGTCAGCAGAAACATCTTTCGCATACAACAAACATAATTACAACTGAAAAAAAAAAAACCAAAAAACTTGAAAGACATCTAGTCAGGGCTACTGAACAACAGTATAGGCCCTTGGCAAAAGCAATGCACTGGGGCCCCCTACCAACCCATTCACGAGAGAGGAAAACGATGCACTGATAGTATTTGAATAGAGATGGCCCGTCCGTGGGCAAGTGTTCAGCGGGCCCATGTGTTAAAGACAGAACTGCATCTGGTTAATGCCCAGATTTCAAAAGTAATCAGAAATACTGAGATGTATCTTAGCCAGTGTTCAGTATTCAAGGGGTAATCAGGATTACTGAAAGGCATGAAACATTTTTAATTTATTCCAGTTTATGATAAAGAACCAAAAAGGGCTGGAATTTTTCGCTGGAATGAACAATTATAAATATTTCATTACTTTATTATTTTCCTTATATATATATATATATATATATATATATATATATATATATATATATATATATATATATCTGAACCTTAAGTGCCCAGGGCACATGGGGCTTCCGCAAGGGTTTTCCACAAATGCCTGTCTTTTGCCTTTTTTTCTGCTCTTGCCCAGGTGAGCCCTCTATTGCTCAACATCCTTTCTGTTGTTCTTCTCCATGTCTCTTTTGGTCTACCCTTACTTCTGCTCCCCTGTGGTGTCCATCTTAGTGCTATTTTTGGTAGTGAGTTGTCAGTCATTCGGAGCACATGTCCCAACCATCGCCAGCGTCTTTCCTCAATAATTGTTGTCAGTGGTTTCATCTGCATTTCTGCCAATAAGATGTTATTTCTTATGGTGTTTGGCCAAAATATTTTTTAATTCTACGTAAACATTTAGTCTGGAAAGAATTCAACTTGTTTTCTATGGTTTTGGTGATTTTCCAGCATTCACTTCCATAGAGTAGTACACTTAGAACATTACTCTTAAATATCCTGATTTTCATATTTATGCTTAGTTTATTTGATTTCCATATATTCTGTAGCATTGCAAAAGCCTGGTTTGCTCTAGTAAGTCTGCTGTTGATGTCCTCTGTGCTGTCTCCATTTTCTACTACTCTGCTGCCAAGGTATACAAATTCGTTGACTTCCTCCACTAACTTGTTATCTACTCTGAGTACATTTCTGTTGTTCACATTTTGCTTCATTAAGTTTGTCTTTCCTACGTTGATCTTTAGTCCTATGTTGTTTGCATTCTGGGTTAACTTGTTTATTTTATCTTGCATATCTTTGTGACTGCTTGATAATAGACAAATGTCGTCCGCAAAGTCAAGGTCCTCCAGCACTGTGTTAAGGGTCCATTGTAATCCTCTGCGTTTGTCTGATGTTGCCTCCTTCATTAACCAGTCTACTGCCAAGATAAATAATGTTGGTGATAGTACACATCCCTGTTTCACTCCTGTTTGTACCCCAAAGCTGCTGGAGGTATGTTCTCCACAGATAACTTTGCACTGAAAACCCTCGTATAGGGCTCTGATTACATTAACTATTTTATGGGGGAGGCCATGCCATCTTAGGACCCTCCACAGTGCATCTCCGCTGACACCGCCAAAGGCCCTCTCAAAATCTATGAATAATGCATATGTTGTGCTATGCCACCCATCTGCCTGCTCCAATACCTGTCCAAGTACAAACATGTGGTCTATGCATGATCCTCCTTTCCTAAACCCTGTCTGCTCTTTCCGAAGCCTTTCCTCAAGTGTTGGTACAACTCTGTTGATGACCATTCCGCAAAATACTCCACTAGTGAGTGGCAGTAGGGCAATGCCTCTCCAGTTCCCGCAATCTCTGAGGTCACCCCTCCTTGGCAGTTTTACCATAAGACCAGTCTTCCACTCCTCTGGGGCTTTCTCTAGATCCCAAATTTGTTGTAATATCCGGCAAAGTTGTTTTGGTGTTTCTGTTTCTTCTGCTCTCAACATCTCAGCAGTCACTTCATCTTCACCTGGCGCCCTGTCTGATTTTAGCATCCTTATCGCCTCTTTTACTTCATTTATTGTTATTGGTCCTGTATTGATGTTTAGCTCCGCTTTTGCTTCAGGTATATCTACTGCCTGTGCTGCCCGTGTTCTGTCCAGTAGGGTGTCAAAGTGCTCCCTCCATCTCTCAATCCTCTCTCTTTCTCCACTGACCAGCCGTCCATTTTGTGTTCTCACTGCACCCTCACATCCTGTATTGAAGTTACCCGTCATCCGCCCTGTGATTCTACATATGGTTTTCATGTCATTTGCATATGCCGCTCTCTCTGCCGTCTCTGCCAAGTTGTCATAATACTGACGTTTATCTTGACGGCATGATTCCTTCACTTCTTTGTCTTTTTGTGCATAATTACTTAAAACTCGTTCTTTAAGCCGTTGTGATTTGGTGTTCAGTAATTTTTTCTTGATTTCTTTTCTTTGCTCTATCTTTTCCCATGTGGTCTCACTTATCCATTCCTCTTTTCTCCTTTTCCGATATCCCAGCACCTCTTTTGCTGTTTCCTGTAGTGTTTTATTGAACTCTAATATGGACATTTCTGCTTCGTCTTGTAGGACACTGAAACGGTTCTTAAGTATTATTGAGAATTCATTTCTTGTTTGCTGGTCTATCAGTTTTCTTGTATCAAAATGTATCTTTCTGTGTTCTCCGATTCTGGCTTTCCTTAATTTTAGTTTTATTTTTGCTACCAGAAGGTTGTGATCACTTCCTATATCTGCTCCTTTCCTTGCTCGCACATCTTGTAGTGACCGTTTCCACTTGTTGTTTATTAGTATGTGATCAATTTGGTTTTCTGTGGTTTTATCTGGTGACCTCCAAGTCACCTTATGGATGTTTTTGTGTTGGAAAATTGTCCCTCCGATGGTCATCATGTTTTCTTCACAGAAACTGCACAGTCTTTCTCCATTTTCATTTATTTCTCCGATTCCTTCTCTTCCCATGATTCTTCTTCTATCTTCATTCCTTCACCTACTTTTGCATTGAAGTCGCCCAAGATGAGTAGCATATCATGCTTGGGTATTGTTTCTACTGTGGCTTGGAGGCTGTTGTAAAAATCTTCTTTTAATTCCTCTTCAGCTGCTTCTGTTGGTGCATAACAAACTATAATAGACAGCTTCGTGAATCTTGAGTTGAAGCGTGCATATAATAATCTCTCATTTATTGGGGTCCATTTCAGCAATGCTCTTGCTGCTTCTTTTGTTATAATCAATGCTACTCCTCCTTCATGAAGATCTTCTTTACCTGACCATATTATTGTATCTTCTGTGTGCTGTGTTGTTAATTTCCTTCTGCCTTGTCCTGTCCATCTTGCTTCTTGTATTCCTAGTATGTCTAGTTTGTATCTGTGCATTTCCTTGATGGTTTGTGCTAGTTTTCCAGTCTGGTTTAGTGTTCTTACATTCCAGCTGCCTATTTGCATCTTTTGTTTAGGTTCCAGGAGGTCTGCAGTCGGGCTGGGGACTTCCAGTGGCTGGCTTTCATCCACAACCTTCATGGGCTCAGTTTCCTGATACGCATTTCTCCTTCCACCTGCATTTGCTTTTTCCCTTGCTTCTGTTTCTGTAGCAGTCTGATAGTTTTTTACCAGATAGGGTTGCTGGCCCTATGCCGAACCCTCCTTAGTCGCCTTTTACGATCATGCGTGGTAGGGTACAGTGGTCCTATTCTTTGCAGATCCCGGGTACCACACGGGGGATATATATATATACACATATATATATATATAAACGATGCATACTGTCTCTGTGATCATCATCAAGATGCTGGAGCAAGCCTATCTATGAGCAACACAGAAGACTTTCATACAAGAAAGGCAACCCTAAAAATTTTTTTTTTAACAAAAAAATAAAAATCTCCGTGATGGAAGCCCATGTCAGAACGCAACCTTAAAAATCAGCGGAAGAAGGGCTAATAAAAAAAAAATGGAAGAGCCCTTATAAACAGATCGTTTGAAGGCCACAAAGATCTATAATTCTGCTTTTATGAAAAAACAGAGGCTTTTGATGCGGCCAGGCACGATTTAATGACGAAGATTCTCGGTGGAATAAACATGCATCTGCCAGATTTGAGGATAATAAGAGATTATTTTTTTTGTTTGTGAAAGAAAAGCAAAGAGTAAAAAAAAATAAATTATGGAAAATATAGGGATATTTAGGATAGGGACATCAGCTTGATATGGAATTTTGTCCCGGTAAATTTTTTTTAGCTTGCTTTATGACTTAATACTCAGTATCACAAAACGAAAAAAAAAAAGATTTGATGACATCAGTAATGATGGGTATAAGCAACTTGCAACTCTGAAGTGATGTTTTACTGATGTTTCTAAATTTACAACTCAGAACATCACATACTCAGATATAGTTGATTATAGGTATCCTTGTCACTCAACTTTTCTCCTTTTCCGATATCCCAGCACCTCTTTTGCTGTTTCCTGTAGTGTTTTATTGAACTCTAATATGGACATTTCTGCTTCGTCTTGTAGGACACTGAAACGGTTCTTAAGTATTATTGAGAATTCATTTCTTGTTTGCTGGTCTATCAGTTTTCTTGTATCAAAATGTATCTTCTGTGTTCTCCGATTCTGGCTTTCCTTAATTTTAGTTTTATTTTTGCTACCAGAAGGTTGTGATCACTTCCTATATCTGCTCCTTTCCTTGCTCGCACATCTTGTAGTGACCGTTTCCACTTGTTGTTTATTAGTATGTGATCAATTTGGTTTTCTGTGGTTTTATCTGGTGACCTCCAAGTCACCTTATGGATGTTTTTGTGTTGGAAAATTGTCCCTCCGATGGTCATCATGTTTTCTTCACAGAAACTGCACAGTCTTTCTCCATTTTCATTTATTTCTCCGATTCCTTCTCTTCCCATGATTCTTCTTCTATCTTCATTTCCTTCACCTACTTTTGCATTGAAGTCGCCCAAGATGAGTAGCATATCATGCTTGGGTATTGTTTCTACTGTGGCTTGGAGGCTGTTGTAAAAATCTTCTTTTAATTCCTCTTCAGCTGCTTCTGTTGGTGCATAACAAACTATAATAGACAGCTTCGTGAATCTTGAGTTGAAGCGTGCATATAATAATCTCTCATTTATTGGGGTCCATTTCAGCAATGCTCTTGCTGCTTCTTTTGTTATAATCAATGCTACTCCTCCTTCATGAAGATCTTCTTTACCTGACCATATTATTGTATCTTCTGTGTGCTGTGTTGTTAATTTCCTTCTGCCTTGTCCTGTCCATCTTGCTTCTTGTATTCCTAGTATGTCTAGTTTGTATCTGTGCATTTCCTTGATGGTTTGTGCTAGTTTTCCAGTCTGGTTTAGTGTTCTTACATTCCAGCTGCCTATTTGCATCTTTTGTTTAGGTTCCAGGAGGTCTGCAGTCGGGCTGGGGACTTCCAGTGGCTGGCTTTCATCCACAACCTTCATGGGCTCAGTTTCCTGATACGCATTTCTCCTTCCACCTGCATTTGCTTTTTCCCTTGCTTCTGTTTCTGTAGCAGTCTGATAGTTTTTTACCAGATAGGGTTGCTGGCCCTATGCCGAACCCTCCTTAGTCGCCTTTTACGATCATGCGTGGTAGGGTACAGTGGTCCTATTCTTTGCAGATCCCGGGTACCACACGGGGGATATATATATATACACATATATATATATATAAACGATGCATACTGTCTCTGTGATCATCATCAAGATGCTGGAGCAAGCCTATCTATGAGCAACACAGAAGACTTTCATACAAGAAAGGCAACCCTAAAAATTTTTTTTTTAACAAAAAAAAAAATCTCCGTGATGGAAGCCCATGTCAGAACGCAACCTTAAAAATCAGCGGAAGAAGGGCTAATAAAAAAAAAATGGAAGAGCCCTTATAAACAGATCGTTTGAAGGCCACAAAGATCTATAATTCTGCTTTTATGAAAAAACAGAGGCTTTTGATGCGGCCAGGCACGATTTAATGACGAAGATTCTCGGTGGAATAAACATGCATCTGCCAGATTTGAGGATAATAAGAGATTATTTTTTTTGTTTGTGAAAGAAAAGCAAAGAGTTAAAAAAAATAAATTATGGAAAATATAGGGATATTTAGGATAGGGACATCAGCTTGATATGGAATTTTGTCCCGGTAAATTTTTTTTAGCTTGCTTTATGACTTAATACTCAGTATCACAAAACGAAAAAAAAAAAGATTTGATGACATCAGTAATGATGGGTATAAGCAACTTGCAACTCTGAAGTGATGTTTTACTGATGTTTCTAAATTTACAACTCAGAACATCACATACTCAGATATAGTTGATTATAGGTATCCTTGTCACTCAAGATAAATGTATAGACAACTTAAGATAAACTACTTCTTCTTCTTCTTCTTCCTCTTCTTCTTCATATTCCTCCTTCTCCTCCTCCCTCACTGACATTCTTCTTTTTCCTTCTTCTCCTCCTTCTTCTTCGCATAAATAAATTATTTATCCATAAAGTCTGAGAGATTTAATTTCTCCGGAAACTCTCTGGGAAAACGTGTTCCTGGATTTCGTTCTGAACCTTTAGCAAGTCACAGACACACGATCCTACAACTTGATAACTGCTCTTCAAGATCTTCGCGGAGTCATTATGTGCAGCAGATAGATCATACAACAGAAATAAAATCCCACAGTTTATAGATAGATCATACAACAGAAATAAAATCCCACAGTTTATAGATAGATCATACATCAGAAATAAAATCCCACAGTTTATAGATAGATCATACAACAGAAATAAAATCCCACAGACGAAAAACAACTTTTTTATCCCCAGTTGCTGACCTAGTCTACGACTGTACAAATGGGACAACAAATTATACATGTAAATGTGAGACGTAAATACGTAAAAGGAATTACTTTGTGATAGAAGAATTTGATAGTTACTATAAGGCAGACCAAAGAAAAAAAAAAGCGTCTCTGAAACAGTTGACCAGGTGGAAGGGAAAATGAGAAGACAACCAAACTGGCTGGTAATGCCACACCGTGCAGCATGGTTGGCAACACACTGCCCGCCCGGCACATAACTAATGATAATGCTGTAAAAATAATGAACAAGATTGTAAACAGAGATCTAATTTTAAAAAAATGACGGACGAGACAAGAACGTGAAAAATGCCGTGTATGGTGAAATGTTCAAAAAAGATGTTACTTAAAACAAAACAAAACAAAGAGCGATCTGTCAAAGAGGCACATAACTGGTCAAAGTAATGTCCCGGTATGCGTATACTTTTGGAAAAGGCTGCATTACTGCAGGAGTACAAGGAATGAATGAGCACCAATCAGAAAGTTGCTGAGTTTTCTTTACATATAAACCGGTATGTTTATGTTATGTTGTGCGGCCACGCCTCACTTCAGCAAATCTGCTTCACTCTCATGACTTTAGTTCACTCGCCATTGCCTCGAAATTTATTTACAATAAGAAATGAAAGCCTAGTTTAAACCGAAAGCATAATCTTTCCATTTCTCTTCCCTAATGTCCACAATTCAGCGTTCCTTTCCCATGAAAACCTCACATAAACTCATTCATACCATGTCATAAAAGCTGGCATATTCGATTATGAAATGAGCATACAGCTTCAGATCAGAAACCACTTTTCCTGTTGTTAATACAAACATTTTAAATCCTATGCCATCTCGAATACAAATATTTGTATTGACACGGAACCAAACATTTCAATTACTCCAGTGAAAAGGTGTATTTCTCCGTCCATAATTACTCCACTGTAGCCTGTGTTCTTTTTTTTCCCGCTATTTTCCCGTGATCACAGCCAACACGCATTTCACATCAGTCGCGCATTATATTTTAACAAGTTATGTTAATGAGCTAGCCAGTAATGTGTCGGCTTAATGCTGTAACAATCGCTGGAATCGAGTGTATGCTACAACACACGGAGCACTTTAGATAATTCATTTAGATACAGTAAACATTTTGTGTGTGTGTGTATGGAAAAAAAAAGAAAGAAAACTTCCGATTCCCAATTCATTGAATTGGATTTTCATTGTTGCAAAACACTCAGACAATCAGTGTTTTCATTTCTGATGAAAAGAAGAGTTTGGAGAAAAGGATGGGGAGAGGGCATGGAGCAATCTAAACCCAATTTCCTTTTCTGCGAATTTAACGCAAGGAATTGTTCTGTTGTTCCACATTGCGGAACTGGAATGTAGCAAAAGTTTTCAATATCTGGCGTTATTGTTTCCCGTTTTTTGCCTCTGTATTTTATCCATATGTTTGTTTTCTTCTCCCTGGTTAGCTTTTCTATTTACGCTTAAAAACATAATCATACACGCATACATGCCCGCGCGCAAAAGCCTATGTAACTGCGGCCCATTCCTTTGTTTAAGCGCCTGTACAGGCATTTGGAGTTTTAAAAGAATACTATTATATTCCTATTCTAAAACAAAAACAAGACAGAATGTGGCAGATAAATGTTTCCCTTTCAATCTCTCTTTCCACCCTACATTGTTACCATCATGAAGTGTCTATACCCCTATTATTAATTTTCTTAAATACTGGTCTCTCGCCTCCCTCCCCCCTCCAGTTTTTCCTTAAAATCCTCTTTATCACCTCTCCCCACCCCCCTCTTTTCCCCATGTCGACTCTTTATGCTCTTATGGAAATCCAACACATTTATGTTTTCCTTCCAGCTCTGATCCATAAAAGGAAGAAGAAGAAGAAGAAGAGGAAGAAAAAGAAGAAGAAGGCAAAAAACGAAAACGCTGGTCCGTGATGCATGATTGAATTAATAGAGAACTGAATCAATTTTACATTCGCTAACAGTTCAAATTTCCGTTAGGGAAATAATATCCTGTAAAGAAATTAAACGAATCTGTATGCGGCCAAAATATCAAACTAAATCCGGTTTTTTTTTCTTCTTCGCCTGCCAAATTTTCAATCGTGCCAAATTCAATTTTGGATGTAACCGGCTGCCACTGGAGTGGAAGCAATCAAAAATCCATTATCTTTAAGCTGCGTTTTCAATCATCCCCAATAATGTATCGGCTGTTATTTCTTCATAATTGTTTCTATTACTAAATCGGCGAAAATTTCTGTGTCCAGTGTCATTTTGTGTCCTCTTTTCCCACCTCCTCATTTCATACAAATGCATGCTCCCCATCGGCTTGCTTTAGAATTGTTATCAATGGCTCGCCATACCCCACGCCGATCGCATTACAGTGTGGTGGCCGTCGCCATTGCGACCTGGCCGCTCTGTTCCGGAAATCAGCGTACGTGCAAAACTGGCTCCAAGTTGGACCATCTTGCAAGCAAGAGAGAAAGAGAGAAACAAAAAAAAAAATGAAAGCACTGGGGCGGGAGATTTTTGTTCCACAGCTTTCCAAGTGTAGCAAGAATTATTGATTGTCTCGCGTTCACAAAAACTTGATTGGATGGCCACGTTGAGTTTATTTTTCCATAATTTTAATCTGATAAATTGGAAAGGTTCTGGCACGTAAAGGCTCCTGTGGTCACGTGACACCAGTCGAGGGTAAATATTTTAAGTAGAGAGTGAAAGTGTAATGCCGTGATGCCAGCTTGGAATCTGCCTGATTGGATTACGAAAAACCAAGTCTGCTATTCACAAATATTCATCCTTCTGTTGGAGTGCATGTAACTGCTGACTTCTGATAGAATCCATTTGTGTGGACAGGGCTAGCGAATGACAGGTTGGTCATGATCATGTATCGCTCGCTGCACTGCATCCAGACGCAAATATCGCTGGCTAGAGAAAGAGGTATCACTACGTGATACTTCCCGGCGAAGAATGCCGTAAAGCCCATCAAAGCAACCTAACCGGACGGGCAGCGGCGAACCTTCTTCCGCCTACCTCAGGGAAGCAACTCGAGCCTCACTGCAACCTGCACTAGAGTAGCACTTTGAAAAGTCGAATTTTTTTGTCCTCATAAATTTATTCCGTAATAAAAACAGAGGACCTTATCAGTGACTTTTTTGTCTGTGATTTTACGCATGTGATAAATGAATCAAATGTTTTGTCTGTGATTTTATGCATGAGATATAGGAATCAGATGTTCTGTCTGTGATTTTACTCATGGGATATAGGAATCAAATGTTTTGTCTGCGATTTTATGCATGGGATATAGGAATCAAATGTCTGAAAGTCCATATTTAGAAGTACTTATTAATGAACAGTTGCACAAGTTTGCCCTCTCATACGTGAACGCCGTGATCTAGTGGCGGGTGTACATTGCGCACCCACTCATATAAAACTTCCTGAACATAATACGGAATACATTAAAGAAATTTAATGTGACTGTGTATTGCGTATTATGTTCAAGAAATTTTATGTGAGTGGACGCGCACTTTTTCCTGCCATCTTCAGACATTTGTAGGATTTTAGACCATGGGCTCCCAGCATGGGGTTAGAGGGCCCCTCTGAATCCACAAAAGATCATGAAGATCTGTAGCGAGTCTCGTACATAGAATACGGGAATATACGGAGAATCTTAAGATTTATAACCAACTTCCCCAGGAGTCTGCGAACCAGCGGAGAAAAGTCATTAGCTTGAGTAGTCTTCGACTTTAAAGAGTTGGGAAACACTGCCTAAATAATAATATCTGGTTTTGATATCACAGTTTTTCTTTCTCAGTGAGAACATATCAGCCTACTCACAGTCTGACGGTTGCTACTAGTGTTACACAGAATTAAAGGAGAATAGCAATATTACTTCCCGGATGTCAAGGTCATTAGATATGAGCAGTGATGGGATCATGCAGGAATTAATCTCGGAATAAAAGCTTGTGCTCAAAGATTATAGTGCGTTAAAATAGAAGAAAGAAGTTTTTTTCCTCCAAGAATGACAAAATTACCATTTAAGAGCACAAACAAACGCAGCAGTAAAAGATAATTCGGGGACTGATTCGAAGACGATTCTTGCAAAGTGTCTACAAGCACAAGACACGGCGGGATCTTCTGCAGGTGTTGTAGAGAAAGGCTACTTCGATTTTCATTTAGAAAACCTTTATATCAGTATATGGGTTACTAGGTATGTCATGGCTGCTAAGAACTAACGCCAACACAGGGTTAAAGCAGGTGACGATGTGAATGTTTGTCATATGGTCATGTGACGGAATTTTTATTGAATTTGGTCACGAGCGGGTGTTTTGCATGACTTTACGGTGAGAGAAAAGGGTATGTGGGAATTAGAGAATGGTTGCATGGAAGTATGCGAGGCATTTGTCTGTATACATGAGTGCTAAGAAAAATGAGTAAACGTAGAGAATATATGTGAGACTGTGTGAGCTAAACTATGCTTGGACCTGTTCTTCAGTGTAGAGATCATTCCTGCGTCCACGACATCAAAGTCATCGTGACGTGTTCAATCTTATGTGTGAAGAGCAAACGTGGTACAACTGTTCATTAACTCTTTCATCACTAGCTCTCGCTGTACATGTGTGAAGAGCAAACGTGGTACAACTGTTCATTAACTCTTTCATCACTAGCTCTCGCTGTACATGTGTGAAGAGCAAACGTGTAAAACTGTTCAATAACTCTTTCATCACTAGCTCTCGCTGTACATGTGTGAAGAGCAAACGTGTACAACTGTTCATTAACTCTTTCATCACTAGCTCTCGCTGTCCATGTGTGAAGAGCAAACGTTTACAACTCTTCATTTACTATTCCATCACTAGCTATCGCCGTACATGTATGAAGAGCAAACATGTACAACTGTTGACTCTTTCACTCCAGACCAACACTGGCAGGGTTGACAGATCCTGCGCGTTCATGCGCATCAGTGCTCATTGTGATATTTAGAAAAAGTATAAATGAAATGGAAACTATCATATATCTAAATCGACCAATATCTTTAAGCTACAGAGTAACTTCATTCTACTTTCTTTCTATCAAAATTTGTCATCAAAATTTATTCTGGAAGGGCTTGGAAATTAATTCGGACATGAAAGAGTTAATAAACATTTCTAAATTTCGATATTCGAAAGTTTAACTCCTTATATCCGACGCGTAAAATCACAGACACACAAGACCCTGATAAACTCTTAATATTTTATTGTGTACAGGGAAAGATCAAGGTTGTTAGAAACTGGCATGTCTCAATTCATATCACACTTAACATAAACAATAACAGGAGAGACTGAATGTGACTGTTTCACTGACAGCGCTCTTTAACTCTTCAAAACGAAACAACATTCATAAATTACGAACAATTTATGTAATAAAACATCACTGCCCTGATGTTTTTGTTCTTGTGTTTTGTTTTGTTTTTTTTTTACCTCGATTGATATAATGCTTGTATTCAGCATATGCAGCAGTTTAAAATTCTGAACTCTCATTGAAATGAAAAAATTATAGTCTTTATTTTATTTGTACATTTATATATATATATGTTTATTGATTTATGTTAAGCGGTTTAGACGGCTTATGGGAAGCTAAGAGTTAAAACATATTGTATAATAGAGACTGCCATAGTAACTTAGCCATTCTTCAGTATTTTAAATATTACATCATATTATAAAACTACGATATATCATAAAACATCTTACTCATGCGATATGTCTTATCTCGTCCACAAGACAAGACAAGACAAGACAAGACATTCATCTCATATAAAATATTTCTTTAGGAAAAAAAAAGGCCAACAAGGCGCGTATGAATTCATCAAACGAGAAGGAAAAAAAGGGCCCTCTAATGTGTGACCTTAACAGCCCTCGTTCAAACAGTTCTTGCGGAACAATGTTTGCTTATGCTGGTACTTAAGGCCGATGAAAGAAAAAGTCAAGAAAACCTCTCGAGACGAGCATGAAAGTTCAATTCCCGTCCTTTCAATTTTTTCACTTTGGAGAATGCCAGTTCAATTAAAGAGTTCATTTAATGTATTTTTCCAGCGACGGGAGATGCCGTGTCCAATGTGATTTTGCCTGGAGGTACAAAAAAAAAAAAAACGCAAGCAACTTTTAATACGTTGCAAGAACTTTTGTTAAAGGTTTTCTCTTCAGGCAGGCAATTTTTCAATAATCGGTTGTTGTTAGCTAATTATTGTGAACAGCGCTAATCTATCTCCAAGCTGATGTTAACTTTTAACTCTAGGAAAACTCTGATGTGCTATGAAAGGTCCATTATTGCCACTAGCAGTTTCTCCGCTCTTGTGAGAGGAAACGTCCGAAGTTGCAAGATATTGTTAAGTGGGTTTTTTTTTTTTTTTGGTTTCTTTTCTGGTAAAAGGTTGTCTTGAAAATCTAGGTAGAATCTTTGTGTGTTTCTTTTTTTTTTTAATTTGTATTCTAGCAATAAGATTTAACATATAGGCGAATAGGTTAAAATGTTCTCAGACGCTGTGTAGTACACAAGATAGGAACAGCTTTATTCATTAATGGATCATAATGTATAATGCTGTTAATTAACTTTTTAAAAGTATAATTGCTTGTTATCACAGCTTTACTACAGTGGTTTTGTAAATATTTATATATTTAGCTTTTTTATACTTATTTTTTTAACTGTAAAATTAAAAGGGAAAAAAATGTTTAAAAATATGGCATACGACATTTTCTGGGCTACATATACCTGCAATATCAACTCAGGACACAGCAACACTCTGGAGGGACAACCTACAAAATCAATTTAGAGGCATTCTTCAGAAATCTTTGAACATTTTAACCAGTCTCAGCAGAACGGACGCTACGATGGTTATATTAACACGAGACGTTAATTTGTTTGACCTACACAAGAAAAGGAAAAAAAGGAGAGAAACAGCAACAAAAAAAAAAACCCACGTGGCCCGAACCCTTGTTAGGAAGGTTAATGGCGTACTTGGCGATGATTGAGGAATAAACCTGGGAAATAAATTCACGTTTATAGCGGATTATTAATGGAGGATTCTTCAAACTCTCGAGATATCCTGGCTGCACGATAAACGTGTCATTTGAAGGCAAAACTGAGACATTTTTGTTAGAAATGAGTCGTTAATAACTTTCCCGCAAGCTTCTTAATCCTGAACGCTGATTTTTTTTGTTTGTCTCCCTTTGAGATATAAGGATCTCAGGGAATGGGGTAGGGGAGCTGATGTTTCAGGTGGGAATAGAAAAAAGAAGAGACAATAACAAATGTATGAGAGAAACGAGCGAAACTATATTAAGTAGATTACTTTGATCCGCTTAAAACAAGGCGGGATATGGAAGTTGTAGAGAAATGTCTCAATATCGTGGGAAGAAGATTTGGTCTGGTGATAAACACGTTCAGGTCGAAGATTAATTCTTGCTGTTCATGTTAATGATTGAGAAGAAGGAGTTGAAATTTCTGTTGCGTAAGGAGTGTTGGGGGGGGGGGGGAAGAAGAGAAAGCTTGTCGAGATGTATGAATGAATTTATGAGTTATGAGGGACTGAATATGAATTTATGACGTGGAAATGAATGAAACTTCGAATTGTTTCAAATGAGAGATTTGGCTTTCAGGAAAGAAAAATGAATGGAGGCATGCATGTTGACACATGCATGAACAGAGAAGAGTAAATTATACTTCCCTTACGTAATAATTACTATCCAGTCTCTCTCTCTCTCTCCTTTTCTTTCCAGATTCAACCCCCCCCCCCCTCCCCCTTTTTTCCATTCAGATCCATAGTTTTATCATCGTCAGTTCTTTTGTGAAAAGTTTGGTCCTCCAGTGAGAAAATGTTTCAAGAAACAAAAGGCCGGTTTTAGCATCTGAAAATTCCACACACCCCCCCCCCCCCCCCAACCACCACCACCCAGAACCTGCCCTTGGCTGTTTCTGGGAGTTTACCTTGTGTTGCTTCATGGAGCTTGTCCTGAACTGGTTGTGCCGTGAGTCTTGTGCTAGCTTAAAACTTGTTCTATACTGGTTATGGCATGCGACTAGTTGCCTCACAGAACTTGTTCTGGACTAGTTCTAGTGTGCGTGTTGTGTTGTCTTCCAGAGAACTTAACCTTGGACTAGTTCTAGTGTGCATCTTGTGTTGTCTTCCAGAGAACTTAACCTTGGACTAGTTCTAGTGTGCATCTTGTGTTGTCTTCCAGAGAACTTAACCTTGGACTAGTTCTGGTGTGCATCTTGTGTTGTCTTCCAGAGAACGTAACCTTGGACTACTTCTAGTGTGCGTGTTATGTTGTCTTCCACAGAACGTAACCCTGGACTAGTTCTAGTGTGCGTCTTGTGTTGTCCTCCACAGAATGTAACCCTGGACTAGTTCTAGTGTGCGTCTTGTGTTGTCCTCCACAGAATGTAACCCTGGACTAGTTCTAGTGTGTTTCTTATATTGTCGTCCACAGAATGTAACCCTGGACTAGTTCTAGTGTGCGTCTTGTGTTGTCCTCCACAGAATGTAACCCTGGACTAGTTCTAGTGTGTTTCTTATATTGTCTTCCACAGAACTTAACCCTGGACTAGTTCTAGTGTGTTTCTTATATTGTCTTCCAGAGAATTACCCTGGACTAGTTCTAGTGTGTTTCTTATATTGTCTTCCACAGAACTTAACACAGGAGTAGTTGAAATGTGCGTCTTAAATTGTCTTCCACAGAACTTAACCCTGGACTAGTTCTAACTTGTTTCTTATATAACTTCCAGAGAATGTAACCCTCGACTAATTCTAGTGTATTTCTTATATTTTCTTTCACAGAACTTAACCCTGGACTAGTTCTAGTGTGCATCTTGTGTTGTCCTCCAGAGAATGTAACCCTGGACTAGTTCTATTGTGCTTCATATATTGTCTTTCACAGAACTTAACCCTGGACTAGTTCTAGTGTGCTTCTTATATTGTCTTCCACAGAACGTTAACCTGGATTATTCCTAGTGTGCGAATTGTGTTGTCCTCTATAGAATGTAACCCTGGACTAGTTCTAGTGTGCTTCTTATATTCTCGTCCACAGAATTTAGCACTGAACTACTCCTAGTGTGCGTCATGTGCTGTCCTCCAGAGAATGTAACCCTGGACTAGCTCTAGTGTTCTTCTTATACTATCTTCCAGAGAATGTAACCCTGGACAAGCTCTAGTGTGCTTCTTATATACTGTCTTCCAGAGAATGTAACCCTGGACTAGTTCTAGTGTGCATCTTGTGGTGTCTTCCACAGAACTTAACCCTGGACTAGTTTTAGTGTACTTCTTATATTGTCTTCCACAGAACTTAACCCTGGACTAGTTTTAGTGTACTTCTTATATTGTCTTCCACAGAACTTAACCCTGGACTAGTTTTAGTGTACTTCTTATATTGTCTTCCACAGAACTTAACCCTGGACTAGTTTTAGTGTACTTCTTATATTCCAGAGAACTTAACCCTGGACTAGTTCTAGTGTGCTTCTTATATTGTCTTACAGAGAATGGAACCCTGGATTAGCTCTATTGTGCTTCTTTTATTGTCTTACACAGAATGGAACCCTGGATTAGTTCTATTGTGCTTCTTATATTGTCTTCCACAGAAAGTAACCATGTTCTAATTCTCTCTCCCTCTCTCTCTCTCTGAACCTTAAGTGCCCAGGGCACATGGGGCTTCCGCAAGGGTTTTTCACAAATGCCTGTCATGGACTAGTTCTAGTACTTCTTATATTGCCTTCTGGAGAACCTAACCCTGGTCTAGTTCTAGCGTGTGTTTTGTATTTCCACCTCACTCTCACGTGACTTACCATAGACTGGTTTTGGCGCGCGTCTTCTTTTGCTTCAGAGAGCCTACTCTGGACTGGTTCTCTATAATTCTGAGATTTTAGTGTTTCTCATAAATGATGTTTATTATTATTATTATTATTATTATTGATACCAAACTATCTGTTAGATGACTTTGAGAGAAAAGAAATGGCAGGTGACATTAGAACCAACTAGAACTTATCAAAAGAGCTTTTCGGAGCACTAGAGATATGGTCTGAGATACAAAAGGAGCGCCAGTCAGAAAGAGTTCCAGAACCACTGTGCTATATGGACACCAAGTTAACGTTTCGGAACCGCTGTGCTATATCGACAGCAAGTTAATTAAGGGACGCCAGCCAGAAAAAGTTTCGGAACCATTCTGCTACGTCGACACAAAGTTAATGTCCTCCTCACATCAAGACTGGAGGTTTTACAGCGCTGGCTCTCAGGAACGCTCTCGCGTGGTCTGCTGGTCAGATCATTGTTGCAGAAGAAACAGAGGGCTTTTAGTTTGGAGCACTTTTCACTCACACGAGATTTCATCAGTCAGTGACCTGCATGTTTCTGTCATTATCATCATGTTTCTGAAAATTGTACGCCTGCTTATACATCTTATGTATGTTTCTATCTTTAGCGAAAGTTCGGATTCTGTTTTTATTTTTGCGAAATCAGAAGAAACTGAAACAGTTTTCTCTGTACACTAAGAGCAACTTTACCCCATTTGTAATGATGGATAAGTGAGCAACAAAGTTTAAATTCTCCTACATTAGTAATGATGGGTACGTGAGCAACAAAGTGTAAACTCTACTACATTTGTAATGATGGATATGTGAACAAAAAAAGTTTAAATTCTGCTACATTTGTAATGAAGAATATGATAGCAACAAAGTTACGACTCTATCAAATTTGTAATGATGCATATGTGAACAACAAAGTTTAAACTCTACCACATTTATAATGATAGATATAAGAGCAACTCTACCACATTTGGACTGGTGGATGGATATGAGAACACTTTAAACTTTACCACATTTGGATTGATGGATGTGAGGAACGACAAAGTTTAAGGATAGTGACTACATGTAATGTAACGCAATAAATAATCGTGAAAAACAAACAACATGATTCCTTCATTCCTGCCTATATTATAATGAGCACGCATCAATGATCATTATTCTTATATCGAATAAATTTAAATGTTGCATGCTAGGCGGGTATCATGAACTTTCTACTTTCGCCCTCCAAGAACATCTCTCATCATTTTAAAAGGCTGGCTAAAATACAGCTTTTAATGCGGTTATTTTGGTACGGGGTATCGTAATAATAAAATTGCATGACAAACTTCAGAAGAAAATGCAGTAAATCTGGGTACGTGCTGCGCCCCACAATTTTTTTTTCCTCTTGTATGAAATGAGAATGCTCTAAAAGCTGCGCTACTCCGTGTTTAAGACATTATCTCTAACTAGAGAGGATGGCATATCTAGAGAGAAAATGAAAAATCATAATTCAACCGCCGTATCCCCTATTCAAGAATTGACATTTTCATCTCAACCCAAGCCTTTGAAAAAATGCGTGAGGCCAGAAATAAATCATAAATAAACATGGCTATCTGGCCGTTTTTACTGTAAAAATTCATAGTTTTCTGGAGACGCGATCTTTACTTTCCATCATTTAGCGGTTTTCTAGAGGACCGTTATTTAACTCGGATAGCCTCCCTTGGCACGCGCAGCCAGGGAAGTGGTTGTCCGGTCAAGACCGTCATTATACTGGGTTGTCTTTCCTGAAAACTTGAAAGCTGGCGCAGAAGAATAGGGGCTGGGTAGCGAATCAAGGAGGATGGATTGATTGAGTGCCTTTTTTAAAAAAATGGCTAGAGTTGTTTAAATACATGTAGGAGATGTACTCACAATGAATAAACTTAAATCCTGCTTTTTTTTTTTCCCTTTCTCACTTTCATGTACAACTTTTTAAAAATAAATTGTTCTATCTTTTTTTTTTTCCTTTCAATTCACCTCAGTTTTTTTTTTCATCCTGTTTTATTCATTTCCCGCAGAAATCGACATTTTTTTTTTTTAACAGCGTCGTGAAGTTATTTAACACAGACACATTTTTTTTTAACGTCTACAGTCATTTTGTAGTAGAGAAGCTGTGAAAATATGTGATTATAACTGGCTGTTTCTTCAACAAGAATGTTCGCTTTCACCCAGAGTGTTTCCTCTTTCTGTCAGACTTCTTTCTGACTACACCGAGTTTACACGCTGTAGAATCTGCCCAAGTCTACGCGTACTTCAGTTCCTGCATATTCTGTATATGCATTCAAATTTTGTGATTTGTCAGATAATTATCACAACCCCGTATCAAATCCTGCGGTCTGTATCTGTAAATGATATACGTGTGATAATCAGCTCTTTCGATTATATGTGAGTATATTTTATATACGTTGTATTCCAGATGACTTTAGACATATCTCTGTTTGCTTTTTTTTTAAACTGTAATCAGTTTGTAATCCCCTGGACAGCACCAAAAAAAAAAAAACTAATGAAGAATTTATGAGAAGAGCTGGAGAGACAAAAAAACCTTGTCAAAAAGATAAGAGAGAGAGACAATGTACTTTCATAGGACATGCAATGAGAAAATATTATAACAACAGGAAAAATAGAAGGAAGAAGATCAAGAGGAAGACCAAGAGAAATGATACTGGACAGTCTGACGGGATGGTGTGAGAGGAGATCGCCAACTGAGCTGATGGCCTGCATGAAGGATCGTGTACTCTGGAGAAGCATAATAGCCAACGCCAGTCGGCACGGCACCTGATGATAATGATGATGAATCAGTTTGTTCATATTTTTTTGCCGCGCTGCGAGTCTAATGGTCTTTTGTCAGTAACTTCTGGTTCCATTGTTTCCGACACTTGTTATCACCGTACTATGAGACGCCTTTGCAGCTAGATCCCACGTGGGTTACAACGTGACAAAATGTTAACCTCGGAAGCTTGCGGTTCGTGCGCAAAATTTTGTACCCGCGTGCAAATATAATCTTTAAAAGAAATGTTATTTACAGATAAGCGTTGTAAAGTCAGATTACATAATATACTTTACTTTTCATAGAAAACAATTAAAATAAAAAAGAACTCATTTAATGCTGTCATATTTTCCTTCACTGCTACCATAAGCACATAGTGACATGAAAAATAAACTCAAGAGTTTTATTTCTTTTGCGCCGCGTATAAAATTCCGTGCGCAACATGATCTGTGTGCGTGTGTCTGCGAGCGCGCATGCGTGCATGTGCGGTGTGCCGCGCAGCTTAGCAGGAACATTGCTTATAAGTGAAACGGATGACTAACGCGTCTCATAAAGTACATAAGCACGACTGACCATTTTATACTAAATTGTAATAAATACTAAAACGGACTATTCTACAACTTCATATCGTTATTTGTTAGGGCAATTTATTTAATGTTTTAAAAGATCAATGTTTACGATATATTTTAGTACATCTGCGATCGAATTCAAGTGCGTATGAAAACTATCACGAAACAGAGAACTGGAAAATCAAAAGGAGACTTACTGAAAGTGATTTTTTTAAAAGAAATTTCGCATTTCATGGGCATAGAAGATTTTTTAAAAATCAGTTTTGTATGAACTGAAATTAAAAAAGAACAATGAAAAACAAAACAAAACAAAACATTTGAACCAGATAGCTAAAGTACATAGGACATAAGAGAGCTGATTTGGGGAGGTGGGACGCATAATAATACACTAGGCCAATAACAACTGGGGAAAGTATTCCAGATACAAAAGCTGGAAAACAGTGAATTTAAATTAATGGACAAAATCAAGAAATTACCCGAACACAGCTTGTCTAGGCATATAATCACACACATACACATAATTTGAACCCCCCCCCCCCTTTTTTTTTCCTCAAGGGAAAAAAAAAGTGATTTCATTAAGTCAACAAGCACTGAGATACTGGTACAAGATGATAGCGGATATGTCGCGTCTCTAAGCAAAACTTTCACTTGTATTTTATGATTCATGAAAACTTTTTAAAAAATTTGTCAGATCTTTCGTTTTATACCCAGTTTCTTACTTTCTCTTTTTGCTGCTTCTTGTTAGAAATCAGTTAAGAAAAACTGATCTAAACTCAAGATTTAGTCAATTAAATGAACTTAAACTCTATATATGGTAAACTAAAATGAACCTGAACTCAGTATGTGATCAGTAAAATGAACCTAAACTCCAGATATTTTTAGTTATTCCCAGTTTAGTTATTCCAAGTTTTCCAGATACTGTCAATTACAACGAACCTGAAATCTAGGTAAGGTGAATCAAGATATCTTCATCAACACCATCGCCTTTCACTCCCCTGAGAACATAGGCCACGGATAAAGGCCCTCCAGTCATCCCTGTTCTTGGAATTATTCTCTGCTTCCTTCCATGTGCATCTCTTGTCTCTGAGCACTGTCATAATTACAAATAAACAGACTCAAGATATGCTTAATTACAATGAACTTAAATTTAAGATACGAGAAAGTCTGAAAGATAGAGCAGTGAGATAGCTATTTAAACAAAAAAATGAACTGAGTAGAAACTGTGTTCACAAAACTCAAGACATAGGGGCATATGAAAGCACGTGATCAGATTGTTTGAAGGGGCAAGTTAAAAAGCTCATGCGTTTTCTAGCTAAAAAAAAAACAACATTGCGTTTTTTTTTCAAAGCCGTAGCTCCTGGGAGCAGGCTGTTAGAAATACTACAGCCTGTAAAAAAAAAAGTTAGAGCCAGATATCATAATATGGTGGTGGAATTAGCTAGAAAATTCCACTTCGTAGGTCTGTTTTAGGAACTGACGAAAGATGTTCTAGGAAGTGACGAAAGATAGTTTCGCTCGAATACACAGGGAGGGTGCCGCACATAAAACTAATCCTGGACACAAAATACAGTTTTTTGCTTTGTAATAATGTACTGTACATCTAAGCTACATCTGGTATGGTAAACAAAACGATATTTGTAACTTTAAAAGGTTTTAACAATTTTCGGTTTTATTTGCGCCACCCTGTACATCCCTGCCAGAACCTCAGCTTCCGCTTTAAGAGATAATAATAGTCACTAAAGTAGCAATAACGAATTCATCCACAGCATACGTGAGTAGCGAAGTAACTAGTGTTATTGTCTTTCACTACGAGGTCCATGGTGCGAATCAGGCCTAAAAAGGACGATTCGGGAACCAGTTTTCCTTCGTTTTCTTTTTCTTCTTCTTCTTCTTCTTCTATCTCCCTGGGACTGCGAGCTGATATTCTTTGAAGCAACTCATTGAATGTGTGGAGGCACAACATCGTGTCGGCTTGGAGCTGGTTACGGGGTTATAGCACAGCTAAAAAGCCGAGGCTGCGCAGTACTTCTGTAGCAAACCCCACCACTATGGGGACTTTGATTATCTTTGCCTCGTTAGCCAGGCTAAGCCTGTTACTGGGGGTACCAACGAAGATGTAGGATACGGGCCTGATTAGCTATGGCTCGCCAGTCCCGACGGTAATCAGCATCTAGCGCCTTAAGAAGCTGTGGGAGGAGAGGCAGCCATGAGTGACGCTGACCATGTGAACCAATCATGTGCGGACTGATAAAGATAGATATGGGCACTAATATCATATCTTCTAGGGACCACAGCGGCATGATAAAAGTCTGCTTTTAAAATTATTTTTTACTGTTACGTTTTTTTAAAAACTAAATACAGGAACATTTGCTTTACACAGCTAGAAGGAGGCTATGGTCGACAGGAAAGTGATTGAAAGATACAGCAGAACATGCTGCAATGTAACAAAACTGATAAGTATTTAACAAAAAAAAGATAAAATTCCCATTTCCACGCCGTTAAGGCATACTGGGGATACGGTGTTAGGTCCGTATTTCCACGACCTTCCACACAGGAAAGTCTGATGTGGTCAGTAAAACAGTCCAGCCGAATTTACCTTCCAAGACTTCTCTGGGTACCCCATTTTTAGAGGCTAGGAGGACCCTCGGAGCCTTTTTGGTGTGCTGATACCAGGACAAATTCCCCTCTGCTGGGACTTGAACCTGGTACCATCGGATCAGTAGACCCAGTAGACCCAACCAGGCCGCCCTAACTAGACAGGAATTAGATATTTCACAGAATATATATATATATATATATATATATATATATATATATATATATATATATATATCCTGGAATTCAGTCTAGTTTAACTACTTCGAGCTCCAGCAAACAAAAAGCAAATTGGTCATTCTTACTCATGTAGATAAGACAGCTTAGTTTGGTGTACAGCTCTTGCAGAATGGAAATGGCTAATCTTGAAAGATGGCCTCACAGTTTGTTTCACGTTATTAAATTTTGAGTAATTCTTCTGGTTGGGACATGTGCTCCGAGTGACTGACAACTCACTACCAAAAATAGCACTAAGACAACACCACAGGGGAAGAGAAGTAAGGGTAGACCAAAAGAGACATGGAGAAGAACAACAGAAAGGATGTTGAGCAATAGAGGGCCCACCTGGGCAAGAGCAGAAAAAAAGGCAAAGGACAGGCATTTGAGGAAAACCCTTGCGGAAGCCCCATGTGCCCTGGGCACTTAAGGTTCAGAGAGAGAGAGAGGAGAGAGAGAGAGAAAGAGAGAGAGAGAGAGATTCTTCTGCTTTAATGACCGTTCTGGTCTGCTTTGTCGAGCTACTGGTTTCTGGTGTCTGTGTCACTAGCACGAACCAGTGGTTGCGAATGAGTGCAGTCGGTAATACTATGGTGCCAAGGAAAAAAAAAACTGAACCTATCTCTGTCCATTCTTTATATTCTGTAAGCTAAAACGTAAGTTTCTCTGCGCTGAAAATGTTACAGAAATAAGCTAGGTTCAAAGCAAGCACTGAAATATATGATGCAAGACAACATCTGTTTCAAGATTCATTTCCCAGCTGTCATATACATCACAATTTTCTGTTCTACATCTTTTGTCTCATTTTGCTTCCTTTTTATATTATTGTACATGAGCGCCTGAAAATGCGTCTGTGTTATAATTAACGCAGATTTATTTGGGTTTTTACAACAGAGAGCAGATGTGTATGAAGTTTTATAACAGATACTAGATGCGTTTGAAGTTTTCTAACAAATGCTAGATGTGTATGCAGTCTTATAACAGATGCTAGATTTGTATGAAGTTTTATCTAGATTTGTAAGAAGTTTTATAAAGATGCTAGATGTGTATGAAGTTTTATAACAGATACTAGATGTGTATAACAAAGAGTAGGTGTACGCATGATGTTATACAAAAGATTTATGAAAGATAAAAGATTTGTTACTTGGTAGCAGTAATACATAAGAAAAATAACAGATAAACCTTGAACTTTTGCTATCTTAACTCTGTCACTAGCAAACGCACTTATAAATTGCCTATATCTATATTTTTGTTTATATCTTATCTTATCTTATATCTTATATCCTTCCCGTGCCGTTAGACGTCACATAGGGCTCGCAAAGTAGTTCGCCAATTTTTCCTGTCTTCGGCGAGTCTTTCAACCTCATCAAAGGATTTTATGCCTGTTAACTTGGCCTCTCTTAATAAGGAAAAGAATGTGATAGGTCACAGGTAGTTACTCGTATTTTTTTTTCAAATAATTCCTGGAAAACCTTTTAATGGCTGACCGTAGTGAAAGAGCTGATGTAGCAGTCGATCACTTTAAGTATGACCACTATTTATTTAGAATTCTAGGGAGTTTTCTTGGTATTATAAATGAGATTATCGTCTCAGTCCTTTGATAAATTATGATGATCTGAAGTGATGGTCACCAACTCTGACTAGACATTTTATTTGCACTTGTGAATAGAGCTAATTGCTCTATTTTACACTTTAGCAAAATACTCTATTTTACGCTTTAGCTAATTGCTCTATTTTACAATTTAGCTAATTGCTCTATTTTGCACTTTAGTTAATTGCTCCATTTTATACTTTAACTAATTGCTCTATGTCCCTAATACATTTTTTAAGGTCTTTGCTTTCCTTTGCTTCCTTCCATGACTCCTCTCTCTCTCTCTCTCTCTCTCTCTCTTCTCTTCTCTTCTCTTCTCTTCTCTCCCCTCTGAAATGCTTAATGTTGGTCTATGATTACAATGTAACGTTTACTTCATGTTTAAGTCATTTTCCCCGCATTATCTTGAGTTGTCTACATAATACCAAGACCGTGGGGGGGGGGGGGGGTCCTCTCTTATTTCTGAAACAGTTAATTGCTTGACTGAACGCTACGAGTATTTCCATTCCCTGTTTCGGAGACATAGCAGATTTCTCAACCAAGCAGCAAACGGGGTGATCAGTCCTTGTATTCCAGTTGTTACATCAGTTCTGTTTATAACTAGATATAACGTTATGTCATTCCCGAAAGTTTCCTCATTTTTTCATATTTTGGCCCAGACAAGTAAATTCCCAATCAAGTCAAGCATCCCAGTAAACAACGTTTGCTTCTTTCATTGTTCGAACTAAATAGAAGATCTTGTTTGCTCCTTTGGTTTAGCAAAAGTTTTAGAGACCTCTTGTTTATCTGAAATAGAAAAAATAAAGTGTGAACAGCGGGATATCTCTACTTCGCGACGAAAGTGAAAAAAAAAAAAGACTCCTTCTTCTCATAATCACAACCACGATAGACTGAAACGATAGCTATGCAGGTTGTCTGAGTCGTGCTATTTTGCAATGGCGACTGCATGAATCTGAGGTCTGTTAATTCGGATTTTCCCACCATCTAATATTTTGTAAACCTTTGCATTAGAACTGCTCCTTTTCAGTTCTTCTCAGTTGCCCCGTACTATGCAAAGTTTGAGAACTGTCTATATAAATATAAATGAAGTGAATCTGGGGACAGTTAGGGCATGGAATGCTAAGTTAGCTTGAAATATCGGCCAAGTGCTTCTCCCATCCTCTCCCTTTCCCACCACCACTCCAGATTATAGTTTAAGATTATAACAGCACAGAGTAGCTCTCACAGAACTAACCAGTGCTATAATTTATATGGCTCAGTGACATCAAAGTTTCTGTTGAATGTCAAAACGTTCAAACTATTACATGCCCTACCTAAAGCTATGAAAACAGCAATTGTTGACGGTGACTACAATGTACCATCTCTGATCCACACATTAGGTCCCAGGAACAGCCCATAACGTTAATTTTACACAGCGGTTATATAATCTCCATTCATTTTGTTGTTGTTGTTGTTGTTGTTGTTGGTGGTGGTGGTGGTCTCTTTGACTTTGCTTCCTCTGTGTTATCTTGCTGGATCTGTTGCTGTTCTTTAATGTTACTCAAAACAGTTATGCGGCCTACAAACTCTTCTCATGCCTACAATACCTTCTTCTTCTCTTTCTTCTTTTTCTTCGTCTTCGTCATGTGTGAAATATCTATATACTTGTATGTAAGGCGACTTCTGAGAAAGTTAAAGCATGGAGCGTGTAGTCTGGGAAACGCTCCGTGTTTTCTCCCACACGAACTCCAGATTTTGTTGTTATTTTTATTTATCGTCATCACCATCATCATTATCATCATTATCATCATCATCATCACCGAAAGGAAGAAAGAAAGGCTACGAGAAAAATACCTTAGTGGACTTACCAAGTAGAATGGGAATAGAAAAGCATCAGAATTAATTAGCAGCACTCAAGGACCGCACGAGATGAAGAGACATGATCGCCAACGTTATCTGGCACAGCAAATAATAATAATAATAATAATAATATTAATAATAATAATTCTTTGTTGCGTCTATTACTGAACTATTACTTGAAAACATAAAATAATATGTTGTATATTTCACTTATACGAGGGTTGATTGATAAATTCCCGGAGTAAGGTACAAATACTTGAAACACACAGGTGATATTAGGTGCATTTGTAGATCAGGTTAATGTAAGATTAAACACAAAGTTTCAGGAAATCAACTACAACCAATTTTTTTACAGCCTGCTAAAGTGGTAAGTGGTGGAAGAAATTGAGAAAATGGATAACATTTCTCTTCGAGCAGTCATTCGCTACCTCCGCATCAAAGGATTATCATCGAAGGAGATCCATGAGGATATGGTAGAGACTCTAGGGCAGAATGCCCCTTCTTACACCACAGTGAAGAAATGGGCAGCTCATTTCAAACTTGGGAGGGAGAGTCTGGAAGATGGTCCCCGTCCTGGAAGACCAAAAACGGTAGCCACCGATGAAACCACCAGCAGAGTTCATGACATGATAATGGAGGATCGACGACTAACTGAGCGGTACATTGCTACTGAGTTGGGCATCATCCAGGAACGTGTTCATGCCATTATTCACAATGATCTTCAAATGACAAAGGTCTCTGCTCGATGGATCCCGAAACTTCTTGGAGCTGACCACAAACGACAGCGTCTCAACATGTCAAGAGACAATCTTGGCAATTTTTCTGCAGATCCTGAAAAGTTTCTTCAGCAATTTGTGACAATAGATGAGACTTCGGTTCATCATTTTCAACCAGAAACCAAAGAGCAGTCAAAGCAGTGAAAACATCATAGATCCCCAGCTCCAAAGAAAGCAAGGGTGGTTTTGTCTGCAGGCAAAGTAATGGCTTCCATCTTTTGGGATTTAGAAGGTGTGCTATTGGTAGACTATCTTCAAAAGGGCAGAACGGTCATCAACATCATCATCATGTGCCGTGCCGACTGGCGTTGGCTATTATGCTTCTCCAGAGTATCCGATCCTTCATGCAGGCCATCAGCTCAGTTGCTGATCTCCTCTCACACCATCCCGTCAGACTGTCCAGTATCATTTCTCTTGGTCTTCCTCTTGATCTTCTTCCTTCTATTTTTCCTGTTGTTATAATATTTTCAATGCCCCCTCTTCTCATTGCATGTCCTATGAAAGTACATTGTCTCTCTCTTATCTTTTTGACAAGGTTTTTTGTCTCTCCAGCTCTTCTCCTACATTCTTCATTAGTTATTTTTGCTGTCCAGGGGATTCGCAACATTCTTCTAATAAACCACAGAACGGTCACCGGGGCCTATTTCGCTAATCTTGTGAAGCAACTGAGGGTCAAATTGAAGGAAAAGGATTGAGAGAAATTGACGAGAGGAGTCATCTTTCAGCAAGAGAATGCTCCAGTTCACATGTCGGCGGTGGCAATGGCTGCCATTCATGAATGCGGCTTCCAGTTTCTTGAACATCCTCCTTATTCCCCAGATTTGGCGCCTTCGGACTATTACTTGTTTACCAAACTCATAAAGGAGCTCAGTGGTCGCAAATTTGCTTCAGATGATGACATCATTAATGCTGTAGGCCACTTTCTACTGGCACAAGATGCTGACTTTTACAAAGAAGGGATCCGTATGCTCCAGGATCGCTAGACTATGTGCATAAACTTGCAAGGGGATTGTGTTGAGAAATAACCCCAAAAAGTTCTCAACAAGTAATCCGGTGTACCTTAGGCCGCGAACTTATCAGTCACCCCTCTTATACAATATTGTTCAATTCATGAATGAGTCGTTATAGGTATTAGTTCTTGATTTAATACTTATTATTGTTCTTTATGCTTTTTAACACTTATATTAACACTTGTACTTATTTATTTTTTTTACTTGTGCATAAATCTATTATTAAAGTGATGTTGAATGAATGCGTAAGGATGAAAGCTGAGTGAGCTGAATGACAGCCATGAATATATATATATATATATATATATATATATATATTACGTCTTTCATCATCCCATGCTGCTAAACGTCACATAGGGCTCTCATGGTAATGTGGACGATACACGCTTGGATCGAAATGTGTACGGCCTTGAACCAAAGTGTCATAGTCCATATGATTTTGTAGTTGGTTTCGGGAGGTGGGATATATATATATATATATACATTGAAACACTGGCCTGCATCAGATTAGATCGAGGCTATGGCCAGCGATGTAGTTTCCTCGTTGAGTTTATATTATTATGCGTGTTTGCTATATTCTGCCGATCCCACCTCATGTAGTGTAGGTTATGTAGTTGTGAGTTACGCTGCGTTGTGAGGTTTTTGTATTTACGTATCAATATGGAAATTCTGCGTATAATATCAGTGTGATTTATCGGTATATTGGATGGGCAACATGTATGATTCGTTTATTATGCTTTTAATAGACTGTTCGTGTGCTGCAGAAGCACATTTATACAGAGGTGTGTCATGGCAGAGAGGTAGCTGCGGGGGATATGTGGTATTCCATATTAGATTCGTAGTGTAGGCTACGTGTAGAGGCAAGAGAACCCGAGACCACAGGTCCATCAAGTTTCAATAGTCAACATAATACGTCACTATCATATGATACTTAATGATGCTTAATTACCCTGCATTGCGCTGCCATTGTTCATCAAATTGCTTTTCTATTATCGGTGATTGCTTGAAGTATTTTGCTTGCATTGACATTTTTCACTCAATTGTTTTTCTATCATTGAAGTATTTTGCATTGCATTGATCTTGTTCATCCAATTGTCCGTCCATTATGATGACACTTGTGCTGACGTCATGCTGATGTCAGTATCAGTTGTATGTGCTCTTGTGGCATATAGTGAAATTAAAAAATACAAGTACTGTGTCCGTAATTTCAGACTTGGTGATTTGTACTGCATGTCAATGTAAAGTAAGAGAACAAATTTTGTAGGATTAGACCTCGAAAAAATCTAATCTAGTGCTAGTTGGCTAAGTCGATAGTACGCTGTTCTCTCGTGGCTAGGCGGCTGCTCGTCTTACCGGAGTCCGTGTTCGAATCCCAGGTAATTCTCTTGTGATTTTTCTTTCTCTCACGTCTCACTAAAGTGCTTTGTCTACGATTTTTTCCAGGTCTAATCCTACAAAACTGTGTTCTCTTACTTTACCGTACCAAAGCCTCGTAGTTTCCTATTTATTAAAAAAAAAATGCATGTCAGTGTACTGTTGTGGTGATTAAATGCTTAGGATTTATGCATAAGTACCATACAGTATACCAGGGAGGGTGGAAACCTGGTTTCAGAAGATATTCCTCCCACTAGCTGCAAATGTAAACTTGCACCAAACAGGTTTTACAGTAGTTCGCCAAGTTTTCCTGTTTTCGGCGAGCTTTTCAACCTAATCAAGGGATTTTATGCCTAGCCGGCTTCCACGTCGATACGATGATGTACCTCAGAATCTTCGCGGCATCGACTGCAAAGAACAATATATATGTTCTTTATATATATATATATATATATATAAAACACTGCAATTATCTGTTGTAACCATTATATTTATTTTTTCCCGTAAGTTTACTGCGCTAATCTTGTGTTTATTTATGTGCGGAATATAAATTATAAACATTGTATTCTGACGGCAGATAGAGAAGCACGCAATGTTACTTTAGAGGAGATAAAGTGATCAATGTAAATGATGTGGTCAGTCCTTTGGTGTGCTCCGACCGAGGGAGATGCTGGTTAACAAAGCCGGCCAGAAAATGTGAGCGAACTTAATCGTATAGAAAAGATTCTGCGTATGCGGTTTTAGTAACGGCTGGTTTGTGTATGTTGCCATCAGACGTTAACAAGGACGGAAATAAAATAGTAAAGAAATCTGAATACTGAGTAGTAAATTTAGAGAAACTTGGGTGGTTCTTTGCCTGGAAAGATTACTTTTCCTCTCCTTCAGCGTCACTGGAACTGCGAATTGTTGTACTGTCGATGTTGGGATGCAAGATGTTGCGGTGCAGGATGGTGGGGTCAGGATGTTGGGGTGCAAGATGGAGGGATGCAGGATGTTGGGGTGCAGATGTTGGGGTGCAGATGTTGAGGTGCAGATGTTGGGGTACAGATGGTGGGGTGCAGGAGTTGGGGTACAGATGTTGGGGTGCAGATGTTGAGGTACAGATGTTGAGGTGCAGATGTTGGGGTACAGATGTTGGAGCGCAGGTGTTGGGGTACATATGTTGGTGTGCAGATGCTGGGGTGCAGATGTTGGGTCACAGCATCGTGTCAGCTTGTAAGTAGGTCATGACAACTATTTTTTTCAGTCAACAGCTGGAGCTTACAACCGGGGAGGGCGGGGGTTGTTCAGTACTACTTCAGCAGACCCCACCACCTTGGGGATTATGGCGATCCCTGCCCCGTTAGCCAGACAAGTCCTATTACTGGGAGTTACAAACAGGGGAGGTGGGACAGGGTCTTCGCCCTCGCCTGAAAAAAAAAAGAAAATTAAACATTAGGAAAAAAAAACATTGAAACAAACAATATTTTATACAATGACAGTCGAGGTGGGAGAGACAAGGAATTCATTTTGATAAAACAGAGAGGCCAAAACAAACAAACAAACAAGCACTGAAAATCAAACTTTTGAAAAAACTATAAGGAAAAAAGAGCAAGAGGAAGACAACGGTACATATGGTGGGACAAAAATCAACCCTGTTAGATGTTGGGGGGGATAAAACAAAGAGATCCATCTGAAGCATGATGATGATGATGATGATGAATACCGGCTGACGCACCACTGTGTATCTTATCTAAAGCGTAGACCGTTCCCAGACGTCTGTAAAGAAAAAACAAAGCCCATGTTTATTTCTAAGGATCCCATTAGAGCTCGTACTATCGCTTCTGTAAATATAGCAGAAAATAAATTGTCTCCAGCCGACAGAAGGTATCGGTCAGCACACGAGCCATTATGCAAATGATGTTGTCTATAACAAAGAAATGAGCCTGTTCCTGGCCACTTATTAACTCGGGTTTCTCTTCACTTGACCGTCATATTTTAAAAACCGATCGATTCTTCCCCATTCCGGTCCAAGCCATATTATTATTCCGCCCAGCTACCCCCCTCCCCCCCCACGATCAATTTCTGACCCCCCCCCTCCCCACTCTTACCCCAATCACAAAACTTTCGCCCCCCCCTCTCTCTCCCCCCACTACCCCTCAGACGTTAACATATCCTCCCTCCACCTCGCTGTCCCTTCGAGCAAAGCTAGATTTATGCCTATGACTGGAGTCCTACACAAAAGCCAGATCGAAACCCTCGGCCCTAAAATAAATTGCAATATTAATGGTAATAATAAAATTTACGGATCTCAATCACGGAAATGTTGCCATGGTTACAGTGTCAATTAGAATTGAAGGAGTTGAACTAGGAGGCATATTGTGTTTGTTCGTTGTATGAACTGGACGTAGGACATAGAGAAGCCGCGCCAGTTTTGGTTCAGATTTAAGATAAAAGATAGGGGGCAGCTGTGTGTGTGGGGGAAAAAAAAAAAAAATGGGTAGGAGCCGGTAATTATCATACTGACCAGTCCACAGTGGGGGGAGGGGAGGGGAGCCAGTTATTCTCTCGGTTAATGGAGAACGTAGGGATAGATACGTTTTGATGTGGGTGTGATATGGGTGAGCGTATGCTTTGATGTTGATGAAATATGAATGAGTAGAAACTTTGGAGTGGGTGTAAATATGAATGAGAAGATGTGTTGAAGCGTGGATGCGGTACGGATAGGTGGATAAAGTGATGTGATACGGATAACTGGATAAAGCGATGTAATACGGATAGGTGGATAAAGCGACGTGAATGTCAAATGGTTAGTAGATATGTTGATATGGGTGTAACATGAAGGGTTTAGATACTTTGGTGTGGATGTAACATGAATGAGGTGATATTTTGATGTTGGTATAATATGAACGAGTTAACACTTTGATGTGAGTATGATATGAACGAGTTGATATTTTGATGTTGGTATAATATGAACGAGTTAACACTTTGATGTGAGTATGATATGAACGAGTTGATATTTTGATATTGGTATAATACGAACGAGTTAACACTTTGATATGAGTATGATATGAACGAGTTGATATTTTGATGTGAATAGATGATGAATGAGTGGGTACTGCAATGTAGCATGCAGATAGCTTTGATGTAGATTTAACATGCTTAACTGGCCAGAGTCACGATGACTCAGAAAGAGTCACAGACGCCAGCCGACAAGGCGGGATGGAAATGCAAATTAGTCGAGCAAGAAAATGTCAGAAATCATGATAATAAGCTCGCGGTCATGAATCTAGCTACAGCAATAGGCAGAGATCTATCTATGAATCTAGCCATAGCAGTCATCTCCATTTCTTGACTTCGATATACGACTGAGTCTTTCTAAACATGACAGAACATGCCTGGCAGAAGGAAATGTAAATTTAATAATAAAAACCACTTTCTTGATTATGAGAAACCCCAGAACTGGCGACTGCTAAACCCCAGCACTGGCGACTGTTAAACCCCAGCACTGGTGACTGTTAAAACCCAGCACATGTGACGGTTAAACCTTAGCACTGACGGCTGTTAAACTCCAGCACAATCGACTGTTAAACCCCAGCACTGACGGCTGTTAAACCCCAGCACTGGTGACTATTAAACCCCAGCACAGGCGACTGTTAAACCCCAGCACAGGCGACTGTTAAACTCCAGCACTGGCGACTGTTAAACCCCAGCACTGGCGACTGTTAAACCCCAGCACCGGCGACTGTTAAACCTCAGCAGTGACGGCTGTTAAACCCCAGCACTGGCGACTGTTAAACCCCAGCACAGGCTACTGTTAAACCCCAGCACAGGCGATTGTTAAACTCCAGCACTGGCGACTGTTAAACCCAGCACTGGCGACTGTTAAACCCCTGAACTGGCGACTGTTAAACCTCAGCACTGGCGACTGTTAAACCCCAGCACTGGCGACTGTTAAACCCCAGCACTGGCGACTGTTCTATGAGGACGCAATCCCAATTTCTTCCTCTTCTTTCCCAGCTCTCCCTCACCCCCCCTTCACAAACACACACACACACACATACAGTCTTTCTGCTTTTGCTAAAAAAAACCTTTCAATTCCTGTCTAAAATATCTCTCACGTTTTCTTTTTATTTCAAGTAAATTTCTTTAATAAGCTATATTTTGAATTGTCTGCTGGCTTGCGGGCTGCCAGGGCAAAGGGGAGAGAGAGAGGGGGGGGAGAGAGAGAAGGAGAGAGAGAGGAAGAGGGCGGTAGGCAGGGAGGGAAAGAGAGGGGGAGGGTGTAGAGTGAGAGAAAAGGGTTTTTTTAATATAAAAATGTGGAACAAAGAGGAAAAACATTTTAACAGGGTAGGAGGATGACAGACAGACAGACAGACAGACAGACAGACAGATAGATAGATAGATAGATAGATAGATAGATAGATAGATAGATAGATAGATAGATAGATAGATAGATAGATAGATAGATAGATAGATAGATTATTTGCATAATATATAGATTATCTGTATTCTCAAGAGACACAGGATTAGAATGAGTAAGCAAAGATATTTCTCATTGTGCGTGTGTTGCGAAGGCTTCAATAAAATATTTTTTTTCCTTCAAGAGTTGACACAGAACAGTTGTAAAACATTTGGAAGAAAGGGGAGGTAATATGAATAGAGTTGAAAATAATAATAAAATCCTTTATTACTGTATACCCGTATTGCTTTTCCTATATCCCGATTGCCTTTTCTTTATCCCAATTGCCTTTTATATGTTCCAACTCACTTCTGTTCGTCCCAATTGCTTTTGTTTTTTTTTATTCCGATTGCCTTTTATTTGTCCCGATTGCCCTTTGTTTGTCCCGATTGCCATTTGTATGTCCTGATTTCCTTCTGTTTATGTGGACCGCCTTTTGTATATCTCGACTGCCTTTTATTTGTCCCGATTGCCCTTTGTTTGTCCCGAGTGCCTTTTGTATGTCCTGATTTCCTTCTGTTTATGTGGATTGCCTTTTGTATATCTCAACTGCTTTTTGTTTGTCCCGATTGCCTTTTCCATATCTTGATTGCCTTTTATTTGTGTCGAGTGCCTTTTGTATATTCCGATTTGACTTCTGTTTTTCCCGATTGCCTTTTGTATGTTCCTATAGCCTTTCATAATAGTCAGATGCCCTGTGTATTTTTCATCTGGATAGAATTAAATATATCCCGATATTCTTTTGTATGAATCTTTTAAACTTATGTCTATAAATGAGATGTAATATAATACTTCGAAGAAGAAAAAAAAAGGTAATTAAAATAATAAAAATAACATCAATGAACAGAGGCACTGGGGTAGAATCTAGAAATAGAAGTAAGAACATCTGGGGTATATAGTAACAGAAATAGAGCAATTATGGAACTTCCATTTCTTCTTTCCTGATGATCAGTGAAGATCACATTAGACCATCTAGTGAAACTCTTCGAGAGGAACTTTGGAATCAAACTGTTGATAATAGCCACGAACCACAAGTTATCCTCGAAGCATTATCATGTAGCCCATATTAAACTGGAATAAAGTGCCATCCATTGATTGAAAACAGTTAAAGGTTGATAGTACTGAGATGTTAAATAGAAGGCTGTATTCTGTAAATTAGATGTAACTGAATATGTGATCTTTGCATGTGCAAAGTTTGGGTACCGCTGATTTGAATTTAATGGTGAAATAAAGCATGTTTGTATGTAATACAACGTAAGAATATGTGAATGCGAATTTTAAGTTATTTGGGTGTGGAGGTGGGGTAGGGGAGGGAAAGATTAAAGATGAAGAGGGAATACTGTAATTTTATGAGATGTTAATGATATAGGTGCGGGCATGGATACTGTAAAAAGAAGTTGCGGGAGGGAAGGAATTCTACAAGGTCCGACAATTAAGTAATGAGACTAATTAAATTTAAAAAAGAAAATAAACAACAGTTGACGATATAATCTGTATTTTATTCAAAGTAACCCCCGTTTGCATTGATATAGCGAGTGGCACGATCTAACAAACACTGGAATGACCTCTGCAGTTCTTCTGTTGTTATGGCCCTTAAACTCGATGTTACGGCCCTTTGGATGCGACAGATACAAGAATTGACTGCAGTAAAACTGGTTTAAATGATAAAGTTAGATAGAGGTGTATGTGTAGTTTTACAAAGTGGCAGAAGGAGTTAGTAAAGTGAGAAAAAACGAATAGAAAGTATGAGAATGTATAAATGAAAAACATACAACATCCGATATTTCGGCGTGAGCCTTTTTCGAGGATTACATGCACAACGAGACAAAAACACATAACTAAACGAAGAACTTATCTTAATATTATATTAAGATATCCCTTGTATCTGTCGCATCCAAAGGAACGTAACATCGAGTTTAAGGCCCATACCAACAGAAGAAATAACTAAACGAAGAACTTATCTTAATATTATATTAGATAAGTTCTTCTTTTAGTTATTTGTTTTTGTCTCGTTGTGCATGTAATCCTCAAAAAAGGCTCACGCCGAAATATCGAATGTTGTATGTTTTTCATTTATACATTCTCATACTTTCTATTCGTTTTTTCTCACTTTACGGCCCTTTGGATGTCATCAGTATGGTCAAAAAAGCGTCCTTTCAATGTAACTTTAATTTTGGGAATAGAAAATAATGGCAGGGAGACAAATCTGGGAAACAGTGTGGATGGTTGGGAACACACACTTGTTTTGGGGCCAAAAATTCCTGTACAACTACCGCCCGGTGAGTCGGTGCATTATCATGAAGAAGGAAAAAACTGCCAGGTGTTGAATACTCGGGTCGGACTCGGAGAATCATTTTCAATAGGCGTTTCAAAATACTTAAATAAACTTTGGCAGTACAGTCTTCCCTTTGGAATAAATTCTTTGTGAATAACTCCTTTGCTGTCGTAGAAGCACACCAACATTGTCTTCACTTTCGGTTTTTGAATACGAATTTTTTGGCCTTTTGGTGATGATGATGACTTCCACTGAGCACTTTGGTGTTTAGTTGTGGGATCATAATGGAAAATCCATGTTTCATCCTCTGCAACAATCAAATTTAAGAAATGTTTACTTCTGCAACACGTTTTGATGATGTCTTTTGCGTACTCAACACGTTGATGTTTTTGGTCATCAGACAACGAATGTGGTAGAAACCAGCAAGCAACTTTTTTCTTGCCCAAATCTTCCACTAAAATTTTACGAATGGTCTCTCGGGTAACACTAAATTCATCTGCCATCATCCTCACAGTCAAATAACGATTTTCTTGTATCCGTTCTCTGACTTTTACAATGAGTTCCTCATTACGAACAGAAATTGGGCGTCCGTGTATTGTTGCATTTCTAATCGTTTCCACACCACTTTTCAGTTGTGAATACCACCTAAATATCTGTGCACAAGATAAACAATTATCCTCATAAACTTGTCGCAGCAATTCAACTGTCTCAATGACACTTTTTCAGAGTTTTAAGCAGAATTTAATGTTAGCATTTTGCGCCATGAAATAGATTACGTAACACTGCACCTCTGACTAGGTCAACAAAATGGCGGCTTGTTTTGTCGTCTGCTTATCTGGCGACGATGAAAAGTTGCCAGATCTAAAATGAAGGCTGCCTCTTTGGATTCCATGCTTTACTTCATAGATGGCATTTTTGTCTTGGCCATATTAGAATCAGTCTCATTACTTAATTGTCGGACCTTGTATAAAATAGATGAGGCGGGTGGTGGGGATAGAGATAATGTAATTAGATGTGATGAGTGAGTAGGGGTAGAGATGCTGTAATTAGATGTGATAAGTGAGTAGGGGTACAGATGCTGTAATTAGATGTGATGAGTGAGTAGGGATAGAGATGCTGTAATTAGATGTGATGAGTGAGTAGGGGTAGAGATACTGTAATTAGATGTGATGAGTGGTTGGGAGTAGAGATAATATAATTAGATTAGATGGTTGGGTGGGGGTAGAGATTATGTAATTAGATGAGATAGGTGGGTTAGGGTAAAGATAATATAATTAGAAGAAATGGATGGTGAAGGTAAAGATATTCTAATTAGATGAGATGGTGGGTGGGGTTATACTGTAATTAAATGAGATGGTGGGTGGGGTTATACTGTAATTAGATGAGATAGGTAGGTGGCGGTGAATATGTTATTAGATGAGTAGATGAGGGTAATACTGTAATTAGATGAGATGTGTGGGTGGAGGTAATGCTGTAATTGGATTAGATTGTTTACAGGTATGACATTTGTCTATGCCTATTACAATACAATAATATGATGAGAGAAAGAGTATGCCAACGTAAACGATGATGATGATGATGATGATGATGATGATGATGATGATGTGCATGCTTGTGTGTTGTATAAAGTCGCAATACGGTACTGCAACTAATGTCTGTGTGCGCGGCACGAAGTTACAATCTCTCTCTCTCTCTCTCTCTCTGAACCTTAAGTGCCCAGGGCACATGGGGCTTCCGCAAGGGTTTTCCACAAATGCCTGTCTTTCGCCTTTTTTTCTGCTCTTGCCCAGGTGAGCCCTCTATTGCTCAACATCCTTTCTGTTGTTCTTCTCCATGTCTCTTTTGGTCTACCCTTACTTCTGCTCCCCTGTGGTGTCCATCTTAGTGCTATTTTTGGTAGTGAGTTGTCAGTCATTCGGAGCACATGTCCCAACCATCGCCATCGTCTTTCCTCAATAATTGTTGTGAAATTACAATACCTTACTGAAAATCTACCGGAGAGAGCTATAAAATATTCCTAGAAAAAAAATGCATTGTTTTTATGTGCATTTCATCAGGTGAACAATAGTATCTTTCTTCTACAATCTTGTACCCCTTTTCCATAAAAATGTGCTGGTCTTGATTGTACCTTTGCTTTGAGTGTCAGGACAAAAGGTTCAAATGTTAATAATTCTTTCAATGTTTTGTCTTCCTGATTTTGTTCTTTGTCTAATTTATGAGTTTCTCTTCTGTTATCTTTTCTCCTCTACGTCGTCTTGCTCTAAAACTTTGATTCGTGTCGAGAACCCCTAGGATCCACCAAAGGTCATGCTGGGGTCCGCGTGACAAGTGTAGCTGCGTTGGGATGCTAGAAATGGTTTGATGGTTGCCTCTGGGTGGTCCGCAGACATTTATCATCGGCTTCATGAATCCACAACTTGTAAAAGGTTGGGAACCACAAATCTGAAATATTCATCCATCTTATCCTGTGACCTCAATAATTTTTTCCTGCATATTGTTGATAGCGGACAGAAACCTGCATAATGCTTTATTCCCCCCTTGTTATCGAAAAATACTCTATTTTCTTCATAATATCTTTCCTTCGATCGCCAGTTTTTCACAGTAATTTTTCAACCTTTGTTTCGGTTTTCAGTATTCATGAATTTGTTCTGGAAAGCTGATTTTTCCCCCTCTTCTCTATGTGGTCTGTGATGACAAGATTTCAGTTCTCAAGCCACAGCAGAATGATGTGAGTTAGTTCGTGTTCTGAAATAGTTTTTGTTTCATATTTATGAGAGATTTACAAAGACTTAAACGCTGTTGAAAACTAGTTATGACTGGTGATTGGCAAATGGTTGTGTTCTTACCTCATTCTTTTCTGTAACCTTTATGGGCCAGTGTTTCCAATCTGGCAGTGTTCAAATGATGGTGGCATGGGACTCGATCTCTGAACAACAATTGAAGATAAAAATTATTGCAAGATTTTCCTCAGCCGATCCGTTCCTACTCACGGAAAAAACGTAATTGTGCAGTGGTGTCAAGCGCACCAATCACATTGTCATGAGCGAAATGAAATCAAATTTGGCACGAAGTTTTGTCTAAGTGTTGTCCACTTCCCAGTGCTGCACGAAGTTGATCGCACTATTCATGGGGAGATAACCACAGCTCCTGTGAAATCACGTGCAGTGATCCATGGTTGGTTACTGACCACGGATAAAATGAGAGTAAGTGTGTAATTCTGTTCTCAGAGATCTCTTCGCGTAATCGTTGAAGAAAGGAGTAGTGGAATTCCAACACAAACATTTTTTTTCATCATGTCAAGATTGAACGAACATCAGCGAACATCAAGCTGTTGGGTTGTTAATTGCTGGAGCAACAGTAACAGCAGTATCTCAACATTTTAATGTTCACAAAAACACAATATCACTCCTTCAAAGTCGTTTTAACCAAAATGGTTCCATTGCAGACCGCCATAGAAGCGGTAGACCACGAGTTATCACCCTTGTACAAGACCGCTACATCCACCTCATGCACCTTCGTAACAGGTTTCTCAAGGCAACATGGACTGCAGCAACATTCCAGGTTTAAGACGTGTGTCAGGCAGGACAGTGTGGAACAGACTCAGAGAGGTAAATCTCTTACCTCATAGGCCTGCAGTTAGACCAGTACTGACAGTTCACCATAGACAAACCCGCTTGACCTGGGGCAGGCACCATGTGGCATGGCCTTATCATCAGTGGAGACGGATGCTATTCACTGATGAGTACAGATTCTGTCTGCACGACCATGATGGGCGTGCTTTGGTGTACAGGCGAAGAGGACAGCGCTTTACAAATAACTGTGTGCTAGAGGTGGATAGGAGGAGAGGAGGCAGTGTAATGGTTTGGGGAGGAATTTCCTATGCTGGCCATAGTCTTCCTCAGTTAAAACCTTACAGATTTACGACATAGGGAAGAAATTATTACATGCCACGTAATGCCTTTTCTGGATTCTAATGGACAAGGCGTGATACTGCAGCAAGATAACGCTCGTCCACATGTTGCACGTGTGGTCAATGACCACTTTCAGCAGCATCAGACTATTGTCTTGTCATCGCTAGCAGTTTCACGGGACCTGTCACCTATCCAGCACATTTGGGATGAACTGGACCGCAGGTTGCGAAGACGACACAATCGTCCTGGAAACCGCCAAGAATTAGCCCAAGCGTTGCAAGAAGAATGGAATAACATGCCTCAACAATTGATACAACTTGTCATTGATTCGATGAGAAGGTGGTGTCAAGCAGTGAATACTGCCAGAGGAAGACACACACGATATTGAAACCCTGATTTTATTTTCTTGGGGTGGTGAGCCACATTAGGCGAGTTTTTTTTTCACTTTTTTGTGACATGTGACTGATCTGAAAGTTATTTTTATCTGCTATTGGATAATTAAACATAATGTGTGCCAAATTTTATTTCAATCATCACCTGAGCACGTTCATGGTGCTTTTTAAACCATTACACACTTATATTTTTCCGCAAGTATAGCTATCCATCTGTCCATCCGTAGGACAAAATCAAGCTATACAGAACTTTTGAAGGAAAATTATAACAAAGATCAGAAAACGACAGTCCAAATTTTTGGGGCATTCTTAGAGGAGAGTCAAGTCACAGCACTTAAAGACAACATGGAAGATGAAATTTAGAAGAGACAGAATTAGACAGAGAGGAAGATTGTTTGATTGTTTGGCATCCTGGCACGGGAGATGCTCAATTACGAGCCTGTCGAAATGCACAAGGGATCGAGGGTTATGGAAGGTCATGATATCCTACACATGTCGGCAGAGACCTTGAGAGAGAGAGAGAGAGAGAGAGAGAGAGAGAGAGAAGGGAGGTTGTATTGCGCTTAATAAGATAATTGGCGATGATGATTTCGGTAGTTTAGTGAAGAAAGTTGGAAACATACCGGGAAATCCATTGACGTAATCGTAAAATAGGTTCAGAACCTTTCTTGCTTGGGAATTCAAGAACTGATGTTGACTTTTTTCTTTTTCCACGTAGTGAGGCCTCTTCGCATTTTAAATACAAGAATCCAACATCTGTTTTGTTGATTTGTAATCGTTTTATTTCGCACTTGACGCACATTATTTACGAATTCTGTGGGTAGTTTATTTTCTCACTCACCAGCTACAAAGTCTTATGTCTTATCCGTTTCAGCATAAGATAGGAAGACTTTGTCTTTAGTGAACCGGGACAGAAATGATGAAACGTTATTAACAGATACTGTGGCCTACGTTGTCTCGCTCAGAAAATGAAGAATGCGAAGGATTTTATTCAAATAAACTTGGAAACACGGTACCTGAGTATCGAAGTGGTTAGTATGTTAGTCTCTAACGGCGAAGGTCTGTGGTTTAAATCCAGTAGGAGGCATATTCAGTCACCCAGATGTAGAAACAGGCACCTGGCTCGTCTTGGAGCTGAGGAAATAAAGGTGAGCATGCTTAATACTGACCACATCAACCTGTAGTGACTGCTCAAGGAAATAAGGACACTAACAACATATCCCCTCGGTATATATATGGCTTGATGTGGCTACAATTACCTCTTTAAACCCGGAAATAAGAAAAAAACAAAGGAAAATAAAAGCGTAATATGAATATTAGTAACAAAGAAATGCTTCTGTCAGAGGCGTGGACAAGAGTAACAAAAAAAATGCTTCTGTCAGAGAAGTGGACAATAGTAAAAAAAAATGCTTCTGTCAGAGGAGTGGACAATAGTAACAAAAAAATGCTTCTGTCAGAGAAGTGGACAATAGTAACAAAAAAATGCTTCTGTCAGAGGCGTGGACAATAGTAACAAAAAAATGCTTCTGTCAGAGGAGTGGACAATAGTAACAAAAAAATGCTTCTGTCAGAGGAGTGGACAATAGTAACAAAAAAATGCTTCTGTCAGAGGAGTGGACAATAGTAACAAAAAAATGCTTCTGTCAGAAGCTGGACAATAGCAACAAAGAAATACATCTGTCAGAGATGTAGATATACTGTTTTTAACAAAAATGTAACAAATACGATGTTGCGATTTAAACTGAAGTTTCCTGATCAGAAAAGGGCAAATTGCCTGACACGTTCACTTGGGCATCAACTTCACGTGCTGACCTGAATTGTACTCAGCAGGTGATTCATGACCAAAATAGCCAAAACAGCATTTTCGACAGTAACTCATGACAGGTTCACGAGAATCCCGTGAAACTTACTGAACACAAAACTCACTGACCATGTTATTGAATGCTTGTAAAAGATTGACGCTGCTCGAATCAATTCATTTGAAAATTCAATACGCAAGTATGGCTCATCTCACTACAGAACAACGACTCATCATCACTGGACGTTTACAGACTGGACAGCCATAAAGTGTAGTGGCCAGACAATTCAATGTGGTTAGAAGCACCATTAGGTGCCTTTGGAGACGATTTCAAGAAACTGGCTCAGTCGCAGACCGGCCGCGCAGTGGAAGACCCATGGTCACTACTCCTGCTGAAGACCGCTTCATACGGCTGCGTCACCTCAGGAATCGATTTGCATCTGCGTCCTCAACAGTCCCGTCAATGACAGCAGCTCGTCGAATTTTAGATCAAACGGTCAGGAACCGGCTGTACGACGCTGGTCTTTGGGCTAGAAGACCCTAAAGAGGTCCTGTTCTTACGGACCGGCATCGCCAGGACCGACTGCAGTGGGCGAACCAGCATCGTAAACGGACCATTACGAATGACTGGAGAAGGGTTTGGTTTAGTGATGAATCATTCTTTCTGCTCCGGCGACACGATATACGGAGAAGAGTTTACCGTAGAATCCATGAGCGCTACGCCCAGAACTGCGTGGATGAGGCTCCTCCACTTTGTGGTGGAGGTGTACTGGTGTGTGGGACGATCAACTTCGTGTGAAGAAGTGACCTGGTCAAAATTGAAGGACGCCGGAATGCCCAAAGATACGTCGCTGAAATTCTTCGTCCTCACGTCCTTCCACTTCTGGCTGCACCAGGGTCGATTTTTCAGCAGGATAACGCTCGACCTCATGTGGCACAGTTCACGACCCAGTTCCTCGCTGACAACAACGTCCAGACCATTCCGTGGCCATCCATGTCATCAGACATGAACCCAATACAACAATAGAACACTTATAGGTTGAACTCAACAGACAAGTCCGCCAGCGAGACGTGTCGCCAACCAATCTCCGACAGTTGTCTCTTGTACTACGGGAAGAGTAGGCAGCCATCCCACAACAACAGATCCAACGGCTAATCGGATCCATGTCAAGGAGATGTCGTTCTCTGATACAGGCCAGAGGAGGCCATATACCTTACTGCAACGGAGGCCTCACTCTCAAAGAATAAAAGTCCAAACCAAATTTAATTAACATTATTTCATTGTTAAAGTCTTAACATTTCTTTATGCCAAGATTGAAATATTAATTCCGTAAAACAAAATTTTGATACAAGTTTGAAATTTGGTGTCCATTACAGCTACAGGGTATTGCGTTGTTTTTTTTTTTTATCAGTATATTAGTAACAAGGAAGTGAGTCTGTCAGAGATTTAGATATTGCTAACAAAGAGATGCATCTGTCAGAGATGTAGATATTGGTTGTAAGAAACCGTATGCTTCTGTCAGAGATGTAGATATTAGTAACAAATATATGTTTGTGACAGAGATGTACATATTCGTGACAAACACGTGTTTCTGTCAGAGATGTAGATATTAGTAACAAACTTATGTTTGTGACATAGATGTAGATATTGGTGACAAACACATGTTTCTGTCAAATGTGTGGATATTAGTAACAAACATATATTTGTGACAGAGATGTAGATATTAGTAACAAACAAGTGCTGTGTCAGTTGAGGCTGAAAAAAATACAAGAAAAATAATAAAATCGCGATGAAGCAATAAAGGAGACTGAAAAAAAAGATAATGAAAAACTGCATGGGATGAGACAAATAAATGGAAAGAATTTTATTATTTTCAGTGTACACTGGTTCATTTTTTTAATCTTTGTAAAAACTTACATTTATACGTAAAAGAACTTAGTTTTTTTTTAAGGTTAATTTAGGTATCCAGCTGTGTCACTGCATAAAATTGTGTAATATGTTGCCTAGCAGAGCTCTGTTGTAGAAGGTAAATTGCCCTTGACACAGTTTAGAATATGAATTTGCATTATTATTACATATTAATACTTCTATTTTTCTTTTCTTTAAATTACAGATTATGGCACGCCTTTGATCTCAATGAAGCATTTCTATATTAGACTTTTCTAACGTTCGGTTTAACAATTTGAATTCATTTTCCTATTTGCAAGCAAGATCAATTTTATTTATTTATTTACTTATTTTTGTAAAAGATGCATTTTTTGTTATCAACTTTAATGTCTTTGTTTTCTTTCTCGCTTTATCAGTCACATAAGACTATACAAAGAATATGAACGAGTTTCAAACCCTGCTCGCCTCCACGGGGACCGGGGTGGGCGGTGGAATACTGGTAGAAAGTAGGGGCCCTCTTCGGAAAGGTTTAACGGCCCACTTCTAGTCTGCTAATTAGGATAAGGCCCACGAGTGAATTTTCCGGGAAGTTAGCGAAGCAAATCTCTTCTCATAGATGAATCTCTTCTCATGCATGAATATCTTCTCATATATGAATATCTCCTCGTACATGAATATATTCTCTTACATGAATATCTCCTCATACATGAATATCTTCTCCTACACGAATCAGCTCTTCAAAATCAAACCATAAATGTGCTAGTTCAACCTGATAATGTAACCTTTATGGGCTAAATTTGATGTATGTTTTTTTAATAAAACATATAATCCTTTTTTTAAAACATACACATTAAACCTAATTTTCACATGCAGCTACAAACGTTTCTCTAAACGAAAGACACAGAATATGTGACTCATGCTCTGAAACATTTTCTTTACATAAGTGAGACTACCAGTGGCGAATTTTCAAAGTGACATAGGAAAATCACTTGCCACTAAGTATAGAGAAATATCAAAAGTATGAAGTGGTATTGGTACAAATGCGTGTTCCTCAAACTGGTGTTCACGAAAGTACCTTTTGGGGATCCACGGACCAGAAAATGGGTTGGCACACTTAAAAGGGCTCCATAGCTATACTCAAACCTGAAAAGGGGATTCATGGATTTTTTCATCCCGGAATAGGGCCCCACAGCTTTTCTCAGATCGGGTAGGGAGTCTAAGGCCATAAACAAGGTTAAGAACCACTGTTACAAACTGTGGGAAATGAGAGACAAAACATAGACATGTTTTCTATACATATCAAACTAAACTGAGAATCATACATTTTTGACTCAACGTTTCCAAATACAAGACCGTAACTGTCTGCCTGTACGCCTGAAACTAAAGATTTCAGTTAAATCTTAAGCTGCCGAGCAACACCCACGCCGCGTTATCATTTTTTGTTGTCATTCATAACAGCCGCCACGTTTTATTTGGAAATGACATCATCATCATCAGGTGCCGTGCCGACTGGCGTTGGCTGTTATGCTTCTCCAGAGTACACGATCCTTCATGCAGGCCATCAGTTCAGTTGGTGATCCCCTCTCACACCGTCCCGTCAGACTGTGCAGTATCATTTCTCTTGGTCTTCCTCTTGATCTTCTTCTTTCTATTTTTCCTGTTGTTATAATATTTTCAATGCCCCCCTCTTCTCAATGCATGTCATTGGAAATGACGTGAATTCTAATTTTAACACTTTACCAACTCCAAACTATAAAACAGAACCATCAGCCTTCAGGTGTGTGTGTGTGTGTATGTGTATGTGTGTGTGTGTGTGTGTGTGTGTTTGAAGGACAGGTTGATAGGGTTCAAAGTTCGTTTCTCTGATCACAACCAACGTGGTATCATCATGGAGTGTCAGGATACTGAAGTGCAGTCCAGTTTGGTGTCCGCTAGTCTTACATCTATCCACGAAGTGGTCATACTTCAATTTTTTTTTGTTCTAGGGCGAGAGGGAGGGGGTACGGAGAAATTTGGAGACAGCAAATGATATCTCGAGGTGATAGGAGGTTTCACACATGAAATAATTTCTAGAGGGGAAAAGAGATATCATAGGCTAAATTATATAATGAAAGAAAAGGAGATATTAAAGATGAAATATCATGCCGTGATAAGATATATCACTGGGAAGACAGCAAACAGCATAAATGGGAGATATCGCAGGGGAGTTAATAATGTTAACAGGAAGGACATATGGAATAACACAGAGTTGGATGAAGACACTATCGACCCACACAATTTCAACCTAGTCTGTGCGTGTGGTGTGTACAGTGTGTGGATGTTAAAAGGGAGGAAAGTATGTCATGCCCATGTGACAGGCATGTTTATATATTAAATGGCTGGCTTTGTGCAAGAAAGCCCGCCAGAACGAGCGCACATGCAAGATGCCAGCTCTTTAGTGTCCCCATGGGCGGTGACGCGACTCCCAAACTTACATTGCTCATCTTGTTGGCCGTACGCAGCAAAATATTTGGCCATATTTTGGGCTGAATTTGGCTCAGCGGCCCGAGGCCCATTTTGTTTTGGTATTAGCTTAATAAAATATTTCCTGCTTGAAAAGAGTCCGTCCCGATTTTAATATCCACCAACAAAACAAGCAATTTCCTTCTTGTGCCCAGATCCGGCAGCTTTTGGACCGGCATCCAAATGACCTCCCAGTTTTTTACCCATAATATTTCAGAGGGCCGAAGAATGCCATTTGCAGTTTTTTTTTCTTTTCTTTTAGGAAGTAAAATGAAAAATATTGATTTTTTCACAAACTGTGTTCCACGGAATAAATTCAGTTATTTTTTTTCAAAGCAATGTATTAAATTTCTGAAGGGGGGAAAGGAATCGGAGATATTTGGCCGTTTGTGAAAATGACAGAAAGAAGAGAAATGTTCCCAGCATTAAAGTAAAGAAGAAAAGGCTGGGGCTTAGGAGCTGGCAACACAGAAATAAATAAATAACAAACTTTATGATGGGGCTCAAATGCTTGGGCCTTCTTTCTGTTATTCAGAAATCGAAGAAGAAGAAAAACATTCCTAGAATATCAAAGATTTTTCGAAAAAAAAAAAACTATTCTTCGGGGAATGGAGCAAAAAACAAAGAAATTGAATATTATTAAGTGGGTGTAACTGACGCATGTTTGATTCTATATGAGATTTAAAAGGGGGGAAAAATATAAAGATTTTAGAGATGAAAAAGAGAGAGAGAGAGAGAGGATATCAAAGACTTTCTTATCACTCTCCTTCTTCTAAGCCACGTCTCTATCTGTCTTTTCATATCGGTCTTCTCAACCCAGTCTAACTCTTTTATATTTTTATATGTAAAGAAACATATATTATCTTCAATCTCTGTATTCTGTTAATGGATAAGCGTGCACCTCTACGACTTCCTTCTCGGCGAAGACGCCGTCCATTTTGGCAATCAACGATCCATATCCGATACGCTAGCTTCATGGTTAGAGAACCATAGCTGACCGAGACCCTGTCCCATCTCCCACCCCCCCCCCCCCCCTTGGTACCTCTAGTAACAGGCTTAGGATGGCTAAGGGGTCAGGATCGCTATAGCTGACAATGACAGTGGAGTCTGCTAAAGAAGTATTGAACACCCTTTTTTTAAATAGTTCCACCCAGGGACTGAAAAAAATAGCGCCATGACCCACTCCCAATCTGACACATCTTCACAACATCGGTTTCAAAGAGCACCAGTTTCCACATCGAGACAGATTCCAGACGAAGAAGAAGAAGAAGAAGAAGAAGTAGAAGTAGAAGAAGAAGAAGAAGAAGAAGAAGAAAAGAAGAAGGAGGAGGAGGAGGAGGAAGAAGAGGAGGAGGAGGCGGGTTAGCGTGCACCTCTGTAACGTCTTAATGTTCATTTTTCTATCATACTTTGCTTTGTTTCCCCAAATTCCCCCCCCCTGCTGTATTACTTTATTGTTAAAAGTAAGTAACAGAGGATGTAGTGTTATGGCTAGATTTAGACAAAAATATCACAAGAAGAGGAAGTGAATTGTTGATAAAATCATCTTTATCCTTCCTCATCATGCGCATTTGTTATTTATATCTGCGTTTTCTGCCTTTTTGGGGGTAAATTGCCACAACCTTTTTTTTTTTCGTACTTCCTGTATAGAGCTTAGCTTCTCGGGCTGATTCGCTGGGCCAATAGCTGGGCCAATAGCTGGGCCAATAGCTGGGCCAATAGCTGGGCTTCGGAGTTTTGTCAGTTTGTGCTAGTCTGAAGGTTGCATAAAATAATATTTTAAGAAATATAGGCATAAATGTTAAAATTATCTATTTATCTTTCTTTTAGAAACTTTGATTTATAGCACCAGCGTGAAGATAAAAGACTAGAGAAGTAGACCAGCATCATATTTAACTCGATACACAAACTTGTCCGAGTTTTATCTTGTCAGTATTGAAAAAAAAAAAAATTTCAGCACTGATTACACCGACAGAATAAACATGAAACTGTATTTATAAGCACGTGCGCACAGCCTTTAAAAAAAATTTTTTTTTCTGAATAATTTTCAGTGCATGGTGCACTATGTCATTAGCTAACAGACATCAATAAGAGAGAAGGGAAATGTTAAAAATATGTGTGTATATATATAGCAAACAGCTACAAATATTCATCTTCCTTCTAGCCGATCAGCTGGAAATACAGACGTGAAAAACTTGAATTCTGGCACACTTGTACGTTCGAAAATACGTGTCAGATTGAAATCTAGGACAAATTGAAATATCTAAAATAATATAAAATTGCAATTTTAGAGAAATATGGCCGCGTGACGAAGGTAACGAATCGAATAATGCGCACGTGCAAAATATAAAAACTTGGATCGGAAAAAAGGATATGGTGCGCATTTTCAGTCGGTGATTACAAAATTCTGATCTTGAAACAAAAATTATTGTTAAGCGCAAAGCGAGGGGGAAAAGAAAAAAAAAACTGCAATTTCGTTTATTATTCTAGAAAGATCGATTCCGCTTTCCACATTACTCCCCAGTTTCTCATAAAGACGAAAATGTAATTAAATTTTGTTACCCCCCCAAAAATATGAAGGCAAATTTTATGAGAGTTCGTCATTTATTGTTTCGTGAAAAGAGTGCAAAATTTACAGGCATGTTTTTCGGTTTTTTTTCCTCTTCTTCTTCATCTCTTTTTCGTTTCTTCTATCTGTGGGGCATGAATTAAAACTGTGATAGATCGATGACTCATGTATACACGGAAGGGAGAAATTTGTTATTACAATTTTTTTGTTAAAAAAAAGTCGATAAAATAATAAAATAATATAAGGAGCGATAGATTTCTTTTTTTTCCGTTCTTGTTCCGGTATTAAGTTCTTAGAAAAGATGGCTCGTGATAAACAGAGATGATCAGGGATAAGATAGGTAAACAAATGATAGCGGACAAGATAGATAAACAGAGATGATCGGGGTAAAGACAGATAAACAGAGATGATCGGGGTAAAGATAGATAAACAGAGATGATCGGGGTAAAGATAGATAAATAGAAATGATCGGGGTAAAGATAGATAAACAGAGATGATCGGGGTAAAGATAGATACACAGAGATGATCGGGGTAAAGATAGATAAACAGAGATGATCGGGGTAAAGATAAATAAACTGAGATGATCGGGGAGAAGATAAATAAACAGAGATGATCGGGGACAAGATAGATAAACAGAGATGATCGGGGTAAAGATAGATAAACTGATATGATGGGGGAGAAGATAGATAAACTGAGGCGATCGGGGAGAAGATAGATAAACTGAGGTTCTCCGGGAGAAGATGGATAAACTGAGGTGATCGGGGAGAAGATAGATAAACTGATATGATCGGGGAGAAGATAGATAAACTGAGGCGATCGGGGAGAAGATAGATAAACTGAGTCGATCGGGGAGAAGATAGATAAACTGAGGTGATCGGGGAGAAGATAGATAAACTGATATGATCGGAGAGAAGATAGATAAACTGAGGTGATCGGGGAGAAGATAGATAAACAGAGGCGACTGAGGATAAGATATGTAAAAAAGAGACGATCCGGGATGATATATTAAAAAAAATATGATCGGAGACAAGATAGATAAACAGAGACCAACAGGGACAAGATAGATAAACAGAAGCGACTGAGGATAAGATACGTACAAAGAGACGATCGGGGATGAGATAGATAAAAAGAGGTGACCGGGGGGCACGATAGATAAACAGAGACGAACAAGGATAAGACAAACAGAAACGATCGGGAACAAGATAGATTAACAGAGACTGTGTTGTCCATATGCTGTAGACATATATGAACTTGTTCTAACCATTTGGTGAATTTATAGGCAAAGGTTCGGTTTAGTCAATGTAAAAACCATCCAGTATGGATTGGCTATGCTCTAATATGTGGACAAATCGTCTAATTAATGAACAATTAATCGATTTCATTTACCATTAGACCATTATGGGCCGGTTTAGCGGCTATAAAAGCAAGATTCTGAAAGAGAGAGAAAAAAACCAACACCTGCAGCCGTGTGGTATTATGCAGTAGTTGAGAGTTCGTAATTTTAAACGGGAAGAAACACTTCTTCTTCTTCTTCTTTTTCTTCTTCTTTTTCTTCTTGTTCTTCTTCTTCTTCTGAGTTCAATGGTTCCAGCCTCAGACGTCTGGATAAACTGTGCAGGCTTTTAGAGGTCAGGCTTTGCACCCCAGCGTCGCTGCTTGAGGCCGGGGCAAGGTTGTGGGTGTCTTGGCAGAAGGGGCAGAGATGAAAGGTTCTGCTTTGGAGTCTGGATGCCGGCTTCGCATCTGCAGGTGTAACCAGTGGCACTACTCTGCGTACCCGTGATCCACGGGTCGACAGAACCACCAGTCGTTGGGGTGGGCCTATTCTGGACTGGGGACTTGGCGCCATCCCCGCCTGGCTTTGGTCCACTGGGACGACACCATTTCTGTATGCCTGTCTGAGGCATGATACACGTAATGGTTGCGTGTATGTCTGCTATGTACCCACGCTGTTCTGTGAGCAAACACGACCAACAAATCTCCGACCTCGCTAGGAATCGCGTCCTTCTGGCAGGAAGTGTTGATTTGGCCCCTATCTCTTTTGGTATTCCTACTAGCTGCCCGCTGGGCTTGTGGCCAAGCTTGGGCAGATTGCTGAATATAACAAGGCAGATCAACTGGTAGGTAAGAAGGGCTTTGGCAGATATCTGGGTATAACAGGGCAGATCAACTGGTTGGTGAGAAGGGCTTTGGCAGATAGCTGGGTATAACAGGGCAGATCAACTGGTAGGTAAGAAGAGCTTGGGCAGGCTACTGGATATAACAAGATTCATCAACTGGTATGTTAGTTAAACTTGGGCAGGCTGCTGAATATAACAGGATTCACGAACTAGTAGGTGGGATAAGCTTGGGCAGGCTACCGGATATAACAGGTTATCGAATGGGCAGAGAAAACAGGGTGGATCAACTGGTAGGCGAGGTTTGTACTTGTACGAACTCTCTGTGACTGCGAGCTGTTGTTCTTTGCAGCCGATGCCGTAGAGGTGTTGAGGCATAGCATCGTATCGGCGTGGGAGCGGGTTATGGCGGCTACTTTTTCAGTCCCGGAGTACAGCTAAAAGGCAAGGGGTGTGCAATGCTTCTTTAGCAGACTCCACCACCTTGGGGACTATGGCGATCCCTGTTAGCGAAATGGATAAGTGAGATAACCTTGAGCAGATTGTTTGGCATATGAGGGGTCGTCGACTGGTAGGTGAGACAGGCTTGGGCAGATTGCTTAGTATAACAGGGTTCATCAAAAGGTAGGTAAGATGGGGTTGAGCAGATTGCTGGGTTAAACAGGGTTCATCAAATGGTAGGTGGGATAAACTTAGGCAGATTGCTGAATATAACATGATTCACGAACTGGTAGGTGAGATAGGCTTGTATAGATTTCTGGATCTAACATGGCTCGTCAACCGGTAGGCGAGGCAGACTTAGGCAGACTGCTGGGTATAACAGGATTCACGAACTGATAGGTGAAGTAGGCTTGGGTAGATTGCTGGGTATAACAGGATTCACGAACTGATAGGTGAAGTAGGCTTGGGTAGATTGCTGGGTATAACAGGATTCACGAACTGATAGGTGAGGTAGGCTTGGGTAGATTGCTGGGTATAACAGGATTCACGAACTGATAGGTGAGGTAGGCTTGGGGAAAAGAGTATAGAGGATCATATGGGTCTTGTAATCGTTTCACTGTTCCATTCTAGCCTCACCATAAACACTAAAAGGCACCACATTATTTCCTTGTGAAACATGGCGAACGTGATGAATGATTAAAAAGAAATATTCTTGAGTTGTGGATGTTTTTCAGTAGTCCAATTGTAAATATGTACAAGTGTTGAAACATAATAAATCCTCCCTTGTTTTATGTAGCTGAGAAAACCACCTCCTACTACCATTCCTCAAAAATGATCGTGCTCTGCTCTAATAACAAGAAAATGGTACAATAAGAGCATAAACTTTAACCTATTTCACTCAGCAAAGCTAACGTTTTCATCAAATATAGGCGTACCCCCAAGTAACGGCTCTTCGACTTAGCTCCCTCAAACCTGGCAGACGTTTTGAATTGCCAGTTTCCCCCCAAAAGCTCTTTATCTTCATGATCTCTTCTCTTTCATTTGCTAGAGTCGTTTGTTGTCAGTTCATTTACACATAAGGGTTTCCTTTTGCGCTGGTCTGTTTCTTGTGTTACGCTGTGTGTGACTAAGATTTCTTTCAGTGCAGAATTTGCACCAGTACCTGTATAATGCAGCAGCTCGTCTAACCAACGCTTTAGAGTTACGGCTAACTCCTGAGTTTGCTTGTACCGACAGCTTTGTCCACTTTTTGGCTGTTTCTTACAGGTTTTCCCAGTATTTCTTTACTTTCTTTTAATCATCGATCATATATTTGGAGATTTACATTCCCTTTCTCCTGTGAATTTCTCATAACTATCAGTATTAACTGGACAACAACATTAACCAGTCGCTATAATACAACCTTTCTAAACTATTTTCTCTTTGATCAAAGTACAGTCTTCGTTCAAAGCGTTGAGAAAAATCTATAAAAACTTGCTTGTACAGTCTGGTATTTTTTTTTCTATTAATGTGGAAGCCAGCATGTGACTAAGATAATTGCAGTTGTTCAATTATTCACAAAATGGTGTTGCTGGTTACAATTTCAGTTCACTTTTATCTTTTTCATCTCTGTGTTAATGAGCACCTATTGATTTAGCCTGCTGGACTTATGATTTCCTGTTCAGAAGCTGCTGAAAGAGACTAGGTGAAAGGCTGTCATATTTGTCGTAGCTGTGGTTATTATACAAGTATAAATTAACATTTGAATAAATTTTATGTTTATGTCCTTAGTTAATGTTTTCTCTATTTCACCCAATCTATCTATCTATCTATCTATCTATCTATCTATCTATCTATCTATCTATCTATCTATCTATCTATCTATCTATCTATCTATCTATCTATCTATCTATCTATCTATCTATCTATCTATCTACAGACAGAAACTACAAAACGCAACAAAAACAACACTTCGGCTCTGTACAGAAACATCAGAGATAGAAAACGTTAGCAAGCACAAAACACTAGGTCTTATTATTGACCAACATCTGACCTGGAACTCTCATGTGCAATGTCTAACAAAACTCATCGCACAAAAAGTATACCAATTAGCTAAAATTAAGCACTTCATAGATCAAGACACTAGGAAGACATACTACATAGCTCATATACAAACACATTTAACTACTGCTCAACAGTTTGGGATGGTTGCTCAGTGTCAAATATAAAGAGGCTTTGCTCTCTCCAAAAGCGAGCAGTAAAGCTTATTAGTCACAAAGATCAAGCACAAACAACTAATCATCACAAACGTATCAAAATACTACCTCTTAAGAACAGGTTCCTCTTCAACAAAGCCAAGTTAGTACATCAAATTCTTTCACGGCATGCCCCGCCTTATCTATGGAACCTGTTTAAATTTAGCCCAAAGTGCAGCCAACGCTTGAACAACATATGTCTTCCAAAACCTAGACTTGATCTTTACAAGAAAAGCTTTAGTTATTCTGCTGCTCATCTTTGGAATACCCTCCCATCCTATATAAAAAATATAAATTATACTCCTTCCTACAACTACAAGCTTTCCCAATATCTATTTGATGTCGACTACATGCCTCCATGAATTATAAAACTTAAAAGTTATCTTAAGCTGCTCTTTCAGACACCGAATACAATTAATTGTTTTCTGAATAGTCCCGAAAATTTTGTTTAGTAGATAGTCATTTATAATGTATGTAGTTACTTCTATACTGAGTGAATGTTTAAGAGCGAAACGTAAATGTTATATTTTATTTTATGTCTCTCAGCTTCAATGTTAGTTATGTTTGTTATATGAACAGCATATTTGTAGAATGTCTGGAATAGAGTGAAAAATGTATGATAAAGGGCAGAATGTCAGACGGGCCTGCGTGCCCAATTCTTAACCCTTTTGAAATAAAGATCAATCTATCTATCTATCTATCTATCTATCTATCTATCTATCTATCTATCTATCTATCTATCTATCTATCTATCTATCTATCTATCTATCTATCTATCTATCTATCTATCTATCTATCTGTCTATCTATCTATCTATCTATCTATCTATCTATCTATCTATCTATCTATCTATCTATCTATCTGTCTGTCTGTCTATCTGTCTGTCTATCTGTATGTCTGTCTGTCTCTGTCTGTCTGTCTATCTATTAAACTGGTACCAAATCAATTTGGAAAGCGATAAATACTCTTGTAAATAAAAGCAAGCAATCTGACCCACAAATTCTTAATGATGAACATAGTTCCTCCAGTTTCCATGAACATTTAAGGGAAGAAAATCATGTTCTAAAATATTCAATACTGACCCTTAATTGCTAAAACAATTAAGTATTCTTTTCCTTACAGTCGGTGAAATTTGTAACAACATCCGGTCTTTACAGCAGGATGTGATAACATTAGTAACACGATACTGCGTTATACTGTACCAGTTATTACAGACACATTATCATACATGTACAATTTGTGCAATTATAAACATTATTTCCCTGACGCTTTTAAACTGGCCAAAGTGTTTCCTCTTTTTAAATCTGGACAGACTAGTGACCTTTAAAATTATAGACTTATGTCCACTCTGTCATCATTGTCAAAACCTCTTGAAAAACATACACAAAAGTTAACACTTCTACGCATGCAGGAAAAAAAAATCTATTAATAGACAATCAGTAAGACTTTAGACCAAATCACTCCTGTCACACAGCGTTAACTAAAGTAACAGAAAACTGGCTACCATATATAAATGATGATAAATTGTGTTGATTTCAACAAAGCCGTCGATATGACTGATCATAAAATCTTTGCAAAAAAGCTGGAAGGTTATAGATTACACCCTGACCTAACAAAATGTATTACATCTTTTCTCTCAGGTAGAAAACAAGTAGTTTGCTTTAGAAACAAAATATCTGGCTCTTCTGTGGTTGATACTGATGTTCCTCAAGGTTCCATTCTTGGTCCTCTTCTCTTTGCTATCTATATTAACGATTCACCAATACCTACATTTAAAGCAATCTTCATGTGATCTTTATGCTGATGACTGTCCTGTTTACAATAGTGATTATGACATCAATAACCTACAGAGAACGCTACAAAATGATCTAGACATTTTGATTGAATGGAGTAATAATAATGGTATGTTGATAAACACCAACAAATCAAACTCCATGCTCATTACTACAAAATAAAAACTACAGAAACATCACTACAGCTTTGTGCTGGGACTACGGCAATAGAAAACGTTCATGAACATCAGCTGCTGGCGAGATTATTCAGCGGCCATGCGTGGAGTGGGGCTCCTCCCAGCCGGTGAAGAAACGTGCGATTATGGGTTGCCGTGCGGCACTGTGGAAAAAGTGAAAGAAAGGAGTAAGTGAAGTAATCAGTAGTCTCGAGGTCAAGACTGCTCAAATCACGGCACCTCTGCTCTGGAGGTCGGCCACGTTCCACGTACACTCATACCGGGCGAATTGCCTGAACCGGCTTAACCCAGGGGTTAAGAAGCTGCTGGCGAGACTCTTCAGATGCCACGCATGGAGTGAAACTCCTTCCGGCCAATGAAGAAAATGAGGAAAAGCAATCGGGGTTGCCGTGCGGCGGCGATGTGAAAAGGTGATGGAAAGGATAAAGTGAAGCTTAATCGGTATGTCCAGTAGTCTCGTGGCGAGAGCTACTCATACCACGGCACCTCTGCTCTAGAGGCCGGCCACGTCCGTTCTACACCCATACTGGTGAAATATGCCTAAACCGGCTTAAACCAGGGATAAAACTTGATGGCTACTCAAGTCACGGTACCTCCGCTCTAGAGATCGGTCACATTCTAAATACGCCCATACTGGGATAATACGCCTAAACCGGCTTAACCCAGGGAGTGAAACTCACTAGTGACGAGGATTCGTCCTCCTTGACAAAAGTTCCGTCCTGGTCACAACTAGGAAGGGTAGCGGCCACGACCACAAAATACTGAAGTCGGAGACACTGGACCAGTGCAGTCTAGATAGGCAACCACCTCTCACCCGGCGGGGATGTATGCATATCCTAATTACGCTGAGGTTTTCCGATGAGCCCAACGCTGGACTGGATGGGCAACCACCTCTCACCCAGCCGGGATATACTCATATCCAAAACACGTCGAGGTTTTCCGGTGAGAAAGTCCTACTGGTGTAACGAAAACCACGGTGTCACGCAATCCCGTTTCTGAGACCCATCAGAATACAGAATACAGGCTGAGACCCTGCGATACTCTGAACCTCTTGTGATCCTCTCGTGGATCTCGTGTGGTCCTTTTAGGGAAGAAGAAGAAGAAGAAGAAGAGGAAGAAGAAGAAGAAGAAGAAGTTGATGAACATAAAACTCTAGGACTCATCAATGATCAACATTTAACTTGGAATTCTCACGCACATAATCTAACAAACTTGATAACACAGAAAGTTTACCAACTACCCAAAATTAAACACTTTATCGACAGACTATATATAACATTTACAAACACATTTAGACGAAGAAGAAGAAGAAGAAGAAGAAAAAGAAGAAGAAGAAGATGAAGAAGTTGATGAACATAAAACTCTAGGACTCATCAATGACCAACATTTAACTTGGAATTCTCACGCACATAATCTAACAAACTTGATAACACAGAAAGTTTACCAACTACCCAAAATTAAACACTTTATCGACAGACTATATATTACATTTACAAACACATTTAGATTACTGTTCCACAATTTGGGATGGCTGTTCAGTCTCAAACACAAAAGGACTCCACTCGCTTCAGAAACGAGCAGTAAATCTAATTTGTGGCACACACCCAGTACAGACTGAAGATTAGCACAATCAACTCAAAATTCTAAACCTCAGATATGGAGTAATTTTTAACAGAGTTAAGTATGTTCACAGAGTTATGTTTCACAATGCTCCGCCTTACTTGTGTTGCTCTTTGTTGTTGCTGCTGTTATTGCCGCTGTTGTTGTTATAGCTATTATTGTTATTATATTGTTGATGCTGCTACTGCTCCTGATGTTTGTGCTGATGTTGCCGTTGTTTCATTTCTGTTGTCGTTGCTGCGGATAATATCGTTTTTTTTCTTCTTGCTGTTGCTATTACTGCTGCTATTGATGATGATGATATTGCTGTAGTTGATGTCGTATTTTAATCGCGGTGAACCTGAGGAGGATAATCTTAAGCCCAACTGCCCAGCCACAGATATTGAAATACAACGCTGTCATTGGTTGAGAGTGCATTAGGAGTGTACTGGGGATGGTTTGACAGAGAAAGCATCTGAGCGTGTTAACAGAGAAGACTTGAGTGCACTGTTAGAGATGTCCTGAGTGAATTAATATATAGGATCGGAGTGGCTTCATGGAGAGGACCAAAGTCATTTGATAGAGAAGATCAGAGTGGGTTGATAGAAATGACGTGAATGGCCTGATAAAGAGCATCAAAGCGTCTTGATAAGAGAGGACCTGACTGATCTGATAGAGAGGACCAAAGTGACTGTATTGAGGACATCTGTTATGGCTTTTTAGAAAAAAAAAAAACTCTAGTCCTCTCAAGTTACTATGGTTCTCAATCAAGATATTCCGGTCCTCTCTATAAAGCATCTGTCTGCTGGGAGGCTTCATAGAGAGGATCGGAATATCTTGATAGAGAACCATATTAACTTGAGAGGACCGGAGTGACTTGATAGAGAGGATCTGGGGTGGTTTGATAGAAAGGATCTGACAGATTTCATAGAGAGGACCAGACTGGGCCCAAAAAAGCGACGTCTTGACATAATCCACCACCACAAGGACAGCGGCAAACCCTGCCCCATAGGGCAGGCTGTGGTTGTTACCAGGAGCACCAAGGAAGAAGTAAGATAGACTCTTTGTCAGTTCTATCTGGCCATTAAAGACTCTTCCATTGTCCCACAGCGGTCATATTCGTTCCCGAAACTGGAAAAAAGTTTCTCCAGGATAAAAAACTAAACACGCTGGACCTCTGACGTAGGGAATTGCTTCAGTGTAAAAATAGCAGGTGATGATGATTATAAGAAGTATGCAGTAAATAACTATATTCTCTCACCTTCATCTAATTTAACCATAAACCTGTACAAGTACAAATGAAACCTCTCATTGCAGTCTACATGAACCTCTTTTATTTTTAACTGGAGTTATATCTCCTCGCCTGTTTACGAGTATAACACGTTCTTCCTCTGCAGCTGTACACTTCATCTATCTCCCTGTAACTATGAGTTGGTGTTCTTTGCAGCCGATGCAGCGAAGATATTGAGGCACAACATCGTGTCGGCTGATTATGATAGATTTTTTTTTCCAGTCCCTGATTACAGCTAAAATGGATGGGGTGTTTACTTCTTTAGCAGACTCCATAATCTGGGGATTATGGCCATCAGTGCCCCATTAGCTAGGTTAGTCCTGTTACTGGAGTTATCATCGGAGAGGTGGGACAAGGTCTGCATTCGCCAACCCTGACGCCAGCAGGTCATTTTGTTACAATGTCAGGCTCCACTGATTTTTATTGTTAAATTAGGTAGCATGTTACTTCTTGGTCTGAATTTGTTCTGTATGTACAAGTAATTCGAGGGCTAAAACTCACACAATATTCGGTATGTACGACTAATCGGAGGGACAAATCTCACACTTTATTCTGTGTGTATGAGTAATTTGAGGGCTAAAGCTCGCACTTTATTCTGTACGTACGACTAATCTGAGGACTAAAACTCACACTTTGTTCTGTATGTACGACTAATCTGAGGACTAAAACTCACGCTTTGTTCTGTATGTACGACTAATCTGAGGACTAAAACTCACACTTTGTTCTGTATGCACGACTAATCTGAGGACTAAAACTCACACTTTGTTCTGTATGTACGACTAATCTGAGGACTAAAACTCACACTTTGTTCTGTATGCACGACGAATCTGAGGACTAAAACTCAGGCTTTGTTCTGTATGTACGACTAATCTGAGGACTAAAACTCACGCTTTGTTCTGTATGCACGACTAATCTGAGGACTAAAACTCACGCTTTGTTCTGTATATACGACTAATCTGAGGACTAAAACTCACGCTTTGTTCTGTATATACGACTAATCTGAGGACTAAAACTTACGCTTTGTTCTGTAGACGGTGTTTTGTGTCATTCAGTATTAAAAAGTATCTAGAAATCAGGCTGTTTAAATTTCGTGTTCATTTAGCCGTAACTCATCAATATTATCCCCTCAAGTGCTTTTTTTTTTTTGGAACCTGTAAGTATTGCTCGTAATTTAATGGCCACTAGATCATCTGACGAGGAAAGAAAAGATCGCGCGTAAGAATGTTTAACGGGACAGAAAATGATCAAACGCAAAAATCACGAGTACATTCTTCTAAAATCAAGAAGAACACACACACACACACACACAAAATAATAATAAAGTAAAGCAGATTCAAGAAATTATATTAAATAGACTGATAAGATAAAAAGATAGTAGATTACTAAGAGAAAGTATGTAAGAACAAAACGAAGAAAGATAATAAGCAAAAGAAATATCTTTTCCTTTTTTTTTTGTTTCTTTGTGAAGGGTGAAGGGTTGATCAGGCAAGCCTGTCTGATATCCTGTCCCTACATCACTCATCTTTCATTCTTACTAAATAATTCAATTTAGAACTCGTATACAACTTGAAAAAAAACCATATTTAAAAATTCGCAAAAATATTATTAGTTTCATGATATAAGATCATTAGCTACATAGGAGATAAATAATACAATATTGTTTAAGAAAATTACTATTTGATTCAGTTTGTTACATCAAATTCTTCCACATGCCAGTGAAAGAAAATTTTCTAAACAAACTACTACTTATTGAACTATGCGCTCTTAGAACACAGCTTGGTCGCTGACGAGACAATGGTATGAAAGATGAGTGGATATTTAAGGAGACAGGTTTACTGAAAAGGTTTCAAGTTAAAAAGATAATATACTACTTACGGATTTTAAATGGCAGGGGAGGGGATTTCAGAGTTGCACAGCAGAGTATGCACTGTTTTTCTTCTGCACATCAAGCACTGGGCTTCGAGGGAACAGAACTGTTTAAACGTTGGCTATGTTTAGGGATAAGACACACCTACACCTCCTTGACTTGGACACCGCTAGGGACATGGAGACTCACAATATTGAAAGAACTGAAGGAAGCGGGAAAAGACATGGTTTGATGTATCCCGACTTGTTCAAGACAGGATTGGCTGGAGGACCTTTGTTGATACTTTATGCTTCAATTGGAGTAAAAAGGAGTGATGACGATGATACTTAGGGTTAGACTCAAGCAGTGGCCACGAGTAAACACGAACACTGCGACAAAATTATGTAAATTAAGTTGGCTTTGTTAAAAATGATTCTGTATATGAGGGGTAGAACTTTGATTTGTTTGTACTAAGTTCTGCCACAAATCAGAACTGCTGGTTTGTGACGTGAGTGGAGCCTTTTTGTGTTTGAAATTGAGCAGCCATCCCAGATTGTCCAGCTGCAGTCTAAGTGCGCTCTTTTATTGTGCTTTGATCGATAAGGTGTTTAGTTTTGACTAAATGGTAAACTGTCTGTGCTATCAAGTTTGTTAAGTTATGTAAGTGAGAATTCCAAGTCCAGTGTTGATCAATGATAAATCCTAGAGTTTTATGTTCACTGACGTTTTATATCTCTGTAGTCCCAGCACAAAGCTGTAGTTCTTGTCGAATCCTACAGTTTCTGGCTCGTAATGATAAGCATGGATTTTATCTTGTTGGTGTTTATGAACATACCGTTGTTATTATTACTCCAATTAATCGGATTATTTATATAATTTTGAAGTGTTGCTTGTATGTTAATGATGTCGTAGTCAGTACCGTAAACGGTGCAGTCGTCAGCAATGAAAAAAAACACACAAAAATGCTTTAAATAGAGTGGCAGATAAGATAGCAAAGAGAAGAGGATCAAGAATGTACCCTTGATGAACACCAGTATCAGTCATGGATGAGGCAGACATTTTGTTTCTGAAGCAGACTACTTGTTGTCTCCCTGACTGACTGACTGACTGACTGACTGACGGACTGATTGACTGATTTACTTGTTCAGCTGTATTTAGAAAGGGTGAATAATTTGGCACACAAACCCGTCTGATATTCTGTACTTTGTCTCTCATCATTCACTCTTCCCAATCGTTCAGTTTAATTCAAGTATATAAAAACAAAAAGAGCAGGAATAAAATGTAAAATTATCCTCTTATCCATACATTCACAAATACAGAATAACTAACATATTGGACTAACTTCATACCATATCCACATCGCTTCACACTTTGAAAAAAAAGATGGATGGATGGATGATGGATGGATGGATGGATGGATGGATGGACATGCTCCTTTAAGACTACACCCTTCATAACTCAGCATTAGACTGCCACACACATTCACCATTAGAGAAGATGTTTTGTCGGGTCAGGGTGTAATTTATGAACAAAGTGACAAGGTAACAAAATAAAAGACCAGCAAAGGAAAACAAGTACCGGTGTTTCTCTATTTGCGATGTTTCGTCTTCCGATATTTCGAATTTACGGCGCTTTGATAGCGATGCACATTCAATATTGTACATTTATCGATAGGACAAACATGTATTTATTTATTTACTTTTTAATTAGTGGTATCTACCTAGTTACAGAAGTTATGTGTTTATGTATATATTCAGTGGCAGTGGTTGTTTACTTATTTATCTATCATATCATATTCACGTTTGATATAACGATATTTTCAACTTACGATTGTCACGTGGGAACGTAACGCCAACTAATTTTTTATTCACAACTGTGTTCTTTCTTACAGTGTACCTAAGAAACTTTGACACATCAAACTAGGGACTTAAGTCTCTGGTACATTTGTTTCCTTGAACCAAATAGCCAACTATTACTTATTTTTTCTTTCCTGAGAAATTTAACGAATTAAAAAGAAGACTTTATTTCATTCTTTGTACGGTATAGTTATTCTGAATTTTAGATAAGTTTGGATTGTAGTTTTTATTTATATTTCCGTTGGTGAATGGAAACAGCTTCGTGGTTCGTTTGTCTTTTCATGCACCAGTTATTACAGATCATCTTACTCCAGCTTCTAGGAGGATGGGCGAAGAATTCACAAACATGGATCGGTTAGTTATTTCATTATGATCATTATAACTTTTAATGTGGAGAGATGAGGTACCACTCTGACGTCAACAAATTAATATTTTGTTTCTTCTCTCCCCGCCTCACCCACTCCCCAACCCCCCCCCCCGCCACTCTCTCTCGCTCTCTCTCTCTCTCTCTCTCTCTCTCTCTGCCCTCCCCTACCATTTAAAATCCATTAGTACTACTTCATCCTTTAACTCAAACCTGTTTCATTATTTACTTGCTTGTAATTATATGCCTCCATTGAATAACCAGCACTCTCTCAACCCATGAATAGCAAGCCATCAAGTACAAAAATGACATAGTTCGAAAAGTAACTTGTTAGATATTGTTAGATTAGAAATTATTTTAATGTTTGTTTAAAAAAAACGTATGTTAGAAGATTTGTACCGATAATGTATTTTTGATTATGTGTATGTCTGTATGTGCGCGTGTATGAGTGCTATTTTATTAGGTTAATTACTTCTTCTCTTTTACTTTGAATGTAATAATTTAATCTTACACCCGTTTGATATGTTTTTCTTTTCCTAATGTAAATTGTATACTTGTATTAAATCGAGTGTGTGGGAAGAATGAAAGATGGAGTGATGAAGGGCAGAATATAAGACGGGCCTGCGTGCCCAATTCTTTACCCTTTAAAAATAAGGATTATTCATTCATTCATTCATATCTCTCTCTCTCTCTCTCGCTCTCTCTCTCTCTTTGTGGATGAAATAAAATTATGTCTCAGAATATAGAATCCCTTATGAGAGTAATAGGTGCACTATCTGTTTGTGGCAAAGCGTTTGAATAACTTCATAAAGTTCTAGTTTAGCTCCACATATTCTCTTCTTCTTCTTCAGCTTTCAGATCGATTAAGGCTGATTGTTCTCTTATTCTCTTATTTATTTTACATTCTGTAGCCATTTCTGTTCAGCATAACAGTCTTGTATCTTGCTTCTTGAAGTTGTCTTGGCCCTTCACTTTTATCTTGATTGTTAGGACCACCTTTAGCATTAGGCGTTTCACTTGTACGATCTTGTTTCTTGTGGTCCGTCCTGTTTAACCTTTGGTGTTTCACTCGTATCTTGGTTGTTGGGGATCACCTTTAACCCAGTGTGTTTCACTCGTATCTTGGTTGTTGGTATCACCTTTAACTCCTTATGTTTCACTTTCATCTTTTTTCCCATTTAACTCTTCGTGCTTTATAAAACGGCACAGAACAGCCAATTACACATAAAAGAAAAGAGAAGATGAACATGTTTATGTGTCTAAAAAAAAAAAAAAAATCAAGAATTTTGGTGGAGGTTACAGGGTCGGCGTAGAGGCGATATCAGATTGCTATCACCTTCCGGACAAGGGAAGTAACCGACGAAAATCGATTATTATAACCAGGAGAGTATTTTAGAGTGAACATTAAGAAAGTCCAGGCGGAGAGTGCGTCACTAACATTACTTCCTTGTTGCTTTTGACTTTTATCTTTATCATTCACATTCAATCTTTTTTTTAAAAAAAGCTTTGGAGTACACGAAGGCATTAATATCACATTCGTTTACACACATACACACAGAAGTATGTTACACTCATATACCAAACTTGTATACCACACTTATGCACACTCGTATACCACACTCGTATCCACACTTATGCACACTCGTATACCACACTCGTATACCACACTCGTATACCACACTCGTATACCACTCTTGTTAATCGTTAACTAAAACATCAAAACGTCTAATCTATTACCAAGGTAAATCTACAGAAGAGTTAGTAATTTATTTATCCTCCAGCCATTATAATACCAAGGATAACTTATCTACTGACCTAGGCCCTGTCCTGCTTCCCTTCCAGTAAGTTCAGCCTGGAAGACTAGACAGAGTCGGTCACAGTTCCTAGGCTGTTGAAGTCTGCTGAAAGTTTGCTGCTGTTTCTGGGAGTTGGGGAGGGTGGAAGGTGAGGGGGAGGGGACAACATCCAAGTCCTCATGCTAGTCACCGTTCTGTAACTCCCTGTTTGATACAGGGCTTGTACTCCAGCACCTTCTTATCGCCAGGTGAAAGAACATCCTGCCTGTATTTCTAGGGATACAGAACAACAACAACAACAACAACAGCCAGCTCCTTATCTTGACAAGAATGATTCACGCATTTATTTGCGTGTCTCTTGCGGAACTTTGCCTCCCCAACAGCTCTCCTGTAGGCCTCTCGGTTGTAAGTAAGATGCTCTGCTGCTGATGCATCCACTTGTAGATTATCAACGATGTCTTGCAGTTGTCTTCGCCTTGGTCTTCCTCTCTTTCTTTTCCCCATTATGTACCCTTCCAAGGCGGTCTTCTCTAGATTATCATGACGTTTAATGTGTCCAAAATATTTAAGAATGATTCAGACACCAATATTTTACCCTCAGACTTGTAAACGGTCAATAAACCTAGCTCGGTTCAGTTCTGAACTCAATGTATAACACTGCTTCCTACAATGCTGCTTATAACGACAAGAAGAAAAGGAAAAAAAAAGAAAGAAAGCGAATACAATGGTGATAAAAGATTATTTAAAAGATACAAAAGAAATGAGAACAAAGGGAAAAAAATGAAGATAACGAGAGTGAAATAACAGATAAAGAACGGGCATGAGTATTTTTCTAGCCACTGGGTTCATTCATTCATTCATTTGCATGTCCCTTGCGGAACTTTGCCTCCCAAACAGCACTCCTGTAGGCCTCTCGATTGTGAGCAAGATGGCCTGCTGCTGTTGCATCCATTTCCAGATCGTCAACGATGTCTTGCAGCCATCTTCGTCTTGGTCTTCCTCTTTTTCTTTTTCCCATTATGTATCCTTCCAATACGGTCTTCTCTAAATTATCATGACGTTTAATGTGTCCAAAATATTTCAGTTTTCTCTCTTTAATCCTCTTCACTAGCCAGCCTTCTTCAATATTAAGCTCTTGTAGTATAGATATATTTGTTCTTTTTTGTGTCCACGATATTTGGAGAACTCTTCTGTAGCATTTACATTCAAAGGCATTTATGTGTTTCTCAGCTGTTTTGTTAAGTGTCCAGGTCTCCACTGGGTGGAGCTTTAAAAAAAAAAGCAGGGAGTGTGCAACAGCAGTCTTCACTTCCATACGGGACTAAGGCGAAATATCTGCCCCGTTAGCCAGGCTAGGCCTGTTAGTGTGAGCACTAACGGACAGATGAAGCAGGCTCTTCATCACCTATGCTTCACCAACCCTGACGCCAGTGTGCCAGCTATGGGTCGCTGACTACCGAAATCAGACAGCGTCCCTACCCCCCCCCCCCCCCAACATAGTAGATACTGTTATGTTAAAGAATATCTACTCCTCTCTCCCTGTGTAGGTCGATGTTAGGAACTAGCACATACAGTAAGCGGATGCTGGCCGCTATGGCCGTAACTGAGGCTTTATTCTTGAATAAATAAAGTAGGAAGGAGTAGAACTCAAAAAAGGGAAAAAAAAGGGGGGGGGGAGAAGAAAATGTCCGACCGGACATTACTTTAGCCTGAATGCGTCACCCAAATCCTTCCATTTTTTTTTTTTTTTTGAAGACTGCAAATACAACAAGAGAAGGTCAATACTTTATCCCCCTCTAGAAAGTCATTTACCAAACTCCCCACACTCCCCACACCACCAGCATCAGCAGTTTCTCTCTCTCCCTTCCTCTTCTCCTCCATCAGCAACTTTCCACGCCGTTTGTTTCTGATTCACACCCTAGACTGGTCACTCACGATCCCCCATCGCACGTCCAGGAACCAGGCCAGACTCCGCTTATACTCGTGAACTGACCAGGGACTGACCACTCAGCCACTCAGTTAGCATTAAAGTTCATAAGCCCCGTTGCTATGGGAACAACACTTCGCGGCGTGTTATGTGTAATAAAATAGAAATGTAATTTAGAGAATAATCGAACGCTTGAAACTGGCCTTGTGAAAATTGGAAGTTATTGATTTTTGTTCCCTTTTTTTTTCTTTTTACCCACGGTCCAGCCTTTCTTTAAAGCTATACTGGACAGTGGCCGGAATAGCCTCAGCTTGAACATCCACATTAAGTATTCAAAGGAGTGTCTCAAGATTCACTTTGTAAAACTTTCTGAAATAGTATCACAGACATAAGTTTGATGATATGTAAACTAGCTGTATTAAGGCTTTGGGTTTCTATAACTTCACTTTTAAAAATAATTTCCTTTGGACTTTTCTCTCTCTCTCTCTCTCTCATTCTCTCTGTCTCTCTCTCTCTGTCTCTGTCTCTCTCTCTCTCTCGTATCTGTGCTTTGTCCACTGAGCTGTAACGTCTTTTCTTTCTCTTTTTTTTTCTTTCGTGATTTTGCGCTTTGTCCTCTGGACTGTAGCGTCTTCTCTCTCTCTTTCTCTCTCTCTCTCTCTCTCTCTCTGTGTGTGTCTCGTATCTGTGCTTTGTTCACTGGGCTGTAGCGTCTTCTCTCTCTCTCTCTCTCTCTCTCTCTCTCTCTCTCTCGTAACTGTGCTTTGTCCATTGGGCTGTAACGTCTTTTCTTTCCCTTATTTTTTCTTTCGTGATTTTGCACTTTGTCCTCTGGACTGTAGCGTCTTTTCTCTCTCTCTCTCTCTCTCTCTCTCTCTCTCTCTCTCTGTGTGTGTGTCTCGTATCTGTGCTTTGTTCACTGGGCTGTAGCGTCTTCTCTCTCCCTTTCTCTCTCTCCCTCTCTCTCTCTCTCTCGTATCTGTGCTTTGTTCACTGGGCTGTAGCGTCTTCTATCTCTCTTTGTCTCTCTCTTTCTCTCTCTCGCATCTGTGCTTTGTTCACTGGGCTGTAGCGTCTTCTCTCTCTCTTTCTCTCTTTCTCTCTCTCTCTTCTCTCTCTCTCTCTCTCTCTTTCTCTCTCTCTCTCTCTCTCTTTCTCTCTCTCTCTCTCTCTCTCGTATCCGTGCTTTGTCCACTGGCCACTAGCCTCTGTTTTACTCGACACAATCGAACGTTATCTCAAATCTCCATAATACCAAGAATTGATTTTTAATAAATATTCTAGTAATTACTCTGTTTCAGAAACCATAAACGTTTGTGTGCTTGTTGTTTGTGTTATCCCGTATTCACAAGACATTTACATGGAAACTGGGATTAACATGAGTTTGGTGCCTTGCCAGAGTCTGATTTTAAGTGACAGAATTTTCTTATCTTTCAGGCTTTCCTTCTTCTTCCAAGTTCCTCGACTGGATGGTTCATATTACAAGCTTGCTTGTGGGAACACTTATTACGAATGTTTGTTTTTTTTCTAGGTCAGATGGTTAGCACTTTGCACTTTTGTGTTTAGAAACAGACGACTCTAATGAATTCACACACAAACACAACAAAAGCAATAAGAATAGGACACTGTCACATGACATTATTCTCAATGCGTCCTCTAATTCCTTTCATGCTTTCCTTTTTTTTTTTTCAAAGGCTCTGCAAAATACAAGAATTGATGGTCAGTTCTTTGTTGTTGTCTTGGATTGTCTTCTACTGGAGTCTGTTGCTCCTATTCCCAGTCTCTACCTTGACAATTTTCTTTCTCTAAATTCTCTGTTGTTTTCTTCATGTTTTTTTTTCAAAGTTCTTCCACCTGTGGATATATATATATATATATATATATATATATATATATATATATATATGTGTGTGTGTGTGTGTGTGTGTGTTTGTTTGTTTTATATCAGTGGTTCTCAAAATGGAAACAGATGGCTACCCTGGAAGGAATTTAACTATGTACATATCAGAAGACCTCACCGCAAAGGAATAATGATTCAATACATAGGGGAGAATTCACTGGGGCGGGGAGGGGGTGCGGAAAAAAAGGGGGGGAGGAGTCGGTGTTGGTGAGGGGGTCATGTGTCAGTCCTGGGTTGGAAAGAGAGGACTGGGACTGTTAGAACCATACCACGTGATTTTCTTCTTTTTCTTCTTCGTTCGCTTCTACCACCAAGACCGCCCCATGATCCTACTGAATTTACTCCTCCGAGAGGGCCACACAAGAACCCCGAGAGGACCACAAGAGATTTAGAGCATCGTGGGCTTGGGCCTGTATTCTTAGTGGGTCGCAGAAACGGGATTGCTTGACACCGTGGTTTTCGTTGCACCAGCTTAATCTAGAGTTGGACTTTCTCACCGGAAAACCTCGACGTATTTTGGGATATCCGTGTATCGTCGCCGGATGAGAGGTGGTTGCCCATCCAGTCCAGCGTTGGACTTTCTCACAGGAAAACCTCAGCTGATTAGGATGTACATACAAACCCGTCGGGTGAGAGGTGGTTCCATATCTAGACTGCACTGGTCCAGTGTCTCCGACTACAGCATTTTGTGGTCGTGGCCGCTACCCTTCCTAGTTGTGACCAGGACGGAGCTTTTGTCAAGGAGGACGAATCCTCGCCACTAGTAAGTTTCACCTCTGGGTTGAGCCGGTTTAGACGCTTTATCCCAGTATGTGCGTGTTTAGGACATGACCGACCTCTAGAGCGGAGTTATTGTGACAAGAGTAGTCATCAAGTTTGACCCCAGGGTTAAGCCAATTTAGGCATATTTCACTAGTATGGGTGTATATAGCGGACGTGGCCGGCCTCTAGAGCAGAGGTGCCGTGGTATGAGTAGCTCTCGCCGCGAGACTACTGGACATACCGATTAAAATTCACTTTTTCCTTTCCATCACCTTTTCACAGCGGCGCCGCCTGGCAACCCTAATCGCTTTTTTCGCATTTTCTTCACTGGTTGGGAGGAGTTTCACTCCACGCGCGGCATCTTAAAAAACTCCCAGCAGTGTCTTAGTTTAACCCATGGGTTAAGCCGATTTATACAATCTGCCACAGTATGTGTGTATATAGGACGTGGCCAGCCTCTAAAGCAGAGGTGCCGTGATTTGAGTAGTCCTGACTTCGATGCTGCTGGTTACATCACTTAATCCTTTCCTTCACATTTTCAACGACGGCGCAGCACGGCAACCCTAGTCGCATTTTTCTTCATTGGCCTGGAGGAGTTTCACCCCACTCACGGCAGCGGAAGAATCTTGCCAACAGCGGGTTTTAAATAAAAGTTTTACTTCTCCTAGACAAGACTCTCATCTACCCGAAGCGTCTGGTTTTCAGGCGCCAGATACTCGCCTTTGCCCCTTCTTCTGTCAGTTTGAACAGTTCCGCCACGAGAAGGCCAGGAGCTGGACCTGGACTGTCAGAGGCTATTTGAGACGCACGCCTTGGAGACATTTTATTGGAGTGGAGAGCGTATTCTCCACCCCACCTAAGGCTATGACAGTCCTTAGAAACTACCATGTGATAAGTCTTCATATTCCAAACCACCATGTAATAAGCCTCCATATTCCAAACTACCATGTGATAAGTCATTATATTCCAAAGTACCATTTGACAAGTCACTATATTCGAAACTACCATGTAATAGGTCACTACATTCCAAACTACCATGTGATTAGTTATTATGTTCCAAACTACCATGTGATAAGTCACCATATTACAAATACCATGTGATAAGTCACGATTTGCCAAACTACCATGGGATCTTTTTCTTCTTCTTCGTTCGCTTCTACCACCAAAACCGCACTGTGATCCTACTGAATTTACGTCTGTGGTCCTCATTAGGTCCCGTGGTCTCCTGTGTGGTCCCCGAAAGGACCACACAAGAGGACCACAAGGGGTTCAGAGTATCGCAGGGCTTTAGCCTGTATTCTTGGTGGGTCTCTGAAGCGGAACCATGGGATAAGTCACCATATTCCAAACTACCAAGTGAAAAAATCTCCATATTCCAAACTACCATGTGACAAGTCACCATATTCCAAACTACCATGTGATATGTCACCATATTCCAAACTACCATATGGAAAGAAATTATGTTTTTAACTGTTTTTTTCAGTTTGTATGTGAGCTATACACGTAACCTGTCCTTCTGACAAAACTTTCTTCCCCTTCCCCCCCCCCCCCCCCATTTTCTGTGATGTGCGGGTACTGAAAATTAATGTTATTTCTGGTCAAGGCGATGTAGCAAATGCCATGGAAATAACCATAAAGTATATATATATATATATATATTTATAAATCATCATCAGGTGCCGTGCCGACTGGCGTTGGCTATTATGCTTCTCCAGAGTACACGATCATTCATGCAGGCCATCAGCTCAGTTGGTGATATCCTCTCACACCATCCCATCAGACTGTCCAGTATCATTTCTCTTGGTCTTCCTCTTGATCTTCTCCCCTCTATTTTTCCTGTTGTTATAATATTTTCAATGCCCCCTCTTCTCATTGCATGTCCTATGAAAGTACATTGTCTCTCTCTTATCTTTTTGACAAGGTTTTTTTGTCTCTCCAGCTCTTCTCATACATTCTTCATTAGTTATTTTTGCTGTCCAGGGGATTCGCAACATTCTTCTAATAAACCACATTTCTGTGGCTTCCAATGATTTTTGTGCAGACTTGCCTATTGTCCATGATTCACTTTCATATAACAAGATAGGTTCAATATAGCATTTTAGGACTCGTTTTCTAACATTCATTGATAAGGATGTGTTAGCTAATATGTTTCTCATTCTCTGAAATGCAGTCTTTGCTTGGCCTATTCTGTTCCTAATTTCTGTTCTGCATTTCCCATCTGAAGTTATTACTGCTCCAAGGTATTTGAATTTCTGCACCTGCTTTAGAATAGTTCCGTTTAATTTTATACTGCATGTTGGTGGATTCTGTTTCTTAGATATAACCATAGGCTCTGTCTTTTTGATGTTCAAAGTAAGGCCTTTCTGTTCACTTTCTTTGGTGACTTTATCCAAGAGATTTTGCAGGTCTTGTTGGTTCTCAGCTATCAGTACCGTGTCATCAGCATACCGAAGGTTGTTAATATTGTATCCTCCAATTTTTATGCCTGGTTCTGTGATGATCGTTCTTAGAATATTCTCGCTATACAGAGAAAAAAGGTCTGGATATAGTACACATCCTTGTCGCACCCCTTGTTTTATAGGTTGATATTTTCCAGTTCTATTCTCGTTGCAGCCTGTGCTGTGAGTTACTTTATGAATGTAAATCTGGGAGTTGAGTGTGAAACAGAGGGGAGGAACGAGAGGAGAAGCCATACGTCAAAACATGAGTAGCGTAGTTAGGACGGCTACAGAGAGGGTGTAGTCCATTATACGAGGGCGAGTCAAAAAGTAACGGAAGATCAAGGGATGTAACAACTGATAAATGTCTGAAAATACTTTTCGACTTATCCTCGGGTGTTCTCATATATTTTAATGGTTATGTTCCTTGATTTGAGGTTACTTTGTGACTATCCCTCGCATATTCACTTGCTCAAGGGAGATAAAATCGTTCTCACTGCAGGTGCACTCAATTTATTTATTATCTGTCATGAGCGCTTAAAGATTTGACTTTATTCGCCCATTACTTTTAGTCTGCCGTAGCAAGCAATGCTACTACTCTTATTACTAGTAGTATTACTACTACATGTTTATCTTTATAGAACACTGATCATTGACAAACAACGATTACTTCATTTCTACACAGCGTTGGTTCTACTTCACCTACTCGATTTTTTTTCCCACTCTTATTGAGTATTTTCAAACTCTACGATTACTTCCATACTTCGTCTACTTTCTTTTCTTTAAAATACCTTTTCATTTCCCATAGTTTGAGCTCATTATAGATTTGTATCTTTGAAAGTGTATGAGACTGTAGATACTCTTATAAGGATTACTTTTAGTATACTTTCCAATAATTTCACTGGGATGTATGTATAGATGATGTAGTTTGTCCAGAAATACACCATCCAGATATTAACATTGTACAGCAACATTTTTATGTTGTGTTAGTTTCCATTTCCCATATTCTAAACCACATGTGGGCAATCCTTGGCCAGTTGGTCACATCTGGCCCGCAGCTAAGCTACGTAATTTTTTTTTTAAACCTGTAATGTGCTGAAAACTTTAACAATATTGATTTCATATTGTAGAATTACAGTGGCCTAGCTTGATAATTTAATATATTATATTAGTTTCAATATTTCATAAAGCAGTAACTGGAAAGATTATACTGAAATTCCAGAAAACATAGGGACGACATATATAAGCAAACTTCATCAATGTAACGAATACAGTGAACCCCTAAAGATTTGACATGAACGTTTTCAGATGCAGTTTCATTCTGTTTTATTGGTCGAGATATCTTAACAGTCTTTGCCACAAACAGACTAGGAGAGCACCGAACAAAGGTCACAAATAATATAAAAAAGAGATCTTATACGAAATACCCAACCGCTGCTCGACCGTACGTTATGTACTTGATGCAATACTGTGATGCGATTCCAGGTCTATAACTACAAATATTAATGCTCTTAACGTCGTTAGCATACACGATTCGATTTCCCCTCCCCATTTCATTCCCCCTGTATTTGTCCTTTTGATTTTCAAACGCACAAATCAAAGTTTTGGAAGGCTGACCCGCCCGCATGGAGAAGAATTGAATACAGAGCAGCACGCCATGTTTCTGCTGCTTCACGACTGCTATAGACAAGAATCTGTGAGAGCGCTCATGATGAAGATACACATATTCATCTTCAGAATGTCTACAACAAGTGTATTAATAGAGTTCCAGTCGAACTTTCTGAGAAAAAAAAGAAGAGAAAAATATAAATTATAGAAAAAGTAGATTCACAGAATCAAATATTGCAAGATAATTTACACCATAAGGGATTTAAAAACGAAAAAAAAAAAAAAAGCGGGCCACGGGAAGAAAAAAAAATCGATGACAACCCCCGGATGTGGAAGCCCTGGCCTTTGTTACATGCGCAGTGTGAGTTGCAGGACATTTAGAAAAATATTTCATAAAAGGAAAAGACAAAAAAGAAAAAAAATATCCGGTTCAGGGGTCAATAGGAGAGGTCAGTGTGCGAAAGCATGTTTCCTGCATATATTAGGAATAGCCCATTTGTTCTCTGTCATTTATTCTGTGAATATGTGTGTGTGAGTTTTATGTGTGTGAATGTTCATGGATGTGTGTGCTTTGATCGGGAAAAGGGGGAAAGGATTCATCGATGAGTTAGAATGTATGTAGTGAGTGACCAAGTATAGAAATAACCCTCCGTGTAGAATGTAGTAAGGAATTTTTCAACATTTATAAACTTCAGAAATTAGTCTCAGACCAGCATGCTTTGGGTAAACAACAGAAATAAATTTTAGACCTAAATACTCATTGTCAACTTCAAAAACTAGTTTTAGATCCATGGGCTTAAGATAAACTTCAGAAATAAATTTTAGACTTAAGGGCTTAGGATAAATTTCAAAATCTAGTTTCAGACCCATGTGCTTTAAACATTAGTTTTAGACTTATAGACTTCAGAAATTAGATTTAGACGCGTGAGCTTATAGTGTACTTCAGAAATTAGATTTAGGCATGTGGGGTTATTGTAAACTTCAGACTTAGATTGTATCAAAGTAGATTTATCTTTCTGTGAACTCGTAAACGCAGGCAAGAAAGTAAACATATTCTTCATACACTCCACTCCCAAGCTCTCCTGCCCAAATTATGCTTCTTGTGTCGTTCCTAACCATTTCTCGCGTCTAAACTAGGATCTACTGACCTTGTCAAAGGTTTCAAGTAAGGAGAAAAAAAAATACCGTCTGACTTGACGTGTCCAGCTGAATATCCATTGAATATAATAATATTTAAGAGGGGACGGAATTTGGCTGCTCAAATATCGATCGCGTGTCCCTTAGGAGTTTGTTGATCGATGGTCAGTTCTGGACACTAAATATGGAATCCAGCTTTCCCGTTTCCTATTATTTGGAAGGCCATATTTCGTTAAAATTTGATGAGCGGTCATGAAAACTTGGAAGCCATGTTCCGACAGCTCAGGACGAGCAAAATCATCTGTAGAATCGCCAAATGATCATCGCTCTGGAGATTCTGTGAGGAATATTCTCAGCCCTCCGTACCCAGCTTTCTCATTAATATTAGCTGTCATTATTCAGTAAATGTTTCATCTTCTCTTAACTTCACGTTACCTCTTCTTGTTTTCTTTTCTCTTCTTATTTTTCATAGTCTTCCTCCTTCTCCTCCTCTTCTTAGGTGCTCTCTATGTGTCACGGTGTTGTATCAGTGCAAGGCCTAACACATCCTACTTCAGCTTGCCGTAATTATAAGATCGGGGTTCGTCTTTTCTTAGCAATCCCTGTTCACTTGACGTGCTTGTGTCCAGGGACGCTACAAGGGAGGCAGAACAGTGCCTTGACCAGCTTTGGTTTTCTAGCCCTGGGGCAACCAGTCAGCGACACTTTCTCATTCAGCGTGAGTGCTACATCAGTGCTCTCATCTACGACAGGGTCGCGTTGACGTAAAGCCCGGCCCCGGTATGCAATACAGCCTCGAATAATGTCAGTCGTGGACATACGAAATACTCGTATAACGGGAAAACTATATCCAGTGCGGTCCGTTTTATATTATGCCTCTCTCTCCCCCTCTCTCTGGCTCTCTCTCCCTCTCTTTTTCCCTCTCTCTGTCTCTATCTGTCTCTCTCTCCCTCTCTCTCTCTGGCTCTCTCTCCTTCTCTTTCTCCCTCTATCTGTCTCTGTCTGTCTCTGTCTCTGTCTCCCTCTCTCTTAGGACTCTCAACAAAAAGGCTCCACTCACTTCACAAGCGAGCATTAAATCTTATTTGTGACAAACACCCAGTACAGACTGTAGATCAACACAAACAACTCAAAATTCTACCCCTCAAAAATAGAATCATTTTTAACAAAGTTAAGTTTGTTCAGAGAATTCTGTCGCACAATGCTCCGCCTTACTTGTGGTCACTGTTTACGTATAACACTAAACATAGCCAGCGTTTAAAAAACTGTCTTCTTCCTAAACCCAGGATTGATCTGTACAAGAAAAGCCTTGCATACTCTGCAGTACAGCTCTGGAACACCCTCCCCTACCATTTAAAATACATTGGTAATACTTCATCCTTTAACTCAAACCTGTTTCATTATTTACTTGCTTGTAATTATATGCCTCCATAAAATAACCAGCACTCTCTCAACACGTGACTCGCCAGCCATCAAGTACTTCAATGACATAGTTAGAAAAGCAACTTGTTAGATACTGTTAGAAATTATTTTAATGTCTGTTAAAAAAACATATGTTAGAAGATCTATATTTACAATGTATTTTTGTTTATGTATATGTCTGCTTATGTATGTGTGCGTGAGTGCTATTTTATTAGGTTAATTACTTCTTCTCTTTTACTTCGAATGTATTAGTTAAATCTTACACTCTTTTATGTGTTTTTTCCTAATGTAATTTGTATATTTGTACTAAATCAAGTGTGTGGGAAGAATGAAAGATGGAGTGATGAAGAGCAGAATGTAAGATGGGCCTGCGTGCCCAATTCTTTACCCTTGAAAAATAAAGATTATTCATTCATTCATTTAGTCTCTCTCTCCCTCTCTCTGTCTGTCTCTCTCTCCCTTTCTCTCTGTCTTTCTCTCCCTCTCTCTCTGTCTCTCTCCCTCTATCTCTGTCTCTCTCTCCCTCTCTCTCTGTCTCTCTCTCCCTCCCTCTCTCTCTGTTTGTCTGTCTCTCTCCCTCTCTCTCCCTCTCTATCTCCCTCTCTCTCACTCCCTCTCTCTCTCCCTCTCTCTCTCTCTCTCGTACCCTCTTCTCCATCCTCCCTCATCCCTCCCCCGTATTTCATATATTTCAGATGTTTAACTTCGCATATATTCTCAAACTACTTCTTCTTTATTCTGGGCTCATTTCGCCTTTTCCTGTCTCTTATTTTCCTTCTCGGTTCCTGGCCTCATTTCACATTTCCTTTATCGTCTCCTTTTTTCCCAGACAGATGACATAAAGTACAGTTGCCTGAGTGCTGACATTCTTCACGTATATTTTACCTGAGTTCTTCGTTAAGTGATGCCACTCATTAAATGCCTTTGAATTTAAACCTTCTGTGTACTTTGTGCTCAGCAATATTTTATCGGTTCCGACAGCACCAACTTAAATTATTTCTAAATGCAGGTTTCATCTTCTTGCTGTGAATGAAATTTCTTATAGAAATACTGACAGGTAAAAATTAAGGTACGCGTACGTCAAGCAACTCAGGTATGCAAGTGATACATAACAGTTTCCATTTTCACACCTGACTTATGGACACAAAGGAATGACATGATCAGTGCGACACTTTGCTGCCTTTTCCTCCCTGGCTAAAGAAGCGGTTGAACACCATTTCCTCAGCTTGTGTGTGTGTGTGTGGGGGGGGGGACTTGCTCGCATCAGGATGGTCTTGAACCAACAACCTTCCTTATGACAAATGTATGCACCAGTTGTTAGGACCATCAGCAATTTGACTTTCTCCCTCAATATACCCTTGAGTGTAGAGCATGTATGAAGACCTTCAATTCTTTATGTAGTACTCGTGTGCTCTAAACACATATTTGTGCTGGACATTTCCAAATTTATTTTTTTTTACTCCCGGCTCATTCATCCTAAGTCGGGATGTAGAGTCACTAGGACATTCGCTATCCAGATTCTCGAAAAGAAAGGCAGTAAGGGTCCATAACTTCCACATTGTGGTCATACTTATTTGTATAAAAATCATTGTTACTTGGTCTAACACGAGAAAAATCAGGGAATTAACAACTTTTGCTTTTTAAAACATGTTTTTTTTTATATGTCTTTTCGTCCAACTCTAGACTGAACTGGTGCAACAAAAACCACGGTGTCACGCAGTCCCGCTTCTGTGACCCACCGAGAATATAGGCCCAAGCCCTGCGATGCTCTGAGCTTCCATCCTAAATGAGACTATCGCGAGAACCACAGGAGTAAATTCAGTAGGATCACGGAGCGATCTTGGTGGTAGAAGCGAACGAAGAAGAAGAAGAAGATATATCTCTTCAATTTTGTTTTTTTTTTTTTTTAATCTATAGATTCCCGTAAGTCTTTAGTTTTTTGGGTTTTTTTTTTATTCACAGAGTGATGTATGTCTTTGGATTTTTAATTCATTGATTACTGTAAAACTTCAGTTATTTATTGCACGTGGTATTATTACTGTAAGACTTCAGTTATTTATTGCACATGGTATTATTGCTGTAAGACTTCAGTTATTTATTGCACAGGATATTATTACTGTATGACTTCAGTTATTTATTGCACAGGATATTTTTACTGTAAGGCTTCAGTTATTTATTGCACAAGGTATTATTGCTGTAAGACTTCAGTTATTTATTGCACAGGATATTATTACTGTATGACTTCAGTTATTTATTGCACAGAATATTATTACTGTAAGGTTCAGTTATTTATTGCACATGGTATTATTGCTGTAAGACTTCAGTTATTTATTGCACAGGATATTATTACTGTATGACTTCAGTTATTTATTGCACAGGATATTATCACTGTATGACTTCAGTTATTTATTGCACAGGATATTATGTGCCTTCGATTTTTTAGCTCGCAGATTAATTAATGGTTTCAGTCTTAATACATAAATTACTGGATTACAGTTCCAAGTTCAGAATGAAAGTAAAGTAACTTCTCACTACTTAATGCCACTTTTCTTCTGTAGATTTTTTTTTCGCACATAGAAGAAACCTAATGCCCCCCCCCCCTTGGCCCACAAAACTTAAAAATCTTTGTTTTAAAAAACAGACAGGTATTAGCACTGAGCCTGGTCAGCCAGTCCGAAACCTAAGCCAGTGTGACGTCCTCGTTCTTACGGTAAATAATTTATGACGTGAAGACTGATATCATCCAACATTCGCCACACCCATCACAGCCCGACTCATCATTGGAGTTTAATGCAGGCAGCCAGACTCGGGTTTACAAAGTATTTACAAGTATGTCCAGGGCATGCGGGAATACATGATAATGATATGGCAGACAGACTTGCTGGACAGGCTAAAATAAATGGCAGACCGACAATGGACAAAGGGGGACATTGCTAAAAGCTGTAGTGGACAGACTGCGGGGAGAATGAAGAGCTGGAATGGAAGAACAATGCAGAACTGAAGAGATTGCTGGAGCTAGGACATATTAAAGGTGCTGGCCGGAAATCCGAACTGTGTGGCAGAAAACGCGTCGTAAACAATCAACATTTGACAGGAACTGTTAGCAAACATTCTCTTGGATGAATGCTGCGGCATGCGGCGGGGCATATATGGGTTTATCCCGAATGCAGTGAAGCTACAGTCTTAATTTTGAACTTTGAACTTTTTTGAAATTGTAAAGTATTTCCTTGCTAAATCAGGATAATATTTAAAAGAAGAAAATGAACAGTAGTTATAGCACTTAAAACTATTCAATATCTCATCAGGCAAGAAATGAAGGAAGAATAATGTGCAATATTTCGTTTTGTTATTACTGGCCCAATTCGTTTAAGAATGCATTTTTGAGGTAGACAAATCTTGCTTTAGTGTGCGCTTGTCTGGGATATGGAAGTCTGCAGCTGTTGTTGACCGCAAGAGTTACTTTCTTCCTATTTGTGTGATTCAGAGTTTTGAGTTTCATTTTCACAAAAAGAAAGATGATTTTTCGCCGTTCCCTTACTTTCAGCTCTTAAAAACCTCTTGGCCGTCATTTTCAATATCATCATCTTGTGCCACTTTCTCTTGGAAGGTTGACTAGATCTATGGTTTACGAAGACTCCGTCCGTTTTGGCATTCAGCCGTCCATAGCTGGCATGGTGGCGTTGGGTTGGCGAACGATAGCTGACCAAGACCCTGTCTCACCTCTCCACTGTACCACCAGTAACAGGTCTAGCCTGGGTAACGGGTCAGAGGTCATCATGGCCTCCATGTCGGTGGAGTCTGCTAAAAAAAAAGTGTTGCACACCCCCTGCTTTTTAACATCACGCAGGGACTGAAAAAAATGCTGCCATGATCAGCTCCCAAACCGAACATGATGCTGTGCCTCAACATCTCTACAACATCGGCTGCAAAGGACATCAGTTCGTAGTTTCAGAGGGACTAAAGAAGAAGCCAAATTAATATTTACCAACCGTCTGTTGCTCGTCCCATAGCAGTTTTGCTGATAATTTCTCTCAGGTTTGGTTTTTAGTATAATTTGTTGCTCTTAGATTGTTGACTTGCATGATGCTGTTGCGCCATATTGTCCATGGTCTTCTCTCTAAGAGTGTTGACTTGATTATGCTACGAGTGGTGATTGATAAGTTCTCGGCATACGGTTCAAATACTTGAAATACACAGTTGATATTGGATACATTTGTAGATCAGGTTAATGAAAGATTAAACACCAAGTTTAAAGAAATTAATTGCATCCAATTTTTTTACAGGCTACTGAAGTGGTAAGTGGTGGCAGAAATTGAGAAAACGGATAAAATTTCTCATCGAGCAGTCATTCGCTACCTCTGCATCAAGGATTTATCATCGAAGGAGATCCATGAGGATATGAAATATACTGTAGGGGAGAGTGGCCTTTCTTACAGCACAGTGAAGAAATGGGCAGCTCAATTCAAACATGGAAGGGAGAGTCTGGAAGATGATCCCCATCCAGGAAGACCAAGAACGGTAACCACCGATGAAACTGCTGGAAGATTACATGTCATGGTAATAGAAGATCGACGACTAACTGAGCAGTACATTGCTACTGAGTTGGGCATCTCCCAGGAACGTGATCATGCCATTATTCACAACGATTTTCAAATGACAAAGGTCTCTGCTCGATGGATCCCGAAACTTCTTGGAGCTGATCACAAACGACAGCGTCTCAACATGTCATAAGACAATCTTGGCAATTTTTCTGCAGATCGTAAAAAGTTTCTTCAGCAGTTTGTGACTATGGATGAGACTTGGGTTTATCATTTTCAACCAGAAACCAAAGAACATTCAAAACAGTGGAAACATCATAGATCACCACCTCCAGAAAGCAAGGGTGGTTCTGTCTGCAGGCAAAGTGATGGCTTCCATCTTTTAGGATTCAGAAGGTGTGCTATTGGTAGACTATCTTCAAAAAGGCAGAATGGTCACCGGGGCCTATTACGCTAATCTTGTGAAGCAACTGCGGGTCAAACTGAAGGAAAAGCGTCGAGGGAAATTGACGAGAGGAGACATCTTTCAGCAAGACAATGCTCCAGTTCACAAGTCGGCGGTGGCAATGGATGCCATTCATGAATGCGGCTTCCAGCTTCTTGAACATCCTCCTTATTCCCCAGGTTTGGCCCCTTCGGACTATTACCTGTTTACCAAACTAAAAAAGGAGCTCAGCGGTCTCAAATTTGCTTCAGATGATGACGTCATTCTGTAGACCACTTTCTACTGGCACAAGATGCTGACTTTTACAAAGAAGGGATCCGTTTGCTGCAGGATCGCTGGACTAAGTGCATAAACTTGCAATGGGATTGTATTGAGAAATAACCCCCAAAAAAGTTCTCCACAAATAATCTGTTGTACCTTATGCCGAGAACTTATGAAACACCCCTCGTATTACGCCATACTGTCTATGATCTTTTTTTTCTTCATCTTATTGTTAACTTTCAACATTCCGTTGCGCAATAATCTTCTCTCTCTCTGTGTCTTCCCGCACCTCCCTGTCTGTTTATAATCATGTTGTGTCATACTTTCAGTCACTTTCTCAATGAACGTTGATCTTTTTTAATCTTGTCAATTTAATTAAATTCTTTTCGATGTCTTTTTCTTCAGAAACTCGTCGTCTATCATCTTAGCTGTTTGAGAAGTCCTTTAATATGCCTCTGAGAAATCAAATGTATGTTACTTCCTCTCATCTGTTCATTATGCATAACCAGCTATTATAATGTGAGGTCGTATAACAGATGTAACCACTAAGATTGAGTGCGCACAGTATTTTCCATTTTCTTCACAGCCGTTTTCGCTTGCCGTGTGAAGTACTATTCTTGATTTCTCAATCGCATTTCCAACATAGGGGCAGATAATTTTCCCAGATATTTCCACGGAAAGTGAGATTGAATTGGTTGCAAATGCTTTAAGTCTGGAGAGTCCATCTTCAGTGGCCAGAACTGTATGCGGGAATAGATTGGCGGGCCACATCTAACTCAGCTAGTTCTTATCAATTTAACTAAAAGTGAGGAAAGGTGGCACATTATGAATTAAAGATAAAATGACCGTATTATATTAGTTTTTCGTGCCTTTTACATGTTTTCTTCGGTTCTTTAGTTGATTTTAATCAAACAAACTACACTTACATAACCATGTGGGCCACACAATTTAAAAAAAAAGGCTTGGCATGGGGGAATGAGTCCCGGGGCCCGCCATTTGAATATCTCTTCTTTAGGACCTTGGGCCAAACATGAAAATATTTACGACGAGCTACATCATTTGTTTGGATCCTTTGTTCAAAATTGTCGTTCATCTCTCTCTCTCTCCTTCTCTCCCCCTCTCTCTATCTGTCTGCGTGCCTGCCTGCCTGCCTGTCTATCTGTCTGTCTGTAAACACGTACAGTAAAAACTTCAAGATATGTTTTAAATGACGTCTAAAAAAACTGCAGAAAAGAAAGTTTAAGGGCAACCGATGGGAAAACCCGTCAACAAACACGTTTTTACAGGGACTATAAATCATTTTAAATGTTTCAACTGTCGACCTTTGAGAACCGTCGCGAACTGGGGCATAGATAGCTTTTAAATAAAGGTTCCCAGAGGGTCACTGACAAAGATTTCTTCAGAACAAAGAAAACAAGGGGACGTAGTTTAAGAAGAAAGTCATTCAAATGTATCAGGCAAGTTTGAAGATTTATTCCCCTTGAAAGGATTTTTGAAACAGTGAAACATCCGAGATTGTAGCCTGTCAGCTGGACAGGCAGCCATGACTTATGTATTTAAATAGCTTCAGGGTCGGCTAGCTTCCCCCCAAGGTCATCTGGCTACGACTGCCTTCCACAATTAAGTGAAAAGCAATCCGTGACCAGGTCGCGGTGTCCTAGCCTGTTTATTGTTTGAGGGAGATTTTTTTTCCCCTCTTAAGAAGAGAATTCTGGAGGGGCGTGGGGGAGGGGGAATCTGGAGAAGCTAGATTGTGTTACAAGAAGGATTTTTGCCAGTTACTTCCACCGAGACCTGTTTTGTGTGTGTGTGTGTGTGTCCATGGCCATTTGTTAAATGAAACACGTGTATTCGATCAAAGAAACCAAACAAGGCAATACTTCAAATAAGCCAGATTTGGTTTCAAAATAACAACAAAACAAAGCAACTTTCGGCCATGGTTCTGGCGTTATTTCCCACCCACCAGCCTCGAAGAAACAGGGGCGGGGTGGGGAGATAACGACAGAACATCTCAGTTTAAGTTGCTGATTTTTTTCAAATCCTGGTCACTATTTTAGCTTTTGTTTTTTTTTAACATCTCGATATATTTCGAAACCTTTTTTTAAAATTATTTTTATCATCATCGTCATCTCATCGTCATCATCATTATCATCATCATCGTCATCATCATCATCATTGTTATTGTTATTATTATTAAATTTCTACGGTCCTGATTAAACGTTTTTCGCCAGTTTCAACAGACTGACAATTTTTTTTTCTCCTATATAACAGTAAAGGAAAAAACAGAAAGCACTAATCTAATTTTACATATGCGGGAGTGAAGACACCTTCTACCTGGCAGGGAGTGAAGACAGCCTTCTACCTGGCAGGGAGTGAAGACACCGTTCTGCCTGGCAGAGAGTGAAGACAGCGTTCTACCTGGCAGGGAGTGAAGACAGCGTTCTATCTGGCAGGGAGTGAAGACACCGTTCTGCCTGGCAGAGAGTGAAGACAGCGTTCTACCTGGCAGGGAGTGAAGACAGCGTTCTATCTGGCAGGGAGTGAAGACAGCGTTCTATCTGGCAGGGAATAAGACATCGTTCTACCAGGCAGGGAGTGAAGACAGCGTTCTACCTGGCAGAGAGTGAAGACAGCGTTCTGCCTGGCAGAGAGTGAAGACAGCGTTCTATCTGGCAGAGAGTGAAGACAGCGTTCTATCTGGCAGGGAGTGAAGACACCGTTCTATCTGGCAGGGAGTGAAGACAGCGTTCTATCTGGCAGGGAATAAGACATCGTTCTACCAGGCAGGGAATAAGACAGCGTTCTACCTGGCAGAGAGTGAAGACAGCGTTCTGCCTGGCAGAGAGTGAAGACACCGTTCTATCTGGCAGGGAGTGAAGACAGCGTTCTATCTGGCAGGGAGTGAAGACACCGTTCTATCTGGCAGGGAATAAGACATCGTTCTATCTGGCAGGGAGTAAGACACCGCTCGACCTGGCAGGGGATGAAGACACCGTTCGACCTGGCAGGGAGTGAAGACAGCGTTCGACCTGACGGCAATCAGCAACCCATCGCTGTCAAGCTGGCGTCAGGACCGGCGAACAAAAGATGACCACAACCCTGCCCCACCTCTCCATTGGCACTTTCAGAAACAGAACTAGCCTGGCTAACGTCATTGTCCCCATGGTGGTGGAGTCTGCTAAAGAAGCACTGCACATCCTTTTTGCTTTTAAGCTTCACTCAGTGTTTGAAAAAATAGACGACATAAGTTGCTCTAAATCCAGTACGAAGCTGTGCCACAAGATCTTCACGGCACCACCTGCAAAGAACACCAGCTCGCAGTTCCAGGGAGATAGAAGAAGATATATCTACACACATCTCTCTCTCTCTCTCTCTCTCTCTCTCTCTCTCTCGGAGACTCGACAGCCCAGATGACAGAGCACAGATATGCGAGAGAAAGAGAGAAGTTCAAAGAGAATTACTCTAAAAAGTCGAGTTCTAGAAAGACAAAACCTTAACAAAACTAATTTACATCTCTCCCTCTCTCTCTCTCTTTCTTTCTTTCTCTGTCTCCTTTCTTTCTTCCGTGTACAGTGATGTATTTATGTTTTGAAACATTTCCTACAATATGAATTAGATAGAAATGAGCTACCTTCTTCACCTGAATTCTTCTTAAGCACGTACAAAACCTGTTCTTCTTTCCTCGTAGAGAGTATTCTGTCTGTCACAGTTATCTATGCTCTTAAATCCCATTCGAACCCCTACATTTACCTGTGATTTTTTAAAATAATTTTTTTTTAAAGGAACCACTGCTTTGTATCACATCTGTCGCCTTATTTTTTTTTTCCGCCATAAATAACTATTTAACACCTCCATCCATTTTTTTTTAAACCTGGGTCACTATGGCCACAAGGTCATTAAGGTCAGGTGAATACAGCACGAGACCTAGCCTTGGTCAGGAGAACTTTTTACAGTCGCATTACTACCACTGCATAGAGCACCACTCATCACTTCTCCCGTGGACCTTCCTATTTCTTCGAAGTAATTCGCCTGTCGCCAACAGCAGTAAAAACAAAATATGAACACAAAAAAAAAGCTCAAATTCTATTTCTATTCCCCAAACAACGACAGAAAGGCACCATGTAAAGGTGAGAAACAAAGGAAGCAGGAATCCCTGCGCTGGACTATTCCCCCCACCCCCACCCCGGCCCCCTTTCATTGCCTTTTCTTTTCATTCTCAAAAGCAGGTGCGTTCAAGTTCCACCCAAACAGATTTGTGATACTTTCACTTACGGCAACCGCACCCTACTTTATATTTATTCTGCAAACCCCAGAGTGGGTCTAACATGAGAATAGGACAACAGAGGCAAACGAAAGAAAGACAATAAACATAGACATTAGGGAGGGGTTAGATAGTATCAAAACAGGGGAAAACTATCACATTCTGGAATTTTTATCCTTCCATCTGTTTTCCTACATTTTTTTTTAAAATGTGTGTAGTTTTTCTTGCTGATCCCCTCTTTTGTTTTGTTTTGTTTTTCTTTTTTTTTTGGCATCAGAATGTAGTTAGTAACAGTATTGTAGTATGTATTCAGAAAACAAAGATTCAGAAGGTTAAAAAAAAAAAAGTTACCACGGAGTTTGAAAGATAAATTTTGGTGTTATGGTCCAAGATAATACAGCGTTAGTATCAGGACCAGCGATCTGTGTCTGGGGAAGAGACGATAGTTCAATCCCTAGGGATTACCACCAGCCAGGGGCCCTGGGATATATTTAGTTAGAGCTCCCAGCTCTTCCCCCCCCCCCCCCGACCTATATCTCCTAAAGTTTGACCTGATTCCTCTCTAGTTGGGACCTCTACTCTTACTACATTATAATATTGTTTGTAGTTCGAACCCAGCTGATGCGTCGTTGCTTTTTAGATAACATAACATGCTGGCGCAGCAATAGCACTTATAAATGACTGTCACATGAGACAGTCTCATCTGTATTTTTTCCCCTTGCCCCTGGTCGCCTCCCTGGCTTGTGCCTGCTCGCCCTTAATGGCTAATCCGCAACTCTTTTCCTGTGGTCACGTGGTGCGACAGCTTAACCAAAAGAGTAGAGTTTGACTTGTTCCTCTTTGTGATAGTGAATGAATGAATGAATGAAAGATCTTTATTTTAAAAGGGTGAAGAAGTGGGCGCACAGGCCCGTCTTACATTGTGCCATTTGTCACTCCATCTTTCATTCTTCCCTTTTATCACTCCATCTTTCATTCTTCCCAGTGAAGGCTGCTGAGAAATTTTGTTTCAGCTACACCCCCTGAATTAAACAAAATAGTCACGGTAGTTTGCCACTTTTAGAACATAGGATGTATTAACTGAATGACCTTGACCCTGTAGTCTTATATCTTATATCCTTCCCGTGCCGTTAAACGTCACATAGGGCTCGCAAAGTAATTCGCCAATTTTTCCTGTCTTCGGTGAGTCTTTCAACCTCATCAAAGGATTTTTTGACTGCTAATTTGGCCTCTCTTAACAATGTCCTCTTCAGAGTTTCACGCGGTCTGCCCCTTTTTCTTTGGCCTGGTGTGTTCCACTTGATAGCTTGTTCTGGGATTTTCTGATCATTTCTTCTCATCAAGTGACCAGCATATGTCCATCTCCTTTTCCTGATCACCCATGAGACTGGTTGTTGTTCAGTCATCTGTCTTATCTCTGCGTTGTTCTTGAATTCATTCCACTTGATGCCAAGCACTTTCCTTAGGCATTTGTTTTCAAAAGAGTCTAATTTCTTTTCTATTTCTTTAGTTGTTTTCCAGCTTTCACATGCATACATTAAGGTGGATATTACATTTGAATTGAATAGTCTTAACTTGGTTTTTGTGCTTATAGCTTTTGAATTCCATATGTTCTCAAGATTCTTGAAGATTGATGCTGCTTTTGCAATTCTGATCCTAACTTCCTTTCTAGTGTCACCATCCTGGTCTATGTAGCTGCCAAGGTACGCAAATTGATTGACTTATTCAATATATATCCCTTCTATGTGTATTTTTCCATTTTGATTAATGGGAATTGTCATTATTTTTGTTTTGTCCTTGTTAATTTCAAGTCCTATTTTGCTAGCCATTGAAGACAGGCTATCTGTTTTTTCTTGCATGGAATTCATATTATAACTGATAAGAGTTATGTCATCAGCAAAATCAAGATCTTCTAGTTGGGTCCCATGTACCCAGTCAATACCTGTGTTACCTGTGCAGCATTTTTTCATTATGAAGTCTATTGTAATCCCAAAAAGTAAAGGAGACAGTATACATCCTTGTTTCACACCTGTTTCAATCTGGACCCTGTAGTACCCTACCAGTAATTGGACATTCCTTATACTCTGGATTACTATCTGAAATGGGAGTTTTTTAAAATCGTGAAAATAGGAAAAAAGAATACTGAGGAGAATTTTAAACATTAAATGGCAGGAAAAATCAGGAACGAGGAGGCTTGAGAAAGGACAGAACAAGAACCTATGAACCTACAAATCATGTCTAGGAAGTGGAGGCGGATTGGCCACACTCTGAGGAAACCCGACATCAACATAGCAAGACAGGCACTGACGTGGAATCCTCAAGGAACTAGAAAACGAGGAAGACCTAGACTTACTTGGAGAAGAGAAATTATGACAGTGCTCAGAGACAAGGGATACACATGGAAGGAAGCAGAGAATTCCAAGAACAAGGATGAATGGATAGCCTTTATCTGTGGCCTATGCTCTCATGGGAGTGAAAGGCGATGATGATGATGATGATGATGATGATGACTATTAAACTGTTTCATCATCATCCTGTGCTCTCTCCCCCACAGAAGGTTGCCTGCAATGATCCTCTAAGTTTGTTTGTTGTTTTTTTTCACAGTGCACCAAGCCAAACTCAATCCGTTTTTTTTTTTAATATTGTCCACCAGTCCGGTGGTCCGTGAGCTTCCGGGCGTCCGCCTAACCTGCCTTGGGGGGGGGGGGGGGGGTCCCTGACATAACTGAAGGTCCTTTATATTTGTTTATAAAAATGTATTTTACATTTAAAGCACGTACTTACCAAACAAGTATGAAACGTTTCCCACAGTATGGAGATCCGTGGGCCTGGATTTTGAAACAGCACGGGGGTCCGCGGATTTTTGTTCACTGAGAACCATTGCACTGGTCTATGTCGTTGTTGACCTCTTGCTCTTTTCCTTTCACTTTTCCTGTTAGCGGGGCCCAAGGAAGAATTTTGTCAAACTATTTCCCCACGCCCCCCCCCCTTTTTACACTACTGATTATTCATTCTGCTTTAACCCCTTGTGTGCTCCCTTAAAACAGGAAACTAAGGGCTCTGGAGCAATGCTTTATGAGATCTCAAGGAGATCATATTTTTTTCCTTGCAAATATTTCGACGACGACGACGGCAGCGATGCTGCTGCTGCTGGTGATGGTGATGAGGAGGAAGAGGAGGAGGAGGAGGACTGGTAGTGAGATCTGAGCGACTGTTTACTAAGTGTACTGAAATGACCAGAAGAAACATAAAGAGTAAGACGATGAAATCTAAGCCTCTCATCCTGCAAAGGTCTTTATCTGGTGCATCTTCAGTTTCAATTTTCCACCACCCCCACACCCCTCACATTATAGTGTCCAGTGCACCCCTGCGCATGAATATCACTTTAATAAAGTAGTGCCACGGGTGAACATACCAGGTGCATCTTTAAGTTTTGTCCCCCAAACTTTTCCCATTTCTTCTTTTTCATAAGATACTTCTTTCATAGATTTTGCAAACTCCCATATCCCAGCTGAAATGCTAAAGCTACAACTGCTTCAGCTATTCAATGAGAGGAAAGCCTGTGGGGCAATCTTCTTCGCCATTTAACAAAATGAGAAGGTTGGGGGGAGGGGGGTGTGGGATGTGGGGAGAAGTCTAGTCGATTGTGAACTGTCTTCCCAAGGAGAGAGTCACCGAATTTACCAGCACCGACTGAAGACAACGAATGAGAGGCAAATAGTATGTCAGTCTCTCTCACTCTCTCTCTCACACTCTCTCTCTACCTCCTCTCTCTCACTCTCTCTCTACCCCCTCTCTCTCTCTCACTCTCACTCTCTCTCTACTTCCCTCTCTCTCACTCTCTCTCTCTACTTCACTCTTCTCTCTCTACACCCCCTCTCTCACTCTCTCTCTCACTCTCTACCCCCTCTCTCTCACTCTCTCTACCCCCTCTCTCTCACTCTCTCTACCCCCTCTCTCTCTCATTCTCTCTACCCCCTCTCTCTCACTCTCTCTACCCCCTCTCTCTTATTCTCTCCCCATCTCTCTCTCTCTAACACACATACACGCACACAAATAAAAACCTTGGCGCACGGGATAATAGAGTTAATAATATATTACTTAGCACTAGTAGTGTTCTTAGCTGAGTTACTGCTGAAAGTTTTTTGGGGCTTAATATTTAGTCCGATAACTGACATTAAAGTACCTAACTGTAGTAGTTGATGTTGTGACAGTTTTGGTACTCATTATACCATCAAAAACAGCAGCTGCGGTAGGAAAGACTATAAACTATTATCCGTACTATTGTTCTGTAGAAATATCTCGAATGTTATCCATACTGTTTTTCTGTAGAAATATTGTGAATGTTATCCATACTGTTGTTTTGTAGAGATATTGTGAATGCAGGCCGTATTGCCTAATGATAATGTTTATATGAAATACAAAGTTTAAATGTTTGCGTGAAATTCTTATTTGTAAAATGTGTGATGACATTTATATAACTGTCATTGGCAGTTAAGAGTAATTTTACTAGTAATCAGGAGAGTTTGCGCTGGGGAACCTATCTGTGTACAGTTGTTAGTTCTAGTTATAAGATCATATGTATGTCCGAAAATTAACCCCTTCTCTGGCCTTGCAAGTCCAGGACTTGTACGAACTCCCTGTAACTGCGAGTTCTTGCTCTTTGAGGCCGATGCTGCAGAGGTGTTGAGGCACAGCATCGTACCGGCGTGGGAGCTATCTTTTCAGTCCCGGGGAATACGTACTAACGAACTGACACACTTTATTTTCAAAGGGTTAAGAATTGGGCACGCAGGCCAGTCTGATAATTTGCCCATTTCTGTACAGCTAAAAGCAGGGGGTGTGCAATGCTTTTTTAGCAGACTCCACCACCGTAGGGATCATGGCGATCCCTGCCCCGTTAGCCAGGCTAGAGGGTGCCTGTTACTGGGGGTACCACAGAGATGTGGGACAGGGTTTTGATCAGCTATGGGTCGCTAACCATGACGCTAGCATATCAGCTATGGGTCACTAGCCCTGACGCTAGCATATCAGCTATGGGTTGCTGATTGCCTCATCGGATAGTCGTCTTCACTCCCAGTAAGTCCAGGATGATGAAAAAGAAAACAAACAAACAAAAAAAAAACTGACTCACAGTAAAACCAGAAAACGTTTAGAGAACGTAAAAGCAAGAATTGTCTCCCCGGGAAATCGGCTTCACATAATCCTAAAAGGCTTTCTTGTCCAATGTCGTATAATAATGAAGCCATTGTTAAACGACATTTGTATATGTTATGTCCGCGTTTCTCGGCTTACTTTCAAAGGAGGAACCTATAATCTGATTATTTTTCAGAAATCAACATAGTTTTGTCTTTTTTAAAATTTTCTCAAAGGAACCACCTAAAGTAATATTTAGTACCAACACGAATGTCTGAAGTTCTAAGCCTGTTGAAATATTCACTCAGAAAAGTGGGTATTCAATATGTCAATGACGACATAAGTCAAAGGTAAAAGGTGAATAATGCGTCTACTAGGAATATAGACCTACTACGAAGATAGACCTACTACGAACATAGACCTACCACGAAAATAGACCTACTACGGACATAGACCTACTAGGAAAATAGACCTACTACGGACATAGACCTCTCCTGACACTAACATTGTCCATTACCTGCAGGCACCATAGAAAGTGATGTGGCCAGCACACTAGAGGATGATGTCTTCAGCACACTAGAGGATGATGTCTTCAGCACACTAGAGGATGATGTGGCCAGCACACAAGAGGGTGATGTATTCAGCACACTAGAGGGTGATGTGGTCAGCACACTAGAGGATGATGTATTCAGCACACTAGAGGGTGATGTGGCCAGCACACAAGAGGATGATGTATTCAGCACACTAGAGGGTGATGTGGCCAGCACACTAGAGGATGATGTATTCAGCACACTAGAGGGTGATGTGGTCAGCACACTAGAGATTGATGTATTCAGCACACTAGAGGGTGATGTGGTCTGCACACTTGAGGGTGATGTGGCCAGCACACTAGAGGATGATGTATTCAGCACACTAGAGGATGATGTATTCAGCACACTAGAGGGTGATGTGGTCAGCACACTAGAGGATGATGTGGTCAGCACACTAGAGGGAGATGTGGTCAGCACACTAGAGGGAGATGTGTTCAGCACACTAGAGGGAGATGGGTTCAGCACACTAGAGGGTGATGTGATCAGCACACTAGAGGGAGATGTGGACAGCACACTAGAGGATGATGTGGTCAGCACACTAGAAGGAGATGTGGTCAGCACATTACAAGGAGATGTGGTCAGCACACTAGAGGTAGATGTGGTCAGCATACTAGAGGTAGATGTGGTCAGCACACTAGAGTGAGATGTCGTCAGCACACTAGTTGGAGATGTGATCAGCACACTAGAAGGAGATGGGTTCAGCACACTAGAGGGAGATGTGGTCAGCATACTAGAGGGAGATGTGGTCAGCACACTAGAGGATGATGTGGTCAGCACACTAGAAGGAGATGTGGTCAGCACACTAGAAGGAGTTGTGGTCAGCACACTAGAAGGAGATGTGGTCAGCACAGTAGAAGGAGATGTGGTCAGCACATTAGAAGGAGATGTGGTCAGCACACTAGAGGTAGATGTGGTCAGCATACTAGAGGTAGATGTGGTCAGCACACTAGAGTGAGATGTCGTCAGCACACTAGTTGGAGATGTGATCAGCACACTAGAAGGAGATGTGTTCAGCACACTAGAGGGAGATGTGGTCAGCATACTAGAGGGAGATGTGGTCAGCACACTAGAGGATGATGTGGTCAGCACACTAGAAGGAGATGTGGTCAGCACACTAGAAGGAGTTGTGGTCAGCACACTAGAAGGAGATGTGGTCAGCACAGTAGAAGGAGATGTGGTCAGCACATTAGAAGGAGATGTGGTCAGCACACTAGAGGGAGATGTGGTCAGCACACTAGAAGGAGATGTGGTCAGCACACTAGAGGGGGATGTATTCAGCACACTAGAGGGAGATGTGGTCAGCACACTAGAAGGAGATGTGGTCAGCACACTAGAGGGAGATGTGTTCAGCACACTAGAGGGAGATGTGGTTGTTTCTTACCATGTAAAATTATATTATCTAGTTCATTAAAATTACAAATGAGATTGTCTGAAAAAGAAAAACTTCCTATGACAAAATTAAATGAAAATTTTTGTTTTGGCTTCTCTTGTCTTCTTATATCTTATATCATTAACTTGCCGTTAAACGTCACACAGGGCTCGCATGGTAGTTCGCCAATTTTTCCTATCTTCGGCGAGTCTTTCAACCTCCATATTAGCTTAAGAGTCCTGGGAATTCTGGGAACTTTCCCGTGTTAAATGCGTGGCAGTAAATAACAACTACCATCATCTTACGTTATCTCCGCTTTTGTAGGTTACTTTTAGCGGATTTCTAGTCTCATTCTCTTTTGTTACGGTTGTACATTTGTACAGTATGTCTCTTGTAAGTTTTGTTGGTCGCCTGGCATTCTTCCTGGAACTGTATACGTGAGTTTCTTGCAGCAGATTTTGTAAGTAAGATCTTGAAATACAGGTGTGGAGTAAGATAGGGAGCGATCTATTGGGGCTTATTTTTTCCTTTAAATCTTTCTTGTGGTATAAGGAGAAAAGGTGTGTGGTAGAATCTGTCTCCAAGTAGAACACGCCAGTTTCTAACCAGACCGTTAGCTTACAGTGACGGAAGTGGCGAATAAGCAGGGAGGTAAGCATGGTGGTTGGCGCTGGTTGGCTTGCCTAATATCTCTTGCATTTCTCCATGGTGCACACTGGTCAGAACATCTAATATCCTCTCGCTATAACTCTCTAGAAGTTTCTCACTCCCATGTAAAGTAATCCTGTAATGCCATGGGGATCTCTAGGAGATACGGTGTTTGTGTCCACGCTGTCCTTGACCTGTTGGCACACTAGAGTCAACGTCACGCCTGTCTGCTTTCCTTCCCCAGCGCCAGAAGAAAACAAGAGTTCCATATTCTACATCTGGATTGCTGGGACGCATAGGGGCCACCGAACTTCACCATGAGAATCTAGTGCACTAACCACTACGCCACTCGGGAGACAATGCCTTTAACAACACTGCTCTGTCTCTTAAAGAGTTCATAAATGTTCACATTCTTTAAACACGAAATGAGAGTAAAGTGAACTAGACATTCACAGGAGAACTCAGACATAAAAAAAGAGCGTGGAAGCCAAAAGAAATGTGCCTGGACTTCCTAGTCAAGTGGCACATGGGAAAACGACAGCATAAATGATCAGAGATTATTCAGACACTACAGAAAACTGAGAACTTACTTCATTACTTACAACACGGTGCCCTAATTTTACACACACCTCACACGTTTGTTATATTCTTGTATATCAGCACATTCAAGGCTTCTTAAAACAAGGCTCCGACCTTTGCCATTTAAAATCTATCAAATAATTATTTGGACAAGAAACACTTTTTTTTTGTATCTCTAACAATTTTTATAGGACAAAATTATGGTAATACAAGAAGAGGTATATTTTAACAGACAATTCTAGTTTTCTGATTCCTCGGCGTATTTTTGTGATTCCACGGTCAGAAAACATTATGTCAGACGAACGAAGTGTATGAATCTTACATAACATATAGATAATTTATTTTAAACGATTCTTCCCCTGTGATCTTTTTTATTCTGTGCAGTAATCATAGCTTTAAAAAAAAATAGAAAAAAAAACGAGTATAATGCTACCCTTTTTCACGGGACGTTTCCCTCCTTTTGCTGCCCGTTCTGTCGCCGAAGCCCATGCCAACGGCCCAGAGAAGTTTATATTGTCGGATTTTCGTGTTTATTTTATTTTGATTATTCAATAGTGAAGCAGGCCCTGGACGTCTCTGCAAACACAGTACGACGGCGCATATCAATCTCTGTTGCATTACCATGGCAACCAGAGAAAACAAACGGTCAAAATCTGTCTTACGGCGTCTTCCAGTTTCCGTGTTTAACACTCTATCTATGCTGCCAAAAAAACCCCCTGAAAGTCAGACTGTTTGAACATGAAACATCAGATTTTAGTATTTAAGAGAAGTGGGGTGTCTTGAGGAAGAGTTCTAGCTTTTAAGCGATAACGCTGCTGGGGTTTGTAAGATATAAGACAATATAAATTGCTAGCTTTTATAGTGATTAACGGGAAAGTGAATTGGAGAACAACAGGGGATATATGACTAGGAATTTTATACGTTTCATATAGCCTCACATTTAATATTTCTACATCCTAAGTTAGATCTTATGAGAAAACTAGTAGATTTTTGTTTTTAAAATTAAACATGCTAGAAACCTTAAAACAGACGGGTTGTCAAACTGTGATCATCGGACCCATAATTTCGAAGAGGTTGGGGGGGGGGAGGGAGGGGGAACAGAGCCAGTGTAGATTATGTAGAACACTAGAAATGTTGTGTAATTTATTACCAAGAAGCCAGGAAGTGTAAAAGAGCTGTGGGGAGACATGCCATGGACTTGAAGAGGTCCGCTACCAGAAAAAGTTTGGAAACACCGCTTCAGAAGGTCGATTATCCAAAAGCTGATTATCCCAGCATCTATTTTCTCAAAGTTGATTATTCGAAGCTGATTATCTGAAAATGTCTTAACATGTTTTTATAAGAGTTCAAGATATAACTTTGACTTTAATATTGTGTTGGCTCAGAACAATACCCAGTGACCTTGACTCGACATTATCTGTTGTCATGGTTTTAATTTGGTTCTAGGGAGATATCACTATTAAAGAGAAAAGATACCTGGGGAAAAAAATATATAGTCTCGGATGCGTGAAAGAAAACTGAAAAATGTTTTCAAAAAGAAATGTTTTTAAAAAAGTCCGTTGTTCTTTGAATTACCAACCGAGAACAGAACACTGCAGGCTGGGACACCATCTATAGCAGAAGCTGAAGATTTGGTTCAACAGAGCTATGTATCTACATCAAAGAGCAACCGACATCTTCCAGAGTTCCCAGCTACATAACCCACTCAGGCATAGGGTCTGGTCGGGTCCCAGCCGGAGAAGCTCTTTGTGGATGCTGAAAGCCTGAGACAAACTGTCGAATTTGTGGGAGAGTCTGGTGTCGATGTTTGAGAGAAGGAGAAGAAGAGGAAGAAGAAGAGGAAGGAGAAGAAGAAGGAGAGGAAGAAAGAGAAGGAGAAGAGGAAGGAGAAGAAGAAAGAGAAGGAGGAGGAGAAGAAGAAGAAGGAGGAGGAGGAGAAGAAGAAGAAGGAGGAGGAGGAGGACGACAAGGAGAAGGAGAAGAAGAAAGAGAAGGAGAAGAAGAAGGAGAGGAAGGAGAAGAGGAAGGAGAAGAAGAAGGAGAAGTAGAAAGAGAAGGAGAAGAAGAAAGAGAAGGAGAAGGAGGAGGAGAAGAAGAAGAAGAAGAAGAAGAAGGAGGAGGAGGATGAGGAGGAGGAGAAGAAGGAGAGGAAGAAGAAGAGGAAGGAGAAGAGGAAGGAGAAGAAGAAGGAAAAGAAGAAAGAGAAGGAGAAGAAGAAGGAGGAGAAGAAGAAGAAGAAGAAGAAGAAGAAGAAGAAGAAAATGATGATGATGATGATGATGAATCTTTTACGGATATGCAGTTTCTTCTGTTGTTTCATTTTTTAAAAACTTTCTCTTCATGTGAAATTTTAAAAAATGTGATTTATTTGAAATCAATTGAAAGAATTAGATGTCATCAAAATACTACTCGTATTTACAGGTCTAAAAACGTATAAGCCGGGACATTCTTTCCTGTACGCTTGATAATGCAAACATTTTTGTTTAACCGATTACAGTCTCCAGTCTTCTAAACTGTGATTTCTGCGGATAAAGATTTTTTTACGTCGAGTTAAGAAATGAAGCGCTTGAGAGGAACAGAATGGACTCTTCAGTTGTCCCGATACAAGCAGAGTGATGAAGAAGGCCGAAGTTTCCATGGACCTTGTTGTAGAGAAGTGGAGTTCTGAGAAGATAGTGAGAGTGAAAGTATCTTAGAGCAAGGCTCCAAACTCCAGGTGGGCAACCCAAATGGGGTGGGTGAGGGTTTTAGGTAAGCGCTGGCGAGAAAACATGAAGTGGGTGCACGATTTTTATTCTTGGGTGGTTGGTGGCTAAGCTACATGGCGCTAAAGGCATTGAAATAGTTGTGTAGAGTTCAATATTTTAACAAATACATTTTTCATGTATCGCTGGTCACGTATTTGTACTTATTTAGGGTTCCATCCATCCATCCATCCATCCATCCATCCATCCATCCATCCATCCATCCAATCAATCTTTCCATTCATCCATCCTTCCATTCTTCCATCCATTCATCCATCCATCCATCTTTCCATCCATCTATCCATCCATTCATCTTTCCATCCATCTATCCATCCATCTTTCCATCCATCCATCCATCCATCCATCCATCCATCCATCCATCCATCCATCATCCATCTATTCATCCATCCATCAATCTAATCTTTCAGTTCATCCATCCATCCATCCAATATTTCCATCTAATCCATCCATCCATCCATCATCCATCACCCATCCATCCATCAATCTAATCTTTCAGTTCATCCATCCATCCACGCCTTCTTTCCCCCCTTTTCTGTGGCATAGGTTATCAACAAGGGCACTCCATTTATCCCTGTTGTTGAGCTCTTGGTGACGTTTTCGTAGCACCAGATAGGGCTGTGGCCCTGTGCCGAACCCTCCTTAGTCGTCTTCTGCGATCATGCGTGGTAGGGTACAGTGATCCTGTTCTTTGCTTCCCAGGCATGTGCTCAGGTCGTGGGTACCCCACAGGGGTTTTTTATGGTTGGTTTCTTAAAAAGATTGGGAACTGCTGTTTCAGATAAAGCCAATTTAGGTTGGAAGATTTTTTTGTTTTTTGAAATGTGTGTCAGAAGTAAGAAATGGGCTATTTCTGAATATATTACAAGCTCTCCTTGGTGAGTAGAACTATATCTACATATATTAGAATCTCTCCATGATGAGTAGAACTATATCTACACATTTTAGAAGCTCCCAATGGTGAGTAGAACTACATCAAAATATTAGAAGCTCTCCTTGGTGAATAGAAATATATGTACATATTAGAATCTCTCCGTGGTGAATAGAACTATATCTACACATATTAGAAGCTCTCCATGGTGAGTAGAACTATATCTACACATATTAGAATCTCTGCATGGTGAGTAGAACTATATCTACACATATTACAAGCTCTCCATGGTGAGTAGAACTATATCAACACATATTACAAGCTCTCCTTGGTGAGTAGAACTATATCTACATATTACAACCTCTCCATGGTGAGTAGAACTATATCTACATATTACAACCTCTCCCTGGTGAGTAGAACTATATCTACATATTACAAGCTCTCCTTGGTGAGTAGAACTATATCTACATATTAACAAGCTCTCCATGGTGAGTGAACTATATCTACACATATTAGAAGCTCTCCATGGTCAATAGAACTATATCTACATATTACAAGCTCTCCATGGTGAGTAGAACTATATCAACACATATTACAAGCTCTCCTTGGTGAGTAGAACTATATCTACATATTACAAGCTCATTCAGCAAATATTTGTTCCGATAAGCATTTAGCGTAGTGATCTCTTGACCTAGAAATCTTCGGGGCAGCAAGCACGGGGTCAGTTGGGGAGACAATCTTTACTTTTTAAAAGTTTGTATTTCAGTCACACACACACACACCCCTCCCGCCCCCAGGGTCAAGGTATACGGACAAAAAATCAAGACGCCTGACAGCGTGTGCCTTAAGATTTATTATGGCCAGTTTAAATCCTGCTGGGATCTGCTTGGGACTGGTCACTCTTGACTGGCTTTGTGCACTCCAGTTCTTCTCTTTCCAAAACTTTTCTGAAAAGTCACGGGCAGTGTTTTGCGTTTATGGTTTTCGCTTGGCTGGGCAACCTGGCTTAATGCATGAGTTCACCCAGTCTTGTATTTGTCACAAATCGCATTAAATTCACTCCCCCTTAGCCTTGGATGACAAACAAGGAAATTCATTCTCATAAACTTGACTTTTATTCTTTGTATATTCCCCCCATTCTCTGGCCAATAGTGTCATTTTATTTTTAAACAACGCTGGTTTTTTTCTTCTTTTTCTGACAGTATTTTGAACTTCTTGAATTAGAATTCATTTGGATGTAAAACTGCGTCCGAAGGGACAGAAGACTCCGAATTTTCTCTACGTTTTCTTTCAAGCTTGTTTCTTCCATGTACTAGTTTGTATTCGTGCTGTTTCCTAAACTGCTCAGCGCCGATGAGTGTAATATCACTGAAGATTGGTTACCTCGTTGTTAACTATGAGTACTTTTATCAGTTCTACGAGAGTAATTTATATACTGTTTTCATGTTGTAATGTCTACAGTTACATTTGTTATTTTTCTATGGAGTTCCTTTTGTTTCACATACACGCAGTGATTAGTCTGTATGGTAAAAGGTAAAATTCCACTTTCCGTACCTTTAAGGCAGACTGGGGATACGGTGTTAGGCCCATATTTTTCATGACCATCGACACTTGAAAGCCTGATGTGGTCAGTATCAGGCCTGGTCGCATTTACCTTCCTGGATTTTTCTGCTAACCACTTTTAGAGGCTGGGTGAACCCAAGGGCCTTTTTAATGTGTATCGAAAAAAAAAAATCCCACTGGTGGGACTTGAACCCTTGAACACTGGATTAGTAAACCGAGCGCCTGATCGCTCGGCTAACTAGCCCGAGTGTATGTTAAAACGCTGAGTAATTTTACTTTACATTAAGAGATAACTTATCATAACTATATTGGTCTTTAAGTAAACTCAGTCACTCACTCATTTGCATGTCTCTTGCGGAATTGTGTCTCCCTAATAGCTCTCCTGTAGGCCTCTCGGTTGTAAGCAAGATGCCCTACTGCTGATGCATCCATGTATATTTTATCAACGTCTTTTTTTAAGTAAATTTTTAAAGTAAACTAAAGGTCATAAATATAAGCACATTTATTTCTCACTCCATGAACTGCTTGCCAAGCTCTTAGTTTGTACTGTTGTGTTCAAGAGAAACCATATCTCTGTTGTAGGACACCAGAGGTGCATGGTTCAATTTCTCTCTCTCTCTCTCTCTCTCACACACACACACACACAAAAGAGAGGATAGAATGAACGAGGAAAGTGGGCGGAAACAAGAATGGCCAGAAACTAATGTGAGTACGTAGAAATGAAGAGCATACAACAATCCAATATTTCGACGAAAGCCTTTTTTCAAAGATCACGTACAAAAACAACACAATAGATTAAAAACAAGAAAAATAGATTAAAAACTAAACATTTAGCTTTGTTGATATCCTCTTTCCAAGAAAGAAGAGCACAAAATGCGCCAAGATGGACATAGATAAGCACAAAGCGGAAGCAGGCGATTAACTGAAAAATGAGGTAAAAGGAGAGTGACAAAGGGTACCAAACAAGAAACGTTGTGCTTATATACGTCTATCTTGGCACATTTTGTGCCCATCTTTCCTACAAGGAAGATGTCAGCAAAGCTAAGTGTTTAATTCTTCTTTTTTTTTTTGGCGTTTTTATCTGTGATCCTTGAAAAAGGCTTTTGTTGAAATATTGGATTGTTGCGTGTTCTTCATTTATATGTCCTCATCTTACTTTCTGTCATTCTTGTTTATGCCCGGTTTCCTCGCTTTTTCTATCTTTTTGTCAAACTGAACCATACACCTCCATCTACTTTCATTATTTAATCAATCAATCAATCAATCATCTGCTGTGCCGCGTGGTGTAGGCGAACATTTCTCTCCACAATTCCCTGTCTTTAGACTTAATTATTAGATCCGCCAGTGACTTTCTTCCTAGCCACACTGACAGCCCATCCAGTAACTTCTCTCTCTGTCTTCCTCTGTCTTTTATTCCCTCAATTTTTCCAGCTGCCACAATGTGTTCCAGTTTTATTTTCCTCTTCTCAGAAAATGTCCTACAAATCTCGCTTGTCTGCCTCTGATCTTTGCTGTAATTTGCCTTTTAACTCCAGCCTCTCTAAAGACTTCTTTGTTTGTTTTCTTAGACGTCTATGTTACCTTCAACATTCTTCTTATGAACCACTTTTCCATGGCCTCCATTTCTCGCTGTACTCTCTTATTCACGGACCATGCTCCACATCCATAAAATAAAATTAGCTCGATGTAACATTTAAGTACTCGGAATCTTGTTTCCGTTGATATGGATCTGTTGCCCAAGATGTTTCTCATTTTCTGGAATGCTGACTTGGCCTGAACACGTCTGCTTTTTATTTTGTTGTGAAATTTCACATCAGCTGTTATAACTGTTCATACGTACTAGAGTCTATCAACTTGTTTCAGTTCTGTGCCATCGATGGTAATGCTACATTTTGGTGGTATTCTTTTCTTTGAGATGACCATCACTTCAGTCTTTTTTTTTTGTTCAGGCTGAGACCTTTTCTTTTACTTTCACGAACCACGATGTCCAGAAGAGCCTGTAGTTCCCTTTCACTTTTAGCAATCAGAACTGTGTCGTCTGCATGTCTTAAATTGTTAAGGATGTACCCGCCAACTGATATTCCTGGCAAGCTCTCTATATTTCTCATTATGTTTTCGCTGTAGAAGGAGAAGAGGTCTGGAGATAGAACGCATCCTTGTTTCACTCCAAATTTTATGTCTTGGAATGCTCCTATTTGGTTCTCAACCTTCATTGCTGCTGATTGCTGCCAATATATGTTTTTGATGAGTTTCAGATCTTTCCCATCTATGTTGATGTCCTCCAGCATTCTTATAATTTCTGCGTGTCTCACTTTATCGAATGCTTTACAGTAGTCTATGAAGGATAAGTATAGGTCCGTCTTTGCTTCTTTCGATCTTTCAATCAATGTTCTCAAGATATATATATATATATATATATATATATATATATATATATATATATGGCATTACTTGTGCCCTTTCCTTCGACGATGCCACACTGTTCTTCAGTGATTTGTGGTTTTATTTTGCCTTTGACTCTTCTCATCACAATACGAAGCAGGATTTTGGTAACATGGCTCATAAGTCTAACTGTTCTATGGTTTTCACATTCAACTGCATCTTGTTTCTTTGGCAGGGCAATGAAAATTGATTGCAAAAGGTCTCAAGGGACATAGTTACTGTTATAGATGTCACTCAGCAATCTGGTAATTATTTCTATGCCAAGCTCTCCTAATGCTTCCAATTCTTCCTTGGAGATTTTGTCTGGTCCTGGTGCTTTGTTGTTCTTCATGTGCTTGATGGCATTTTCCACTGCTGCTTTTAATATGAGAGGCCCTTCATTATTAATTCGTATATCTATTTCGCTTCTATTATCTTCATAGAGTTCTCTAATGTAACTTTCATTACTAGAACCAGTTTTACCGCAGTCGTCATTTCTCTTATATCTCACACTTACCTCTTATTTCCAGCTTCCAGCGATGTATCACTATTTCGCGGTTACCTCCCTCAATCAGACGAACGCACTCAAGCTACTTTGTTCACGTCTGTTTAAATTACTGCAGAGTTACGACGGGCTCGTCTTATTTTCGGATACAAGTTCTTTGGTAAATGTTTTCTTCCATGTGCATTACAATTGTATTGTTTTCTCGCGCAAGAATTTTCAGCAAATTAACTTCGCCATTACATTTACCTTCCTCAGCCTTATATTTTTTTTTTCTTTAACGTCCTCTCATCTTGTTTCAATGCTGCTTGTCTCATACGAGTGAGGGAATTTCTTTGCAACGTTACATCCTTCGTTATTTCCATTTCCGAACTTGCGAATTCACCCTTTCCATGGCACGTTTGTAACAATGTTACACTGTATTTTCCTCTATTTCCTTCTCATTTTTTTTGTCACTGTTGTTCTTGTTTTAATAATGATGTTCTGCTTCTTTGTTCTTAGTAAGCAGTTGGGAGATGTAGTTTATTAGTCGTGATCTCGGTGATTTGTCTGCGTCTTGAACGTAGACTGGTCTCTCATGGTGAAGGTCGGGGGTTCGAATCCGGCCAGAGGCGCTCCAGTCCCCCAGCTGTAGAGATGGGTACCCCGACTTCTTCTGGAGCTGGGGAAGGAAAGGCGGCCAGGTGTGGTACTGACCATATCACCCTCTGGTGTGCTGACAGGTCAAGGAAACTGCAGACACTAGCAGCGTATCCCCCGTCGGCCTCTGAGATATGACAGGGTTTACCTTTACCCGAACGTAGGCTATGTCTTTCTCTTACCTAGACCCTAAAGCTCTGCGTTCTTCTTCTTCTTTTTCTTCTTCTTCTTCTTCTACTTCTTCTTCTTCTTCTCTGGAACTGCGAGCTGGTATTCTTTGAAGTCCATGCAGTGAAGATATTGAGGCGCAGCTTCATCTCGGCCTGAGAGAGACCTGCGGAGACTATCTTTTTTTTTTAATCCTTGAGTGGAACTAGAAGCAGGAGCTGTGCAGTGCTTCCTTAGCAGACCCCACCACCATAGGGACTATAGCGACCCCTGCCCCTTGTGTCAGACTAGCCCTGTTACTGGGGTTACCAATGGAGGGATGAGACAGGGTCTTGGTCAGCTATAGTTCGCCAACCCCGACCCTAAGATATCATCAAATTGTAGCGGACTGCCAACACGGGCAGTGCCTTCACTCCCATGGCACTGTATTACTTCCTTAGCAAATAATTTAGGCTTGCCCACTGCTCTTGGATTTTACATTTGAAAGTTCTCAGCTTATTATCTGCTCCTGTCCTTTCTTATCTTCATACTTTTTTTTTTGTCCTGTTTTAAAACTAAACCATGCACCCCTGTCTACCTCATCAGTTTTACCGTCGCCTTTCATCTCTTTTCTCTTTCGCCATACCCAGTAGGACCCAGGAGAATAGACCGGATGGCGACGACGGAAATGGTGATGGCTCACTACCGTCATTTCTAGAAACCGCGTCGATATCGATTGTTACCTCCGGAACAGCCAAGTGGCTGGTGCACTGATAGGTAGGCCGTAAAATTCGGCTAGAGACGGCCGTTATCCAGATGTAGAAATAAGTGTCTGGTTCCATATCCCCTAAGATTCATCTATGGCATGGGCAGGCATACCGCGGCCCTCGAACCACATACAGCTTTTAGGCGTCTAATTGCGGCTGGTGGAAATATGTTGACTTGGCCCTTTTTGCAGGGCAAAATATTTTTTTTTTAAATCAGGGCTCTGAATGACAAAGTTGTTAATGCTCTAGTCTCTCACGGCGAATATCTTTGGTTAGATTTCGGCCAGAATCGCTCTGGTCACCCAACTGTAGAAATGGATACTCATTTGCTCTTTGACCTAGGAAAGAAAAGGCGGCCACGTTGATAGATGATGAGCACATCGCTGTGTAGTGTGCCGACTGGTCAAGGAAAATGTGGCCAGTAACATTATCTCCTCGTAGTCCCACCTTGGCATAAAAGGACTAACTTTATCTTTTGTTAACAATCGCAGCTTGTTATTCCTCGGACAGTCTTCTCAGTTTATACTGCACTGACCTAATAAAGCTGTTGTTCTTATGATTTTTCCTCTTCTTCAGTTTCCTTGGAACTGCAAAATGGTGTTCTTTGCAGCCGACGCGGTGAGAATGTTGAGCCACAGAGTCATGTCGCCTTGGGAGCGGGTTATGGCGGCTATCCTTTCAGTCCTTGACTGGAGATAAGAAGTAGAGAATGTGTAATACTTGTTTATTCACCTTATACTGTTATCATTTCTTGAAAGCAGCTTCTCAATGAGCCAGTGACACGATGGATCTGTTGCTGGGGCATGTTATTCCATTCTTCTTGCGATGCTTAGGCTAATCGTTGGTGGTTTCCAGGAAGATTTCATCTTCTTTCCAGCCTACTCTCCAGTTCATCCCACGCGTGTTCAATGAACGACATGTCTGAGGAAACAGCTTAGCTATGGTAAGACATCAATCTGCTGGTGCTGAAAGTGGTCTCTGATCTCACACATGCACATGTGAGTGAGCACTGTCTTGCTGTAGTATCGTGCCCGGTCCATTTGCACAGAGGAAGAGCTGTACATGGGGTGCTGTGAGTTCATCTCTGTGTCATAATGTGGATTATGGCGATCCCTGCCCCGTTAGCCTGGCGGGGCCTGTTACTAGGGGTAACAACGGAGAGGTGGGCCTGTGTCTTGTTCGGCTATGGTGCGAAGACCCTGACGCAAGCATGTGAGCTATGGTTCGCTGATTGCCAGATCTGACAGTCTTCGCCCGCTGGGCGTACTTCTCAGTCAATACATGAGATGTACAGCTTAATGAAAACGATGAACTTCATGCAGTTCATAAAATGTACTCAAACTTCTAGCAGTGTTAAACTTTAAACTTTATCCAGACATGCAATAAGATTAGAATAAGTCATTCTTTAAATGGAACTGTATTTGTTTATTAACATTCTCTTTAATTACTGACATTTCTCTACTACAATTATTGCCTTATTAGATAAGTCGACTGGATTAATTCTTGCCTTTTCTATAAATCGAAGTACCGAATGTAGATTTGTCTACCTTGCACTTACAGCATCAGTCTGGCCCTTTGTCTGATACACGTTCCAGATATTTTGTTCTGATCCTCAATCTTTGCACATGGAACTGACAGCCAAGTCCAGGTATGTTTGCTTTTAGTCAGACCTTGATCTTTCCAGGTTATGACATGACTTCTCCCCCCCCCCCACCTGTCCCCTTTCGTCCACCCAGATGGCCTGACTCTGCCGTCAGAGTAACTAAGGAAGGTTAGTTTGGTAAAGCTCTCATGGAATTTTTCGGTTAAATAGACTTTGCGGTATTATCTTTCGTGTGCTAGTGATAATTTATGAGTGGTTTCTTGCCTTTAACTGAGTAGTACATTATAAGAGCCTTTTAACGAGTACAAGGTTCAACACGGGCAGTTCATTGGCGTGTCCTGTTTTCTTTAATGCATCATTCAAGGTAACACTTTATTTACTTCATTTAATCTCTCTACTTTTCTTCCTCTCTTTCTCTCGGTCTCTCTCTTTCTTTCTCTTTCCCCTTCTCTCTCTCTCTCTCTTTCTCTTCTATCTTTCTCTCTCTTTTCTTCTCTCTCTTTCTCTCTCTTTCTCTTCTTTCTCCCTCTCTTCTCTTCTCTCTCTTTCTTTCTTTCTTTCTCTTTCTCTCTTCTTTCTCCCTATCTCTCTCTCTTCTCTCTTTCTCTCTCTTGTCTTCTCTTTCTTTCTTCTCTCTTTCTCTCATTTTCTCTTCTTTCTCCCTCTCTTCTCTCTCTCTTTCTCTTTCTTTCTTTCTTTCTCTTTTCTTCTCTCTCTTTCTTTCTTTCTTTCTCTTTCTCTCTTCTTTCTCCCTATCTCTCTCTCTTCTATCTTTCTCTCTCTTTTCTTCTCTCTCTTTCTTCTCTCTTTCTCTCATTTTCTCTTCTTTCTCCGTCTCTTCTCTTTCTTTCTCTTTTTTTCTTTCTCTTTCTCTCTTCTTTCTCCTTATCTCTCTCTCTTCTGTCTTTCTCTCTCTTTTCTTCTCTCTCTTTCTCTTCTTTCTCCCCCTTCTCTCTCTCTCTCTTTCTCTTTCTTTCTTTCTCTTTCTCTCTTTTTTCTCCCTATCTCTCTCTCTCTCTCTCATTCAAATATGATATCTTTACTCTCAGCCCGTACCAAGAAACTCTCCTTGCTCATCCGTTACACACATTTCTCCGTTATTTTCCTGGCACGACCTCTTCCCTTAAATTATCTCTTAAAAATCTCGTTTACTATTATTTTAACATTTCCTCCACCACCATTACCCCCTCCCACCACTTGCCCTTTTGTTTCTTGTTTCCATTGTCTTCAATCCGCTGTAAAACAAAACCAAAAAAAAATAAAGCAACGAAAACAAACAAACAACAACAACAACAACAACAAACCCACTACAGTTGTTTACCTTGACCCCTGTCTCCAAAAGTTCTTAATAAACACCGCCTTATTACGCATTCTTCTTTCAAATAAATTAACCATCTCCTTCTCTTTGCACCAATTGATATTTTCAATTTCATCCGCCCTTTGTTTCATGTCCCGACCCTACAGCTTTCCCCGAGGTTGGCCTGTGCATCCTGCCAGCCCATATCTATGTGAGCCATGTTCGTATAAAGCACGTGCTAATGTGAATGCTTTATTAAATTAACCCTGTCTGCTCAAATACGACACGTGCAATAAACCATCGGCACACACTCTCAGCGCTGGTGATGTCTTGGAAGACTTAACTCCCAGCGTTCATGCTAAGCTTGGTCTGATGTATTCCTTGTGGCATCTTTTGACAAAAAAAAAACAAAAACAAAACATGTATTTGTTAGCTATGTTTGTTCGCTCCACTCCTGTAGTTCTTTGTTTTTTCCCTTTTCTCTTTGTACTTCGCGTTTGAGACACCCATGGAAAAAAAAAACTGTTGGGAAGTTTGGGAGGGTAAAATTGATGCTTAAACTGAAACAGAAATGAATTTAAATTCCAGCCATCAAGAAGAAGCAAGACAATTACAAAGTTTCCAAGAAAGAGATCAGGATAGTAGTCTTCACAATATTTTGTCTGGGAGGAAAGAAGCACGAGTGATGGTGCAGATGAGCTGAGCTGAAGTCGGCAGATAAGATTTCAGGAACAAAGATTGAGTGGATTCATATTTTAGCTGCGTTTAACTCGGTACAAAGTGGTTAAATTTCTGTTATTGTGTTTTGTGTGCTTTATCAGCGTGTGAAGTTCCCACTCGTGGTTTTATGCTTGCCTGAGTTTTAAACAAAAATTACTCTTATCTCCTGAGTTGTTGGAGAACATAAGCCATAATCTTCATCTTCATCGTGTGCCACCTCCATTCTGACAGTTGTCTGATCTCAATCTGCGGTAAGTTCTGATGTTTTTTTTTTCTATGACAGAAAACGTGGGAAAAACCAGTATTATTTTCATGTCCTGATTCTATCCATTATTATTCTCCTGATTTTTTTGTAAGCGCTATTAATTTCTGGCTTTAGCGTTCTCAGCCATATTTCTTTTTTCTTTTTCAGTTACGCTAAATGTGTATTTGTGTTTGTTTTCTTTCTTTCCTTCCTTGAAATCCCGTCCATTCAGCGCTATCCACGATTCTTCAACTAATTTTTGTGTCTAAGTAATTTACGCGAATTGCAAAAGCAGCATTGACCTTCAAGAATCTCGAGAACATACGGCATTCAAAAGTTATAAGCACGAAAACCAAGTTAAGATTATTCAGTTCAAATGTAGTATCCACTTTCATTTATGCGTGTGAAAGCTGGAAAACAACAAAAGAAATAGACAAGAAATTTGACTCTTTTGAAAACAAATTCCTAAAGAAAATACTTGGTATAAAGTGGAACAAATTCAAGAACAGCGCAGAGATAAGACAGATACACTCAACAACCTGTCTCATGGGTGATCAGAAAAAAAAAAGATGGACATATGTTGGTCACTTCATGAGAAGAAATGATCAGAGAATCCCAAAACAAACTATCAAGTGGAACACAACAGGCCGAAGAAAAAAGAGGTCGACCACGTGAAACTCTAAAGAGGACATTGTTAAGAGAGGCCAGTTCAGTGGGCATAACATCCCTTGATGAGATTGAAAAACTCGCCGAAGACAGGAAATTGGTAAACTACCATGCGGGCCCTATGTGACGTTTAACGGCACTGGAAAGATGTAAGATGTAAGAATTTACGACGGCTGCTCGTATAATACTGATATTGTTGGCGCAGTTCTAACTCTATGACTTTGTTTTCTTTTTTTTTTCTGTCTGTTCTGATAGTCAGCGACCTGTAGCTAACGGCCAAGCCGACTAAGATCCTGTTCCAGCATCTCCGTTGGTAACCCCCAGTAACAGGCTTAGCCTAGCTGACGAGGCAAAGACCGCCATAGTCCTCATGGTGGTGGAGTCTGCAGCAGAAGTACTGCTCATACGCTGCTTTCTACCTCCACTCAGGGACTGAAAATACTTGCGCAGCCCAGCTACCCCCACCCCCCCCCCACCCCCACGCCGAGACAGGTGCTGTGTCTCAACATCTTCACCGCATCGGCTGTAAAGAGCATCAACTCTCAGTTCCAAGAAGAAGAAGAAGAAGAAATATGCAAGTGTGATGAGCTGGTCAAGACCTTATCCTACAAATTCCCCGCCCCCCTCACAAATATTGCGGTGGAGTGCCGAAGTGCTTGTTTCTTGGGTTAAGTTTTGGTCCACGTGACTTCAGTGTTTTCCACTTCGAGAGCAAAATTGTGAACTCTTGTGGAAATACATTCTCAAAAAAAAAAATAAATAAAAAAGGTATGTAAATGTACTTTCAGATCACAGAGTATAATGTAAAGTTCCCATTGAAAAATGATAAAATTCGAAGAAATCAGGAAAAAAAAAAAACAGCTCATGTGGCCCTATCGCATTTTTCTGCTATAGCAGAGAGGAACATACGGAAATTGAAAAAAAGAAAGAAAGAAATTTTTTTTATCTTAGCATATATTTCTTGTCTATTTCTTCGTGGCGGCGTGATTGTTTTTTTTTAATGTGTGCCCCCGCCCTGCCGCTGCTTAGCTTATAGGGAACATTGATCATGGTCTTCTAGTGAAGCACCGTAATGTACTAGTCAGCCAGTTTGAATCGGATCCTTCGCCATCAACTCGGCATGGGGTTCATAGGCCAGTTCACATATCCAGGAAGCGTAGAACATGATTAAGCATAACAACCACTCTTCATTATTTTCAGAACTTGATCAATTCATCTTTTCGTGTTGATTTCTTTCCTACTCTCGGCATAGCCTATAGTCTCCTTCATCACCTAAAGCCCTTTGACTTTTACATACGCAAGCAAGAACAAGGGAATTAGTAGCCCAAAGTCTTCTAGTTCGCGGGCGACTAGCGAGGGCTGGCAAGCTGGTAAAGGTAGTACATGAAGACGAGGTAAACAACAAATCAACAAGACTTTTATTTGTTCTCTTTTTCAACACACGAAGTAGAAGAATGATTGGAAATAAAGGAAGAACCGACTGTAGGTTTATATATATATATGTATAGCACTCTCTCTTTCTTTACACATCCCTTCCCGCCTGAAACCTTCACCTCCGTCTAGTCCTCATTATGTTTTCACTTTCGGCTCTGGTACGTAGCTTCCTTTTTTCAAAATCCTGCCCTCATTTATGAAGTCTGAGATGTGGGGTAGGATTCTTTTCCTTTTCGTGCTCCCAACTTTCCAAATCAGCTCTTTCTTTGTTGGGTTGACAAGTTAGCATTGTTTTTTGTTTTTTGTTTTTTTTTTAACCGCAAAGAACATGAAATTATTAGACTGACTGGCGCTGTGGCCTATTCTGGGAGAAATGGAGAAGGAGAATTTTCATTAATTTTTACATTTGTTTTCTTCTCTTTTCTAGCCGAATCTGCGGTTGGTGCTGTTAAATTTCGAGATCTTGTCTCCTTCCAGATAAGAGGTTGGCGAGACTATGTAGGTTAAATGTAGTGATCCTTGGCTTATTCTTGTGCTTCATATACCCTTTATACTGAGGAAATGATTGGAGCACTTATGGACTATTTCTCCGATGTGCAGTGAGAATGATAGCGTAAAACTTGTTTGGGTGCAAGTTTACAAAGTATAATTACTGGGAGGAATATTTTCTCAAGATGGTTATAGACCAACATTTCTGTTGGCAATGTACTACAGTACTCGAGGCCAACCTATCTCCCCCATCATGACCGCCAACCCGGGTTTCTCCCCTCCCTGGTATATTGCATGCTAATGATGCATAAATCCTAAGCATTTAATCAATACGACAATATAATGACCTGCAGTACAAATCACCAAGTCTGAAATTAAGGTCACAGCATTTTAATCTCACTATAAGCCACAACAGCACATACAGCTGGCACTGACACTCAACATGACATCAAGACATGTGTCATCATAATGGACGAACAAATGGATGAACAAGATCAATGCGGTGCAAAATACTTCAAGCAATCATCAATGATAGAAAAGCAACTGGATGAACAATGGCAGCGCAATGAAGGGTAATTAAGCATGGTATTATATAACAATGACTTATTATGTTACATACTGAAAACCCTTTGCCCTACACGTAGCCTACACAACGAATCTAATGTGCAGTAGCACTTATCCCCAGCAGCTATAGCTGCTATGACACACCTCCATATAACAGGTTTCTGCAGCACACGATCAGTCTACATGAAAAGCTTTATAAACGAAGCACACACGGGTTTTCGATACTTGTATTAATAAAGTGTTGGATGTTGCTTTGTTCCGGCTTTATTATCTTAAGATGTCAGTAGATTTGCAGGAGCAAAAGATTAGACACAATACACGGTATGATTAAGAATTTTTTTTTTATATAAAACGCACTGAAGAAAATAAAGTAAGTATTTCAGTCTACCAATACTTCAGTACCTTTTGTCCTTACTAATCCAAAAATATGATATAACGAAGACTCGGCAATTCATTGAGCTAAACAAACAAATGCCCCGTCTGAAGAGTGTGCAAATACCTGAGTCTCAAATTTACCTTTGTCTTACCTGATCTGTCGGATCATGAGACTGCTTGCTCTAAGCTCAGATTTTGGAGGTGGCAGGTAGTTCATCAGTGAAGGAGGTATTTGTAAGTGCTGGGTATTACCGAGTATTTTGGCTGGTTGTAGGGATTTGTAGTGAAGGAATGCTTGGTGCCTGAGTAATGGTTATAACATTTTATCACTTCTGCGACTTGTTTAGAAGAATTTAGTAATATTTAGTGAAACTTTGTCGTACTTTCCATTCCTGGTGACGATCTTTCTGTCTGTTGTTGATTTTTCTAACCCTTTTGTTGATTTTTTTTTCTTTCTCTGTTCTTGAGATTCGTCTGTATGTTGATCTTCCTGTCTATGATGATGATGATGATCTTCTTCTCCATACTGTTGATACTCTTCTCTATGTTGTTTATCGCCCAGTCCCTGTTGTTGATTTTCTAGTCCCTGTTTTTTTAGGTTTCTGTGTTTGTTGCTGATCTTTCATTCTACGTTGTTGATCGCACAATCTCTGTACTGACCTTAGTCTTCCTCTCTATATTATTTATCTTCCTTTCTTTCTTGTTGATCTTCCTCTTTACGCTGTTGATTTCTCACTCCTGTAGTTGATTTTCCAGTCCCTGTTGTTGATCTTATTGTCCCCGTTGTTTTCTCTCTTTGTTGTTGATATTTTTCTCCGTGTTGTTGACCTGAGTGGTCTTGTTGTTGGTCTTGTATGTGTTTGACGTGTATGTGTATGTGTGCTGAAAAAAGGCTGAGTAAGGGAGGGACATGAGAAAGAGGTTTTGATCTGTTTTACAGTGAGATGGTTTCCTATGGTTTGATTACGGTTACTGAATACTTACATAATACAAACTACAAGAGTAACACATATTGGGAGGCCGCTACGCCAGCATGAGAACCACTGTTGTAACTGACACTTCTTGTGTGCTAAACCTTATCAGTTATCCCACGTAATTCTTATCTTCTCATATGTTCATGCTTATCAGTTGCTTATGTTTCATTTTCAAACTGTCGTATCAGATATCAGGGATTTTTATAATTTCTTTCTATAATCTATACACAAGGGCCCATTCTTCATTTCTCTGTTAATGTAGTATTTGAATACTTTTTAGGATTTTGAATTACGAATATCTCCCTCTGTCTCTATAGATAGTTGTTTTTCTTGGTCTGAAGTAAATCTTTACTGTATATCTGTATATATGCTTATGTGGTGTTCTGTTAGGTTATGTGTGTGTATGTGTGCGTGTTTCGAAAAATGTTTTTATAAAGACCTTATTATATTTTTTTTGTTGGTGATACCTTACAGAGATTTGTGTGTTTACTTGAGATATGAATGTATGTTGTGTGGACTTCGTATCTGTACTATGTATGATGCCTGGCAGCTTTGTTATCTTCCTTGAATGTTGCACCCTCGTCATATCTTTGAAGGTTGCTTAGTGTTTTAGTCTAACCTGGAGGAAGTAATGAGGATGTACTTACTATTAATGCGAAAGAATTTATTCCGCCTGTCTGTCTTGCCTTTTTGTCTGCCTCTTCTCTCTCTCTCTCTCTCTCTCTCTCTCTGTGTATGTCTCTCTCTATCTGTCTCTGTCTGTCTCAGCTTCTCTCTCTCTCTTTCTGGCTCTGTATCTCTGTGCCTCTGTCGTATGTCACTCTTTCTCTGCCTCTTTCTGTATATCAGTCTTTCTCTCCCTCTCTCTCTCTCTCTGTTTTGTCTCTGTCTGTCTGTCTGTCTTTATCTGTCTATCTCTCTGGATCTATCTTTCTGTCTCTGTCTGTCTGTCTGTCTATGTCTGTCTCTGCCTTGAATTCATTCATTTGTTGAAGTGAACTTTGTGTGATATCTTACATACATTTCTTTCACCGACATTGGTATGAACAGTTCACTTCAGCGTGCCTCTCTCTACAGGCGGCCTATTTCACCCAAATCTATGTGTTAGGTGCCTATTTCTAAAGCTGACTGGACTACAGAGTGCTGGTACCGCATCAAGTGGTGCAGATCTAGAGTGAGGAAGAACAAGTCCCTATCTACACTCGCGGCCTCGCAAAACAAGTTCTCACATACGAGTGGAACTAAAGTCCTCACATACGAATGGGACTAAAGTCTTTACATACGAGTGGGACTAAAGTCCTCACATACGAGTGGGACTAAAGTCCTCACATACGAATGGAACTAAAGTCCTCACATACGAATGGGACTAAAGTAATCACATACGAGTGGGACTAAAGTCCTCACATACGAATGGGACTAAAGTCCTCACATACGAATGGGACTGATGCCTACCCTTTGTTAAAGTTTCATGTGTAAAAATTTTAAAAAAGAAAAACAGAAGTTATTACATTTCTTTTACTTACACTTGACAAACTATGGAAAATTACAGAGGTTCAATGCATGAAATCCTCGCTGGCGAAATGAGATGATGATGATGATGATGATCTTCTTCTTCTTCTTCGTTCGCATTGTCTGTCTATATCTGTAGTCCTGTCTCTTGGACAAATTTCACTGTTTTTTGTAATTCATGTATGGAACCGTAGAGCTTATCTTCTTTAGTGGTTTCACTGGGCCAGTAATTATTTCTCAGTGTCTCATAGTTGATGCAGTTCTGGAGGATATGTTCCACAGTTTGGGGCACCAGGGCACATGTACATAGATTAGTAGTACCAACCTTAAACTTTGTATACATATGACTTCGGAGTCGGCTGTGTCCTGTTCGGAGACGGAAGATGGTGACTTGTTCCTTTCTGTTTAGCATGTGATAGTTATCATGTGGTGGTGTTTGTGGCTTCCTGTAGGTTTTTATCATGCTTTTCTTCTGATTATAGGTGACTGGTATGTCTGGTGATAATGATGATGATGATGATGATGTCCTTGTAAATACTTGATTGACCTGAGCTGTTGACGTGTGCTTTGGGTGTAAATGTAGTTTGAAGCGTGAATATTTCTCCAATTTAAACATGAAAAAAAAATACCCGTCTTGTACAATCTCTTGTATTGTTAACTAGACAGAAATGCTAATTAAACATGTACTTTTGAATTCACAGATGTGAAGGTATATGCTTTTGCATGTGGTGTATCTGTGCTGTTGTGTATTAATGGGACACATTTGTTTTCAGGATTCAGCAGACACGGAGGCATGTTTAAGGGCTTCTGTGTTGTCAGGCTGTGGTTAGAAGCTTGCTAACCATATGGGAAGCTAAGTGTGCTAAAATTTGTGAAGGCTTTCAGTACATTAATGGGTCAAGCGTTGAATTATAATGGTTGTTTTCATTTAATTAATGTGTGAGGTGCTAAATTATGGAGCTTTTCATTACATTAATGTGTGAGGTGCTAAATTGTTGAGCTTTTGATTTCATTAATGTGTGAGGTGTTAAATTATGGAGCTTCTCATTACATTAATGAGATGGTAATTTATTTAGCTTTCCACTACATTAATATGTGAGGTGATAAATTATGGGGTTTATCATTGCATTAATGAGATGCTAAATTACTGAGCTCTTCATTACGTTAACTTCGAAGTTATAATGCCTTTCGTTGAATTATTCCGTGAAATACTAACATTGTATGTAGGCTTTCCATTAAACTGATGTATCATATGCTACATTATACCTCTTTTTTTATTAAGTTAACTTAATTCCCACTATGAGGCGTGGGAAATGGATTTGTTAAAAAAAATTACAAAGAAATTAACTGCATCAGTCCGATTTGTTCTTCGCCTCTGATATTTCACTTTGAAATTATCGCTTAAGATAGTTTATATGCTTCTGATGATTGTCTGAGAAAATCATGGAGGTGTGTTTACTATAAAATGTTATTGTGGTCTGTGGAGTTTTCTTTGGTTCTGAAAGTTACTTTGTGAATGGTTAAATTACGAAGCTTTTACATAATTTTATGTGTGAGATGTTAAATTATACAGCACACGCAAAATTAATATGCGATAAGCTAAATTGTTAATATGCTCATAGTTTATGAACTGCAGTAAACCATGAAAAAAGGGGGGTGGGGGTTGGGCGATGACAACTGGTCAGATTTTCCAGATGTTTCTGTCTTCTGGCGCGAATCGTAAGTTGTCGTCCGGTGATGTGAAAGCAACGGTTTTGAGTAACTTCGCTGCTGTTGTTCCCTAGTTACATATCACGCTTGTATGTACACAGCTTAATTTAGAATACATTGCTTACAAAGAGAATGTATGTTTGTAAATTGTAGAGAAAGCTAAAATACGAAGACATTTATTCATTCATTCATTCATTTGCATGTCCCTTGCGGAACTTTGCCTCCCTAACAGCACTCCTGTAGGCCTCTCGGTTGTGAGCAAGATGGCCTGCTGCTGATGCATCCATTTGCAGATCATCAACGATATCTTGCAGCCATCTTCGCCTTGGTCTTCCTCTCTTTCTTTTTCCCATTATGTACCCTTCCAAGACGGTTTTCTCTAGATTATCATGACGTTTAATGTGTCCAAAATATTTAAGTTTTCTCTCTTACTAGCCAGCCTTCTTCAATATTAAGTTGTTGTAGTATGGATATATTTGTTCTTTTTTGTGTTCATGATATTTGAAGAACTCTTCTGTAGCATTTACATTCAAAGGCATTTATGTGTTTCTCAGCTGTTTTGTTAAGTGTCCAGGTCTCACAGGCATGCGTTGCGATGGGAAAGACGGGAAGACATATTTCAGCAAACTGCCACTGATGCTTCTACGAACGAATCTTTATATGTATATGGGGCCAGGGCGGGGAGGGGAAACCAGAGCATCGTTTTGGGGCCCGTGTGGCGAACGGGGGGGCCAAGATGCAATTAAAGAAGGAGCCAGAAACAAAACGTAAAATACGATATTGGGGGGAGGGGGCACAAAAATAGTGTTGCATCACTTAATAAAATTCTTCCCTGGGGTTCTGCTTGTTAGTTGCGTGTGAATGAAATGACGAATATGAGTGCATGCATTGTTGTAGTCCGAAAGAGAGAATATATCTCACTAGTGTGCGATCTGTGTGGTGGTGTATGCATGCGAAACAGCAGAGGAGCACTTATGTGTGCGTGTGTGAGCGCGTGCGCGCGAGAAAACGGAGAGCACAGGCATGCGCGAGAGCGTAAACGTGCGTTTGATGCTCCGGGAGCGTTTTACGGGAGTTTGCGGTGGGGAAGGCAATTACCTGGAGAATGACAAGGAACAGCGAAGACTGTTTGTGAGACGAGACATAACACAATAGTCTGAGATAACACCAGACATCAAATACAGGAGATAACGCCTGCCGCAGGAAAATAGACGGCACACGGGAAAATATAATTGGGAAAATTAGTGGAAAGTGATTTGTACCTGTCGTTTGCTTTTGCTTCCTCTCTCAAGCTGCGCTACCTCCCCCCTCCCCCAAACCGCACCCCCCCCCCCAACACCCCTTCTCCCGGCACGTCACAGCCCCCAGACCCCATCTCTCTGACAGCTTCCTTCATTACTCAATCTTACGTAAGGTAACTGTTCCTTTGCCATGGATCCTTATGTCTAAACACAGCAGAAAAAAATGTTTGTTTCGTTAAGTGCAGATCTGAAGTCAAGAAATTTTAAATGCTCCGTATGTTAAGATTATTTGAAGCTGAAAAAGAAACACCATTTCTTGCATAGTTTTTTTTTTTTTAAAGTAAATAAAATGAAAGAATCCTCAAATACTGAACACAAAACAATGGAATGACATATCAAACTAAGTTGGTTGAAACACTAAATATTGTTTGTACGTGGCTTCATACAAGACAGTGAGGACGCTGTCCGATCTGGCAATCAGCGACCCATAGTTGATGGGCTGGCGTTAGGGTTGGCGAACCATGGCTGACAGGCTGGTGTTAGGGTTGGAGAACCATAGCTGACAGTCTAGCGTTAGGGTTGGCGAACCATAGCTGACAGGCTGGCGTTAGGGTTGGCGAACCATAGCTGACAGGTTGGCATTAAGGTTGGCGAACCATAGCTGACAGGCTGGCGTTAGGGTTGGCGGACCATAGCTGACAGGTTGGCATTAAGGTTGGCGAACCTTAGCTGACAGGCTGGCGTTAGGGTTGGCGAACCATAGCTGACAGGTTGGCATTAAGGTTGGCGAACCATAGCTGACAGGCTGGCGTTAGGGTTGGCGAACCATAGCTAATCATGATCCTCTCCCATCTCTTCGTTAGTACAACTTGGTACCCCCAGTAACAGGCCCATCCTGGCTAATGATGCAGGGACCGCCAGTCTCCATAGTGGTGGACTCTGTTAAAGAAGCATTGCACACACCCTGTTTGTTTTTAAGCTCCACTGAAGGACTACCAAAAAAAAAAAAAACACAAATAGCCACTACAACCCGATCACGAGCCTCCACGATACTGTGGCTTCAACATCTTCACCGCATCGGCTGCAAAGAACACGAGCTCACAGTTCTAGGAATAGAGAAGAAGAAGAAGAAGAAGAAGATATGCATGGCTTATGCACGCGAAGAGAAACGATCTACTGTAGCACACAACATCCAATATAAGAATTAAGAAGAACAGTGGAATGTGAAAGCAGCGATCCTCCACCGACAACAAAATACGAGATGTGTATGTGAGATACGAGTATATCTATAGAAGTGGGAAAATAAATCACGTTTACGTGAAACAGAAAAATGATATTTATTTGAGAAAAAAAAGTACATTCACAGAGAGCAAAATTAAGAAGTTAGAATGCGGGGACAGTAATTTTTTTTCTTTCTTTTTAATGTAGATAGTAAATCATAGGGCGAGGTACTGATGGGCAAACTGAGAACTACAGGGAAATAATGACGGATAAACTGAGAAATGTGAGAAGCAACTGACGGACTAGCCGATAAATATGTGAAGTAATGACGGATTGCCGAGAAATATGTGAAATAACTGATGGACAAACTGGTATATAGGAGAAATAACTGACGGACAAACCGAAATACATGGGAAACAACTGGCTGGCAAACTGAAACACAAGGGAAACAACTGACGGACAGCGACATATGGGAATAGCTGACCGACAATCAGCGACAGGGAAAATAGTTAACAGACAAACTAAAACGTGGGGAAAATAACTGACGGATAAGCTGAAACATATGGGAAAGAACTGACGGACAAAGAAATAAAACAGAAGAAATAACTGATGGCCAAACTAAAACATAGAAGAAATAACTGACGGACAAACAAAAAGAAATAACTGACGGACACACTGATGCGTATGGGAAAAAAACTCATGGACAAAAAGAAACCAAAAAATGGCTGACGAACAGACTGACATTTAGACGAAACACGGGGTGATTGATAAGTTCTCGGCATACGGTCCAAGTACTTGAAACACACAGTTGATATTAGGTGCATTTGTATATCAGGTTAATGTAAGATTAAACACACAGTTGATATTAGGTGCATTTGTAGATCAGGTTAATGTAAGATTAAACACATAGCTGACAGGTTGGCATTAAGGTTGGCGAACCATAGCTGACAGGTTGGCATTAAGGTTGGCGAACCATAGCTGACAGGCTGGCGTTAGGGTTGGCGAACCATAGCTGACAGGCTGGCGTTAGGGTTGGCGAACCATAGCTGACAGGCTGGCGTTAGGGTTGGCGAACCATAGCTGACAGGCTGGCGTTAGGGTTGGCGAACCATAGCTGACAGGTTGGCATTAAGGTTGGCGAACCATAGCTGACAGGCTGGCGTTAGGGTTGGCGGACCATAGCTGACAGGTTGGCATTAAGGTTGGCGGCCATAGCTGACAGGTTGGCATTAAGGTTGGCGACCATAGCTGACAGGCTGGCGTTAAGGTTGGCGAACCATAGCTGAAAGGCTGGCGTCAGGATTGGCGAACCATAGCTAATCATGATCCTCTCCCATCTCTTCGTTAGTACAACTTGGTACCCCCAGTAACAGGCCCATCCTGGCTAATGATGCAGGGACCGCCAGTCTCCATAGTGGTGGACTCTGTTAAAGAAGCATTGCACACACCCTGTTTGTTTTTAAGCTCCACTGAAGGACTACCAAAAAAAAAAAAAACACACAAATAGCCACTACAACCCGATCACGAGCCTCCACGATACTGTGGCTTCAACATCTTCACCACATCGGCTGCAAAGAACACGAGCTCACAGTTCTAGGAATAGAGAAGAAGAAGAAGAAGAAGAAGATATGCATGGCTTATGCACGCGAAGAGAAACGATCTACTGTAGCACACAACATCCAATATAAGAATTAAGAAGAACAGTGGAATGTGAAAGCAGCGATCCTCCACCGACAACAAAATACGAGATGTGTATGTGAGATACGAGTATATCTATAGAAGTGGGAAAATAAATCACGTTTACGTGAAACAGAAAAATGATATTTATTTGAGAAAAAAAAAGTACATTCACAGAGAGCAAAATTAAGAAGTTAGAATGCGGGGACAGTAATTTTTTTCTTTCTTTTTAATGTAGATAGTAAATCATAGGGCGAGGTACTGATGGGCAAACTGAGAACTACAGGGAAATAATGACGGATAAACTGAGAAATGTGAGAAGCAACTGACGGACTAGCCGATAAATATGTGAAGTAATGACGGATTGCCGAGAAATATGTGAAATAACTGATGGACAAACTGGTATATAGGAGAAATAACTGACGGACAAACCGAAATACATGGGAAACAACTGGCTGGCAAACTGAAACACAAGGGAAACAACTGACGGACAGCGACATATGGGAATAGCTGACCGACAATCAGCGACAGGGAAAATAGTTAACAGACAAACTAAAACGTGGGGAAAATAACTGACGGATAAGCTGAAACATATGGGAAAGAACTGACGGACAAAGAAATAAAACAGAAGAAATAACTGATTAAACACACAGTTGATATTAGGTGCATTTGTATATCAGGTTAATGTAAGATTAAACACACAGTTGATATTAGGTGCATTTGTATATCAGGTTAATGTAAGATTAAACACACAGTTGATATTAGGTGCATTTGTATATCAGGTTCATGTAAGATTAAACACACAGTTGATATTAGGTGCATTTGTAGATCAGGTTCATGTAAGATTAAACACACAGTTGATATTAGGTGCATTTGTATATCAGGTTCATGTAAGATTAAACACACAGTTGATATTAGGTGCATTTGTATATCAGGTTCATGTAAGATTAAACACACAGTTGATATTAGGTGCATTTGTATATCAGGTTCATGTAAGATTAAACACACAGTTGATATTAGGTGCATTGTATATCAGGTTAATGTAAGATTAAACACACAGTTGATATTAGGTGCATTTGTATATCAGGTTCATGTAAGATTAAACACACAGTTGATATTAGGTGCATTTGTATATCAGGTTAATGTAAGATTAAACACACAGTTGATATTAGGTGCATTTGTATATCAGGTTAATGTAAGATTAAACACACAGTTGATATTAGGTGCATTTGTATATCAGGTTAATGTAAGATTAAACACACAGTTGATATTAGGTGCATTTGTATATCAGGTTAATGTAAGACTAAACACACAGTTGATATTAGGTGCATTTGTATATCAGGTTCATGTAAGATTAAACACACAGATGATATTAGGTGCATTTGTATATCAGGTTCATGTAAGATTAAACACACAGTTGATATTAGGTGCATTTGTAGATCAGGTTAATGTAAGATTAAACACACAGTTGATATTAGGTGCATTTGTAGATCAGGTTAATGTAAGATTAAACACACAGTTGATATTAGGTGCATTTGTAGATCAGGTTAATGTAAGATTAAACACACAGTTGATATTAGGTGCATTTGTAGATCAGGTTAATGTAAGATTAAACACACAGTTGATATTAGGTGCATTTGTAGATCAGGTTAATGTATGATTAAACACACAGTTGATATTAGGTGCATTTGTATATCAGGTTAATGTAAGATTAAACACACAGTTGATATTAGGTGCATTTGTAGAGCAAGTTAATGTAAGATTAAACACACAGTTGATATTAGGTGCATTTGTAGATCAGGTTAATGTATGACTAAACACACAGTTGATATTAGGTGCATTTGTAGATCAGGTTAATCTTCTTCTTCTTCTTCTTCTTCTTCTTCTTCGTTCACTTCTACCACCAAAAACCGCACTGTGAACCTACTGAATTCACACATGTGGTCCTCGTTAGGTCCGGTGGTCCCCTGTGTGGTCCAAAATAGACCACATGAGTTCCACGAAGGACCACAAGGGGTTCAGAGTATCACAGTGCTTTAGCCTGTATTCTTGGTGGGTCTCGGAAGCGGGATTGCGTGACACCGTGGTTTTCATTGCACCAGTTTGGTCTAGGGTTGGACTTTCTCACCGGAAGACCTCGACGTGTTTGGAATATCAGTGCATCCCCGCTGGGTGAGAGGCGTTAGCCCACCCAGGACAGAGTTGGACTTTCTCACCGGAAAACCTCGACGTGTTATGAGATACCCGTGTATCACCGCCGGGTGAGAGGTGGTTGCCCATCCAGTCCAGGGTTGGACTTTCTCACCGGAAAACCTCAGCGTGATTAGGATACGCAGACATCCCCGCCGGGTGAGAGGTGGTTGCCTATCTAGACTTCCCTGGTCCAGTGTCTCCGACTTCAGCATTTTGCGGTCGTGGCCGCTACCCTTCCTAGTTGTGACCAGGATGGAGCTTTTGTCCAGGAGGACGAATCCTCGCCACTAGTGACTTCTACCCCTGGGTTGAGCCGGTTTAGGCATTTCCCAGTATGGGCATGTTTGGGACGGGACCGACCTCTAGGGCAGAGGTACTGTGACATTCATAGCCTTCAAGATTCACCCCTGGTATGAGCCGGTTTAGGCAAAATTCACCAGTATGGGTGTTTATCAGGCGTTATCGACCTCTAGAGCGGAGGTGGCATGACATGTCTAGCCATCGAGTTCCAGCCCTGGTGTGTGCCGGTTTAGGCATATTTCACCAGTGTAGGTGTATTTCGGACGTAGGCGGCCTCTAGAGCAGAGGTGCCGTGGTATAGCTCTCGTAGCGATACTACTGGACATACCAGGTTAAACTTCACTTTCCACCACCTTTTCCCATCGGCGCCGCACAGCAACCTTTATTTCCGCATTTACTTCCTTAACCGGGAGGAGCTTCACTCCACGCGCGGCATTTGAAAAGTCAAGCCAGCAGTGACTTAACCTCTGGGACAAACCGGTTCATGCATTTCACACGATATGACTGCACTCAGGACGTGGCCGACCTCCAGACCAGAGGTGCCGTGATTTGACTGTTTGCTTCGCTTTATTCTTTCAACCACCTTTTCCGCAGTGATGCTGCGCGGCAACCTCATTTGCAAATTTCTTCATTGGCCGGGAAGAGCACCGCTCCACGCACGGCAGCTGAAGATCTCGCCAACAGCGGATCAGGTTAATGAAAGATTAAACACACAGTTGATATTAGGTGCATTTGTAGATCAGGTTAATGTATGATTAAACACACAGTTGATATTAGGTGCATTTGTAGATCAGGTTAATGTATGATTAAACACAAAGTTTCAAGAAATTAACTGCAACCAATTTTTATTTACAGGCTAATGAAGCGGTAAGAGGTGACAGAAATTGAGAAAATGGATACAATTTCTCATCGAGCAGTCATTCGCTACCTCTGCATCAAGGGCTTATCATCGAAGGAGATCCATGAGGATATGGTAGAGACTCTAGGGGAGAGTGACCCTTCTTACAGCACAGTGAAGAAAAGGGCAGCTCAATTCGAACATGGAAGGGAGAGTCTGGAAGATGATCCCCGTCCAGGAAGACCAAGAAAGGTAATCTTCGATGAAACCACTGGCAGATTCCATGTCATGGTATAATAGAGGATCGATGACTAATTGACCGGTAAATTGCTACTGAGTTAGGCATCTCTTATTCATGCTATTATTCATAATGATCTTCAAATGACAAAGGTCTCTGCTCGATGAGTCCCGAAATTTCTTGGAGTTGATCACAATCGACATCGTCTTAACATGTCAAGAGACAATCTTGGCCATTTTTCTACAGATCCTGAAAAGTTTCTTCAGCAATTTGTGACTATGTTGTCCACAAATAATCCGGTGTACCTTATGCCGAGAACTTATCAATCACCCGTTACTGACAGAAAAATAGGGACATGAAAAATATCTGACAGACAAACTGAGACGTATAGGAATGACTGATGAACAAAGTGAGATATAGAGGAAATATATTACAAATTGAGACAAAGATGAAATAAATTATAGAAAAACAAACATAGGGGAAGTAACCTGACAGACAAACTGAGACATAGGGGAAATGAATTACCTTCAAACATAGACTTTTGGGAAATAACCTGATGGACAAAACTGAGAATTAGAGAAAAAAGCTGACAGAAAACTGAAGACAGCTGAGATAGAGGAAATTAGTGATATAGGAGACGTATGCCACGTAATAAAGATCTTATGTCTCTTATATCCTGCGTGAAACGAAACATGGGGCTCGCATGGTAGTTCGCCAATTTTTCCTGTTTTCGGCGAACTTTTGAACCTCATCAAGGGACTTTATGCCTATTAATTTGGCCTCTCTTAACAATGTCCTCATTAGAGTTTCACATAGTCTGCCTCTTTTTCTTCGACCCGTTGTGTTCCACTTGATAGCTTATTTTGGCATTCTCTGATCATTTCTTCCCATCACGTGACCAACATATGTCCGTCTCATTTTCCTGATCACCCATGAGACTGGCTGTTGTTCAGTCATCTGTCTTATCTCTGCATTGTTCTCGAAATCGTTCCACTTGATGCCGAGTATTTTCCTTAGGCGTTTATTTTTTTTTTAAAATCTAATTTCTTGTCTACTTCTTTAGTTGTTTTCCAGCTTTAGCATGCATAAATGAGGGTGGATATTACATTTGAATTGAATAATCTTAACTTGGTTTTTGTGCTTATAACTTCTGAATTCCATATGTTCTCAAGATTCTTGAAGATCGATGCTGCTTTTGCAATTCTAATTCTAATTTCCTTTCTGGTGTCACCATTCTGGTCTATGTAGCTGCCAAGGTATGCAAATTGATTGACGTCTCTAACATCTGTCATTTCAGCGTGTATTTTTCCATTTTGATTAATGGGAAATTTCATTATTTTTGTTTTGTCCTTGTTAATTCCAAGTCCTATTTTGCTAGCCAGTGAAGACAGGCTATCTGTTTTTCTTGCATATAATTCACATTGTTACTGATAAGAGTTATGTCATCAGCAAAATCAAGATCTTCTAGTTGGGTCTCATGTACCCAGTCAATACCTGTGTTACCCGTGCAGCATTTTTTCATTATGAAGTCTATTGCAATTCCAAAAAGCAAAGGAGATAGTGTGCATCCTTGTTTCACGCCTGTTTCAATCTGGAACCATTCACTCATCCCTTCTTCTGTTTTGACTGCACAAACATATCCATTGCAGAGGTCCTTAATGATGTTGACAATTTTAGATGGCATTCCATATAGACTTAAAATTCTCCATAATTAGTCTCTGTGTATGCTATAAAATGCCTTTTTAAAGTCTGTAAAGTTTATTAATGGTTTTTGCTTTTCAATATGTTCTTAAATCATTATTTTTAGAGTAACGATCTGATCGAGACAGCTTCTCCTTTTTCGAAATCATGCTTGTTCTTCTCTCATTGTGGTATCCACTATATCTTTAAGTAAAGTCAACTTGACCTTGCAAAATATTTTTGACACAACTGATACTAAGGTTACTCCTCTCCAATTGTTACAGTCGCTAAGGTTACCTTTTTTTTAAAGCACATAATGAAGATAGCAATACAAAATCGAATTATTAGAAGAATATTGCGAATCCCCTGGACAGCAAAAATAACTAATGAAGAATGTATGAGAAGAGCTGGAGAGACAAAAAACCTTGTCAAAACGATAAGAGAGAGACAATGTACTTTCATAGGACATGCAATGAGAAGAGGGGGCATTGAAAATATTATAACACCAGGAAAAATAGAAGGAAGAAGATCAAGAGGAAGACCAAGAGAAATGATACTGGACGGTCTGACGGGATGGTGTGAGAGGAGATCACCAACTGAACTGATGGCCTGCATGAAGGATCGTGTACTCTGGAGAAGCATAATAGCCAACGCCAGTCGGCACGACACCTGATGATGATGATGGAATACAAAATAAATGACACACTGCAGAATACGTAAGAATTTTAAAATCGTTTTATTGAACTATTGGAAATAGTCTTTACATGTAAATTCACACACAACAAATACTCTACTGCCTTATACAGTAGAGAGACATGAAAGAGACTTAAAGAGACACCAGAGACTTAAAATCTCCAGATTTTGCGAAGACGTTTTCTTTGTCTCTTTGTGGCGGTGATAGAAAAAAAAGTATTTTGTGACCAACTCTTCCACGTGCTTTTTAAATATTGTTGTTACATAAGAGAAGGAGAAGACCCTGTCCGATTAGACAATCCCATAGCTGATATTCTAGCGTCAGGGTTAGCGAACCATAGCTGATATGCTAGCGTCAGGGTTAGCGAACCATAGCTGATATGCTAGCGTAAGCGTTAGCGAACCATAGCTGATATGCTAGCGGTCAGAGTTAGCGAACCATATCTGATATGCTAGCGTCATGGTTAGCGAACCATAGCTGATATGCTAGCGTAAGGGTTAGCGAACCATAGCTGATATTCTAGCGTCAGGGTTAGCGAACCATATCTGATATGCTAGCGTCATGGTTAGCGAACCATAGCTGACCAAGACCCCTGTCCCACCTCTCCGTTGGTTCCCCCCCCCAGTAACAGGTATAGCCTGGCTAACGGGGAAGGGATCGCCACAGTCCCCATGGTGGTGGAGTCTGCTAAAAAAAGCATTACAAATCCCCTGCTTTATAGCTGCACTTCGGGACTGAAAAAATAGCTGCCATAACACGCTCCCACGCCGATACGATGCTGTGCCTCAACACCTCCACGGCATCGGCTGCAAAGAACACCAGCTCGCAGTTGCAGGGAGTTCGTACAAGTAAATAGGATACTGCTCCAGCCTGCCAAACTTCCATCAATGATAGCAACTCTCAGGATTAAAAGATTAAAGTATCTGAAATATGTTGAAACAGTCAATGACAGCCATAAGTTGACAAGCATATGAAAACGCATATGGCGAACTATAGGCGACGCAGACCAAAACTGGCGCCCAGATGTCTACGAGAAAGTTCACTATCAACCACGAGGACTTACTTGTCTTTCATGGTGAGGTCCATGACTGGAATCTGACGGGAGGTTCCCCAGTAACATAGCTCTAGAAGTGGGTACCTGACTCCTTTTGGAGTTTTGGGAGGAAAGGTGGCCAGGCGTGATACCTGACACGTCATCCTGTTGCGTGCCGCCGACGGGTAGAAGAAAATTAGACCAGCAACACTATATCCTCTGTGGAGGAGAGTGGGGTTTTGGGGGGCGGGGGACAGCTGGTGCTTTCTCCGGGGCCCAGGTTTTCTCTGTTTTAAGGTTGGGCCCGGAAGGCTTCGGATGGGGCCCATAGTGGACTGAAACAGGCAGTTAAAGAGGAACAGGGGGACTTTGTACCGCCTTATATATTCCTCTCCGAGACCCTGTCTTTCATGTGCCATTTTCATGGCAGGGCTAATGCAAGAGGACCTGACAGATCTGGCGAAAGAGCGTGTCGCCTGGATAACAGTTCTGTACTTCCATGTGAGAACGATGAAATGAATTATTTGATGTGAGCGCGAAACCGCCAATTCAGTGATGTTAACACGATTTATGATCATCAGTGGAAGTAAAGCAAGGAAAATTCTCGCACTCAGATGTGACTACATTCTTGCAGCCGACACAAAACAGGTGCCCACATGAGGAAGACGGCTAGAAACAGAAGAAAAAAAAAACGAGAATGTGTCACACTTGATGCTGAATACTTCAGATGTGGGGGGAAACAAATCTCTCACCGAAACACATCTCAACCAACAAGGGAAATAATCCGAAACTCTTTAAATCTCGGCTCTGTACCAATCACTCAGGACCAACTAGGGCAATACCCACCAGGTCCTGTGCAGACGCATAAAGAAAGGAAATCATTCAACATTGTTGACAGAACTTTTTGTTTCCAATTCTGTCAGTACTCTCGGACAGCTACGGCGAACAAATGTATGCACATACACGACAACCGCAAATACACAAGACAGGAAGATGTGTAGGGTGATATCCCTTGGGCCACTGTGATTGGTCTGCTAATGACACGTGATCACGACAGTAAAAATTCAGTTACACTCTCGAGCCACAAATCATACAGCATTTAAGGATTGTGACAGTTAATTTGTTAACATCCGCGGTGGAGTTTTACTCCATGGTTATTTGGGCTCACAACTTTCGCTGATGATATAAAATGTTGTCCATTATTGAGATGAGTAAGTATTAGTTTTTTTTTAGATTATTAACCAGAGAGGTAGATTGCCGGGACGAGTACTACTCATACAGTGATTGTTGAAATCCTTCTCGTATTTTTATATACTTTATTTTATTTACCCTCTCCCTCTCTCTCTCTCTCCCTCTCTCTCTCTCTCTCATATTCTCACTTTCGCTCCATATTCTGTAGTTCTGAAGCTTGAGAGAATAGTTCTTTGTCCTGTCCTGGCTAGACTACTACTCGTGCTGCTGGAGTCTGTGGTTCAAACCACAGTCACTCTCTTACTACTTTCTTTTCTCTCACGCCCACTGTTTTTTTTTCCCTCTCACAATTACTACCTTTTTCTCTCACGCCCACTGTTTTTTTTTTCTCTCACAATTACTACCTTTTTCTCTCACGCCCACTGTTTTTTTTCTCTCACAATTACTACCTTTTTCTCTCACATCCACTATTTTTTTTCTATCACATTTATTACTTTTTTTCTCTCACGTTCACTACCTGTTTTTTCTCTCTCATCTACTACTTTTTTCTCACATGTCCACTATTTTTTTTCTCAAACGTCCACTATTTTTCTCTCTCTCTCATCTACTACTTTTTTCTCTCACGTCCACTATTTTTTTTTCTATCACATTTATTACTTTTTTTCTCTCACGTTCACTACCTGTTTTTTCTCTCTCATCTACTACTTTTTTTCTCACACGTCCACTATTTTTATTCTCAAACGTCCACTATTTTTCTCTCTCTCACATCTACTACTTTTCTCTCTCACGTTCATTATTTTTTTCTCTCACATCTATTACTTTTTTTCTCTCAGATTCACTATTTTGTTTTTCTCTCACATCTACTACTTTTTCTATCACGTCCATTATTTTTTTCTCTCACATCTACTACTTTTTTGTCTCACATCCACTTCTTTTTTTCTCTCGCGTCCACTATTTTTTCTCTCATATCTATCACTTTTTTCTCTCACGTTTACTACTGTTTTTTCTCTCACATCTACTAATTTTTTTTCTCTCACAACTATTACTTTTTTCTTTCAGGTTGACTACTTTTTTTTCTCTCACATCTACTGCTTTTTTCTCTCACATCTACTGCTTTTTTCTCTCACGTTCACTACTTTTTTTATCCCACGTTTACTACTTTTTTCTCCCAGGTCGACTACTTTTTTTTCTCTCATATTCACTACTTTTTTCTTTCATGTTCACTACTTTTTTATCCCACGTTTACTACTTTTTTCTCTCACGTACACTACATTTTTCTCTCACGAACACTACTTTTCCACAGCCTAACCATGCACCATGTGCTCTATCAGCATTTTAGAGAATATCCTTTTTCTTTCTTTTGTTTTTTTTTTCCTTTCAGTACAGGCAATGAAATCTCTTTTTAAAAAATTTTTGTGTTAAACATCTTTGGAATAAATACTGGTTGTGTATTCCGAACTTATATCTTATCTTATCTTATATCCTTCCCGTGCCGTTAGACGTCACATAGGGCTCGCAAAGTAGTTCGCCAATTTTTCCTGTCTTCGGCGAGTCTTTCAACCTCAACAAAGGATTTTATGCCTGTTAACTTGGCCTCTCTTAATAATGTCCTCTTCAGAGTTTCACGCGGTCTGCCCCTTTTTCTTCGGCCTGTTGTGTTCCACTTGATAGCTTGTTTTGGGATTCTCTGATCATTTCTTCTCATCAAGTGACCAACATATGTCCATCTCCTTTTCCTGATCACCCGTGAGACTGGTTGTTGTTCAGTCATCTGTCTTATCTCTGCATTGTTCTTGAATTCATTCCACTTCATGCCAAGTATTTTCCTTAGGCATTTGTTTTCAAAAGAGTCTAATTTCTTTTCTATTTCTTTAGTTGTTTTCCAGCTTTCGCATGCATAAATGAGGGTGGATATTACATTTGAATTGAATAGTCTTAACTTGGTTTTTGTGCTTATAACTTTGGAATTCCATATGTTCTCAAGATTCTTGAAGATTGATGCTGCTTTTGCAATTCTGATCCTAACTTCCTTTCTAGTGTCACCATCCTGGTCTATGTAGCTGCCAAGGTATGCAAATTGATTGACTTCTTCAATATCTGTCCCTTCTATGTGTATTTTTCCATTTTGATTGATGGGAATTTTCATTATTTTTGTTTTGTCCTTGTTAATTTCAAGTCGCTATTTTGCTAGCCAGTGAAGACAGGCTATCTGTTTTTTCTTGCATGGAATTCACATTATTACTGATAAGAGTTATGTCATCAGCAAAATCAAGATCTTGTTGTTGGGTCCCATGTACCCAGTCAATATCTGTGTTACCTGTGCAGCATTTTGTCATTATGAAGTCTATTGTAATCCCAAAAAGTAAAGGAGACAGTATACATAGTGTGCATCCTTGTTTCACGCCTGTTTCAATCTGGAACCATTCACTCATCCCTTCTTCTGTCTTGACTGCACAACCATATCCATTGTATAAGTCCTTAATGATGTTGACAATTTTAGATGGTATTCCATATAGACATAAAATTCTCCATAATGAATCTCTGTGTATGCTATCAAATGCCTTCTTAAAATCTATGAAATTCAGTATTAATGGTTTCTGCTTTTCAATATGTTCTTCAAGTATTATTCTGAGAGTAAAGATCTGGTCGAGACAGCTTCTCCCTTTTCGAAATCCTGCTTGTTCTTCTCTCATTGCAGTATCCACTATATCTTTGAGTCTATTCAAAATGACCTTGCAAAATACTTTTGACACAACTGATATTAAGGTTACTCCTCTCCAGTTGTTACAGTCACTAAGGTTGCCCTTTTTTGGTATTTTAACAATGATTCCCTTCTTCCAATTAGAAGGGACCTTTTCTTCTTTCCAAATCTTGTTAACATTCTCTGTAGTTGTCTCATGTTGTCACTATTGATAGCTTTTAGCATCTCGGCTGTTATTTCATCTTCACCTGCAGCTTTGTTGTTAGCCATTAAATTCACTGCTGCTTCAATTTCATGCAATTTAATTTCATCTAGATTGACATTTAGTTGTGGGGCTGGTAAGTCAGTTTCAAGGTTTAACAATTCTTTTGGGCGTGGTCGATTGAGTATTTCTTGGAAGTGTTCAGCCCATCTTTGCTTTTGGTCTTTATTTGATGTTAATAGTGTTCCAGTTTTGCTAAGGATTGGTCTTTCTTTAGATGTAATAGTACCTGTTAGCCTCTTTTGTATGTTATATAAAGTTTTGCTGTCTCCTGTTTTTGCTGCTTTTTCTGCCTCTTTCGCCATATTGTCTATGTATTCTCTTTTATCCCTTCTAGCTGAACTTTTTACTTTCTTGTCTATGTCTTTGTATTTTGCTTTTGACGAATCTCTTTCATGATCTGCTTTTGCATTCAACATGTTTAATTTGGCTGCTCGTCTTTCATGTATATACTTCCATGTTTTATCTGATATCCATGCTTTTCTATTTGGTTTTTCCAATCCAGCGCTTACTTTTGCTGCTGTGATTATGGCTGTGCTGTAAGAATTCCATAACTCATCTATACCTATCTCCTCAACTTCACTGGGTGTTTTGGAATGATTGGCAAGTTCCTGATTGAAATTAATGTTAGTATTTATTATATTTATATTATATATTATATTTATTATATATATTAATATTCCGAACTAGAATACTAGAATTCCGTGAATTGAACGCAGACGGTATAGAGAACACAGACGACTGGATAAATGTGAAGTTTTAGAGAATGTCAGGAAGATGATCTACAGTTGCTGAAGATGGTGTGAATTCCGGTGCAATGGAAGCATCAAATCTTTATATCACTCAGTAAATTCTTCTTCTTCTTCTTCTTCTTCTTCTTCTTCTTCTTCTTCTTCTTCATCATCATCATCATCAGTCTCCCTGAAACTGCGAGTTGATGTTTGCCGATATTGACTTGGGAGCGAGTTACGGCGACTATTTTTATCAATCCTTGAGTGAAGCTAAAAAAAAGAGGGGATGTGAATGGCTTCTTTAGCAGAATCCACCTCTATGGCGATCCCTGCTCCGTTATCCATGATAGACCTGGTACTGGGGGTACCAAAAGAGAGATGGGACGGAATCTTGGTCAGCTATGGTTCGCTAGCCCTGACAGTAGCATATCATCTGTGGATAGCTTACTGTCATATCGGACAGCGCCTTCATTCGCTCAGTCAGTCATTTGCATGTCCCTTGCGGAACTTTGCCTCTCTAACAGCTCCCCTGTATGCTTCTCGGTTGTAAGCAAGATGCCCTGCTGCTAATGCATCCGTTCGCAAATCATCAACAATGTCTTGCAGCCATCTTCACCTTGGTCTTCCTCTCTTTCTTTCTTCTTCACCCATAGAACTGTTAATTACAGTGACAGGATGAAAATAATTAAATGCGCATATTTTTTAAAATAACAATTCTAGTAATCATTATGGCAATGAAAACAGTAGAATACAAGTATGAAACATGTGAAACAAAGATTCAAGCAAGAAAGTAAAGAAACCATGGTTATGTTTGTAGAAACAGAGATTTTCTTTAAGTTTCGTTATATTTTTTTCCCAGTTCTCTATGTTGAACAGTTGAAAAATTTTATTTTGGCATATGTTCTGTTCCATAGAGTGTCGTCAATGTTTTCAAGATGGAGGTCGGTTCTGTGAGCGAGCTACTGAGCTTAGCGCTATGGCACCAATGTGAGCTGTCAACTTTCGCATGGACACCATTGATAATTCTTCATTATGTCTACTCGGCCAGTGGTGAACTATAACGGTCTTTGTGGGATCTGCTTCGGCTTGCCGCCTTAGCTACGGAGTTCGTGCCGAGAGCGACGCTGACTAGTTTCGCCTGTGGTCTTTTGTAGTTCCTAAAATGGCGTCATCACTGGGTGGCTCATCATCAAGAACTGATGCGAAGGACTATAGATGAACATTCTGTGCGATACTCGCTTGCACGGGCGGTGGAGCGATTATGGGATTATCTCGTTAGCAATGATACCGAGAACCTAATGCTGAACACTGTTCTGTCCCATAATTTATTCAGTACCTCTATAACCATTTGACCTGCACTGACTGTGACAAGATTCCATAAAGATAATACGAGTACCTTTACTTATTCTACATTTGTTTCTTTAATTCTAATCACACGGTTTGTCTTTTTACACTTTTGTAAAGATTACGTTAGTTTCTTCACATTCATTTACTCATTATCATCATCATCATCATCATGTGCCGTGCCGACTGGCGTTGGCTATTATGCTTCTCCAGAGTACCCGATCCTTCATGCAGGCCATCAGCTCAGTTGGTGATCTCCTCTCACACCATCCCGTCAGACTGTCCAGTATCATTTCTCTTGGTCTTCCTCTTGATCTTCTTCCTTCTATTTTTCCTGTTGTTATAATATTTTCAATGCCCCCTCTTCTCATTGCATGTCCTATGAAAGTACATTGTCTCTCTCTTATCTTTTTCACAAGGTTTTTTTGTCTCTCCAGCTCTTCTCATACATTCTTCATTAGTTATTTTTGCTGTCTTTAATATCTCCTTTACTGAGATATTAAATACCACTTTACCTTCAGCGTGTAGTTTCTGCTCTCTGGTACTTGTTTTCTTTCTTTTCTTTTAAATGAATATACATTCAGGCTTTTGGATTACAGTGCAAGTCCTACATTTGTGTGCTACTTCACTCTCAGACCAAAAAAAAAAAAAAGATGAGAGTAAAGCCCGGCATTACAAAGACTTTGCAAGCAAATGTAATATTTAATTTCTCCCTCCCTAGTGATATTTGGAAGACGTCAGCTCGCCCTCAAGAAAAATACTGTCTCCAGTTTATCTGACCAGAAGATAGACTCTCCACTGACAGCCTCCCGATCTGAAGCTGAAACAAGGTTGAATAGCCTCTCTGACGTAGTGGCTAGCAAGAAAATGGCTTGTCTCATGCTGTCCATTTTGCAAACAGAAATTGGACATAAATTGCATTGAGGAAGCAATTTTCTCGATAGCAATCGGTCAGCGGGACGTGTTGAGGAGGATTGAATTACCAGATCTTACACGACACTGGCTGGAGACAAAGGTTTCAATCTCGGCAATAATAGAAGGGCGAGAACTTATGATAGTTAGAATTATCCACTTACCGTTCCTTCTTTTTGTCTGCTTTCTTTTATACACTTTTCTGACACAGACACTTGAGGAGGGTAATACTTTCTCTGGTTGCATACGCAGCATAGAATACATGCTCTATGTGATTAGGAAAAGAGAGGAAAATTAAAACACGAGAAGTGAATTAACGAAGATAGGAAGCGAAATATATATATATATAGAAGCAATGGTTTGTTATCATCATCGGCTGTGACATGCTCCGCTGTTGAGTACATTTTTCAGAAATGACTTTCGTTGACGGTGTATGAAAGAAACATATTCTGGCCTGCTGATGGCCTAAAATGCATGTTTAATTTTTAAATGTTCGTCTCTCTTTATGCTTTGCTGTTATTAGAAGGACCATCTGGTGAGGTAATAACTTCTTCCGCAGTGCCCAATCATAGCACAATATGCCAGGTGCCACTTTTACACCTGGACCGGCCAGGTTTCTGTGACAGTAGCCCGCTTCCAAGATGTAGCTCCACCGTCTATTTCGCCATTTCACACAAGATATTTCAGATACCACGGTGCAATGTCCAAATTCTTTCTACAGCTCTCTGCGAGACTATTTTCTATTTAGGCCATTCTTTATAAGAAGTGATGAAAAGTTCAAAGATAATGTCTCGTAGCGTGTTGTCTTCGTTTACTTCTTTGGTGATTATGCTAAAATATGAACTGAGCTGGGAAATCAGTGTTTATTGCTTAAGTGGAAGAACTTTGATGATGATGATGATGATGATGATGGAAAAAAACAAGATTAAGTCGACGTTTACTCGATTACAAAGCAGGTCGGCACTGGATGGAGCTAACACAATTTCACAGACTGTGAGTCATGCGGGAGATTTAATCTCTGCACTAGCCCTGGTCCATTCTGGCCGGCCTGGCTACTTCATGACCCCCCCCCACCCCCACCTCCCACTCTCCCCGCGGCTCTCACCTGGCCTATATTGCTGGTTCCAAAAAAAAAAAAAAAAGGTAGAGATTGGAAATGACAGCTGCGCCTTTATTCTATACACCCAGTTCAGTCAGGAACTTTTAGGCTTAATATCCCGGATTATAGAGGAAGCTGCTGAGATGCTTTTGTTTTCCACTTGCTTTCTCTGTCTCTGTTTTTATCTGTTTTATATTTTGTTTTCCACCTGCTTTCTCTGTCTCTGTTTTTATCTGTTTTATATTTTGTTTTCCACTTGCTGTCTCTGTCTCTGTTTTTATCTGTTTTATATTTTGTTTTCCACTTGCTTTCTCTGTCTCTGTTTTTATCTGTTTTATATTTTGTTTTCCACTTGCTTTCTCTGTCTCTGTTTTTATCTGTTTTATATTTTGTTTTCCACTTGCTTTCTCTGTCTCTGTTTTTATCTGTTTTATATTTTGTTTTCCACTTGCTTTCTATGTCTCTGTTTTTATCTGTTTTATATTTTGTTTTCCACTTGCTTTCTCTGTCTCTGTTTTTATCTGTTTTATATTTTGTTTTCCACTTGCTTTCTCTGTCTCTGTTTTTATCTGTTTTATATTGTGTTTTCCTCGATTTTTTTTTTTTTTTTGCTTCTTCATCTGCTTGGGTCACTGAGGTTTGGAAGAAGTAAGTTTCACTGAGGTTTGAAAGAAATAGGTTTCAGTGAGGTTTGGAAGAAGTAAGTTTCAGTGAGGTTTGGAAGAAGTAGGTTTCAGTGAGGTTTGTAAGAAGTAAGTTTCACTGAGGTTTGGAAGAAGTAGGTTTCACTGAGGTTTGGAAGAAGTAAGTTTCACTGAGGTTTGGAAGAAATAGGTTTCACTGAGGTTTGTAAGAAGTAAGTTTCAGTGAGGTTTGGAAGAAGTAAGTTTCACTGAGGTTTTGAAGAAGTAAGTTTCACTGAGGTTTTGAAGAAGTAAGTTTCACTGAGGTTTTGAAGAAGTAAGTTTCACTGAGGTTTTGAAGAAGTAAGTTTCACTGAGGTTTGGAAGAAGTAAGTTTTACAGAGATTTAAAATAAGTAAGTTTCACTGAAGTTTGGAATACGTTAGTTTCACTCACTAAGGTTTGGAATAAGTAAATTTCACTGAATTTTGGAATAAGTAAGTTTCACAGCTATCCTAGCGCTGTTTCATAAGGTATTTTTTCTACTCTCAGTCTTTGAATCCGTAATCTTTTGCTGTGAACTTTTTGTCTCACTCCCAATATCTTTCTATTATTTTGTATTGTTAATTTTTAAAAAAAGTAATGAGTGTACGGATGACAGAGGGAAGAATGCAATAAGAGTTTTAAAAAATATATGTACGTAGTGCACAGAGATGTAAATTGATAATTTCTTCTTCTTCTATTCCTCTTCAGTCTTCTTGGAACTTCGACCCCACGTTCTCTGCAGCCAATGGGATGAGGATGTTGAAGCACAGCATCGTGCCGGCTTGGGAGAGGATTATGGCATCTCTTTCTTCAGCCCAGGAGTGGACCTGAAAAAAAAAACCCCAAGGTGTCTGCAGTGCTTGTTAGCAGAAACCACTAACGTGGGGGACTATGGCGATCCCTGCCTCGTTAGCTACGTTAAGACAACTACCGGCGGGTAGGACAGGGTCTTGGTCAGTTATGGTTCGCTGCTAACCCTGACGCTAGCACGTTAGCTGTGGGTCGCTAAATGCTAACTCGAACAGCTTTTCATCCCCAAACTGATAAGTATCGATATCTAAAGAGTTCAAGGACTTTGACAAAAATTATAGAAGAAGGAGAACACTATGGAAAAATAAATCGATAAAAATCCCTGAACTAATTAGAAGGATCTCCTCCCTCAGAACTAATTAGAGGGATCTCCTCCCTCAGAACTAATTAGAACGATCTCCTCCCTCAGAACTAATTAGAACGATCTCCTCCCTCAGAAGTAATTAGAGGGATCTCCTCCCTCAGAACTAATTAGAACGATCTCCTCCCTCAGAACTAATTAGAACGATCTCTTCCCTCAGAACTAATTAGAGGGATATCCTCCCTCAGAACTAATTAGAACGATCTCCTCCCTCAGAACGATATATATATATATATATATATATATATATATATATAAGTATATGTATATGTATATGTATAAAGAAAATGCACTTGACACAAATCAGGAGGAAATGTTCTTGCTCAATTTTTCCGAGTCATAGAAGATTCCTTGCTCCAGAAAAATTGTATAAAGGAAATGAACAGCCAAGATAGCAGACCTTGACCCTGCCCAATGTCAAAGTACTGCAGCCTGTGGCATCGCCCTGGGACCCAGAAAGTGAAAGGGGCTTAGAGGCCAGATAAAGAGGGGATCGAAGATTTCATAGCAAAAAAGGTAGAACTGGATTTTTGGACCTGAAAATGGTATTGGACCATTTCATAAAATCATAGGCTTTGTCCTTGACTGTAATAAACTAAATGTTAAATTGATGAAAATCAGTTTTACTTAGTAATGAAAACAAAATATAATATTTCGTCAAAATGTCTTCATCAGATAACAACAAATAAACAATTTGAGGAGGGAGGGGAGGGGAATCTGAACTTGATATTACGAACCAGAAAAGGCAATAACAGAACATCCGGTTTGGGTGTTGCAAAATAGCATTATCTCGTAGCACAGCAAAAGGAGGAATTGTTCATATGATGGACTAAAGCAGCTCATGAAACGTTGTCTTATGTGGTCGATGATGCCGAATTTAAAAATATAGACCGGAAAATACTCGAACTAACGGGATATGACATACAGGAAGATATTCTCAGACTTCTTATATCTTATATCCTTCCCATGCCGTTAAACGTCACATAGGGCTCGCAAAGTAGTTCGCCAATTTTTCCTGTCTTCGGCGAGTCTTTCAATCTCATCAAAGGATTTTATGCCTGTTAACTTGGCCTCTCTTAATAATGTCCTCTTCAGAGTTTCCCGCGGTCTGCCCCTTTTTCTTCGGCCTGTTGTGTTCCACTTGATAGCTTGTTTTGAGATTCTCTGATCATTTCTTCTCATCAAGTGACCAACATATGTCCATCTCCTTTTCCTGATCACCCATGAGACTGGTTGTTGTTCAGTCATCTGTCTTATCTCTGCATTGTTCTTGAATTCATTCCACTTGATGCCGAGTATTTTCCCTAGGCATTTGTTTTCAAAAGAGTCTAATTTCTTTTCTATTTCTTTAGTTGTTTTCCAGCTTTCGCATGCATAAATGAGGGTGGATATTACATTTGAATTGAATAGTCTTAACTTGGTTTTTGTGCTTATAACTTTTGAATTCCATATGTTCTCAAGATTCTTGAAGATTGATGCTGCTTTTGCAATTCTGATCCTAACTTCCTTTCTAGTGTCACCATCCTGGTCTATGTAGCTGCCAAGGTATGCAAATTGATTGACTTCTTCAATATCTGTCCCTTCTATGTGTATTTTTCCATTTTGATTGATGGGAATTTTCATTATTTTTGTTTTGTCCTTGTTAATTTCAAGTCCTATTTTGCTAGACAGTGAAGACAGGCTATCTGTTTTTTCTTGCATGGAATTCACATTATTACTGATAAGAGTTATGTCATCAGCAAAATCAAGATCTTCTAGTTGGGTCCCATGTACCCAGTCAATACCTGTGTTACCTGTGCATCATTTTTTCATTATGAAGTCTATTGTAATCCCAAAAAGTAAAGGAGACAGTATACATCCTTGTTTCACGCCTGTTTCAATCTGGAACCATTCACTCATCCCTTCTTCTGTCTTGACTGCACAACCATATCCATTGTATAAGATTCTCAGACTAGTGGGATATTAAATACAGGGAAACACACAAACTAACGGGATATTACATGCAGTAAAACACTCAAACTAACGGGATGTTACATACAGTAAAATACTCAAACTAACGGGATATTACATACAGTAAAATACTCAAACTAACGGGATATTACATACAGTAAAATACTCAAACTAACGGGATATTACATACAGTAAAACACTCAAACTAACGGGATATTACATACAGGAAAATACATCAAAATAAGTTTGGGAAAACGGACTAGACTAATACGCGTATGCCTGGGATGCTGCTTCTCATTATAACTGGGTTTGTTTTTCTTCTTCGATGTTTGTCCAGCAAAGATTTGGCACGAGTAGGGTAGGTTCCAAGATGGTGAATTGGTTAGTGTACTCGCTTGCCCATCAGAAAGTCCTCTTTCGGTTCCGCAATCGGGTGGAATTTTTTTTTTCGGACCGACTAACAGAGGGGTCAACCCAGCCTCAAAAAAATGGGTACCTGGGGTTTCCCTATGAAAACAAAGGCAAGGAGGACAGGTGTTGGCAACTGCGCCTCTAGATGTAGAGGCCTAGAAATGCGAAAGCATTAACACTTCACACCCCCTATGGTATGCAAATTCCACTGGATATAGGCTGCTTTTTTCAGAACAGTAAAGAGACATACTTTAAACTTTTTGTGAACTCTCACACGGAAACTAGACTGGAAATAAACAATAGCCGTTGCCATGGGAATAGTGACCGTGCTGTTCCTGCAGCTGTGTTGAAAAGACAGCTGCGAAGATAAAAAAAATTACAACAATCATAGTGATATTCAGGGTGACGAATGTTTCCTTGGAAATGGTTAAAATTTCAAAAGCAGCTTTACCGCAGTTAATCACTGCGAACGCAGATAAATTTAGCCCCTATAGTAATTGTTACGACTTTTGGCTAAATCAAGCTTTGATCTACTGAGACTGGAGGCACGGCTCTATTCGCAGAGACGTCGCTGTTTATGGTCACGCCATTTATTCTCTCCATGCCTGAAGCAAGGTCAGGGGTCAAAGGCGCGTGCCTGTTTACATTTCGCATACTTTGTTTCGCACGAGCGCCCGCAAGCAGTATAAACATTGAACGTAAAGCGCGTGTCTTGCCGGCGAAGGTTAAAATGGCTATGGAGCTTCGAACGAGATTTTGTGGGTACATGACCAGAGTTCAACGCTTACGGGGCCAATTTAACCATATAACATTTAAGTCAGTTTATCCGTGTATAGGTCGTATGACTGCGGGCTGTAGTCTCCATTGCATCACATTGTTAGAGTCCAGTAATTTGTGGGGGGGGGGGCCCTAGAGCGTATGAGTTGGGGGGGGGGGGGGTAAAGTAGGCTGGGCACAGGCGGTAAGCTTACAGTGAGGTGTGTGAGGTAAGCTTACAGTGAGGTGTGTGAGGTAAGCTTACAGTGAGGTGTGTGAGGTAAGCTTATAGTGAGGTGTGTGAGGTAAGCTTACAGTGAGGTGTGTGAGGTAAGCTTATAGTGAGGTGTGTGAGGTAAGCTTACAGTGAGGTGTGTGAGGTAAGCTTACAGCGAGATGTGTGAGGTAAGCTTACAGTGAGGTGTGTGAGGTAAGCTTACAGTGAGGTGTGTGAGGTAAGCTTACAGTGAGGTGTGTGAGGTAAGCTTATAGTGAGGTGTGTGAGGTATGCTTATAGTGAGGTGTGTGAGGTAAGCTTATAGTGAGGTGTGTGAGATAAGCTTATAGTGAGGTGTGTGAGATAAGCTTATAGTGAGGTGTGTGAGATAAGCTTATAGTGAGGTGTGTGAGATAAGCTTATAGTGAGGTGTGTGAGATAAGCTTATAGTGAGGTGTGTGAGGTAAGCTTATAGTGAGGTGTGTGAGATAAGCTTATAGTGAGGTGTGTGAGGTAAGCTTATAGTGAGGTGTGTGAGGTAAGCTTATAGTGAGGTGTGAGAAGTAAGCTTATAGTGAGGTGTGTGAGGTAAGTTTATAGTGAGGTGTGTGAGATAAGCTTATAGTGAGGTGTGTGAGATAAGCTTATAGTGAGGTGTGAGAAGTAAGTTTATAGTGAGGTGTGTGGAGTAAGCTTACAGGGAGGTATGTGAAGTAAGTGCACAGTGGGGTGTGTGGGGTAAGTTTACAGAGAGGTATGCGAGGTACGCCTGCAGTGAGATGTGTGAGGTAAGCTTACAGAGTAGTGTGTGAGGTAATCTTACAGAGAGCTGTGTGAGGTAAGCTGGCAGAGAGGTGTGAGAGGTAAGCTTACAGTGAGGTGTGTGAGATGTGATGAGCAGAATTTTTTTTTAAAATGTCATTTTCATGTCAGTAATTATCACCTTCTGGCCGAAGATGATAAAATCGTAATTGTTTATTTCTCCCGTCATTTTTTTTTGACTGACTACGTCATGTCTACAAAGCGGAAGTCTGAAACAACAGATACGGTCGGGGCTGGCTGTACTTACACCCTTCACGTGGATACTCGCATAGTAAAGTGGTTGGCAGTACCCCATCGGGGGAAACATGGTCAGGAAAGCTTGGTGAATCTAATTGTTTTTTTTTAAGTGTTGCTTTAAGTGAGTGAGAACAGTTTCACGTATATTGTTACGTTTTGTGCACATTTGCTTGTTTTAGGAAATGCCATAAACTAATATTTTGGAAAAAAAACGAATGAAAGTTTGATAGTAAAAGAAATGAACGAAGTGGTACGTCCATTCTATCAGCAGACAAATCAAGTGATAAGTCCATTCTATCAGCAGACAAATCAAGTGATACATCCATTCTATCAGCAGACAAATCGAGTGATACGGTCATTCTATCAGCAGACAAATTAAGTGATATGTCCATTCTATCAACAGACAAATCAAATTATACGGTCATTCTATCAGCAGACAAATCAAATGATACGGTCATTCTATCAGCAGACAAATTAAGTGATACGTCCGTTCCATCAGCAGACAAATCAAATTATATGGTTATTCTATCAGCAAACAAATCAAATTATATGGTCATTCTATCAGCAGACAAATCAAGTGATCCGGTCAATCTATCAGCAGACAAATTAAGTCATACGTCTATTCTATCAGCAGACAAATCAAGTGATATGGTCATTCTATCAGCAAACAAATCAAATTATATGGTCATTCTATCAGCAGACAAATCAATTTATATGGTCATTCTATCATCAGACAAATCAAGTGGTACATCCATTCTATCAGCAGACAAATCAAATGATACGGTCATTCTATCAGTAGACAAATCAAGTGATGCGCCCATTCTATCAGTAGACAAATCTAGTGAAACGTCCATTCTATCAGTAGACAAATCTAGCGAAACGTCCATTCTATCAGTAGACAAATCAAGTGATTTACATGAGATGCTACTGTGGTGTCCAACTTCAGTTGCCTCAAGGACCACAGCTGTATGCGGAAATGGAGCAGAGGGCCGCATCTAAACCAACCAGTTTTTTCCAGCTTACACATAATGGAGAAAAAAAAGTAATACTTTTGGAGTAAAGGTGAACTAAGTGTTTATAATTAGCTTTTCAAGTCTTTAGTTTTTACATATGGTCTTTTTAACACGTTTTTTTTTTTAGTTTTAATCACATTTTCATAATGACCTGGCGGGCTGCAAAAAAAAAAAAAGGCCTCACGGGTCGGATGCGGTCTCCCTAGCCGCCAGGTGGACACGCAAAAGATAGTGAAGTGGCTTATGAGACGTGGTTTAATGCCACGTTTCTCATTTTGGATAACCCGATGGTTAAATTATTCTTTATTATCTCCCCGCCACCTTGTACTTCTCTCTCTTTCATTTTCCTCTCTCATCTCCTCACAGACACACACAAACACACACACACACACACCTGCACAGGTATGTTGTTATTACAAATATGATAATAATGAGAACAGGTAAGCATACAACCATGGTTTTCTTGTTTGTTTGTTATTTTTTTTCATCTTCTTCTGCCATTTATGGAAGTAGAAACTATGTATAACAAAAAGGGAAACGTTAAAAAATAGACCTTACTAGAAACAGATGACATTGATGAAAATAAAGAATTGGCTAAAATCTTGCGTCCCATAAAGAATTAAAATAGGTGAAATGATTTTTTTAAAAAATTTCTACAGTCTATTAAGAGCACATACACGTTTTTAAAGTTTTTGAAGGTGATAAAAAAAGCGATGCCAGTGGGGAAAACCTTTAACTCTTTAACTACTAAAACTACAGTCAGATTAACTCTTTAACTACTAAAACTACAGTCAGGTTAACTCTTTAACTACTAAAACTACAGTCAGGTTAACTCTTTAACTACTAAAACTACAGTCAGGTTAACTCTTTAACTACTAAAACTACAGTCAGGTTAACTCTTTAACTACTAAAACTACAGTCAGGTTAACTCTTTAACTACTAAAACTACAGTCAGGTTAACTCTTTAACTACTAAAACTACAGTCAGGTTAACTCTTTAACTACTAAAACTACAGTCAGGTTAACTCTTTAACTACTAAAACTACAGTCAGGTTAACTCTTAACTACTAAAACTACAGTCAGTCTATCCATGTCTTTGGTTCGGTCACAGCCCACTAGGCTTTGTGTCCTTAAACTACCATAAGCTGTGTCAAAATAAGTTGTTGTTTTTTTCTTTGTAACAGATAATAAAATAATTACAATCAAAAAGTTTTCTTTCATAACTGAGAGTTCATAATTTAAGCTGCTATAAATGCGAAAAATTGGCATCAACATAATTTTCTTTTTCCGATAAAGCATTGCATCTATGACGTTTGATAGCAAAAAATGTTCATGTATCATAGATGTTCTTTGGTAGGCTAAGATTGTCCCACAATATGAAATTTACAACAAAAAAAAAACGTATTTCCAAGCATTTGGTTTCGTCTACTCGTAAAAGGCTACTCAAAGCAAGAGAGAGGAGGAGGAGGCGGAGGCGGAGAGGGAGGGGCAGCAGTACGGCCCGCTGAGAACCTACTGCCATGACACACTGGCATCTGGTCTGCTTCCAGGTTATGAACATTCCAGCATTTCTGGAACTTAAGGTTGTACCTATGTTCGTTAAAACAGCCATGTGTGTCGGCCGTTTGTAAGCTTGGCCTGATGGTCTGCTCACCTATCGCCCTCTGTATGCCCTGTCGATGTTTTGTGTCTCTTCAAGTGCAGACTTCTGTACTATTACTTTATACATGTAGGATCCATTCTTTCATTAATGGATCCATCCATCCATCCATCCATCCATCCATCTATCCATCCATCCATCCATCCATCCATCCATCCATCCATCAATCCATCAATCCATCCATCCATCCGTCCAACGATCCATCCGTCCGTAAGATAAGGTAGGGTGGCCCTATCATACCAAAGGAAACTAGTTCTAGTGCTCGTATTCTCTTTGTACAGTCAGCGCACTAGAGGGTGACATGGGTCAGCGGACTAGACGGTGATGTGGGTCAGCGCACTAGAGGGTGATGTGTGTCAGCACATTAGAGGGCGACGTGGGTCAGCACATTAGAGGGTGATGTGTGTCAACACACTAGAGGGTGATGTGGGTCAGCCCAATAGAGGGCGACGTGGGTCAGCGGACTAGAGGGTGATGTGTGTCAGCACACTAGAGGGTGATGTGGGTCAACACACTAGAGGGTGATGTGGGTCAGCACACTAGAGGGCGATGTACGTCAGCACACTAGAGGGTGATGTGGGTCAGCACATTAGAGGGTGATGTGGGTCAGCACATTAGAGGGTGATGTGTGTCAACACACTAGAGGGTGATGTGGGTCAGCACACTAGAGGGCGATGTACGTCAGCACTCTAGAGGGTGATGTGGGTCAGCATCATGCTTGATTGTCATCAAGTCGCAAGCTCCATGAGGAACTAGTATCCATATTTTCTACAGTTGAGTGACTGGGACGGCTGAACTTAAACCATCACCGTCCGTCAGTCAGTCATTTCGTCATGTCAGTCTTTTTCTCTGCCTTCCTGTCTGCCCATCTAATAGACTATCACATGGACCTGCGTGCCTAATTCTTCATGGACCTGCGTGCCTAATTCTTCATGGACCTGCGTGCCTAATTCTTCATGGACCTGCGTGCCTAATTCTTCATGGACCTGCGTGCCTAATTCTTCACTCTTTTGAAAATAAAATTTCATTTATTCGTTCTGTCACTCCTGTCAGATTTAGTCTAATCTTATCACCCCATCCATCACTGCTTTACTTCAGCTGAAAAGACGAACCACAAGCAAGTGCACACTAACACACGCATGCACAAGTTGGTATATCATTGTTTTCAGCAAAGTTAAGTGCTCTTCTTTTGCCTTTTTTTTTCACTTTCACACCATCTGTCGCTCTATCGCCACTCATGTTCCCCTCCCCCTCCCCCAATTTCCTCTACTCCTCACTCCCCTTTCCACCCTACCCCACCCCCCCACCCCCCCCCCAAAAAAAAGCATTTTCCTCTCTATTTCTAGACGACCTCTAGTTCTTCTCTGTTGTAAATATACCTTAAGAAAACATCTGGTAGATCCTGGTGTTATTTATGCCTGGCTCTCCTCTGGCCTTCAGGTGACCCTTTCGGGGGAAGTTTAAAAAGAAAAAAAAGTGACCGATTAAATTTCGCTGTGCTGCTTTAAAGTTCGGACGTCCAGTTCCAGGTCCTGTCATTCTAATGCACTTAAATAACCAGGAGCTAACCTCCATCTGCCCTCATTTTAAAATTTAGCTGCCCCTTTTAAACAGAAATAAAAGAGAAGGGGGAAACGCATGTGAACAGCTGCAGGTGAGCCAGCACTGGGCAGTCGCTGGAAGAAAGGAAAGCGTTACTGACCACCGGATGGGTCTACCTTGAGCAAGTCAAAGAGAAAGAAGTCTACGTTAGAATCTGGACACCTATCATAGGGTCATTGAAGAGGTTACTTGGGGGGGGGGGGGGGAGGCATAACCTGGTAGGTGAAAATATGTTTATCGCTGAATCACGTGGAGGGCACCGGGTTTGTGGGTGTTTGGTCGTATAACAGGGGTTTTCAAATTTTTGGTGTAAACTTGTTCATCTCTTCATTACGGAAAAGGACATAGGGGTTAGTGGGTGTTTGGTCGCATAGCAGAGCTTGTCAAATTATTAGTGTAGGACTGTTTATCGCTAAATCAGCAGAGGCAGGTGGGACACAGGGTAGCTATAAATCAGAGGTTCTAAAACTTTTTACTGAATAATATTTTATCACTGGACAGCATAAGAGGCGGTTCCCGAATTGACACAAATGAAAAGTATGTTTATCATTGAATCAGGAAATGTGTGTGCGTGCATGTGGGCGCGAGCGCGCGCGTGTGTGTGTATGGGAATGGGGGAGGAGGGATGGTTCTCAAGATTCTTTTGTTCTTTCAAACCAACCCTAAACACTTTCCCTTTTAGCAGCCAACACACACTGTCTCATAAACAATAAAAAAGTAGCTATTAAGCTATCAGAGATGAAGAAAGATAACCAAACATATAATACAAAATATTAGCCAAATGCAGCAAAGAAATGCAAGACAGAAACGTGGCACATAAGCCAAGAGAGCGAAGAATGTTGCGAGAGGTCACACAAAACTGAGGCCAGCAACTTCAGTGACCTCACACATCGTAACTATACGAGTCGTACGTGCAAATCACGTGGCGGGCCGCATGTAAATCACCTAATTTTTTTTTTTCACACGTTCATAAAAATGAGGGAAAAGTGACAGGTGATTTGAGTTAAAGGTGAATTGATTGTATTTAAATAGCTTTTCATGTCTTTTCAAAATCTATTTGTATATGTTTTGAAGAAAAGAAATGTTAATTCTAACCAAATAAATTACATTTTCATGAAAAATTTCGCGAGCCGCAAAACAAAACAAAAAAATAAATAAATAAACAGAAAAAAATCGTAAGCTGCATGTGGTCCACAGATTGGACATCCATGACATAAAATGACAGCTAATTTAATTGTAATTAAGAATGTATATGTATATATATATATATACACACATCTTACTTCACACAGAAAGTGAATGTTTTGCTATGATCCCTGATTGTCCTGTATATTTGTCTATTTGACTGAGTTTAACAACCCCCCCCCCCCACCAAACCACTTTTCTGCCCACCACCCCCCCCCCCGCTCAAAGCGAATCTGTTCTCTGCCCTGTCATACATGCTGGCAGTTAAACATGTGCTAGGTCAGTAGGGCGTGAGTGGTTGAGCCAGTCTTGTGCGTATTTCTCATATCCAATTAAAAAACGGGAGTGAGTGAGTACCAACTTGATTTTTAATTAGCCACTTCCGGGGTTGAAATGTTCAAGTGGTTCAACTGAGGACACACTTTTACCCCCCCCCCCCCCAACCATTTTTTTCTAGACTATGCCCTTTCATTCATCTCTCTCCTCTCTCTCTCTCTCTCTCTCTGTTAGTAGCTCTCTGCCTCCTTCTCTTTATACCCCCCCCCCCTTTCTCTCTCTCTCGTTACCTCAGTTCTTCCTTACCTCCTTTTCCCCTCTCTTAACTGACACTGACTCATTCCCACGCGTTTACAAATTAACTGCTCACCCACTTCAAAATGTCTGATGACATTAGCTTTTCTTCTTCAGTCAAATTCTCGCCAAGTTCAAAAAGAGGTTTGCTCTCAGTGAAATGTCAGAGACAAGTATGTGCTATACTTCAAAAGTTATAAACAAAGCTGGTTTTTTTTTCTTTATTTTTATCCGTAAATAGTAAAGAAAATGACTGTGATTCGAACTCCGGACTATAGAATGGCGAGCAACCGCACAGCTACAAGGGGGCAGTGAACTATAAATTAACCAAGGTTAACCATAGATGCTTTGCACTAGTACTTCGCTTATCTTTCCCTAGTTGTTCTTGATGTTAAGGAACAGATTACTTTGGTAGAATGCAGGAATATTTACCAGCGGATGACAAATCTTTACACTTTCAGAATAACTGAGGTTAAAGAGAATCATTTGTTTTTAATCAGTATATCGCACGGTCTATAAATCCGGTGCTACCGAGTTCAAGTTCCAAATGTGGGGATTTTTTTACTGGTAAACGCCAGAACAAAAAAGCCCTGGGGTCTACCCTGCCTCTAAAAGTGGGTACCAGAGAAATCTGAGAAGGTAAATGCTACCAGGCGTGATACTGACCACGTGACATTTTCATGTGCCGATGATCTTGGAAATTCGGACCTAACACCGCATCTCCAATATGCCTTAATGGCATGGAACCGGGGATTTTACTTTTTACCTTTATTTTATTCAATAGATAACACTTCTTCTTCCTCTTCTTCTTCTTCGTACGCTTCTACAACCAAGATCGCCGCGTGATCCTACTAAATTTACTCCTGTGGTCCTCGAGAGGACCCCATTAAGCCTCGCTCGAGAGGACCACAAGAGGTTCAGAGCATCGTGGAGCTTGGGCCTATATCCTCGGTTGGTCGCAGAAACGGGATTGCGTGACACTTTGGGTTTCGTTGCACCAGTTTAGCCTAGAGTTGGACTTTCTCACTGGAAAACCTCGACGTAGTTTGGTTATGAATATATCCCCGCCGGGTGAGAGGTAGTTGCCCATCCAGCCTAGAGTTGGACTTCCTCACTGGAAAACCTCATCGTGATTTGGATATGAATATATCCCCGTCGGGTGAGAGGTGGTTGCCTATCTAGACTGCACTGGTTCAGTGTCTCCGACTTCAGCATTTTGTGGTCGTGGCTGCTACCCTTCCTGGTGGTGATCGGGTCGGAGCTTTTGTCGAAGAGGACGAATCCTCGCCTCTAGTGAGTTTCACCCCTGGGTTAAGCCGGTTTAGGCGTATTATCCCAGAATGGGTGTATATAGGACGTCACCGGCCTCTACAGCGGAGGTACCGTGATATGAGCAACCATCAAGTTTCACCCCTGGGTTAAGCCGGTTTAGGCATATTTCACCAGTATGGGTGTATATCGGACGTGGCCTGCCTCTAGAGCAGAGGTGCCGTGGTATGAGTAGCCCTCACCGCGAGACTACTGGCCATACCGATTAAACTTCACAGAATCCTTTCCATCACCTTTTTCACAGCGGCGCCGCGCGGCAACCCTGGTCGCATTTTTCTTCATTGGCCCGGAGGAATTTCACCCCACACACAGCAGCCGAAGAATATCGCCAGCAGAGTCTCAGTTTAATCACTGTATTAAGCCAGTTTAGGCATTGAGCCAATGAATTATATTAGTGACTTTTAGAGATTCACAGCCAGAAAGACGCTGACAACCATTTAAGCTCATGGGTCTTCTGTTCCTCACTTCCTCTCCATGTCTCTCTATATGTCTTTCAGTCTGTAGGTAACGCCCTTCTGTCTATAAATAAACACAAGTACTGAGGTTTGCGCTGGTGTAGTGTATGTGGTTATTTGAACTTTGAATTTTAGGAGACAACTTTTTTTGTAGTCAAATTTTGCACTTCTCACGAATAGCGATACTGACCAAGGAACCTTCCGTCCATGTCGTATGTTAAAGAAATGATTTCTCTCCTCTCTCTCTCTCTCTCTCTCTCTCTCTGTCATGTCTCTGGTCTCATGATAAAATATCTAGTACAAGGGTTCTCAAACAGTGGGGAATTCTCCCCCTGGGGGTGGGGAGGAATTGTGGGTCTGGGGGTGAATGGGAACGGGAGCATAGACTAACGAACAATAACTGTTGGAATATTGATCTACATGTATAAAGATCAAAGATCAATATACCAATAGCTTGTCAATCTGTGGTGCCATTCCACCTCCCTCTTTAATCTTTTAATTTAATCCACGTGTTGGGAGGGGGGGGGGCTGGTAAATGGGGTCGTCATTTGTTGGTAACCCCTGCTGTATTATCTGCAACGCACCATGAAGCCCTATTTACTTGACACTGTTAGTCTACTGTTAGTCTACTGTTAGTCTACTGTTAGTCTACTGTTAGTCTAATGTTAGTCTACTGTTAGTCTAATGTTAGTCTACTGTTAGTCTAATGTTAGTCTACTGCTAGCCTACTGTTAGTCTACTGTTAGTCTACTGTTAGTCTAATGTTAGTCTACTGTTAGTCTAATGTTAGTCTACTGTTAGTCTAATGTTAGTCTACTGCTAGCCTACTGTTAGTCTACTGTTAGTCTACTGTTAGTCTAATGTTAGTCTACTGTTAGTCTTCTGTTAGTCTACTGTTAGTCTACTGTTAGTATACTATAAACACGGGTCGTTCTCTGACTTTCTCCTTTGCTCTCAATGTTTCTATTTTTTTCTCTCTCTTATGAATCGCTCTTTCTCTCCCTTTCATTTCCTACTCTCTCTCTCTCTCTCTCTCTTTTGAATCGCATTTTCTCTCCCTTTCATTCCCCGCCTCTCTCTTTCTCTGCCTTTCACTCTCTTCCTCTTCGTTTCTATCTTTGTCTCTATCTTTATACCCCATTACATTTCTTTCTCTCTCCCTTTCTCTCTCTCTTCTTCTTTTTCTTTTTCTTCTGCTTCTTCTTCTTCTTAAGTATGAAAGAAGAGTTTACCAAAAAGAGAAAAGAAACATATTCGAGAGGTAACAATTAATATCCCTTCTTCCTCTGCCTTCAGTTTAATATGCTCAGAAGTCTCAATTAATCTTTCAGTTTGAAAACCTCGTCGAGCTCTCCACAGCTGACAAAGGAGAAGAACTAAAACGAAACAAGGAAGTGAAAGAAAAACTGAAAGCAAACTTTATCTGTAAATTTATAATCGCCAAATAGTATACGAAGATGCGGTTGATTTTTTTTTTTAAACCCAGAAGAACATAAGATAAATTATTCTTATCAGTCAGTGGTATATCTGTCAGTGGTATATCTTAACAGTCAGTGGTATATCTGTCAGTGGTATATCTTAACAGTCAGTGGTATATCTGTCAGTGGTATATCTTAACAGTCAGTGGTATATCTTAACAGTCAGTGGTATATCTGTCAGTGGTATATCTTAACAGTCAGTGGTATATCTGTCAGTGGTATATCTTAACAGTCAGTGGTATATCTGTCAGTGGTATATCTTAACAGTCAGTGGTATATCTGTCAGTGGTATATCTTAACAGTCAGTGGTATATCTTAACAGTCAGTGGTATATATGTCAGTGGTATATCTTAACAGTCAGTGGTATATCTTAACAGTCAGTGGTATATATGTCAGTGGTATATCTTAACAGTCAGTGGTATATATGTCAGTGGTATATCTTAACAGTCAGTGGTATATCTGTCAGTGGTATATCTTAACAGTCAGTGGTATATCTGTCAGTGGTATATCTTAACAGTCAGTGGTATATCTGTCAGTGGTATATCTTAACAGTCAGTGGTATATCTGTCAGTGGTATATCTTAACAGTCAGTGGTATATCTGTGTTTTTCCTGTCACCATTTTCATTCTTTTTATTTTTTACTGTCAACCAAAAGAACACACCGTTTTCCTACATGTCAGAGGAGTTTGAAGAGACCCATGTTAGCCCAAAGATGAATGTTTCTGAGACGTTGTTTTAGGACAGAAAAAAAAGGGGAGGGGGTGAACCTTAAAAAAAAAGGGGGGGGGAGGGGTGAGAACTCTTCTAATGCACTCAACCAGATCAAAGGAAACTTGACTTTATTATGTCAGAAAATGTACGAATAGAGTATAAAAACTTGACTTCAGAGATAGATGTTTTATTTTCATTGAACAAAGCCGGGGAAAAGACGAGAAAGATAGGCTTCTGTGGAAAGCCCCTTCAGAAGCCCCCATTTACCTCTCTCAGAGAGAGACAGACAGAGAGAGAAAAAGACAGAGACAGAGAGAGGCACACACACAGACAGAGAATGAATGAATAATCTTTATTTTTAAAGGGTAAAGAGACAAACAGAGAGAGAGAGAGAGAAAGACACAGAGAAAGAGAAAGACAGAGAGAGACGGAGAAAGAGACAGACAAAGAGAGAGAAAGACAGAGAGACAGAGATAGAGAAAGACAGAGAGAGACAGGGAGAGACACAGAGAGAGACAGAGAGAGACAGAAACCAGGGAGAAACCGAGAGAAACAGAAAGAGAGGGCGATATTGTTTTAACATGCGTTTTCATTTCGGCTGTTTAAGTTCTTCTTTTCAGTTTGTAATGTGAGAAATATAATATGAGAAGAAAGGGGAGAGGGCGAGTGTTGAAGTGTATTTTTTAATCGAAACTGATGAACATGTAAAAACTTCTGATGTTTCATCAGAATACATTACTGATACTTAAGAATCTGGTTAACTTAAGGAAAGGTCACTCTCTGTTCTGTAGATCTCAGCGGCCAGGTCTGGAACGGTGTACATTTCTGTTACTAATTTACGAGGTGAGTTCAGAAAGTAATGCACCACATCGTTTTTTTTTTCCAGCTAATAATGAAGATAGAAGCATGAAATTTTGCACACTTTAAATATGGCATGTGCTGATTATGTGACCCAAATTTCACAGCAACCGACCAAAGAATATGACAGCCCTAACCGTTGAAATGGAGCGTGTTAGCAACTTGCAGTATAAGCAGCGAATTGTGCTAGAATTTCTCGTTGCAGAGAAGGAAACTGTTGTGAACATTCACAAGCGTCTATGTGATGTGTATGGAAGTTTTGTAGTCGGCAGGAGGACAGTCAGTCACTGGGTTCGGAGAATCAAACAATCAATAAGTGGAGAAAAGGAGTTGCATGATCGGCCGCGCTGTGGACGCCCTGCCACAGCCACCAAGACAGAAATGTTCAAATGCGCTGAGGGCATTATTCTTACTGATAGGCTTATCATTACTCAACAATTGGCCTTAAAGCTGTCAGTCAGCAATGGTAGTGCAAATGCAGTTATAAAAGTTGTCGGATTTTCTAAGGTTTGCACAAGATGGGTTCCTCGAAGTCTCACAAATGAACATGATTGCAAAGGAAAGCAATTTCTTCTGAAATGTTGGAGCGTTTCAATGCTGAGGGAGGGAATTTTTTGGCTAAGGTCGTAACAGGTGACGAAACCTAGACACATCATTTTGAACCTGAGATAAAAAGACAGTCAGTGAAGTGGCATCATCCGCAATCACTACGAAGAAAGAATTTCAAGACAACTCCTTCAGCTGGAAAGATCATGATCACTGTCTTTTTGGGACACTGAAGGTGTGATTCTTGTGGATGTTAAGCCAAGAGGAGAGACAATCAGTTGGCAAGCTTACATTAAGACATTGATAAAAAAAACTCAATCAACGTTTTCGCAGAGTTCGGTCGCACAAGAATCCAACAGACCTGCTTCTCCTTCACAACAATGTGCGCCCTCACACAAGTCTGGCAACACAGGAAGCAATCACTAAATTGAGTTGAACTGTACTACCCCATCCACCCTATAGTCCCGATTTGACACCATCTGTTTGGTCCACTTAAAGATGCACTCCGAGGGATAAGATTTGAAGATGACGAAGGAGTGATTCATGTATCAAAGAAATGGCTACATAATCAAGAGAAAATCTTGTACGGGCTAGGAATACAAGCACTTGTTTCGCGCTGGCGTAAAGCCGTACAAGTTGATGGGGATTATGTTGAATAATACCGATGTTTGCATGACATAGCCATGTGTATTGTGTATAAATTTCATGTTTTTCTATTAAACAGCTCCTGAGAAAAACGATCTGGTGCATTACTTTCTGAACCCCCCTCATACTTACTCATCTGTGCTGAAACCTGCGTGTTTGCGTATGTGTGTGTGTGTGAGAGAGAGAGAGAGAGAGAGAGAGAGAGAGAGAGAGGAGAAGAGGAGGAGGCTGTAAACATTCGTATGTAATTAGTGGAAAGTATATTATTGAATTTGCGTGGAACATGCAAGCTCATGCATGTATTTCTGTACAGACTCATTACAGGCAAAACTATGCAGCAGAACAAGAGACATATTATGTTTAGCCGTTGTCTTGTCCTTCTTTATGATTTTCTGCTAGTGTATTTTTTTTAATATCCTGTATTTTTTTTCTCTTCATTTTCTTCCATCTCAGCATCGCCCCAATCATTTCCTCCGCTGACGACAGCAGAAGAGTTGTCGCCCTTAAGGCCAGATACCCGGAAGTGGTAAAGATCCTTTAAAAAACTGACAAACTCAGCAGGTATGAATGTCTTCTTATTACGACGGCATATGCTAAAGAAACGACTTTGAGAAGTAGAGATTGCTGTAAGAGCTTATCTGTTTTAGTTTTCTTACATATATATATATATATATATATATATATGTCTTCGCCACAGCACCATCTGCTCGTGGTATCTGATGTCCTCCTAGAGGCAGATCCAAATTCATGAACATTTCAAGATAACCGTAAATTTTGTTTATTTCTTGCTTGTTTCAGGGACATTTACTGGTCTGTTATTCTCATTTTTATTCGTTTCTTTCTTTTCAGGGACATTTACTGGTCTATTATTCTCACTTTTATTCGTTTCTTTCTTTTCAGGGACATTTACTGGTCTGTTGTTCTCATTTGTATTCGTTTCTTTCTTTTCAGAGACATTTACTGGTCTATTATTCTCATTTTTATTCGTTTCTTTCTTTTCAGAGACATTTACTGGTCTATTATTCTCATTTTTATTCGTTTCTTTTTTTTTTAGGGACATATGCTGGTTTATTATTTTTATTTGTTTCTCTCTCTTCAGAGACACTTGCTAGTTTACTATCTTATATTTATTTTCTCCTTTCTGTTCTGGGACATGAGCTGGGTTATTATTCTCATTTCAAACTTCCGCTTCTCCTACATTGCAAGTTTGTACGACTCTCTCAACACCGGAGAGCTAGAACCACTTAGAAGTTTAATCATCCTTATCACTGTTTTTAAATACAAGTTCCTATTAAGATAATTCGGAAATACAGCCGCCTCTTTGAAGTTTTGGTAGCGACGAAAAACATACATGAAAAAATGAAGTTAAAATTTTAAGACGCGAAAGTCCTATCTGGGGGTGGAGAGGTTTCTGAGAGGTTGAGAGGTCAAGGTCAGGGTCAGGTAGAAGGTTTCTTAACTGGAGACGCATTTTAAAAAAAAATGTTCGCACATTCAGTGAGAATTCCTTAAAGAAAGAGGGGGGGGGGGGAGGTGGGAAGAGGGGGGAATGCTCAGAGTAGTAATTAAAAGTATGAAGGTCTCATTTTAAAAATATGTCTTAAAACTTGGGGGTTAGAGAGGTGATCCAGTTTTGTCAGTCAGAAGGAAATCCTGATTTATATCATATTTGTGATTTAGAATAACTGATGGTTCACATCAGATTTGTGAGTTAGAAGTAAATCCTGATTCATATCAGAATTGTAATCTAGAAGTAAATCATGATTTATATCAGACTTTGTGAGCTAGAAGTAAATTATTATTTATAATATAATTTTGAGCTAGAAGTAAATCATGGTCTATATCATATTTGTGAATTAGAAATGAATCCTGATTAATATCAGATGTGTGAGTTAGAAGTGAATCCAGATTTATATAAGATTTGTGAGGTAACACGTAGTTCCTGATTTATGTCGGTTTTGTCAGTTAGAAGTAAATCATGATCTACAGGAAATCGGATTTATAAATTAAAAGTAAATCTTGATTTATATCAGTTTTTTTTTAGTTACAAAGAAATCGTGAATTACATCACATTTATAAATCATTGAAGTGTAGACTGTCTAGACTGAACCGACACAAGACTGAATATTACTTCCTAGAGGCCAGGCATGAAACTGAACAGAAAGGAGAAGGAAAGGAAGAGAAGACCGAGCTTCAGTCGAGTGTCCGGTATTAAGCAACGCCTGCGAGAGAGCGGACATTCGTTCTTCACACCTGAAAGTCAAGGCTTTCTGGCACTGACAGACAGCCTGGATCATTCAATTCCGCCCCTCACTTTGTAAATCTCGACTCTGGCCAGAGGCTACATTGGGAACAAATTTACACCGACGTTTGCCAAATGAAAATTAAGCTTGGCTAATAGAATTAAATTTATGCACATTATGAAACTAGCTTTCTTGTCTTTCCTGTTGCCGTTACTTTACTATCTTAATTCAAAAATTCTTTTCCCTAGCTCCGTGTGCACTTTGTTCTGGATAAATCAATAACGTAACGACGTTAGATCTCTTGCCGTGTCGTGACCCCCACAATGCGGTAATTAAGACAAAACAGCAAGTGCTGTATATACAAACATGGACATTAGCAGGGCATTTATCACTTCTGTCAATACTAACGTTCTGCTCCCTTTGTAGATTAACTTGATTATAATTCCCCTCCCGGGTTTGTCTTGCATTCTGAAGTTTTACCATGAATCTGCAGTAGTTCTCAGACCGCGGTCATAACTATTCATAACTGGAAAATAATTACATCTAAACTTCTACACCGCGAATGAATCGACGTCGCACCTAAACTGATTTATGTGTGACCTGAGTTGCACAACTTCTCGGGAGCTTGTCCTGCAAAAGACGCCCTGGGGAACTGGCGTGGTCTGCGACGGCTGTAAGTCCAAAAGAAAAAGGGCATGAAGTGGAATACTGGAGCATCAGACTACAGCCACAGTTGATTTTCTCAGCTACAAAGCTCGTATGGAGACACCCTGTAATGCGTTGAACTCTCGCTATTCGCATCGGGGTGCGTTATCTGGATTCCGGCGTGCAGTGAACAACCACAAAAAGTTAACGCCGCTGTAAAAAAAAAGTTACAGAGGGCATCTATATTGTACATTATAAATATGTACATGATTTATAAAGTTATACGTTTATACCTTAGCATCACATGGCATCTGTAATCATCTTTTGCCTTGTAGTATGATGCATGGATCTGGCCTTGTATTAGCACCAGACCTTCTTAATGCTTTGTAACAAAACTTTCCTTGGCGTTTCCCAATATTTGGACACCGAGGTGAGACCAGGATATAAAAGACCCAGCCATAGCTTTTTTTTTTTTTAAAGCTCTACCAAAAATTGTTTACTTCAAAACCAAACCAAGCTGTTATTGTTTTTCAGCACGTGAACTCTAAATGCAATCAGACTAGGAGCACGAGAAACCAAATTTAACAAAATGGTCGGCAGTAACTTTCTTAGCGTGAAAATTGCACACTTTTAGTCCAGAATGCCCCAGCATAGAGTCCCCCTACTGCGAGCAACAATATCATTCACTTGCGAGTACTGGCAAGGGGAAAGAGAGGGCAACTCTAGGTGACAAGACGTGGAAGAAAACAGAAAGAAACAAGACTTGGAAACATTTGCTTCCAGCTTTTTATTAAAACAAGATAATTCGATAATACTGTTTCTTCCTAAAAATGTTTCTGATTTTAAGAGCTCTCCTGCAGTATGGATTATGTGTGCGTGTGTACGTGTGCGTGTACATGTGTACGTGAGTGTTCGTGCGTGTCTTCTTCGGCGTCATAAATTGAATTTATTTTCTAGCGTCGTTGGGCGAACATTTAATCTTCCAACATTGTTTGCCTTTGTTATGTTTGTTTTTAGCTCTTTTTTCCCCACCCAGTGACTTCTGTTTTATCTCCCCACACCCCAACCCCACCCTTAAATTTTCATAATCTTGCTCAGTTTTAGCGAAAGTTTTAAACTTCTATACGTTAACTAGAACACCTGGAGTGTATCTCTTTTACTTGCCTGGAATTAAGTCGATAAGTAGAAACTGAAAGCATCGTTAAACCACAGCAAATATGTTTGGTTTTTTTTTCCCCCTTATGAAAAGAATAAACTTCAACAGAGGTTAAAGAGTTGGGTTAAAGATTTTCCTTCACAATCTTGTCTTGTCTACGTTTTTTAGATATCAAACCTCAGTCAACATGGAGTACTAAGAAGGCAAATATCTCCTTCGCCTGCGCTGAGTTTGACGTTAAATGTTTTCGAAATCAGGTTATTACTTTGGAAATCTGATACGACAAACACTATTCGGTTTTTGAAGGAGGTCTATTTCGGTAGACTGGATTAACGAATTCTCATCTGGTGATTATTGATTAACATGTTTTTCTGCCTGGGAACCAAATGTCCACGCAAAGGTGGCGACGCTGCTTTGATAAATTAATCTTATCTCCCCTTTCCGGTGTAGGGCGCTCACGCAGAGGTCGTTCCCGATACGCATGCGCACTGAATGAGGAAATTATTTACTGAATTTTGAATCTGCGAGGGATGTCAAAGCCTGACGGCCAGTTAAATTATCCGGACAATTTGAAGTGCACTCCCTTGTCCGGCCTTTCATCTCCATCATTTAAAACACACGATCCTGGTGAACTTGCACCACACAAAATCGTTTTCAAAAGGGCATCGACAACGTCGTTTTCGTCAGTAGACCCATAATCACAGTTTATTTGCCGAAATCAAACCACAGTCATTGACCCTGATTATCGATCAGCAACAACGCCACGATAACGGCAATAAAAAAAAAAAAGGTTTGCAGATAAGAAATATCTATGTATGTGCTTATAACGGTTGCAAATAGTACCGTGGAAGCAGTGGAAATATGGCTCCCTTAGGAGAATGCTGAAGACACCATCGGGTGCTAAGAGATCAAACGAAGAGGTCCTGAAAGAAGCAGACGAAAAGAGACAAGCAAGAACAAAATTCAGGAAGAGACAAACCAAATTCAAAGTTCACGTCTTGAGAGCAATGGGTTGGAATATTTGATAATAACAAGGATGATAAAAAAAGTAAAGATAGTCCCATAGCAAATGCCGTAGGGGGTGAAGCGTTGGATGATACGGGCAAAAAAGAGACCGAGGAAGACAAAGAGAGAAAAGATGACAGATGGACTGATGATGTGGCGTGAAGAAAGAACACTAGCCCACCTCATACATCTGGAATAGAGAATTGATGATCGCCAACGCTTGTCAGCTTGGCACTGGATAGACAGATATAGTACCAGCTACGGATATAACATTGAACACCAACAAAATCCAAAATCAGTCTGCTCAGAATCACATCTAATGAAGGCATACACTCTCCACAAGCCTGACTGGTTTTCCAGCGTCCGCCAGTGTTGTTATCTCTCATTTCGCCCCTTAGAAAAAATGTCCTGCGTTCAGATTATGAGTTCGTGCCTTCTAACTTCCATTCCTGTTTACCGTGGCTACACTGCCGGACAATCAAAGTGACCACAGTAATGGGAGGCGGAGATGGGAGCAGAGTGGGAATGAAGCCTGGTGTAGAAGTTTTCAGTATCCCAGAATGTCCAGATAAATCAATAGGTTCAATATGGTTTATATAGAATACCAGAAAGCAGACTTTGATGAGGGAGTGACATGAGAAGAGAAAGGATGGGGAAATGTTGAAGACTGCAATTGGCTGGTGTGAGGGGAGGAATAACGGTATGCTATTTGTGCTATGAGGAGAGAATCAGAGAGAGTGGAGTATAGGGGAGGTGATGCAAGCACGTAACTAATCACCCTAACAGATAATTAAAAACAGTAAATTATGTCCCCTGTTGTATGATGCGGAGCGTGCGCACTATTGAGCACAAAGATAGCTTTATTTAGATATAATACATATTTAATTCATTTTTATTTTAAAGAATTAAACTCAGAATTCGGATTTTCCTATATTGTCCCATACATCTGTAAACATACTTTATGGATTATTGTAAATATTCCTTTCATGAAACATTGGGGGAAACGTCTTCGCAGATTGTTCACAACTTGCAGGCATTGCAGTTTATCCACTTGTCAGTAAAGTTAGTTTCGCCTGCTATCATATGACCCCTAATAGAACTGTATGTGGTGTCAGATCTGGATGCCTGGACTCTGGAGAGTTCAAGGTTACGGGATCAACCTTAACAGGAAAATCTGGATGAAGGTTTTCTCCTACCCAAAGTTTGGAGGTTCCTTTCAGATTTGACATTTACTGACGATTGGATGTCACCTTTCCCTCAGAACTGATAAGAGATGTGGAGATGAGGTTAGTAAAACATTATCAAGTGTGACAGGTTCCTGTGACGAGAGTAGTTAAACATTATCAATTGTGGCAGGTTTCTGTGACGAGGTTAGTAAAACATTATCAAGTGTGATAGGTTCCTGTGATGAGGTTAGTAAAACATTATCAAGTGTGACAGGTTCCTGTGACTTACTATGACTATCAGATGGTCTGATGATTGATGAAAATAAAAAAAAATAGTACAATGTCACACTCATGATGGACATTACAGTTTTCTCTACAGTACACCCATGACAGCAGTCTGGTTCGAACATCTCACAGGTGAGCTACAGGTGTAAAACAAACGCGCCATGTTGAAGTTTTCAATTAAAAAGCCAGTTTAAGAATGCGACACGCGCGCGCGCGCACGCACGCACACACATTCTCTCTTTCTGTCTCTCTCTCACACACACACGCACCCACGCACACACTCTCTCTGTGTCTCTCTCACACACACGCACGCTCACACACGCTTTATCTCTGTCTCTCTCTCACACACACGCGCACGCACGCACACACTCTCTCTGTGTCTCTCTCACACACACGCGCACGCACGCACGCGCACACACTCTCACACACACACGCACACACACTCTATCTGTCTCTCTCACACACACCCACGCACACTCTCTATCTCTCTTACACACACACACGCATGCAAACACACACACACTCTCTCTCTGTCTGTCTGTCTCTTTTCTCTCTCTCACACGCACACACAATACCTCAGAAATATAGTCTCCCACTTGCCAGTATTTACACCATGTTTAGAACGAAAAAGGACTGCTCTCTAACGACGTTTGACACAAGCTCAACTCCTTTCAGTCGAAATTCAACCCCTCCCCCTCCCCCTTTTCAACAAACTTTCCAGACAGTTCCCGTGCTACTGTTAAACACTTACTACACTTGAATTTTTTTTTTTTAACTCAAGGCCTTGTAAAACTGACACCCTCAAAAGTTAAAATACTAAACAAGGGAATAAACTTTTATATTTGAACTGCAAGGGAATAAACCCTGAAAAATCCATATTCTGTTACACAGGACACTTCCTCCTTACCAAATGAGCTTTAACTTCCACCAACAACTAACATCTAGCACCTTGTTAAAGAAAAAAAGTCTAGTCGTGCCTTCAATCGCCCTGCAACTGCCAGCTGGTGTTCTTTGCAATCAGTGCGATGAAGATGTTGACGCGCAACATCGTGTCGGATTGGGAGCGGGTTATGGCGGTTTTTTTTTCAGCCCCTGGGTGGAGCTAAAAGGCAGGGGGTGTGCAGTACTTCTTCAGCAGGCTCCACCACCATAGAGACTACTGTGATCTCTGTTCCGTTAGCCAGGTTAGGCCTGTTTCTGAGAGTACCAACAGAGAGGTAGGACAGGGTCTTGGTCAGCAATGATTCACTAACCCCGAGGCTAGCGCTCAGCTGTGGGTCGCAGGCTGGCACATCGGACAGCATCTTCACCCCCGATAAAAAATCTCTGTTTCTTATGTTATCTTCAGATGAGGCTTTCTTAACAAACACATTTTAACAAATTACCATCGGTAACTCAGACCTAAATGCTCTAGACAGAGACGTGGAAAATGAACACAAAAGCAGAATCTTTCTGTGCCTTGTGCAGTGAAGACAGAAACTAAATAACTGTAGGTGACTGAGCAACACAAGTAACAAATACTTGACAGCAAAAACGTTACTCTGTTAAGCATTTAGTACCAGCATTCACCCTGGTATGGAAAACTACACAGTTCGCACAACAACAAAAGGAAAGTAACATGAATGACTGACAGTCACAGAGATTCAGCTGTCCAAGCAGTCGATTAACAGCACTACATGAAAAACGTTGATGAAAACAAGAGACTGAGTCAGCAGTTACCAAATTCCTTCAACAAATTTTATATGAGAAAATGAGAATGGAATTTCCCATGAATGAAGAAGATGAACTATCAATACCAGACATGGAAAATCAACAATACAGTAATTCACAAAAGCATTCCGGCGATTATGGCTTCGCCACAGGAATGTACATGTACTTTAAAAAAACATACATACTAACCTCACATCCAGAATTCACCTAAACCGAAAAAAAACTACACAGCAACCATCTAACAATCTCTAATCTGTGTCATAAAAAGGACAAGCAGACATCTATTTCTACATGCTAACTAGACTACACAGAAACCACCCTGTGTCCTAACAACAACAAGCAGACAACTATTCTTACATCCTAACAACGCCACAATCCTAAGCTGACAAAACCTAGGCGAACGACTAACACGTCTGCTCTCTCGCATGGCTTCCGAAAATCTGCTTTCAAATCCCAAAAGTTTCGTGAAGCACACACTAACAACCGTTCATAATGATGACTTTCCGTAAGTCCGAGACTACAAGAACAAGGACATTCTCTCTGTCAAAAGAGTGACGTTTTTTTTGTTTTTTTTTAGACAACGAAAACAACAGGCCGTGACCCGGTGGTACTGCAAACCGGGTCCACCCGTAACGAGATGTGGACCATACCCCCGGCATTCAATGTGCAGGGCAGGCCTCGGGCATCTCGCTTAGTTAAAAAATAACGATGACGTCGTTCAAATCTTTTTATGTCCCTTATACTGGAACATCTATTATCTTCCTATCCTTGTATAATCAGACAGATTGTGAGTGATTATTTAGTGCTGAGCTGTTTTGTTTTTTTTATTGCGTGGATAATTCTGAAAAGGTATTGAATAGTACACGCTATTATTTTACTTTTAATTAGTTATAAATATCAAATAAAGAATCTCAGGGCTGAGTAAATGTGTAAACATCTTGTGGACCGAGTTTCTTGTGGACATTGAATGCTGAAACTATTCTAAACATTGTTAACTCCCTTGACGATAAAGAACAATTTATGACGCGTTTGACAACCACAAAGTGTGTGACAGAAGGTTTAGTATTTGTTTTTGTACCGAAGAATTTTCAGTATTTTTTTTAAGACGACGAAAACAACAGGCCATGAGCCGGTGGTACTGCAAACCGGGTCCACCCGCAACGAGATGTGGACCATACCCCCCCCCCCCCCCCCGACATTCGATGTGCAGGGCAGACCTCGGACATCTCGTTTGTTCCAAAATAACGATCAAAGTGTAGATAGTACAGAGCGCAGAACAACACTTTGATAATTTTTTTCTCCTTTTTTTCTGTACACCGGATGGTGCTGCTAGATAAGTGTACCACCTGGCAGTGGTGAGCGTTTTTAGATTACAATCTTAGCCCGGAGGGATGAACCACATTGTTGACCATGACACCCTCCAAAGAGATGGTGTCTAAAGGTATTGAAATTGTTGTGTTCTTTGAGCCACTACCATCATGCTACTATTGCTATCGTACCATCTGCTAATGTTTATCTCTAAGAAAAAAAAAGTGCATAAATTGGAAGAGTAGCTTTTCAAAGGAAAGAAAACTTGCTAGAAAAATACTGTAGAGACACAAATATCCAAGATGTGCAGCACACAAATTCTTTTGTCAAGTTATTTTTATGGAAGCCGAATTTAATTTAAAAAAAAGAAAAAAAATGTTACCAAAGCCATAGGAAGCTTTTTCTGAAAATTATCTCCCCTTTAATACTTCAAACTCCAGTTTCCCCCCCTTTTCAGGTTCTAATTTTCACCCTCTTATCAGGGCAGATAACCTCGAAATAACTCTACAGCTCTCCTGTATGAAAATCAAGGAGGCCACAAAGATGACAAGGGAGCGAGAGATCCAAAGAGATAAAGATTTTTTTTCCATCTTTTTTTAAAAATTCTAAGCTCAATTTGCAGGCCAACAATTTTTGTTCAGCATTTCATTTTCAAATGTTGTGGATGAGCCTGTAATTGGCCAGCACTTTAGCCAATGGTTGCCGCCTTCATGGTTTATCTGTGCGTTCATTAACTACGTGAAAAGGGGACGAAACCCTTAATTGGTATCGGCTCTAATAAACGGACCTGGGTGAAGGCTATTACCTAATCTTTCCCTTTTGCCTCCCACATTCCCAGCATTCACGGTTACTGAGGCATCTAGCAGCCTGGCCTCTTGCCTCCAGGGATCAGTAATTGGTACAGGTGCCTGCGTGTCTCGGGACAGAGTCGGAGTCCAAATTAAAACCTGATAAAAAAATCCCAGGGGCTTTGAAACCCCGTGTTCCATCCTATAGCGCGTGCTTGTAGTTCTTGGAGTGGGAGGGACATAAATAAATCGTTTATTGCCCCCTCGCTTTGGACTAACGTTTCGGCTGAAAGTCCAGGTTCATTATAACAAGAAGGCCAAAGATAACAGGCCAAAATGAAATTTTAAAAGTGGCACGATAACACAATTTTAAAAAAAAAAAACGTTTTTGTTTTCCCAGACGGTCCTTTATAATCACAACTGCTTTCTTCACAGACTTCATTTCAGGCTTTTAATCTCTAACGTCTGCACTTCTTCTTCTTCTCTTCTTCTTCTTTTCTAATTGAAACTGTGAGCGCGATGTTCTTTGCAGCCGATATCGTGAAGATGTTGAGGCATGGCATTGTGTCGGATTGGGAGCGGGTTACGGCGTCTATTTTTTTTTTTGCAGTCGCCGAGTAAAAGCAAGGGTCGTGCAGTACTTCTTTAACAGGCTCCACCACCATTAGGACTTTGGCGATCCGTTCACCGTTAGCCAAACTAGGTCTGTTACTGGGCTGTAACTGCGCAGGACAGGGTCTTGGTCAGCTATGGTTCGCAAACCCTGACCATAGCATGCCAGGTATGAGTCGCTGACTGCCAAATTGAACTGCGCCATTGAACTCCCCCCACCCCACATGTCTTTTGTTCTCCAGGGAAGACTGGGATAGATGACATGAATGATCTCATTACTTCTCTCATAGAGCGGGAAGTTTTGGGTGCACTTTGGAGGGCACGTACAAATGCCTGCCCCGTTGGGAGCATAGTATTGCTACAACCTTACGGGGGGTTGGGGGGGGGGGGAGTATTAAATCCTACACATAGTTTAAATTTAACAGAGTCGTTATGGTCATCTATCGCTGTTAATGATCTTGTCGTCTTTTTAGTTTTATCTTCTTCATGTCCCAATGTCATGACACTGTTACGTTGGCTCCCTTACATAAGACAACCGAAAGGCAAGTTTGATTAATAATATAGTGAAAATAGGTGGTGCGTTCCCGACAAACTTGTAACGTTATTAGCTGTAGTGATTTTAATGAGGTTTTTATGGGTTGGTGCTGGTTGTCGAATCATCTAAAACATGTGAAAAACAGAGAGTTAAGTGGTTCGGGCGTTTGGTGCGCATGAATCCAGAAGAAACAGTTGCGCATCCACATACCTGCACCATACACCTCTATCTACCTTTATCGTATAAAATCGAAAACATCTGGATATAGGGCGCGAGTACGGACAAAGTGGATGGATGGAGTGAAAGGCGAAACATAACATGACAGCTGCCCAGGCCTCTCATCTTGCTCTGGACCGATGTCTGAAACTCCCTGCGACGCTAAATGGCAGAAGCAGACAGATAAAGAAGAAGTGATTTTAATGCCATAAATTACCGGAGTGTGATCGGCTAACTAATCTTTCCCCTGTATGCGCGAAATTAAGTTCTCTGATGTCGGTGCAGTATTGGTGATCCCGGTACACACGCACTGAGTTGAGTAGATGTGGCCCGCGTGGTGCTCTGTGGTGCTGGAGCAGCTGCAAGACCTAGTTCTTACTCTGCTGGCTTGACCGATGAAAGCAGCAACGTACTTCCAGGTCTGTTGTCGGGGAAAGTGCAATACGGTCTTGACCATCTTCGGCTGGCTCGGCCCTAATGCCATATTTTTCCAAGTCACGTGCATATTGTGACCTACATTCTTGCTCCATAACTCTCTATATGTCAGTCTTAATACCGGGATGTCAAGGGCGCTGATTGTCGTAAGACAGAAGTTTCATAATTCTGCTTCTAAAAGCTAAAAACCAGGCCACAGCTTTCCATTTTCCAGCACAGATATAGGAAAATGAACAACTAGTGAAAAGAGGAACAGACTGACTATTTGATTGGTTAATATAAATATATATATATAATATATATATATATATATATATTATATATATATATATTATAAAGCTCAGGTAAAGAATGGCGCGGAAAGACCTTTCAGGAACATCAAAGAGCGGTCAGCTGTAAGAAAAAAAAATATTGCTTTCAAAAGCAATTTAAAAGCTCGATGAGGCTTCTTTCTCTTCTCTCACTCCTCTTGTTACAATATAGCAGCAGTAGCAACAACAACAAAAGACAAATTACTACCATTACTTCTACTACTATTACTGCTATTACCACACCTACTACTACTACATCTCGTTTATTCTTTGTACTCTGAACAAACCTATAGTTATTCCGATACCTTCAACGTAGCTGCACGTTTTCTGATGCGTGCACCAGCAAGAATCTGTTAAACTCTTAGGAAAGGGAGCTTTAAAGTGGACAGAAGCCACCGCATTGCGACAGGATACCACATCTTTATGAATTTAGTCTCTATATGTATATCCTGTAAAATTAAAATTAATTCTTTCCCCTCTATGCTTCTTGTTACATTGTTTTGGTTGGACTATAATGGCAATACTTCTTCTTCCTCCTCCACCTCCTCCTCTTCTTTCTTCTTCTTCTTTCCTCTTCTTCTTCTTCTCCTCCTTCTTCTTCTCCTTCTGCTTCTTCTTTTCTCCTCCTTCTCCTTCTTTCTTCTTCTTCTTCTCCTCCTCCTCCTTCTTCTTCTTCTTCTTTACTCCTCCTCCCCCTTCTTTCTTCTTCTTCTTCTTCTCCTCCTCCTTCTTCTTTTCTCCTCCTCCTCCTCCTCCTTCTTCTTCTCCTCCTTTTTCTTCTTTTTCTTCTCCTTCTCCTCCTTTACTTCCTCCTCCTTCTCTTTCTTCTTCTTCACCTTCTGCTTCTTTTTCTTCTCCTTCTCCTCCTTCACTTCCTCCTCCGCCTCCTTCTTCTTCTTCACCTTCTTCTTCTTAGTCAACAGTTTTGTTTTTGTAATTCTGGAGAAGAATTTTCCTATTTCAAAGACTCAGATTTGTGTCTCAGAAATACTGAATATTGCTCCAGAGAGAGAGAGTAAACTTTTTTATTGATTACGTTCCTTTCGCTTGAGAGCAGCAGAAAAGATATTTCTCAAACGTATTTTACAGCAATAATTGATTACATCAATGAAAACAGTATTCTTTGCACCTTTTTAATCCGACATGCAATGAAAACCGAAGACGTGGCCGTTCTATTAGACAGTTAAGAACAAAACTAAACAGTTTTATGTTTGAATCTTGTTCTCAATATTTGCACTCTAAAATTGTCAGTGAATATGGTATATTGATCTTTTCTTTTTGGTGTTCAATGCTGCAGTGATAATTCATGGAAAAGAAAAGAAAAATAAACAAGAACCTTTTTTGCGAGGGGTAAAAAAAAAAAACCCAAAGAATGGACTACGTAATGAGAGAAACTATCTCTTAAATGAACCGATATTTCAAGATTCTGTAGTTCCAGACGAAAAAAGTTTTTTTTGCATCAGTTCTTAACGAAGAATACGGTCTTTAAAAATGAAATAGAATCTACATCTCATTTCACAGAAATAAGCAGGCTTAAGTATATAACAAACAAGGCTAAGAAAGAGAACCGCACTCTGCAGACAGTTCGGTTATTGATAAATGTTTTGAGTGTTGAAAGAATGAGTGACCAATATTTGCTTGAAAATGTTGGCACTTTACACGGGAATGTGTTATTAGTTATAGAGTAGAGTGTAAAGAAAAAGAGTTTTTTTTTCATTTCTTACGATGTGTTGCGTTTTTCTGATGTTTACAGAACCATGTAGGGTTGTTTGTTATCGATTTTGAGTTAAATGTAACTGATTAGTTACAGCATGTTTGCTTTAGTTATTGCAATTAGAAGCTTGTTCCGGTTGCTACAAGTGTGAAGAATGTGTTATCATCAAACGTATTGCTTTTATATCTGCGTCTGTGATCACTTCTTCTTCTTCTTCTTCTGCTTGTTCTGCTGCTGCTGCTGCTGTCCTTCCAAATACCTCAGAAATCTGTTTTTTACTATCTTATTTTATAGTTTACCAGCAAGGCAGAAATATACTGCCCCACTTTATGTTTATTGTGTTTATGGCAGATAAGTCTATATCAGGGGTTCATAAGCCGGCCGGAGTAAATACTCCCCTTGGGGGTATGAGAACCAAATGATGATGATATAGGTTTCCATTTCTGAATAATATATATATATATATATATATATATATATATATATATATATATATTCATTCACTTGCATGTCCTTTGCGAAATTTTGCCTCCCTAACAGCAAGATGGCCTGCTTCTTCTTCTTCTTTTTCTTCTTCTTCTTCTTCTTCGTTCGCTTCTACCACCAAGATCGCCCCGTGATCCTACTGTATTTGCTCCTGTGGTCCTCGATATGTCCCGTGGTCCCCCTGTGTGTCTCGCAGACCACACGAGATCCATGAGAGGACCACAAGAGGTTCAGAGTATCGCAGGGTTTGAGCCTGTATTCTTGGTGGGCCTCAGAAGCGGGATTGCGTGACACCGTGGTTTTCGTTGCACCAGTTTAGTCTAGAGTAGGACTTTCTCACCGGAAAACCTCGGCTTGTTTTGGATATCAGTATATCCCCGCTGGGTGAGAGGTGGTTGCACATCCAGCCTAGAGTTGGACTTTCTCACCGGAAAACCTCAGCGTGATTAGAAAACGCATACATCCCCGTCGAGTGAGAGGTGGTTGCCTATCTAGACTGCACTGGTCCAGTGTCTCCGACTTCAGCATTTTGTGGTCGTGGCCGCTACCCTTCCTAGTTGTGACCAGGACGGAGCTTTTGTCAAGGAGGACGAATCTTCGCCACTAGTAAGTTTCATCCTTGGGTTGAGCCGGTTTAGGCATATTATCCCAGTATGGGCTTGTTTAGGACGTGACCGGCGTCTATAGCGGAGGTACCGTGACATGAGTTGCCATCAAGTTTCACCCCTGATTTAAGCCGGTTTAGGAAAATTTCAACAGTATGGGTGTATAACAGACGTGGCTGGCCTCTAGAGCAAAGGTGCCGTGGTATGAGTAGCTCTTGCCGCGAGAACACTGGACATACCGACTAAGCTTCACTTTATCCTTTCCATCGCTTTTTCACATCGGCGCCGCACGGCAAACTTAATTTCTTTTTCACATTTTCTTCATTTGCTGGGAGGAGTTTCACTCCACGCGCGGCATCCGAAGAGACTCGCCAGCAGTGTCTTAACCTCTGGGTTAAGCCGGTTCAGGCATTTCGCCGGATATGAGTGCACATAGGACGTGGCCGACCTCCAGACCAGAGGTGCCGTGATTTGACTACTGTTTACCTCGCTTAATCCTTTATTTCACCTTTTCCACAGTGGTACTGCATGGGAACCCCACTCGCACCTTTCTTCACTGGCCGGGAGGAGTCCCACTCTACGCACGGCAGCTGAAGAATCTCGCCAGCAACGGTAGATGAGATACCAAACATGACTCTCATCTACCCGAAGCGTCTGGTTTTCAGGCGCCAGATATTCGCCTTCGCCCCTTCTCCTGTCAGTTTTGAACAGTTTTGCCACGAGAAGGCCAGAGCTGGACTTGACTGTCAGAGGCTATTTGAGACGCACGACACTGAAAGTGGAAGGCGTATCCCCCACCCCACCTCCGGCTATAACAGTCTTTAGAACCGGTGTCTTGCAGCCACCTTCGTCTTGGTCTTCCTCTCTTTCTTTTTCCCATTATGTACCCTTCCAAGACGGTCTTCTCTAGATTATCATGACGTTTAATGTGTCCAAAATATTTAAGTTTTCTCTCTTTAATCCTCTTTACTAGCCAGCCTTCTTCAGTATTAAGTTCTTGTAGTATGGATATATTTGTTCTTTTTTTGTGTCCGTGATATTTGAAGAACTCTTCTGTAGCATTTACATTCAAAGGCATTTATGTATTTCTCAGCTATTTTGTTAAGTGTCCAGGTCTCACAGGCATATGTTGCGATGGGAAAGATGCATGTCTTAAATATCTTATTTTTGTAGTTTTGTCTGCTCCTCTCCACAGATTCTTTAGTTGTTTTACTTTCTGAAGATCGTTAGATGTCCTCCTTTTAATTTCCCTCATTGCATCTCCGTTATTAGTTAGTAATGATCCATTCATTCATTCCTTTGCATGTCCCTTGCGGAACTTTGCCCCCCAAACAGCACTCCTGTAGGCCTCTCGGTTGTGAGCAAGATGGCCTGCTGCTGCTGCATCCATTTCCAGATCATCAACGATGTCTTGCAGCCATCTTCGTTTCGGTCTTCCTCTTTTTCTTTTTCCCATTATGTATCCATCCAATACGGTCTTCTCTAAATTATCATGACGTTTAATGTGGCCAAAATATTTAAGTTTTCTCTCTTTAATCCTCTTTACTAGCCAGCCTTCTTCAATATTAAGCTCTTGTAGTATAGATATATTTGTTCTTTTTTGTGTCCACGATATTTGGAGAACTCTTCTATAGCATTTACATTCAAAGGGATTTATGTGCTTCTCAGCTGTTTTGTTAAGTGTCCAGATCTCACAGGCATATGTTGCGATGGGAAAGATGCATGCCCTTAAAAATCTTATTTTTGTGGTTCTGTCTGCTCCTCTCCACAGATTCTTTATTTGTTTTACTTTCTGAAGAGCAATAGATGTCCTCCTTTTAATTTCCCTCATTGTATCTCCATTATTAGTTAGTAGTGATCCAAGATATTCAAAACTCTCCACTTCTTCCAGTTTTTCCTCATTGATACATATTTCAGTTGCCTTGTTTGTTTTGTCAGTTGTCATCACTTTAGTTTTCTTTGCATTAAGATAGAGGTTCTGCTCTTCGCTGTTCTTGCGGACTGACATAATTAGTTTTTCCATTCCTTCTTGTGTTGTGGACAGCAATACTGTGTCATCAGCATATCTAATCTCTGGTATTTCATAACCTCCAACTGTTATGGCATCGTAATATTCTTTGTCTACATCTTCTCTAACATTCCTCATTATATTTTCAGCATACAAGTTAAATAAGTAGGGTGACAATATGCATCCCTGACGGACCCCTTGTTTTATGTCAAACCAACTTGTTGTTTCACCAGTAATGATCCAAGATATTCAAAACTCTCCACTTCTTCATACTCTCCACAGTATATATATATATATATATATATATATTATATATATATATATATATATATATATATAAAGTGATTATTATATTAAAACTATCTTTCAGTTGTTCTTTTCTTCCCTGCCTATCCATGTCTTGCCTTGTCTTGTCTTGTCTCCTTCCTCATACGCCTTTTAATTTTGATTGGGTAAATAAACGTCTTGACCGGTGATTTGTTTCGTATCATAAGATATTCCATAATTCTGTCCCTTCTGTTTCCTACAGTTCTCTGCCTGTGAATGCTTTCTGTGGTGTACTATCTGTGGGTAGTCGTGTAACGTGGCCAACCCATTTGACTTGTTATTTCTGGGTGTAGTGTAGTACTGGTGTTGCTCCAACCCTTGCCCTAGTAGTGTTATTTCCGATTTGGTCTCTTCTTGTCCCATTTAGTATTCTCCTTAATAAGTCATTTCTTTCGCGATGATTTTCCTTTAGTTCTTTGGTTGTTAATGTCCATGTTTGACATTGATAGCAAAGAGTTAGGAGGAAATTTGTGATGTACACTGCGCTTTTTGTTTCAGTTGTGATGTATTTGTTTTTTTTTTTAGTAGAGGTGTCATTTGTCCAGTGATATGATTTGCTTTATCGCATCTGTTGTCAGTTTCGGCACTGATTTTCCCAGCTATCCATATTTAAAATAAAACTAAGCTGGTGATATTTATTATGTCATACTGATATCTAAAGGGACTAGTAATGATGACGATGATGATGATGGTTTCGATAGTCTAATGAAGACTATAGGGGGACATGATGGACAATCCACAGGAAGTCAGTAATCGTTAAAAAAAAACGTTAACGAGTCCTGGTCTAACTTCTATGCTGTTATACTGACTTAAGACATTATCCAGGTTGAATGTTTTGAGTGAACTGCCTGTACTATACCAGCGAAAAATTGAGTTATCAGATGTGCCTAGGTGGTGTAGTTGTTACTGCACTCGCCTACCGATCAGATGGCCCCAGGTTCGATTTCGCACTTGGGCGAAATTTTTTCGGACCAACCGACACTGGGTTCAACCCAGCCTCAAAAAGACAAAAAGGGTACCTGGGGTTTCTCTAGGCAAAAAAAGGCAGCGAGGCAAAGTGCTGGCGTCCCTGCTTCAGATGCTGGCCTAGAAATGTGAAGGCACTAACGCTTCACGCCCCTATAGCATGCAGATTAGATAGAGAATCGATTCCTTAAAATATACACCATTTCATTTTTTTCTCTCCTCATTTTTGACATGTTACGTCTAATTAATACTTATTATGCCTTCCAGTAACATATCTAAGAAATGGCTTCTCCTAAGGCTCCATCACACTTTGAAAATATGTTGATTCTCCATCTTGTAGCGTAGTTCACAGATTTCAACATCTTCGTACCAGATATTGTCTCATAGTGGAGCTTACATAGAAGGTGGCCAGCTTTGGGACGTTGATCATGATGACGACGTTATTTCTGATACATTAATCTCTGCTACCAACCGTCTTGTGAAATCCAGCCTGAAGTGGACATAGAGTAACATCATGTATTCTTTTCTCTGAAGCCACTGGTTTATATCGCGTATATATCGTTCAGGATACAGTAAACATAAACGTTACATGATCTCTACACAGCAGGGGTATCTAACTTTATTGGGTTCAAAGGTCACAGCTGTATTCATGAGTCAAGAGGCGGACCCTATCTAAGCTGTAAATAGGTAAATTTGAGCTGTGACGATTTCTTTCCTTCCCAGTGTAGATGTAAGCAAAACTCGCCGTTTCCTAACTAACAAAGTAAATGATATTTTCATAATACCCCTGAGGGCCGCATACAGTCCTCGGGCCGCCAGTTGGACAGCCCATCTATATTTGTATAAAGCATAGCTGAATTCTTTGGACACATCCTGGTACATACCACAAGCAAATCACACACTAAACACATTCTTTAAAGGAGAACAGAGCAAGGCCAGCTAGAAGCAAAGTAACTACGTCGTCTAAAAGAATGAAATAATAATAAATATTAGACGATATGAAGAACAGAAGGAAAACTGAATAAACAATGTACCACAGGGTCAACAATGTGTACAATACACAAACTTGCGTTAACGTTATCGGCCTGACAATTTTTAGGTGAGAAAATTCCTCCTGTAGGCGTTGTTTTGTGTGTTTGTGTGTGCATGCTTGTTTCTTTGTGTGTGTGTTTCTTTAGCCTCCACCGCGCTCAAGGTATTTGGCTCTTATTCTGCTGACGGAGCTTCTTCTTCTTCTTCTTCTTCTTCTTCTTCTTCTTCTTCTTCTACCTGGAACAGCGAGCTCGTGTTCTCTGCAGTCAATGCTATGTAGATCTTGTGGCACAACATCTTGTCCCCGTGGGGGCTGGTTATGGCGGTTATTTTTTTTTTCAGTCCCTGACTGGAGCTAGAAAACCAGTGGGTGTGCAGTACTTCTTCAGCAGACTCCACCACCATGGGGCTGCGGCGATCCCAGCACCGTTATCCAGGCTAGGCCTGTTACTTTGTGTTTGCCCGAAGAGGTCAGCGTTGCCTCCTAAGCTCTGGCGCCAGCTTGCTAGCCATGGGCCGTTGACTGCCACATAGGACATCTTCTTCATCTCCGACGGAGTCTTCAAAATGTCCTACTTTCGACAATGACCATTATGTGGGTTACTATCTTAAAAATGATTCTATTCATTTGTTCCTATCTCACAGCCGCGGCTACGCTGTGCTGTATCTAACAACTTCCTCTAAGTGTTGGCTACCGCAGATAGGAAGGACTGCTTGTTATTTAAACAGTGTCTACATAGCAACGTGCCAATGGACATTTTCAGCCCCTGATTTACAGAGGAACAAAGTCACAATGCCTTTTCAAATAGGGTTTCAAATCACTAGATTGTGCCTGTAATTGATACAATATGATGTAAATGACAGTTCTTATGGGGACAATTTATTCATCAGATTACAATATTTGTACATATAATATTCTGATATGCGGTAATAAATGATACAATTTAGGCTTAAATAGCATAGTTTCATATGGTTAAAGTACTTTATGTGTAGATAACATTTTCCTCACAAGTGATTTTTGTTGTTGTTGAGAATATGGTATTAGATTCTAATTTTGATGAGAGCTTTTAGTAGAAAGTAACTAGAAGAAAGTTACAATATAATTTAAAACACAGGCTAGAAATATTTCATTTATTCATTTTATTTACTTTGTCAAAATGTTATAAACACTGATTTGCATTGGTGTGCAAGATCTACAAATAATTCCTCTGTTGTCTTGGAGTGACAGACTTAATGTAGCGTAGACTGTTTTAATCTTGGGAGGAAAAAAAATAAACATCGGAACTAACTACATCAAACCGTCGGCATTACTATATCAATATCAGGTTTTAACTGCGGAAGTCACTAGCGTCAGCGACAGATACTTCTCCAAAAAGGTACTTTACCAACTCTTTCACTGTCCCTACTACCAAATTCATGTGGGCGATGATTCCGTAAATTAGATCAAAAATAACATTCACAATATTTATCTGAAACATTACATATAGGAACATTGTGTTCAGAAATATTATAATTTGAAACAGCGTGTCTGGAATCTGCTTAATGGGGTATGGGTATCCACTATCAAAAGAGGAGTAAGACCCCTCCCTACCTCCGTTAGTCTACGGGACACCCTTGGGCAAGGTGGAGTGTCCGTGTAGACCCCCAATGAGGGTGACGTGAAGCCATGGGAGCAGGTGGTGGATGGAATGGGAGAGCAGCCGACAGATAATGTTGGTTATGGTCACCATTCTATGATGGTAGGCAGATGATCTTAATGTAGGGACAATGGCTACGATCACTGACTAGTACAGTCACCGCCCGGAAGGAAAGCAGTCGCAAACTACCTTCTGGAAATATACCACTAAACCCAAACAGCATGAGAAAACTTAAATATTTTGGACACATTAAACGGCATGATAATTTAGAGAAGACCGTCTTGGAAGGGTACATAATGGAAAAAAGAAAGAGAGGAAGACCAAGCCGAAAATGGCTACAAGACATCGTTGATAATATCCAAATGGATGCGTCAGTAGCAGGGCATCTTGCTTACAACCGAAAGGCCTGCAGGAGAGCTGTTAGGGAGGCAGGGGACACGCAAGTGACTGAATGACTGAGACTAAAGTCCATGTGGAGCTCAGACGGTTAATAAAGAGTTACAAAGAAGAGCAGAATTAACTGAAATGTGGTTCTTAAATAAGAATGCTGAAGATACCACGGACAGCGAGGAAATCAAAAGAGGAAGTTATGAAAGAGGCACACAAAACATGAACAATTATAACGAAGATAAGTCAGTCAGTCATTTGCGTGTCCCTTCCGGAACTCTGCCTCCCTAACAGCTGTCCTGTATGCCTCTCTGTTGTAAGCAAGATGCCCTGCTGTTGATACATCCATTCGCAGATCATCAACGACGTCTTGCAGCCATCTTCATCTTGTTCTTCCATTCTTTTTTTTTTCCATTATGTACCCTGCCAAGACTGTCTTCTCTAAGTTATCATAACGTTTAATGTGTCCAAAGTACTTACGCTTTCTCTGTTTAATTTTCTTCACTAGACAACCTTCTTCAATATTAAGTTCTTATAGTATGGTTATATTTGTTCTTTTCTTCTTGCGTCCAAGATATTTGAAGGACTCTTCTTTAGCATTTACATTCAAAGGCATTTATGTCTTTCTCAGCTGTTTTGTTAAGTGTCCAGGTCTCACAGGCATGTGTTGCGTTGGGAAAGAATGCTTGCCCTTAAAAATCTTATTTTTGTACTCCTGTCTGTTCCTCTCCAGTTTCTTTAGTTGTTTTATATTTTGAAGAGCGATTGATGCCCTCCTTTTAATATCCCTCATTGTATCTCCACTGTTAGTTAGTAATGATCTAAGATATTCAAAACTCTCCACCTCTTCCAAATTTTCCTCATTGATATATATATTAGCCGCCTTATTTGTCATAATGAAGAGCAGAAAACGAAAATCTAATTTTGTGAGCCATGTTTGGAGGAAAGGAGGGATAGAGCACCTAATGGCAACAGGAAAGATCGAAGGTAGAAGAGACAGAGGTAGACAGAGGGAAGATGTTTTGTGGTTTGGCATCCTGGCAGGGGAAGTTCCCAGTGATACAAACCTGTTCAGATATACAAGGGATCGAGGGTTATAGAAGGACATGATATCCTACGCCTCTCAACAAGGACCTTGCGAGAGAGAGAGAGAGAGAGAGAGAGAGAAAGAGAGAGAGAGAGAGAGAGAGAGGGACCACAGACCAGCTACAATCAGTGAAATCTTTGCTGTCATATACCACAGGTGGAGTACGTTGGATATATCACATGCGACTGTACCAAAGTCAGCCAAGCAATAAAACTACCGTGACCTACTGTAAAAAGCATCATTTCAGTATCGATACATACACAATCATCTGTCGTCCTGACCACATACACAATCATCTGTCGTCCTGACCACATACACAATCATCTGTCGTCCTGACCACATACACAATCATCTGTCGTCCTGACCACATACACAATCATCTGTCGTCCTGACCACATACACAAGCTATGTTGTTTATGTAGGTGCATCTGTGGTGTAGTGGTTAGTGCACTCGCTTGCCGATCAGAAGGTCTCTGGTTCGATTTCGCATTCGGACCAGCCGGCACCGGAGGTCAACCCAGCCTCAAAAAATAAATACCTGGGGCTTCTCTAGGAAAACAAAACCAACGATAACAGATCCTGGCATCTCTGCCTGAAATACTCTCTGGTCATCGCAAGAAATGTGAAGGCTACTAACACTTTACTTGCCTACGGCATGCAGATGCTACAAGACATAGACAGATGTTGTATATGCACGACTGTCATAAACTTCACTGTCAATAAACTCAGTCGTGGTGGATATCACGAAATAAAATGTTCAGTACCATATCTAAACCTATTAGCCCACGTGTATATTCATAACCACTACGGGCATATGTAAAATCAATTTGTACAAGGCCTATTTAAAATCATTTTGTACATATTCACAAGCAGCTTGAAATCATTCATAAAAAGGATACATACAGGCGTGTGTTTGAGTGAGTATGCTCTTTTAATAGCGGAATAAATTGTACAAACCACAAACTCAGGACTTCGCTCATAATAATAACTTTGGTCATTAAAGTATTGATTATGTCATCGTCAAATAACACTTTATGTTCTTGTGTATCCAAACTTCTTCGAACGTTCATAGACAGCAACAGTGATATCTCTGAAGAATCCCTCGGACAACTTTACGTTATAAGTATCGGCACACCGGCTTGGTCTGGATTGATGTTGATGACGGCCAGATATGCCTGCTTTTATCCTCTGTACGGGACAGTCCAGCTGTAGACGGCATCAGACATTTTGTTGCTGCATCACTGTTAGTCTACGTTCCTGACAAAATCCACGACTTCGCAGATCATCAGATGAGCGTGACTATCTTCGGGGTCAACAGTGATGCTCAGTCCATGGTAATAAACATTGTTTGTCACTTCATCATCATCAGTCCTCTGTACTCCCAATAGAGCATAAGGCATCAACAAAGGTTCTCCAGCCAGTCCTGCTTTGAGCAAGTCGGGATACCTCAAACCATGTCTTTCTCGGTTTCTTTAGTTCTTCCTGTATTGTGCGTCTCCATGTTCCCAATGGCCTATCCCACCTTCTTTTCCCTTGAAGTGTCCAATTCAATGAGTTATAGAGGTGTCTTGTCCTTTCCATTTGTAGTGTGTGGCCCAGCCATTTCCATCTTCGCCTTTTGACCTCTTCAGTAACGTTTTCGCTGCCTGTTCCTAAGGTTATTTCCTCATTTCTCACACGCTCTTCTCACTGTAATCTTAAAATTTTACCGAGGCACCTTCCTTCAAATCCTCTGTCTACTTTCAGTTCTCTGATTAGTTCTCCATGTTTCCGCTGCATATAATAAAATGGTGCGAACACTGGATTTATAGATTTTGAGCTTGAGTATGAAGAATGGGAGATTTCTATATGTTTCCTAATTTGTTAAAAGTCCTGCGATGCTTGTCTAATTCTTGTGGATATTTCCTTTTCAATATTGCCATCTGCTGAAATGAGGCTCTCAAAACACTTAAAGTGTTATACTTCTTCAACTTCTCTTGTCCCAAATGAGATTCTTTTCTTACTTTTCCTACTGATTCTCATGATCTTTGCCTTGTCTGGATGTATAGTCAGAACTACTGATCTGGCTATTTCGTATATCCTAGTTGTCTTCTCTCTTATGTCATTGTTTATCACTACTAAAGACATTTTGATTCTTGTTTATATATTTCTTGTACCTCCAGTGCCTAGACAAAATCCATTCCCAAGTCATGTGACTTGCCTGTGCCAATTTCTCTTGAAGGAAAATATACTTTCATTGCAAAGTATATGTGCATTCATTACAAACTCTATCAAACAAACTCCATCTACAAATTTACGCTAAGTAGATTACAAATTCTATCAAACTAACTCTATTTACAAACTTTATACTAAGTAGATCACAAACTCTGTCAAACTAACTCTGTCTACACACTTTATACTAAGTAGATTAGAAACTCTGTCAAACAGAAAATGTACACCAGCGGTTCTGTAGCAGAACCAGAGACGCTTTTTAAATATAAAAAAGTTGCGGTAATAATAAAGTAACTTCAGACAGTCCCAAGGACAGGGTGACAAAAGTTGCGGTAATAATAAAGTAACTTCAGACAGTCCCAAGGACAGGGTGACAAAAGTTGCGGTAATAATAAAGTAACTTCAGACAGTCCCAAGGACAGGGTGACAAAAGTTGCGGTAATAATAAAGTAACTTCAGACAGTCCCAGAGATAGGGTGACAAAAGTTCACTTAATTCAGAGAACACCAAACACGTGCCCAAGGAATCAGAAACAGTTCGGGAAAAACTGTTTAAAAAGAAAGAATCAAAGATACCTAACATGTAGTTCCGCAGGCAGGAAAGTGCCAAAGAAAAGAGCTTAGGACGGCCAAATCCAAAAAAAAAAAAATTAAATATATACAAGAAGAAAATACTAACAGTAATTTCAATCAAGAACTTGCCAATCATTCCACAGCAACCAGTGAAGTAGAGGAGATAGGTATAGATGAATTATAGAATTCTTACAGTACAGCCATAATCACAGCTGCAAAAGCAAGCGCTGGACTGAAAAAAAACCAAATAGAAAAGCATGGATATGAAAAAACATGGAAGTATATACATGAAAGACGAGCAGCCAAATTAGACATGTTGAATGTAAAAACAGATCTTGGAAAAGATCTGGAGAAAGCAACATACAAAGAAATAGACAAGAAAGTAAAAAAACTTCAGCTAGAAGGGATAAAAGAGAATACATAGAGAATATGACGAAAGAGGCAGAGAAAGCAGCAAAAACAGGAGACAGCGAAACTTTATGTAACATACAAAAGAGGCTAATAGTCATCTAAAGAAAGACAAATCCTTAGGAAAACTGGAACTCTATTAACATCAAGTAAAGACCAAAAGCAAAGATGGGCTGAACACTTCCAAGAAATACTTAATCGACCACACTCAAAAAAATTGTTAAACCTTGAAACTGACTTACCAGCCCCACAACTAAATGTCAACCTAGGTGATATTACATTGCATGAAATTGAAACAGCAGTGAATTTAATGGCTAACAACGAAACTGCAGGTGAAGATGAAAAAACACCCGAAATGTTAAAAGCTATCAATAATGACAACATGAGCCAACTACAGAGAATGTTTAATAAGATTTGGAAAGAAGAAAAGGTCCCTTCTGAATGGAAAAAAGGAATCATTGTTAAAATACCAAAAAAGGCAACCTTAGTGACTGTAACAATTGGAGAGGAGTAATCAGTTGTGTCAAAAGTATTTTGCGAGGTCATTTTGAATAAACTTAAAGATATAGTGGATACTGCAATAAGAGAAGAACAAACAGGATTTCGAAAAGGGAGAAGCTGTCTCGACCAGATCTTTACTCTAAGAATAATACTTGAAGAACATATTGAAAAGCAGAAACCATTAATATTGAACTTCATAGATTTTAAAAAGGCATTTGATAGCATACGCAGAGATTAATTGTGGAGAATTTTAAGTCTATATGGAATACTATCTAAAATTGTCAAAATCATTAAGGACTTCTACAATGGATATGTTTGTGCAGTCAAAACAGAAGAAGGGGTGAGCGAATGGTTCCAGATTGAAACAGGCGTGAAACAAGGATGTATACTGTCTCCTTTACTTTTTGGGATTACAATAGACTTCATAATGTAACACAGGTATTTACTGGGTACGTGGGACCCAACTAGAAGATCTTGATTTTGCTGATGACATAACTCTTATCAGTAACAATGTGAATTCCATGCAAGAAAAAACAGATAGCCTGTCTTCACTGGCTAGCAAAATAGGACTCGGAATTGAGAAGGACAAAAGAAAAATTATGAAACTTCCCATCAATCAGAATAGAAACATACACGTAGAAGGGACAGATATTGAAGAAGTCAATCAATTTGCATACCTTGGCAGTTACACAGACCAGGATGGTGACACCAGAAAGGAAGTTAGAATTAGAATTGCAAAAGCAGCATCGATCTTTAAGAATCTTGAGAACATATGGAATTCAAAAGTTATAAGCACAAAAACTAAGTTAAGACTATTCAATTCAAATGTAATATCCACCCTCATTTATGCATCCGAAATTTCACTGGAAAACAACTAAAGAAGTAGACAAGAAATTAGATTCTTTTGAAAACAAATGCCTAAGGAAAATACTCGGCATCAAGTGGAACGAATTCAAGAACAATGCAGAGATAAGACAGATGACTGAACAGCAACCAGTCTCATGGGTGATCAGGAAAAGGAGATGGACATATGTTGGTCACTTGATGAGAAGAAACAGTCAGAGAATCCCAAAACAAGCTATCAAGTGGAACACAACAGGCCGAAGAAAAAGAGGCAGACCGCGTGAAACTCTGAAGAGGACATTGTTAAGAGAGACCAAATTAACAGGCATAAAATCCCTTGACTAGGTTGAAAGACTCGCCGAAGACAGGATAAATTGGCGAACTACATTGCGAGCCCTACGTGACGTGTAACGGCACGGGAAGGATATAAGATATATAATATCAGCAGCAGAAAATCTTCCTTACAACAGAGAGGCCTACAGGAGAGCTGTTAGGGAGGCAAAGTTCCGCAAGGAACATGCAAATGACTGACTGACTGAAAAAAGCATGGAGTCGGATGAGAAAGGAAAATGATGAGAAAACGACTGATAATCTGACCTCGTACTTCATGTAGATAAACCAACCGCCCAGTCGTGAGAGAATAACACAGGAACCACTTGGCCGCTAATCATCTTCTTAATAAGAAAGCTAGCTCGCTGAAGAAAGGTCTCACTGCAGAAATTTGAACACGACATGCATAAAAGTTCAGCAGTTCCTTTAGAATAAAAACTCAGACCGGTCCAGTCTGAGAAACGAAAGAAATGGCAACCATTTTTTTTTTTTTTTGTAGCAAAAGCGCCGCCAGAGCATTTAGACAGACTACCGCGACAGACAAGCCTGTGATAGATATTAAATATAGCCTGCAGTTAACGTCAGCCCCTTAGTTTTATGGTGCTCGCAGCTAGTGGACCGCCTGTGACACATAATCTCTAGAACAGAGGTTCTTAACTTGTTTTGGTTGTGGACCCTCTTTTGGCCTGACAACAGCCCGTGGACTCCTAATTTAAAAAATAAAGCACTAAATAGACCCCATATAATGCTAGATTTTTAAAAAGATCAAGCAAATCCATTTGCTGGTCCGTGGACCCCAAGAAACTTTCCTTGGAGGCCCCCCCCCTCTCAAAAAAAAAGTTAAGAGCCATTCCTCTAGACGCTTGGACGAGTAGCTTATCGTGAGTAACCATGTGGGTTGTAAAGACCAAGTAAACGTAAACAAGTGTTATAGAGAAATAATTTACAACTGACGGAGGTGACATTTTCATGTTTTCTACCAAACAAAACATTCTCATGATTAACTGTCTCACTTGTCTCTTCTAGTAAACAAAACATTCTTATAACTGTCTCATTTGTCTATTCTAGTAAACAAAACACCTCACGACTGCCTGTCTCACTTCTCTGTTCTAGTAAACAAAACATTCTCATGACTGCCTGTCTCACTTTTCTGTTCTAGTAAACAAAACATTCTCATGACTACCTGTCTTACTTATCTGTTCTAGTAAACAAAACATTCTCATTACTACCTGTCTCACTTCTCTGTTCTAGTAAACAAAACATTCTCATGACTACCTGTCTTACTTATCTGTTTAGTAAACAAAACATTCTCATTACTACCTGTCTCACTTCTCTGTTCTAGTAAACAAAACATTCTCATGTCTACCTGTCTCACTTCTCTGTTCTAGTAAACAAAACATTCTCATTACTACCTGTCTCACGTATTCGTAAATAACCCCGTTAGTTCCTTTTTTTTTCTTTTGAAGTTTTAAGTGTCCAGACGCTTGTATGGGGAGGGCAAGAGTGAGTGTTAGGAGGAAAATAAAACGAGAAAGGATAAGTAGAGGGAGAGAGAGAGAGGGAGGAGAGGGTATTTCTGGGATAATTTGGAGTTGTGCATTTGTTTCTCTCTCTACAACAATTTCCTGTCTGAAGAACTAAAACACCGTTTAGCAGATCTTTCACACCTGTACACGTTTGCTACCAAGATCTACTACACAGTCATGTTGTCTTAACACAGTGATTTGACTATGACTGGTCAGTGATGAGGCTTTATTCACAACAGTAATACAACAGTGATGTCGTCCCAGGAAAGTCAGGGTGCGTTATTCCTCGATGTCAAAATGAAAAGTTTATGAGTCTCCAGGTTTTGTGATAGACTGACTGCTTTTAGGTTTTGTGATAGACTGACTGCATTTAGGTTTTGTGATAGATTGATTGCATTTAGGTTTTGTGATAGACTGGAATCATTGGAAGCAGCAGAAATGTGCTTTATTAGAAGAATGTTGCGAATCCCTAGACAGCAAAAATAACTAATGAAGAATGTATGAGAAGAGCTGGAGAGACAAAAAATCTTGTCAAAAAAGATAAGAGAGAGACAATGTACTTTCATAGGACATGCAATGAGAAGAGGGGGCATTGAAAATGTTATAACAACAGGAAAAATAGAAGGAAGAAGATCAAGAGGAAGACCAAGAGAAATGATACTGGACAGTCTGACGGGATAGTGTGAGAGGAGATCACCAACTGAACTGATGGCCAGCATGAAGGATCGGGTACTCTGGAGAAGCATAATAGCCAACGCCAGTCGGCACGGCACCTGATGATGATGATGATAGACTGACTGCATTTAGGTTTTGTGATAGACTGAACTGCATTTAGGTTTTGTGATAGGCTGACTGCACTTAGATTTTGTGATAGACTGAATGCATTTAGGTTTTGTGATAGGCTGACTGCATTTAGGTTTTGTGATAGACTGAACTGCATTTAGGTTTTGTGATAGGCTGACTGCATTTAGATTTTGTGATAGGCTGACTGCATTTAGATTTTGTGATAGACTGAATGCATTTAGGTTTTGTGATAGACTGAATGCATTTAGAAAGTCATAAAACAAGCCTATGAATGAGCGGTTACTAGTACCGGCCAGTCATAGATCAGTATTTGATTTTTTTTTTTTTTACCATATGTAAATAAGCTAATAAAATCTCACTCTATAGATTGGAGAGAGAGAGAGAGAGAGAGAGAGAGAGACAGAGAGAGACAGAGAGCCCAATAGAGAAGGTGAAATCGTATTCTAGACAGTCAGAATGCACTGAGATGAGTAGCACGTGGACAATGAAGTGATTCACGGCCGGAAGATTACCAACACAAGTACGAGTTTTTGTGGGTAGAGCTATTTCAAAAAAAGGTTACCAAAACAATAGTGTATCAATTTTTGTGACACAGATACAAAAGTCTACTAACATAACAGTGTTTGAATGTCTTCCTCCGTTTCAGCCATTAGATTGTTCAAATTTCATATGTGAAACATTTATAAACATCTGTAAAATGTGTTGGAAAACACTAACAGAATATGGTTTTCTGCACTAAAAGACCAGCTGAAAGGAAATTTGTTTGTAAATAGTCTGTCTAGTTGGGAGTTTTAAAAATGTGTTCTGTGTATTCCTTGCCCTCTGCCATTGTTATCCCAGTCCTCGTTACACATATTTAAATTATTCTTTTGTTGTTTTTCACACTATGATAGAGTATCAGTAAAAAATGTAAATGTTCCATGCTGAATAAAGCATGCTAATCTCTCTCTCTCTCTCTCTCTCTCTCTCTCTCTCTCTCTCTCTCTCTGCCCAAGACAAATACAGCTGCAGAAAGCAAGAGATTTCCATCTTTTGTCTGTCTTTCACTATCCTCTAGGTAGGCTGTCTCCCATGTCAGTCTTTTGTTTACCAGCATTTTCTCTGCCGTACGTCTCCTATGTCTCTTTGATACGTATCTTAGCAGCAGAGTAGCAGAAGATGAAGACACCACAGAGGACATCATCAACAGACTTACTAGAGCAAACCAGGCTTTTTGTAATGCTACAGACTATATAGAAATTTAAAGAACTGAGCATTAAGACGAAAATCAGGATAATCAAAAGTAATGTTCCATGTGTACTACTCTACGGACGCGAATGCTGGAAAATCACCGAAACTACAGAAAGCACGACGGACTCTTTCCGGACTAAATGTTTACGAAGAATTAGAGAAGTGTGTGGCCAAACACCATAAGCAGAAATGCAGATGAAGCCACTGACAGCAATTATTGAGGAAAGACGCTGACGATGGTTGGGACGTATGCTACGGATGACTGACTACTCCCTACCAAAAATAGCATTAAGATGGACACCACAGGGGAACCGAAGTAAGGGTAGACCAAAGGAGACATGGAGAAGAACAGAGAGGATGTTGAGCAGTAGAGGGCTCACCTGGGCAAAACGGGAAAAAAAGACAAAGGTCAGGCGTTTGTGGAAAACCCTTGCGGAAACCCCATGTGCCCTGGGCACTTAATTTTCATTCATATATATATATATATATATATATATATATATATATATATATATATATGTCTGAGTGGCGAAGTGGTTAGTGCACCGGTCTCTCATGGCGAAGGTCGGGGGTTCGAATCATGCCGGAGGCACCCCAGTCACCCAGCTGTAGAAATGGGTACCCGACTTCTTCTGGAGTTGGGGAAGGAGAGGCGGCCAGGCGTGATACTGACCATATCACCCTCTAGTGTGCTGACAGGTCAAGGAAAATATGGGCACTAACACCATATCCCCATGTGCCTCTAAGGCATGACAGGATTACCTTTACTTTTACCTTTCTGTCAGGCGTAGGATATCATGTTCTTTCACAAGCTTTTATCTGTTGTGCATCTCAACAGGCTTGTCACTGAGCATTCCCCGTACCAGAACGCCAGATCATCCAACATCTTTTCCCTCTGTCTACCTCTGTCAGTTTCTACCTTCGGGTTTTCCTGTAACCATTAGGTCCATTTGCCCGTCTCTCCTCCAAGTGAGTCTTTTGACTTGCTCGTTCGATTTTCTCGTTGTCCGTGATAAGTAAGGGCATGCTTCTTTTCCATCGCAACATGTGCCTGTGAGACCTGGACACTTAACAAAACAACTGAGAAACACATAAATGCCTTTGGATGTAAATGCTACAGAAGAGTTCTTCAAATATCATGGACACAAAAAAGAACAAATATATCCATATTAGAATAACTTAATATTGAAGAAGGCTGGCTAGTAAAGAGGATTAAAGAGAGAAAACTTTAAAATTTTGGACACATTAAACGTCATGATAATCTAGAGAAGACTGTCTTGGAAGGGTACATAATGGGAAAAAGAAAAAGAGGAAGACCAAGGCGAAAATGGCTGCAAGACATCGTTGATGATGCAAATGGATGCATCAGCAGCAGGCCATCTTGCTCACAACCGAGAAGCCTACCGGAGAGCTGTTATGGAGGCAAAGTTCCGCAATGGACATGCAAATGGCTGACTGACCATAGTAAGTTCAGCATTTTTCTTAAAAGCCACATTTCAGCTGATTTCAGCTGTCTTTGTATCTCCTTACTGACCGTCCATACTCCGCATTCATAGAACATCCATAGAACAGTCAATGTAACACCGGAGCACTCTCTTCCAAACTCTCATTGATAGTGACTTACTGTAAAGTTTGGATTTCAACTTTTGAAAGGAGGTTTTGGGAATAAACGCACTCTTCTTTTTAAAATGTTGTATTTTGCAAGTGGATTTTTTTTTTTTTTTTTGCATAGGTTACAAGATGTAAAATTTATAATTTCTTGATTATTTCTTCATGTGCTAAGGTCTAAAAGACTTACAAAATTTAACTGTCTTTATTGAAATTCGTTATATTAGTGAAAACACAACATTATGAGGACTCCAGCGTTGAACTTTTTCTCGTGCAAGGGCGCCGCCTGTCTAAACGGCTTGGGAAACTCAGCTCTAAGTATCTCTCCATCTCAGGCTTCACCGTGGCAAGGACAACTGAAAGATAAATCAAACTTCATGTAATTCTTGTGGTAAAGTTTTTTTTGTGCGTTTTTTTTTTCTTAAATTCTTCTAACATGACTGGAAGGTAAACAGTGATAAAAGTCCTCTGACGTGACTGGAACATAAACAGTAACAAAGCCTTCTGACGTGACTGTAACATAAACAGTAACAAAGTCTTTTGACGTGTTTGGAACATAAAAAACAGCAGCACAGTCTTCTGGTGTGACTGTTGCACAAACAGTAGCAAAGTCTTCTGATGTGACTGTAACATAAACGGCAGGGAAGTCTTCTGATGTGACTGTAACATAAACGGCAGGGAAGTCTTCTGATGTGACTGTAACATAAACGGCAGGGAAGTCTTCTGATGTGACTGTAACATAAACGGCAGGGAAGTCTTCTGATGTGACTGGAACATAAACAGTAACAAAGTCTTTTGACATGACTGGAACGTAAACAGTAACAAAGTCTTGTGACATGACTGGAACGTAAACAGTAACAAAGTCTTTTGACATGACTGGAACGTAAACAGTAACAAAGTCTTCTGACATGACTGGAACGTAAACAGAAAAAAGTCTTCTGATGTGACTGGAACATAAGCAGTAACAAAGTCTTCTGATGTAACTGAAACGTAAACAGTAACAAAGTCTTCTGATGTGACAGTAACATAAACAGTAAGAAAGTCTTCTGTTGTGAATGGAACGTAAATATCAGCATTCATTATTATAGTTTACTCTGTTTAGCAATGCACATTATGGTCTAAAAATGTTGCGTAGATGGAAAGAACGCCTGTTTCGTTCGTAATTGTATTGCACTGGTTCGTAGTTTTATTTCTCTGGCTGACACTTCAGTTTCTTCCACTATCTTGATGTATCAACAAATAAAATGAAATATGGGAAACTCATTTTACAACATTCATTTTCCTATAGTTTGAGGAAAGAGAAAAAAAAAACAAGGGCTGTTTATTGTGCTGTTTTTTTTTTCTTTTTCTTTTCATACAACTCCGGAATTGATTTTCTTTAAACGTCGAAATAATAGTAAATAGTTGAAAGAAGCTTTCATAAAATGGAGCAATGTTTGCGGAAGTTAATTTTTCAATTCGCGTTTTGACTGAGTTTTCCCCGCTAAATCCAGTTACATCAAAGCGGTTTGTAAAAGTTTATCGCTGCAGTGTATTGCTTATAAACATTCCTCGCTCTTTTGTGTTTCCGAAAGAAGGTGAAATGGATATTTCATTCGAGACGCCAGTTTCTCGAAATCTTGGGAAATAAACTTCTTCAGGCGAAGAGTCTGCGTCCTTTGTCAGCCACAAAGTGCTGTACTACAAACGTGTCGCTGCCTCAGGCTCAAATACAGGTTGGTTTGCAGGTGAAAGACCATAATTTGAGGCGAAAACTGGGTTCAACATGGCAAAAGGGATATACCAACAACGAATACACCTTGAAGTTGATGCGCAAAATGTTTGCGTCAGGTTTATTGTCTTACAAGTACATGCTAAACTTGGCTTTAGACTTGACCTTTGAGTTCTATAAAACCCGACGACCTCATGTTTACAGCTTTATTATAGTTCTTTAAATTCTACCTTTGTCCCAAGTTTAGGGATTTTAATAGTCTCAGGTGGAGCAGATTTTCTCTGATCAATGTTTAGAGCTGGATTATTCCTATTTCGCTTCCTTTGATGCTGAAATAGAGAAAGCCTGAGGAAATGGCTTCCAACCAAGAAAGGGAAAGTTTAAGACTTGCAAACAAACAGAATGAAATATTTTGATGAAATATGCACGAATTCGCTAGGAACAAAGGAGTAAAAATTGAAAATGTTAAAGCTTTGAATGTGAATTAAGTGCGACTCGGGAGATATAGACTGCTGTGGTATAAAAGCCATTCGTGTCACAAACATGTTTCTGTGTTCTATTGTGACATAAAATTTCTTGCTAGATTTAATACGACCTAGTAAGAAACAGATACCTAACGTAGCTGAGAGTGAGCAAATAAGAAAATTTTCGCTACCAATTTGTATAAGCTATATTAGAGGCTAGTCAGGATATTTAAGAGTAATGTTCTAAGTGTACTACTCTATGGAAGCGAATGCTGGAAAATCACCAAAACCATAGAAAACAAGTTGAATTCTTTCCAGACTAAATGTTTACGAAGAATTAGAAAAATATTTTGGCCAAACACTATAAGAAATAACATCTTATTAGCAGAAATGCAGATGAAACCACTGACAACAATTATTGAGGAAAGACGCTGGCGATGGTTGGGACATGTGCTCCGAATGACTGACAACTCACTACCAAAAATAGCACTAAGATGGACACCACAGGGGAGCAGAAGTAAGGGTAGACCAAAAGAGACATGGAGAAGAACAACAGAAAGGATGTTGAGCAATAGAGGGCTCACCTGGGCAAGAGCAGAAAAAAAGGCGAAGGACAGGCATTTGTGGAAAACCCTTGCGGAAGCCCCATGTGCCCTGGACACTTAAGGTTCAGAGAGAGAGAGAGATATTAGAGGCTCCCAAGCGTTGTTGTCGGAAAGCCTCCTTGTAGAAGAAAAAAAAACACAAACTGAAGTCCTCATAAAATTTGTTACACTAAAATTTTGAACATCTAATAAAGATATTTAAATCAGCTAGCCTTTTGGGCTTACTGCTTGAATAAATATTTAAAAAAATAATAATAAATGACCACATGTACATACTTGTGCTGAAAGTCGCACTTGTAAAAAAGCAAAACTTAACTTGGTATATTTATTAACGTGCGCTTTTGTCGTTCTCTGCCGTCGCGCAATAACAAATCTTTTAAATACAAAACGAATAGAAAACCTTTACATATGTTGTGACAGCACATTCGGCAAATGTTATTTATTTATATTTTCGTTGTTTCACTTGAAAATTATAATTACGGAAACTGTTTTATAGTGTGACGAAGAGACAAAGAATATCTTAACCTTGTCTCACAAAGCCTGAAATAGCCCTGACAACTGTCCAAGGGCTCCATGGAACATATTTTGGAAAACTCTAAATTATTTCACTAGAAACGCAACACTACTGTAGTCGTAATGGACACTAAATTTCAAACGTGTATCAAAATTTTATTTTACGGAATTAATGTTTCAATCTTGGCATAAAGAAACTTTAAGACTTTAACAATGAAATGATTTTCATTAAATTTGGTTTGAACTTTTATTCTTTGCGACTGAGGCCTCCGTTTCAGTAAGCTGTATGGCCTCCTCTGGCCTGTATCAGGGAACGACATCTCCTTGACATGGATCCGATTAGCCATTGGATCTGTTGTTGTGGGATGGCTGCCCACTCTTCCCGCAGTGCAAGAGACAACTGTTGGAGATTGGTTGGCGCCATGTCTCACTGCCGGACTTGTCTTTTGAGTTCATCCCATAAGTGTTGTATTATATTCAAGTCTGATGAGATGGACGGCCACGGAATGGTCTGGATGTTGTTGTCAGCGATGAACTGGGTGGTGAGTTTTGCCACATGAGGTCGAGCGTTATCTTGCTGAAAAATTGACCCTGGTGCAGCCAGAAGTGGAAGGACGTGAGGACGAAGAATTTCAACGAAGCATCGTTGGTCATTCAGAAGTCTTTCAAATTGCACTAGGTCACTTCTTCCCATGAAGTTAATCGTCCTTCACACTAGTGCACTTCCACCACCATGTGGAGGAGCCTCATCCACGCAGATCTGGGCGTTGTGCTCATGGTCTCTGCAGTAAACTCTCCTCCAACTATGGTATCGCCGGAGCAGAAAGATTAATTCATCACTAGACTAAACCTTTCTCCAATCATTCGCAACGGTCCACTGATGATGTTGGCTTGCCCACTGCAGTCGGTTCTGGCAACGCCGGTCCATAAGAACAGGACCTCTGTAGGGTCTTCTAGCGCAAAGACCAGCGTCGTGCAGCCGGTTCCTGATCGTTTGATCTGAGATTTGACGAGCTGCTGTCATTGACTGGACTGTTGCGGATGCAGATGCAAATCGATTCCTGAGGTGACGTAGCCGTATGAAGCGGTCTTCGGCATGAGTTGTGACTATGGGTCTTCCACTGCGTGGCTGGTCTGCAACTGAGCCAGTTTCTTGAAATCGTCTCCAAATGTGACTAATGGTGCTTCTAACAACATTAAATTGTCTGGCCACTACACTTTGTGAGTGTCCAGTCTGTAAACGTCCAATGATGATGTGTCGTTGTTCTGTAGTGAGATGAGTCATACTTGCGCAATGAATTTTCAAATCAATTGATTCGAGGAGCGTCAATCTTTTATAGGCAGTCAATAACATGGTCAGTGAGTTTTGTGTTCAGTAAGTTTCACGGGATTCTAGTGAACCTGTCATGAGTTATTGTCAAAAACGCTGTTTTGACTAATGTCGCTTTTCTGTGCTCATGAATCATCTGCTGAGTACAATTCAGGTCAGGGTGTGAAACTGATGTCCAAGTGAACGTTTCAGCTAATTTGCCCCTGTCTGATCAGCAAACTTCGGTTTAAATTGCAACATCGTATTTGTTGCGTTTCTTCTTTTGTTGAACAGCGATGTTACCCTCATGCGGGTACACGGGTAGGGGTATTCCCCGTCAAAGGAAAAGTAAGAAGTTTCCTTCCTTCCGCTAATCTACGGGACACCCTTGGCGTACCCGTTTAGTGCCCCCAATCCCTTCTGATCAGGGTTACGTGAAGCCATGGGTGCAAGTAGTGAATGGAGCAGTGGGAGCAGCCAGCAGTTATTGCGGGTCATGGTCCTCACTCTACGATGCTAGGCAGAGGATCTAAACTGTGGAACATATCCTCCAGAACTGCATCAACTACGAGACACTGAGAAATAATTACTGGCCCAGTGAAACCACTAAAGAAGATAAGCTCTACTGTTCCATACATGAATTACAAAAAAAACAATGAAATTTGTCCAAGAGACAGGACTGCAGGTATAGACAGACAATGCGAACGAAGAAGAAGAAGAAGAAGCTACGATCACCGGCTTGTAACAGTCACTGCCAAGAAGGAAGGGAAAGGGAAGCTACCTTCTTACATTTGCCAAGAAACCTAACATGGCCAATCTGAAGAAAGACATCAACAGTTATGGTCTATTATGAACAACATGGGTTCTCCCGGTCATCTGGTACACCTCATCGCCAAATTGTTCCAGTATCAGCGAGCAACAATGAGGACAGACGGTGAAACACAGGGCTGTTTGACGTACAAAAGGAACCAAGACAGGGATGTATCCTTTCTCTATACGTGTCTACGCCTAAAACATCACGAGGAATGTAAGAGATGAACAAGAAACAACTAAATTTGACTCTTTCAACATCTGGGACCACCGGATTCCAGAAATAAGATACACCGATGATACTATCCTTCTATCAAACACCTCAGAAGGACTGCAACAGTTGATTCTCTCAACCAAAAGACACAGCGTAACTCGAAACCTCCTTTTAAACGCCAACAAAACCAAAGTAATGACAGTTGACAAAATAAGAAGCAAACCCAAAATTACCTTGGACGATCAAGAGCTTGAAAACGTAAATAAATCTGATTATCTAAGTTCAGTCATCACCAACAATGGCGACTGTGCGGTTGAAATCAAAAGAGGAATAGCAGTTCCCTCACAGAAATGCAAAAATGAAGAGTATGTGGCAAGGTACCAGCAAGAAAGCAAAGTTATGTTTACTAAGAGCTTACATATTCCCATTGCCAACATAAGGATGTGAAACATGGACACTTAACACGTCACTGGAAAAAAGAATAAAAGCATTTGAAGTGAACTGTTACAGAAGGGCACTTAGAATATCATGGGTAGAACGAAAATCAAATAAAGAGATATTGATGGGATTAGGTGTTGCAGAAAACTGGCTCGTTAACACCATAAAAATTAGAAAGCTGAGATACTTCGGCCACATCCAGAGACACAACAGCTTGGAGGGGTTGACACAGAAGGCATAGTGCTCGGTAGAAGAGATTAGGGACAACTTCGCCACAAATGGATTCATCACATCACGGAAAGTCTGAATGTGTCAATGCAAGACGCCTGTCAACTTGCGCAAGACCGTGTTGCATTCAGGGAAGGTTGTGGGAGGGACAACGTTCAGAGAAGGGCATGTCACATGAAGAAATGAAAGCATCAAATTTCACATGAAGAAATGAAAGCATCAAATTTCACATGAAGAAATGAAAGCATCAAATTTCACGTGGTTTGAATACGATAAAGCTGGACGAAAAATGTACAGCAGATATAAACAGAACACACAGATAAACGGATAAAATTTCAACATAAGCATACAGGACGGGAAAGATTAAAGTTGAACGAAGAAGATATAAACAGATGAACTACGATAATTTTTACTTCCTTGTTTTGAGAATATTTTTAAAAAAAGAAAGAAAACACTGTTCACGGCGAAAAGAAATATGCAGAGGTAGCCTTATTCTGCTTTCAAATGTTTAGAGTCATTAATTATCCATAAATTGGTGTCACCAACTTTAGAGAGAAGATTAAGGAACATAGAGGAATGGAGGCGAACTTTATCTGCAGCAATAAGCCTTAATGGCTCGAAAAGCTGAAGAAGAGGAAGAAGAAGAAGAATTATTCGTGGCTTCTTCTAAAAGTCATCTACAAAGTTCCCTTGATTTAGTGGACACTCGGGAATAAGGGTTGCTTTTAAAATTCTGAGGTAACTGAGGTTGAGTGAGAAAGAGCCAACATAGTTAACGATGAAACATCAACAGTTTAGTTATCGGTGGCAGCGTCTCTTGACAAAGTCACGAAATGACAGATCTGATAGAGTTACTGAACGGACAAACGTGGACAAGATCATAAAATGCTCAGAAAAAAAAACAGTTGTCTAGGCATCCTAAGCAAGCAGTCTTGCTCTCTCAGTGTTCTCTCTGAATCTTCTTTCTCAGTCTTTCATCATCTACGCCATCTGGGAGGGGGGGGGGGTCAGGGGGGGGGGCTTTTGTTTAGGTCCTATGTATCAGATGGAGGCAAGCTGGGACTTTTTGGGCCATAATGTCATGTTGTTTACCATTTGGTACCTTTTGTCATCCATACTTTTACATCATTTCTCAGCCAACCACTGACTTTCATTTTGTGATCTCCTACGTCTGTCTGGAAGCATTTTGTGCCCTTCTCTCTTACTAGGATGAGACACACACAACAAAGAAACAAAAAAAAAACACTAAAGAAAAACTAGACTATTTTTCATGTTTTTAACCTGTTGTGTTGTTTTTATTTGTGATCCTTGAAAAAGGCTTTTTTTCCCAAATATTTGTATGTGCTCATCTTGCTTTCTGCCATTCTTGTTTCTGCTTATTTTCCTCACTCTTTCTATATTTTTTTTAAACTGAACCATATACCTCCATATACATTCAGTGTCTCTTGTCGAATGGTTTACTAATTCTTGTCATTTAAAACTGCACTGCCCAGAAATGATAGCTTCATGCACATTTTTTCTCCGTATTCTGTAATCTTGCCCACTTTGCCCATTCAATGAGTTATCAGATCTAATCATTTCGTGACTTATCCATTCAGCCCATTCTATTTTCTTATCGATTCTGCACATTTTATGATGTTGTCTTCTCTATCCTTATTTGGTCCAGTCTGCAAGTTTCATGCTTTTGTCTACTCTGTACATTCTGTGATATTATCTGTTCTTAGTTTCATGGACCTATCTAATTCACTGTTATGCATGGAATCTACGCTAAGAAATAATCTTTCCTTTAGCTACCCCATTTCAGAATCTGATTGCTAACGCCCAGTTTTTTGTTCTAACTTATTAAGTCTCTGTGGTCTCTTCTTTACTGGATGCATCAGCAGCAGGGCATCTTGCTCACAACGGAGAGGCCTACAGGAGTGCTGTTAGGGAGGTAAAATTCCGCAAGGGACATGTAAATGAATGAGTGAGTGAATGGTCTCCTCCATAAGGTCTAACGATTTATAAATTTATGCATTTGAAACATAAATTTTATATGATTGTTCTATACTTGCTCTCGGAAATTCCATTTCTGTTATTTGTATTCGTTGACTTCACCCAGATCTGAGTGTCTAGAATCCATGGTCGTGTAGAAATATGGAACTGATGCGTGTTTTCAGTAGCTGTAGTTGCACTCTTAGAGTTTGCAATTCTTTTATTACGGGAGTTGCGTTTTTTAATGTGCAGGGATCCTTGTGTTACTTTTTATGTACAAGGATCCTTGTGTTACTTTTTATGTGCAGGGATCCTTGTGTTACTTTTTATGTGCAGGGATCCTTGTGTTACTTTTTATGTGCAGGGATCCTTGTGTTACCTTTTATGTGCAGGGATCCTTGTGTTACTTTTTATGTGCATGGATCCTTGTGTTACTTTTTATGTGCATGGATCCTTGTGTTACTTTTTTGTGTGCAGGGATCCTTGTGTTACTTTTTATGTGCAGGGATCCTTGTGTTACTTTTTATGTGCATGGATCCTTGTGTTACTTTTTATGTGCAGGGATCCTTGTGTTACTTTTTATGTGCAGGGATCCTTGTGTTACTTTTTATGTGCAGGGATCCTTGTGTTACTTTGTGTTGTCACTCGGGGGTGAAGACGCTGTCCAGTCTGGCAGTCAGAGACCCACAGCTGACATGCTAGCCTCAGGGTTGGTGAACCAGAACCGACCAAAACCTTGACCCATCTCTCCGTTGGTACCCTCAGTAACAGGCCTAACCGTGCTAACGGGAGAGGAATCGCCGTATTCCCCCCTTCTCCCCCTTCCCCCCATGGTGGTGGTGTCTGCTAAAGACGTACAGCACTTTGTCCTGCCGTTTAGCTCCGGTCATGGACTTTTAAAAAATTGCCGAATCAACTCGTTCCCATCCGACGCGATGTTGTGTCTCAACACCACCACCACATCGACCGCAGAGAACATCATGCTCGTAATTCCATGGAAATAGATGATGATGATGATGATGATGATTTGAACCGTTATCATTTCTTGTTACTTACAGACACGTTGCCAGCTTCAGTACAAACCAATTCACTGTCGTCGTTCCCCCCACCCCCATCCCGTTATAAAATGAGAACACAAAAGCCTCACCAGATTTTAGTAAATAATACAAAACATGGATAGACTAGTAGATGAAATGTCCATTAAAGGGAAAGTGAAAAACAGAAAATTGGCTGCAAACACACATACACCAGGGTCAGCACGTCCTGGAGCCTTGGACCTGGAGATATCGCTAGAAGGTCTCTGCCTAGCTGTCCCGAATTTATTCAACAAATCAAGCATTTGCGCGGCAGATTTCAGCTGCCCATCAAGAACTTTTATTTGTTTGCTTTAATTACAACTGTCTTCCCTCAGGCTTTCACTTCTGAAAGTTCCAAGTTCCAGACACCCACGATAGTCTGTACTTGTCTCAGGTTCCTTAGTCTCTGTTGTGATGCAAGCCCCATTCTTACTTTAATCACGCAGACAAAGACATGCCCTCGCTTTTTAGATTCATGGCAGAACAGTAACACCCCAGCCGCTTTGAACAAAGACAACAGTCCGTGAAAAATCAAGCAGACCAGGCAGGCAAGTACATATTCTAACAGTTTACTTAGAAAACAGACGGACCAAATCACGCTACAGAAGACCAAACCGCGCTGCTACAGAAAGCAGACCGGCACTGACAAAGCAAACGTCCAAGCTTGTAGGGAAAGTTAAACTATATCTAACCAGGCACCGGAAATTTAATCCCTGTCGCCCTATTTTCCCGCGCCCTGTCGCCCTAATTTCCCGGCCCTGACTGATATTTTTTGAATCAGTTTCCGACCATCAAATCTGGCAATCACCTCATTCAGGGCCTGGAATGTTTAGCTCGGTAAATGTTAAGTTTTTGACTGGCACTCAATATGACCATGAAATAAATTAAGGAAAAAAAAACCAAACCAACAACAAGAACAACAACACCACCAACAACAATAAAAGTAGATACTTTAAAATCCCATAGGGAGTAAATGTACAGCCGAAACTTAAAAAAAAATTTTAAAAAAAACAAAACAAAACCTGATACGTTTCTGGACATCAGACAGCGATTATAAGAAATTATTTACAGCTCGAAGAACCTGCATACTGTGTGTGAAAAGAGAATATAAGAATCAGAAGCCACATCTAAAAAAAAATCCCCATCATAAAAACCCATAAAACTGAACGAAGAATAGGGAAAATAAAATGACGTGGACAAAATCTCAAGGGAGGTAAGCGTGAAAAGAACTGACTAGCTGCATGTTCCCGGAATATTGGGCAGGGAAAATATAAAACGGGGGAAAAAACAAGCATTGATAACTACGTTAGTTTTAGTTTTCCGCGCAGTCTCGTTATAACAACAAATCTCGCCGGAAACAATCACTTTAAATTAACGGATGAAAGACAAAATGTCTGGATACTCTGATATTAATTTTCAGGCGCTAACTTTCGTAGATTGGAATGTGAGATTTCGTTATCTGGCGCCGTTCTCTTGATTTTAATTTATTTCCTCTGTCTTCTCATTTTATTGCCAGAAATGATGGTGACAGCTGTCAGTTGCGAATCATAATAAATGTTAATAATGTACGTTTATATGCTTCCCTGCTTCTTTATTATTGTTTATCTGCGTTTTTCTTTGGTTTTGTGGCTAATACATTACTGTTTAGAAATTATATGTTTCATTCGTTTTGTATGTTTGTATTTATTTAGTTTTGTTTGTTTGTGTCATTTTCCCATGTATCATACTCCATTGTTTCTCAGGGAATAGAACCGTTGGTTGGGTATTTACAAAGAACATTTTACTTCGTTGACTTCCAGATTATTAACAGGGAATGCAATGTCAGAAAATTTACAAAACAAAAAACAATCAATATGAAATAAAGCTGATTGCTCCTTGAAGTTGTTTTGTCTCTGTCTCTTGTCTTGTCTCTTGTCTTGTCTCTTTTCTCGTCTCTTTTCTTGTCTCTTGTCTTGTCTCTTTTCTTGTCTCTTGTCTTGTCTTGTCTCTTGCCTTGTCTCTTGTCTTGTCTCTTTTCTTGTCTCTTTTCTTGTCTCTTGTCTTGTCTCTTGTCTTGTCTCTTATCTTGTCTCTTGTCTTGTCTCTTGTTTTGTCTCTTGTCTTGTCTCTTGTCTTGTCTCTTGTCTTGTCTCTTGTCTTGTCTCTTTTCTTGCCTTGTCTTGTCTCTTGTCTTGACTTGCCCTTGTCTTATCTCTTGTTTTGTCTTGTCTTGTCTCCTACCAGATATACCTTTCAATGTTGAGAGGACAAACAGGTGTCTTGACAAAATCAAAGTCTCAGTGATCTACTTCATGTAACGGGATATTCAAGGTTTCTCTAATTTCCTCCTCTATCTCTTGCCCTGGCAGTTTCTTTCCCTGTTACTTACACATCTTAGCGTGAATGTTTTCTGTGGTACACTATCTGACGATAGCCGTGTAACATGGCCAAACCATGTGACTTATTGTTTATGGATAGAGTGTAATATACATACTAGTGTTACTCCAGTCGGTGCCCTGATGGTGCCATTTCTGAGTGTACCTCTCTTTGTTATATTCAGTTTTCTTCTTAAACATCTTATTTGTGTCGTGATGATTTTCCTTTTGTTTTTGGCTCCTAATATCCATGTTTAACGGTGTTTTTTGTTGTATCGTGCTATTTTTGTTTCAATTCTCAAGCTTTTGTGTTTTCAGTAAAGGTGTTATTTGTGCAATGACCTGACTTGCTTCAGTGCATCTATTGTCATTTTCGGCATCGATTTCCCCAGAGAATGATGATGTACTCCCTAGTTATTGAAATGCTTCACCTGTTTCAAAGGCCGACTGTACAGGAACAAAAGAAGTAAAAAGCAGCCAATTACACCGAGAGGAACCAAGCATACTTACCATCACTGAAACACCCTCCAGAATAGTTAGTGTACAGATTTATATCTTCTTCTTCTTCGTTCGCTTCTACCACCAAGACCGCACTGTGATCCTACTGAATTTACACCTGTGGTCCTCGTTAAGTCCAGTGGTCTCCTGTGTGGTCCACAAAAGGACCACACGAGATCCCCGAGAGGACCACAAGAGGTTCAGAGTATCGCAGGGCTTTAGCCTGTATTCTTGGTGGGTCTCAGAAGCGGGATTGCATGACACCATGGTTTTCATTGCACCAGTTTAGTCTAGAGTTGGACTTTCTCACCGGAAAACCTCGACGTGTTTTGAGATACCCGTGTATCACCGTCGGGTGAGAGGTGGTAGCCCACCCAGGCCAGAGTTGGACCTTCTCACCGGAAAACCTCAGCGTGATTAGGATACGCAAACATCCCCGCCGGGTGAGAGGTGGTTGCCTATCTATACTACCTTGGTCCAGTGTCTCCGATTTCAGCATTTTGTGGTCGTGGCCGCTACCCTTCCTAGTTGTAACCAGGATGGAGCTTTTGTCCAGGAGGACGAATCCTCGCCACTAGTGACTTCCATCCCTGGGTTGAGCCGGTTTAGGCATATTATCCCAGTATGGGCGTGTTTGGGACGTGACCGACCTCTAGAACAGAGGTACTGTGACATGCGTAGCCTTCAAGATTCACCCCTGGTGTGAGCCGGTTTAGGCATAATTCACCAGTATGGGTGTATATCAGGCGTGACCGACCTCTAGAGCGGAGGTGGCATGACATGTCTAGCCATCAAGTTCCACCCCTGGTGTGTGCCGGTTTAGGCATATTTCACCAGTGTAGGTGTGTTTCAGATGTGGCCGGCTTCTAGAGCAGAGGCGCCGTGGTATGTGTAGCTCTCGTAGCGATACTACTGGACATATCGAGTAACTTTCACTTTATCGTTTCCTTCACCTTTTCACATCGGCGCTGCACAGCAGCCTTTATTTCTTTTCCGGGAGGAGCTTCACTCCACGCGCGGCATTCGAAGAGTCTCGCCAGCAGTGACTTAACCTCTGTGATAAGCCGGTTCATGCATTTCACCCGATATGACTGCACTCAGGACGTGGCCGACCTCCAGACCAGAGGTGCCGTGATTTGACTGTTTGCTTCACTTTATCCTTTCTACCACCTTTTCCGCAGTGGTGCTGCACGGCAACCCCATTTGCACCTTTCTTTATTGGCCGGGAGGAGCACCGCTCCACGCACAGCGGCTGAAGAATCTCGCCAGCAGCGACAGATTTATATAAAACTAAGTATATAGCTTATACATGGAGCCACTGCAGTAAAGCTGTCATAACAAAATGTTGGGAACTATTTGAGAAGAAAAGTAGGAACAGCTTTATTATTTAACCACCACACTGTCGGTTTGCATCTTAATCATACAAGAACATACAGGATAAAGAAATAGGGAAAGAAGATAAACTATAAATTCAAGCGAATGCTATACAACAAACAGTAATATAAGAGAGAGAGGGGGGGAATAGATGAAGCACTTAGCTGTGTCTTGTAAGAAGCTGTGTCCAGAAGTGCGTGTGGCAGAGTACTGAAAAATGTTTCAGTGGAGACTTACGATGTGTGATAGATTAGTAACGAGGGGGTGGGAGGCCGTGGAAAGGAGAGAGAGCTTGATACAGTGGTAACCTAATTGAGAAGAGGGTGGATGGAATAGGTGAATGTGGTTGGGGTAGAGGGTTGGTAATCTAACGCAGTGATGAAGTTTTGAAATACTGTATGCGTTTTAGGTGAGGCGAAGAAGTAGAAGAAGTTAGTACAGATGGAATATGATTGTGGAGAAAGGGAATGTTGAGTATATCTGAATTCTGAGTTCAAGCCATGGGGTTCTAAAGTCCCATATTCCTGAATGTAGCGGTTCTCACGCGTTTGGCGGTTTGAGTCATCAGAATGACATTGTTGTATAGATGTAACCAGGAGATCAGATTTGCCTCTGTGGTTGGGGCCGTTAAAACGATTCGGGGCTGGTTTAGAATCATGGTGGGTGATATCATACGGATGTTTCTGCACGCAGTCACCTAATCTAAGACCAGTTTCACCAAAATGTGTTATCTTACATATTTTCCACACAACAGCATATATTACGTTACGGGTCTCGCGTGTGAATCCCTCCTGGAGAGTGAGGATAGTTTTGGTGAAACGCACTCCAGGGCAGCTACTTGTGGCGCCCTTCATTTCTCCCTTTTGATATCAAATGTCAACAGCTTCAGGCCAGCAATGACAGATAAATCCACCATGACGATCATACCTGTCGCCTGTCATTTTCTTCTTTCTTCTTCGTCGCTCGCCCAGACATGGACACCAATCTCTCTCACAAACGCGGCAGTTCGTCTCAGTGTTTTCTCATCGCAGGAGAGCATCACTTATAGGGGGTTGGGTGGTCTGGCCCAGGTTATTTGCCTGAGTGTGTAGCTGGCAACTCTGGAGGATGTGATGTAGTGCCTGTTGCTCTTTGCCACAAGCACGTAGGTCTCTTGGGCTAGACAATACAATATAAAACCTAGAAGCCATTAATAATAATACGAAAGAAACACACAAACAAAGAAACAAAGAAAGAAAGAAATAGTAGTTCTTTACTACAATAAAACGGGTGCTAGTATCGTTAAACAGAGGCGTATGGTGCAGTTATACAAAATCAGGAAGAGAGCGGACTGCAGCTAAGTTCTGTGAGTGTCATTCACCTGTTTGTCTTGTGCTTTCTGTTGTCCTTTATAAAGGCATAATTGCCTAAATATTGAACTGTTATTACAGTTGTCGTTTTTTCATGGCCTTTTCCAATATCTTCCTAAGACTGCTTCTTATGCGAAGAATTCATAACACATCCTGGGTATATCATGACTAATTCTGACAATATTACATGTGAAGTGGAAACTTACAAAATGAGTCTCTTGCTTGCACTTAACTATCGACGTCACACACACAAATCTTTTGTCGCTGTTCTTCTGTCTCCCTGGTAGTACAGACAAAAGATTCTCTGCAGAAGTTGCAATGAAGATGTTGAGGCGCTCCAACACGGCGGTTATTTTTTGCAGACCACGAGTGTAGCTAAAAAAGGCGGGGGGTGGGGGGAGTGCAATGCTTCTCTAGCATCTCTACCCCCCCCCCCCCTCGGGATTACAGCGATCCCTGTCCCATCAGATTAAACCACTTACTGGGCCGTACCAACGGAGAAGTTGAACAGGGTCTTGATCGTCTAGGTTTCGCCATTACCGACGCAAGCAGTCAGCTATGCACTTCCCTGACCCCCCACCCCCTCCCCCAACATAGACCTGCGTCCTCATTCCCCTACACAAAAACTGAAGTTTAGATATTCCGTATCTCATACCAGACTAACCTGACTAGAAAGTAGCACCTTGCTCGTTCGTCTAATCGTTTCCCCACTCAGTTCTCAAAATTCGTAATAGCTGAGCTTTTGCTCTTATTTCTTGAACCAGTTTTTTTGCAAAATCCTGGCTTTTGTGTACACACCCATAAATATTTCAGGGATCAGTAGAGAGAAAAGAAGGAAAAAATGTTTCAGGTCATACTGGTGCAACTTCTATCTGCCCGTTTTGAAGTACAGTACTGGGAAACTGGACAAAAGGCCCACCGTAAACTGGGAGTTTAAAAGTTTTAATGGTCCAAAGTAGAAAAGGGGAGAGAACTGCAGTGAGGGAACGGAGGAGTACTTAAAAAAATTCATTACCAGGTCACTCTGACATGGGATAGAGTGCAAGGCCTGTCGCTGTACCTGAGGAAGGTATTGCGGTGTCGTCGGTTCAGGTCCAGTAACGACAGTGACGAGACGTGGCCAGTCTTTGGTCGCCCGTCATACCCGTCCCACGTCTGGAGGGCACTTGACAGTGGTATACGATTTATTTGTCTCTTCAAGCAGGCGGTCATGCTGACTTCTACCTGTAAATCTGGATGCTAGGAGGAGGAGATAGAACACTGGCATGACGAAGGAGGAGATAGAACACTGTGGCATGACGAAGGAGGAGATAGAACACTGTGGTATGACGAAGGAGGAGATAGAACACTGTGGCATGGCGAAGGAGGAGATAGAACACTGTGGCATGACGAAGGAGGAGATAGAATACTGTGGCATGACGAAGGAGGAGATAGAACACTGTGGCATGACGAAGGAGGAGATAGAACACTGTGGCATGACGAAGGAGGAGATAGAATACTGTGGCATGACGAAGGAGGAGATAGAACACTGTGGTATGACGAAGGAGGAGATAGAACACTGTGGTATGACGAAGGAGGAGATAGAACACTGTGGCATGACGAAGGAGGAGATAGAACACTGTGGCATGACGAAGGAGGAGATAGAATACTGTGGCATGACGAAGGAGGAGATAGAACACTGTGGTATGACGAAGGAGGAGATAGAACACTGTGGCATGACGAAGGAGGAAGTGGAGCACTGACATGACGAAGGAGGAGATAGAACACTGGCATGACGAAGGAGGAGATAGAACACTGTGGTATGACGAAGGAGATGGAACACTGGCATGACGAATGAGGAGATAGAACACTGGCATGACGAAGGAGGAGATAGAACACTGTGGCATGACGAAGGAGGAGATAGAATACTGTGGCATGACGAAGGAGGAGATAGAACTGTGGCATGACGAAGGAGGAGATAGAACACTGTGGCATGACGAAGGAGGAGATAGAATACTGTGGTATGACGAAGGAGGAGATAGAACACTGTGGCATGACGAAGGAGGAGATAGAATACTGTGGCATGACGAAGGAGGAGATAGAATACTGTGGCATGACGAATGAGGAGATAGAACACTGTGGCATGACGAAGGAGGAGATGGAACACTGTGGCATGACGAAGGAGGAGATAGAATACTGTGGCATGACGAAGGAGGAGATAGAATACTGTGGCATGACGAAGGAGGAGATAGAACACTGTGGCATGACGAAGGAGGAGATAGAATACTGTGGCATGACGAAGCAGGAGATAGAATACTGTGGCATGACGAAGGAGGAGATGGAATATTTGTCATTAGAAAAAAGGAGAATATAGAACATTGTGGCATTAAGAAGAAGAAGATAGAACATTGTAGAAATAGTAAAGGAGAATATAGAATATTGTGGTATTAGACAGCAGAAGATAGAACATTGTGACATTAGAAAGGAGAATAAAGAACACTGTGGCATTAAGAAGAAGAATATAGAACATTGCCGCATTAGGGAGAAGAAGACAGACCACTGTAGCATTATGACGGAAAAGATAGAGAGTTGTCGCATTAGGAAGGAGAAGACAGACCACCGTGGCATTAGGACTGAAAAGATAGAGAGTTGTCGCATTAGGAAGGAGAAGACAGACTACTGTGTCATTAGGACTGAAAAGATAGAGAGTTGTCGCATTAGGAAGGAGAAGACAGACCACTGTGGCATTAGGACTGAAAAGATAGAGAGTTGTCGCATTAGGAAGGAGAAGACAGACCACTGTGGCATTAGGACTGAAAAGATAGAGAGAGAGGTGGGACAGGGTCTTGGTCAGCTATGGTTCGTCAACCCTGACGCTAACATGTCAGCTATGGTTCGCTGACTGTCAAATCAGAGAGGTCGTCATCTCTAATGTCATGTCATAAAAGCCGATAAATCATAACCTATTCTTGTACTGGCCACAACTCATGATTGTGCTGGTCGCAACTCATGATTGTAATGCCCACAACTCATGATTATGCTGGCCACAACTCATGATTGTACTGGTCACAACTCATGATTATGCTGGTAAGTATATTCAATCTGCTTGTGTTGAAAAAGGGGTAAAATTCAATTTCATGCAGCAGTTAATTGTTTACCTGTACTATCAATGAAATAATTTACGAAATAATTTCCTTTTACGTTATTAAAACCCCCCCCCCCCCCCCCCCCCGGTTGTTTTTGTAAAATAACAAACAGAAAGATTTTTGGAAACATTTTTAAGTTTGAATGTTTCTTGAAGTGTGGAATTTTACCTAATAAATGTTGTTTCTTACCAATTAGAAACATGAAAGAGAAGAATATTCTAAATCAGTTTCCAATTTATTTCATTATTCAATGAGACATTCCCTGTGATTCGCCAACAACAATTATGTGATTCATGGTATTAGATGTGAATGCTAATCCATCATTAACCGACATTTATTTGATCCAGTAACTTGAATCTCTTTCACAGTTTTTGTCCACACGACACGGGCATCCAAATGTGCTGTCGCAACCGCTCAAGTTTTCTTCACGAAAAGTTTCCAGGTCACGTCGATGGCACAGACGCTGTCATGTGTGGCAGTCAGTCACCCATAACTGGCTCGCTTGGTCAAGGTTTGGTGAACGAAAGCCGACCAAGACCCTGTCCCGAATCTCCAATGGTTACCTCCCACCCATTCAGTAATAGCCCTAGCCTGGCTAACAGGGAGGAGTCGTCGTAATCCCTAAGGCGGTGGAGCCTACTTAAAGAAGTGCTGCATCTTCTTCCTGCTTTTCTAGCTCCACTCACGGACTTGGGGGGAAAAAAAATAAAGCCGCCATAAGCCACTGCCAGTCGGACACGATGCTGTCTCTCAAAACCTTCACTGCATCGGCTACAAAGAACGTCATGCTACAATTTCAAGAAGAAGAAGAAGAAGAAGGATTATGAGAAGGTCATATCATAGATTTCAGCGTTCCGCCCTTATGAGTCATACAATAATGCGGGACTCATGGCAGTTTCAGCACAAACAAATAAAACTTTGAAACTATAACACATCACAGCAGTGCAGCTTGTGAGATTCGGAGTGATGATGATTTTAACGACTAAGACGCCAATGGCACAGCCATGTTGATGATGACGTGATGATGATTAATATGAGAATAACGATGGTGAAAATGACTACAATGACAACAGTGTTGATGAAGAAGGTGATGATAATGACTACGATGAAGAGGATGGCAATGACGACGACGACGACGAAGTGAGAGAAGATGACGACGACGTGTATCGGAGCATGAGACTGTGAACTGCAGACGTTATTTACATTTGTCAGTGTTTTCAGCCGGCTTTAAACCTGCTTCACCCTTTTAAAGTCGCTGCACTCTTTATGACGTAGAACATATGGAACACACCTATAAACATATGATACATCTGCTCTTAAAGTTTGCTGCAGTCCCGAGACACCCGGCTCGTGGAGTATCTCGCCTGGAAGTGAGCAGTCCTCATGTTGTAGGAGGAGGGGCCAGGAAGGTGGAGACGCGCCAGAAAAGACCAGGTACCAGTTTTAACTCGAAACCCTTACAGCAGAATGCCACGTTTTGGATGAAAATAATAAATGGCTTCTAGATTTCAAATATACTGGCACATTCGCTCCAGAAACGTTTCCTTTCCGACTTAAGAGGAAACCAGGGCACTAAGAAGAAGAGAAAGGGGAACAAACAAAAAAAAAAGAGATAAACAATAAAAGTGAAGATAAAAACCGTGGGTAAGGTAGCGCATAGAAAGGAGAGTCTTGTAGGAATATCTCACCCAAACAAAATAAACATACATTTGGCTCGCGAGATGATGGTGAAGAAACAGATACCTTGCAAATAGCGCTAATTTACGTTCAACTAGATCCGCTTTTTTAGCTCGACACGTTCAAATTGTTGGAGTAGAATTAAGAAAACGAAATGTTTGCCAAGAATGTTCTAGAGATCTTCACACTCGCTGTAGGAAAATTAACTTGTGACGCGATGGCGGCTGTATTATTTTTTCAAAAGCATCTAAAAATCTGGCCGTGTTTTTGTAAGCCGGGGAAAGGGTTAAACAAACGGAGCGGCGACGGACGGCAAAAAAGGGGGAAGTGGAATCCAGCGAAAGAAAGACGTAGATGGGTTAAAATTTCGGAGGTCCCAGAAGGTCGGAGAAACAGATACAAGAACACGTGTTGGAGAAGAAGAGATGATCAGAGAAATGAAGAAAATCGGTTTAAATTTGACGGCTTCTATTTCTCATCCCAGATACGCCTGCTGTTACCGGCACTGTTTGTGTAAACAGCGGACATCATTCCCCCCCCCCCGGCTCACTTTGCAGAATGCGTTAAAACCTTCAGCTAAAAACATCGGCGGATTGTGTTAGTCGTTAAAATTCAACCACGTTAGAAAGCTACTCTGACATAGGGAGGAAATTAACGGGCTAGCGCGTGGGGAATATTCACGAGCATTAATGTCACACATTTAAACAAACTTAATCTCAATGTTCCTGAACTACGCAAGATCCTTGTATTCGAATCATCATTTGGAGCCCGTGTTGATGCTGCTGTAGCGATGCGCTCCTTCCACTGATCTGTCAGGAAAGAGGAGTGCAGAATAAATTAAGGTGTTAGGAAAATTTGCAGGTAAATGTTTTTGAGCTTCTGCAACAAACTTTTATAACTTTCACTAACTTTTTAGCTTGTTTAAAAGAAAACCATTGCCTAGGTTTAAGACCTCCATGATGGCTTTGCTGAATCCGTTTTATAGACTTCATCTTCGGTTAAATGTCTGCCAGCTTTCCAGTTAAGTTTAAGAAAATGCGTCTGTAGGGAAGTCTTTTTTTTTTCAAGAATATCTGAAAAGATGCATGGAAAACAGAATAGTTGTAACAACAAAAGACGGGTAACTTGTGCTTTTTCTTTGGTGAGAAATATAAATTTGAAGATAGATAATTACAGGAAGAAGAATTTACAGAAATAAAGAGCAAAGGAAATAGTTAATAAACTTTGAAGAAGCTCGTTGTTTGCAATAGAAATGTGAAATTCTTGTATTAAAAGTAGCAAAGTCCCTTCTGATAAAATGATATGTATCATAAACTGTCTGTCTCTCGCAACTTTCAGAATTACAGTCTCTCTCACGGCGACGATATCTATTCACTAGAGCCTGGATACTACTTAGTTTGTCCACAGATGGAAGTTTCACATCTCACATACTTTGTCCACAGATGGAGGTTTCACATCTCACATACTTTGTCCACAGATGGAAGTTTCACATCTCACATACTTTGTCCACATATGGAAGTTTCACATCTCACATACGTTGTCCACATATGGAAGTTTCACATCTCACATACTTTGTCCACAGATGGAGGTTTCACATCTCACATACTTTGTACACATATGGAAGTTTCACATCTCACATACTTTGTCCACAGATGGAAGTTTCACATCTTACATACTTTGTCCACATATGGAAGTTTCACATCTCACATACGTTGTCCACATATGGAAGTTTCACATCTCACATACTTTGTCCACAGATGGAGGTTTCACATCTCACATACTTTGTACACATATGGAAGTTTCACATCTCACATACTTTGTCTACATATGGAAGTTTCACATCTCACATACTTTGTCCACATATGGACATTTCACATCTCACATACTTTGTCCGAAAGACAAGATATTGCATGTTACACAGTTACAAATATAACGCTGTACACAACAGACACTTACTCATATAAAAGTACACACGCCGTACACTTTTCACAGGATTGTCAAAATCATGGAGCAGACCACAGAAAAGAAATCCGACCATAGAACTGCTGTAAACACCACGAAATTAAGGCAAAAAAGAAAATGGAGCCCCCAAATCACTGCTATTTTCACAGTTTTTTTTTCTTCTTTTTTTTGGTTATATAAAAAAGAGTTGCGTGTACGGTAACTGCACGAAACTGCAACATCACAAAATTGTCCCAGGTCATACAACGCTTAAGGTCTCTGAGTAGAGAAGCTGTTAGTACATGCATCTCTCAAGGCATAGAGGATCTGATTCAAATCCAGTTTGAGACGTCCATACTCGCCCGGCTAGAAGAAATGGTTCCTGACTCCTTCTAGATCTGGAGAAGGATGACCAGCCAGGCATGATACTGACCACATCACCTTCTCATGTGCGTTGACAGGTCAAGGAAATATACGAAACCTAATGTCATATCCTCTAGGTGCGTATGTGACATGATAGTTCTATCTTTCTACACAAAGCATATCTTTAAAAAAAAAAAACAAAATGGAAGTATAAACACTATGACTCGTTGATCTCATGATACAGGACTTTTTTTTTTAACTGCATTTCAAAGAACGCTTGATCTTGTACGAGAAAGATTCTTTATAACATTTATCTGAATGTCAAAGAGTGTCTCACGATTTCAGCAACTTCTGTGTCGCATGAAATATATGAAATTAAATTTGTAATAATTTCCAGCATTACATTTATGTAAATATTTTTTTTTAATTTAAGTGAAAATAAACGTATGTTGCTGGTCTTTTCAAAGATCTGGAAGTAAGCACATCGAACGAATTGGATTGAGGATATTATTGCTAGTTTTAAGTCGCAGTGTGGACCTCCCCCCCCCCCCAAAAAAAAATAACATGCTTCTGGGCAGGCTCCGCTACTATGCCGACCATATCGAGCCCTGTCCTGCTAGCCAGACTAAGCCTATTGCTAGGAACATCAAAGGAGATGTATGTGTGTGTGTGTGTGGGGGGGGGGGGGTAAGGGGATGGTGGCAAGGTTTACGACAGCTTTGCTTGGCTGGTGGTGTGATTCATCTCTGAAGGCCGCATCTTTGCGGGTCTTGTATGTACAAGTGTGAATGCCAGAATTGAAGAGAAAAAATGTGAATGTTAATGGTATGCATAAACCCTGAAAATTTATTACCACTGAAATGTGTGTCAGCTTGAAACCTGCCTGCATCAGAAGGCCAACAGTCAAAAACTAGTGTCCTTACTGTTTACGCGTCCATACCACAAAAGTGTTTTTCTCTCTGTCTGTCTGTCTGTCTCTCTCTCTCTCTCTCTCTCTCTCTCTCTGTTGTCCTTTCGGTGCCCAGAATAAATGGTCTTGCTGGTAGCAAAGAGATTTCCACTTTTGTCGGTCCTTTTCAGTCTTCTTGGCTGTTTCTCACGTCAATCCTTTGTTTACCAGCATTTTCTCTGCTGTACGGCCCTGTGTTTCTTCGAGTCACGCCATGAGGTGTTACAATAGATATGGACACATGTTACGAAGATGCCTGAACCATGGAGGTGTCTTTACTAAAGTGAGATTTATACAACAAAGACTTCCATTCCAAACGGATGACATGTCCCAGAGGTATGTATCGTTAGGGTTTCTAAGCCCAGTTAGATCTATACCTCTCTCTCTCTTGAAGGGCAGAATGTAAGACGGGCCTGCGTGCCCAATTCTTTACCCTTGAAAAATAAAGATTATTCATTCATTCATTCATTCTCTCTCTCTCTCTCTCTCTCTCTTTCTCTCTGAACCTTAAGTGCCCAAGGTGCATGGGGCTTCTACAAGAGTTTTCCACAAATGCCTGCCCTTTGCCTTTTTTCTGCTCTTGCCCAAGTGAGCCCTCTATAACTCAACATCCTCTCTCTTGTTCTTCTCTGTGTTTCCTTTGGTTTACCTTTACTTCTGTTCCTCTGTGGTGTCCATCTTAGTGCTATATTTGGTAATGAGTCGTCAGTCATCCGGAACACATGTCCCAACCATTGCCAGCGTCTATACCTAGCTACGTTCATATTCACAGAAATCTACACCAAAGACATGTCTATACATTGCAGAAAAGGTATACGCACTAAAGTATCTATACTTTAAGATAACGGCTCCAAAAAGATGGTCTTTCTCTGCGTTACAGAAAAGTTCACTTTTCAATAACGAAGTGTTTATTTATATCACAGGGTTAAGGAATATATACAATGGATGAAAAACACAGAAACGTATATCAGACATTTTCAGCTATTGCCGAATCTGACAGTTAAAAGCTCAGTCAGTCAATCATTAGCATGCCCCTTGCAGAACTTTGCTTCCCTAACAGCTCTCCTGTAGCCCTCTCGGTTGTAAGCAAGACGCCCTGCTGCTGATGCATCCATTTGTAGATCATCAACGATATCTTGCAACCATCTTCACCTTGGTCTTCCTCTCTTTCCTTTTCCCGTTATGCACCCTTCCAAGACGGTCTTCTCTAAATTATCATGACGTTTAATATGTCCAAAATACTTAAGTTTTCTCTGCTAAAAGCTACAGTCTAAAAAAAAAAGAGAAAAAGTTCATTCGTAAAAGCAGTCTTGATAAAACGGATAAAGAATTATTTCTTAAACTGCACGATATAGCCCCGCTTTCAAAATAACAGCTTGGGAACCGCAATTAAGATGTTAAATATTACGCAATTCGCATTCTTATCTTTGGCCCGTCTCCTTTCTCCCTTGTTTATCATCTTCTTAACTTCACTCATTTCTTTCCATCAACAAATTCCTCTGAAGGCCTTATCGTGCTTTCTGGATGCAGAGAACAATTTGTAATAAACGCTTTTCTATGTTTAATCCAGTAATAAAGAAACCACAAAATCTTGCTCTCGTGGCAGAAAAAAAAAAACCAGATAAATGTGCGCACGTGTCACTATGGAAACAAGGAACTGAACTATTGTGATAAGACCAGTGTAGCTGTGGGGGTCTGGTTTACACTCGAGTACTTCTCAAATACCAGGTATCTTTTGAAAGTTCAAAGTTGGCCGAGAGCGTTCGCGCGAAATTCCATACACCCTTGAAATCCCACGGGATAGGAGATTCCGTGTATGTGTAACATTTTCATCTTCCAATGTTCTAGAGGAAAGCTATGTAGTGAAATATGTCAACCGGGAACTGCACGAGAGACTGCCTAAAGAGAGCGTGGTATGAGAATGAAATGGAAAACAATGTTAAGGTAACACTTCCTTCTGCTTCAAGTGGGGTGAAGAGCAACAAGATAAGATGATAAAATCGATTTTTTCCCTCTCTTAATGACAATTAAACGAGAATTAACTGAGATTAACATGGAAATTGAATAAGACACCCCTGTATCGCTTTGACTTGGACACCTCAAGAGACAAGAAAGAGGGGCAGACAATTGAGAACATGGAGACACGCAATACAGGAAGAACTAAATGAAGCGGGAAAGACATTTGAAGTATCCCAGGATTGGCTGAAAAACCTTTGCTGATGCCTTATTCTTCACTGGAAGTACAGACGACATGATGATGATACTAACCAACTAGGCTTGGGACAGAGGTGGAGGGGTTCCCTCAACACCAGAAACCAAATGCAGAGAATGTAGAAAATCACAGAACACGGAGACTCTAAAGTCTGTGCGCAAGACTTGGATAAGAGATACATGAAAGGATACATATTTACAGAAAGACGGGAAATCAACCAGAGAGACAGACAGGCAGGCAGTCTGAGGTACAGACAGGCAGGCAACCAGAGATATGGACAAGCAGACAAACCATAGAGACTGACAAGCAGGCAAAAGGGATACGGATAACAAGGTAACCAGAGAGACTGATAAATAGACAAGTGAAAAGAATATGGTTAACTGGTTCTCAGCATTGGTGACGAGACCCAAAGTACGATCTGGAGACTGATCTCACCCAGTCCACCACCACCACCACCACCCCCCCCCCCCTCTTTGCATGGTCGCGAGAAGATATTGTGAAAAATGTAAATAAATTAAATCACCTTGGAACGACATTAACAGCTGATAGCAAGTGCACAAATGAAATAAAATCACGAACAGGTAAGACAAAGGCAGCTTTTTATGACGTGAAGAAGATACTGACAAATAAGAATCTGTCCATAAAAGTGAGGAAAAAGAGTAGTACAGTGCTATGTAGAGCCAATATTTTTATATGGCTGTGAAACTTGGATAATCAACAAAGAGGTGACAAAGAAACTGGAAGCAAGAGATGTGGTTTTGGAGAAAGATGCAGCAAAGATCTTGGTCAGACAGAAAAAAAAAACAAACGAAGAAGTCCTCAAAGAAGCTTCAGAACAACAAAAACTGATTACCAGTAAAAGAAGTGAAGGTAAAGGTAACCCTGCCATGCCCTAGAGCCACATAGGGATATGGTGTTAGTGCCCATATTTTCCTTGACCTGTCAATACACTAGAGGGTGATATGGTCAGCATCAAGCATGGCCGCCTTTCCTTCCCCAACTCCAGAAGAAATGGGGTACCCCATTTCTACAGCTGGGTGACTATAGCACCTCCGGCCAGATTCGACCCCCGACCTTTCGTCATGCGAAACCATCGCACTAACCATTTCGCCACTTACACGCCCAACATTATAAGAAAAAATGATAGCCAAAATTTCTTGAGCATGTCACAAGAAGAAAAGTTGAGGAACTGGAAAATTCAAGGAAAGAATGAGAAGAAGGCCAAGAGACAAATATCTGAGTAGACTGACCAAATGGCACGGAAAAAGAAAGGTATTATTTTATTCAGAAACACCAAGGGCCGTACAAGATGGAGAAGCAGGATCACCGATGCTATCATGTACGGCACATAATAGTAATAATAATAATTTTTAAAATATTTCTAATTTATGTTTTCAAACAACAGCAACACATCCACACTTGCAGCTATTCTCTGAAGTGTTGTACTTAATACAATTCGAAGATCTTGAGGCAACTGAGTAGAGTTGTGCCTTCTTTCCAGAATTTCATAGCGTCTCGAGAAACATTTAATAAATTAGCAAATGAAACTGCATACAATTTTAGGTTATGATTAGTGGCAAAGTTAGACAGTGTTAAAAACACTGGAACAAAATTAGTTAATATTTGCTGAAGTTTAATATGTCTTGGCTTAAGATCCCGCTCAAAGACAGTTTGGACATCGCTGATGTAGATAAATGGACGGATTAACGAATGAAAGAATTTATAAAATAGACGGATTAAAAACAAATGGGATGAACGATTGTTTGTAAAATTGAATTTTAAATACATTATTCTGATTGCTTGGAACAAACAAAAATAATCAAATTACCAGTTCTTATTCAAGCAAAATGAACTATGAATGTTGTATAACAAAATCCAGCAGTCGAAACTGTACTCAGAGTGGCTTATTTATGACATGGGCAGACAGACGGTTGTGACACTTGATCAAGATTTATTTCATCAACTAATTTGATGGCTAAAAAGATCGATACGGAAATTCACGTTTAATGCTGCACTTGCCGAGCATTTGTAGGGCTGCTCCTTTGGTTTACTGTTCTCTGCTCTGACCTGCAGTTCTGAAGCCATTCTTAAAATATATCATTTCTGTTACACTTTGGATCATCCTGACCGTGTTTTTGCTAATACGCAAGCATAAATCACTTCTTTGACAGTTGAAAACAGAAAACCTATATTAATAATAATCGGCTGCTTTTTTTTCCAGCTTTCTGTGAAAAGCGTGTTCAGGTGACTCTTCCAACTCTCCTGATCCTGAGCCAGGGTTCTTTTATCATTTTCATGGTTTTGTTTTAATGATTTACATCTCTTTTCAGCTACGCTTCTTATTTTACCTGCTTCTACCTGGAAGGTTCCCGAGAAAAGCTTACAGACGATTTATTGAGTTCCAGTATTATGAACTCTTGTCTTGAAACTCCTCATAGACAAGGTATATTGCCAACAGAACAAAAATTGGGAAATGAATAGGTATTCTGGGTGGTTTGAACTCGCAGACTTCAGTAATCGTTCAGGATGTGTTAGGTTTACCTTTATCTTGGCAGAATGCTCTGACAAGCGGGATGTTAATTTAAGTGCTCATTGTGGATTTTTTTTTTTTTTTTGTGTTGAAAAGTTTTAAAGTAGTCTTTTTGTCTTGCTTTTTTTTTTGTCATGTTTTTTAATTGAACTCGTAGATTTCATTTGTCGAGATCTGGCAGATAATGAAATACGTTAAGGAAAATGTCGAGTTGCTGAAGCAGATAAAGGATAATGGCCTTCAAATGAGGGACATGCTGCATACAGCAAGAACTAGAATTGCTTCTGATAAATATGACGACAAGAGCAAAAGACTAGTACTGATTCGTCCATGATCTCAATGTATTAGGAGATCAGTGTCTATTTTTAAGAGTTTTTTTTTCATTCCAAAAAAAAAAAAGGAAATCAAAAGAAAGCAGGGATCAAAGATCTGGACAATGCTATGGGTAGTCAGATAACTTTTTTTTGTTCTTTTGGCAACATAAAGACAGACAGGCAAGCAACGAAGGATAGAAAAATTCGAAGGCAGAGAGACAGGGAAACACAGAAAAGATGGACAGAAAGATAAAACAAAACACAACAAAAACGGTAAAAGAGATAAATGGGCAGAAAGAGAGAGATGAAAATCAGACAAGAGATTGCTGTTTACAGAGTGATATAGAGGCAGACAAGAAGATATGGACATTAAAACAGAGATTGACAGAAAGATAGAGAGGTAAATGAGAGATAGCGTGGTGAGCAGAAAGAGCGATAGAGAGAGCGGTGGAGAGAAAGAGAGAGAAAATTGGACTGGTAGACAGAGATAATAACAGGAAGACAGAGAGAACAGAAAGAGAGGATAGGAAGACATAAAAAAACAGGAAGACAGAGAGGACAGGAAGACAGAGAGAAGAACAAGAGGACATAAAGAAGGACAGAAATACAGAGAGGACAGGAAAACAATGAGAAAAAAAAGAAGACATAGATGACAGGAAGACAGAGAGAAAAACACAATGTATAAACTAGGAACAAAAAAAGGAACAGCTTTATTACGTAACGAGTACACAGTTGTGACGTTTTGGCGTGACCCTTAATCATGCAAAAACATACAGGACGAAGAAATAGAGGGAAGAGATAAAGTATAAATTTACTTGAATGCTATGTTAAAAAAAATAGAGCACTTAGCTGTAATATGTAAGAAACTGTGGCTTGTCCAACGCTGTATCAGGAATGCGCATGGTGGATTGTAGAAAGTATTTAAATGGAGACTTGGGATGTGTGATAGGTGTGTCTTAACTAAAGATGGTGGATGGAGAAACCGTGGAGGGGAGAGAGAGTGATACAATGATAATCTAGGAGGGAGAAGGTGAAATAGGTGATTATAGTTGGGGTATACAGGTTGTAATGTGATGCTGTTAAGAGGTTCTGAGCTATGTGTAAACAAGTGAGAAGGGAGTGGAACTTAATGGGGGAGGGATCATGATTGTGGAAGAGGAGAATGTTAGGTGTAGCCAAATAACGAGTTCACACCATGTGGTTCCAGAGTCCCGTATTCCTGAATGTAGCGGTTCTTAATTGCTAGGCGGCTTGTGTCATTTGCGTGACACTGTTTGATGGCTGTTACCAGAAAGTCAGATTTGTCCCTTTGTTTGGGGCCATTGAAATGATTCGGGAATGTTGGGTGATATTGTACAGATGCTTTTAGTAGCGTCGGACAAGCTACAGCTTCTTACAAGTTACAGTTAAGTGCTCTCTTAATTTTATTTGATTTTTTTTAAACATAGCATTCATGTGAATTTATACTTTTTCTCCTCTCCCTATTTCTTCGTCCTGTATGCTTTTGTATGATTAAGGCTCACGCCGAAACGTCACAACTGTGTATTCGTTAAGTAATAAAGCTGGCCATTCTTATTTTTTCCTACTTTATACATTTTGATATCACAGCTGTACCGCAGTGGCTCCGTGTACAGTTATATACTCATACACTAATTATTGTGTGTTACTAGAGAGAAAGACAGAAAGGAGAACGGGAAGACGGAGGAAAGGACAATAAAACAGAAAGAGAGACAGAACGACAAAAAAAGAAAGACAGAGAGGAAGAAAGATAGAGGGACAGGAAGACACAGAGAATGAGAGGAAAACAAAGAAAGTTACAGGAAGATAGAGAGAACAGGATGGCAGATGGAAGAAACAGAAAGACAGAGAGACAGAAAAAAGTGTGATAGAATGAGAGAGAGAGAGAGAGAGAGAGAGCTGGACTTCTACACAGAATGGAAGACAAAAACGACGGTAGATTGGCTGAATACAAACAGAGAGGTAAAGCATACAGAGAGAAGTCGAGGAAGACCGGGAAAATTAAAAACATCGATCTAGAAACTTCTGCTGTCTTACAAGTCATACTCACTTCTATACACTCTTTCTCTCTCTCACTTGCCCATCCACATCCAGGCATGGAAGAGGCACCCACAGAGAAACTGATCTTTATTCGTGAGCCCATAGTCCCGTATTTTGAAACTATTTTAAGAGAGTGGCACCTTTAGCGCCACACATTTTAACTACTACTTCGAGGGCAGTGAGTCTACATCGCTGCTCAGACTTAAAGAGCTAGGAATACAAGGCCAGAAACGAGAGGCATACTGGACATGCGATACAACTGGTCAGCCAACACAGGACAGGAAATATCAGCCACAGGACGCTGATATGTTGGGGGGGGGTGGGGGAGGGAAGGTATCTGAGCACCTATGGACATGTCCAGAGTGCAATGATGATGACCCAGACCATTAAACCATTTAAACTCAGTCAGTCAGTCACTCACTCAGTCAGCCGAACTTTGCCTCCCTAACAGCTCTCCTGTAGACTCTCGGTTGCAAGCAAGACGCCCTGCTGCTGATTCGTCCTTTCGCAGATCGTCAACGATGTCTTGCAGCCATCTTCGCCTTGGTCTTCCTCTCTTTCTTGTTCCCATTATGTACCCTTTCAGGATTGTCTTTTCTAAATTCTCATGACGTTTAATATGTCCCAGATATTTAAGTTTTCTCTGTTTAATCCTCTTTACCTGCCAACTTTCCTCAATATTAAGTTATTGTAGTATGGATATATTTGTTCTCTTTTGTGCCCATGATATTTGAAGGACTATTCTGTAGCATTTACATTCAAAGATATTTAAACTGCAATGGCTATTTATGATTTAGAAGGGAATAAAACATATTATGCCTCTTGTGTAACAAAGAATCAGTTGTTGCAACGAAAAAGTGTAAACTTTCGTTAACTTAAAAAAAAAAGACCTGATAATATGTAGAAAAAAAAGAATTCAACGCTATAATATCCGTGAGCACAAGCACCTCTTTAAACATCGTGACAAAAATACCTCACTTCCCCTGACCACCTACTCGACTGTCTGACACTTTCTCTGACCACCTACTCGACCGTCTGACGCTTCCCCTGACCACCTACTCGACCGTCTGACGCTTCCCCTGACCACCTACTCGACCGTCCGACACTTCCCCTGACCACCTACTCGACCGTCTGACGCTTCCTCTGACCACCTACTCGACCGTCTGACACTTCCTCTGACCACCTACTCGACCGTCTGACACTTCCTCTGACCACCTACTCGACCGTCTGACACTTCCTCTGACCACCTACTCGACCGTCTGTTTTAACTCTGTTCCTTAAAAAATAAATAAATTCCTCCTGTTCCTGGAACACGACATGAAACTTTTAACTCCTCGATCATAAACTCCACCTAAAAAAAAAAAAAAGGTAATGAGTTCAAAGAATGTTTTAAAACGTAAAGCAGGCATATAAATATCCAGTCAGTGGAAGCTTTGCTTGTACTCCCACACATGCTGAGGAGGCAAGAACTTGGCTTTCTATTCTGGTGTTTCTTCCACTGTATCAAAATATGTATCTTAACATGCTAAACAATGCCTGCAGCCGCATTGTTGAGTTTTTCTCAAGAATTCGCTCAACAATAAAGAATTACAAGAATCTCCAATCTTAGTTTTCAAGGCTCATATTTCCTTAAAATTCAAGGAGTTCAGGAGAGTTGCCAGAAGTTAGGAAGCGAAAACGAAAATATCTTTCTTTTCGGCGCTAAAGAATTTTGCGAAGAATTTGTTTTCGAGAAAATGAACTGTTTATAATCAACTCTCGGCAGCAGAGTTTTTGGTCTTCCAGCAATGTCCTTTTCAAAGCTCGGAATGTGTTTCAAAAGAAACTTTATGAAACAACATGAGGAATTAATGTTTGCTTGTATGTGTGTTTTATCCTTCAGCCTACAACATCCAGTCTAGGCATGTACATCTTTGGCCCACATAAGTGTACAGCGTGACCTAGTGGTGGATGAGTGTGTACATGGTGAATCATGTTATAAGTAGTGTCAGCTCGACATGCAACAATATCCAAACAAATGGCACTTCACGTTAACTTTTACCGCGGCTTATGAACGATCTCTACATTGAAGAACAGGTCCAAGCATAAGTCCAGCTCCAAGATCTCGCGTATATACTCCATGTTTAATCACGTTTTCAGCACTCATGTACACAGATAAAACCTCTCATACTTCCATACGCCCATCCTCTAGCTTTAACACAGAGTCCTGCCCAAGATAAAAACCCCTCCCGTGACCAAATTCTACAACTCAGCCACAAGACCAAATGACCAACGTTCACATCGTCACTTTCTTAATCGTGCGTGGTAGTATGGCCCTAACAGTCACCACACATCTAGTAACCCATATATTGCTACAGGCGGAATTTTGTCTCAGAGTTACTCATAAGACATGGAAGTGTTCTTCCATGCTCTGACCATTTGCTAACTTCAGGGCACGACAGTTTGGAATTAACAATAAGGCACAGAATATATTACTTCTATGACTGCTTCAGTCAGTAGTGAGAAAGAGTCCTCGTTACATTTCAACCTACACTGCAGTAGCTACTATAGTCAACTTAAGTAAGGCATGATGCTAAAATTTTTCTTATCTTTTACCACTAGTATAATTATAACTGTTGTTGTTGCCGCTACCACTACTAATACAACAACAACAACAAATACTACTACTACTACTATTACCACTACCACTACTACTACTACTTCTAAAACTACTACTACTACTACTACTACTACTACTACTGTTGCTGCTGCCATTACTACTACTACTACTACTACTACTACTACTACTAGTACTACTACTACTACTACTAGTATTACCACGACTACTACTACTAATGCTGCTAAAACTACTATTGCTACTCTTTCTACTACTAATGCTGCTAAACCTACTACTACTACTGTTACTACTACTACTAATGTTGCGGCTGTTGCCATTACTACTACTTACTACTTCTGTTACTATTACTGCTACTACTACTACTAATATTGCTACTGCTGCTACCACCACCACTACTACTACAACTACTACTATTACTATTAATGCTGAGGCTACCACTACTGCTACTACTACTACTAGTACTACTACTACTGTTGGTGCTAACTATTATTACTGCTATCACTACTCATTTTACTGCTACTACTGCACCATTACCTCTTCTACTATTGCAGTTATCATTGCTGCTTCTCTTCCAGCATAGAAGTATGTCGTTCGTTCTCTAACTCACCTCCACCTCCAACCTCCACCTCCACCTCCACTCTCTCTCTTTCTCACACACATACACACACTCACTGCTTCTTGGCGAGACAATAGAACAAAGAATACTCTTCATTTGACACGAAAGCTTTCAAAAAACGTATTTTTTCACTCTGCGTTCATTTTGTGTCACATTTTTGGCAATATTTCTTCCTGTCTTTTCCTGATCAAATTTCTCTTTCATTCCGTGCCACATTTCTCTACCAATGAAGTAACATTTCTCACTCTCTCTCTCTCGCTCTCTTTCCCTCCCTCCCTCCTTCTCTCTCCCTCCCTCCCTTCTTCTCTCCCTCCCTCTCTCTCTCTCTAATTTTACCTAAACTTTCACGAGCTTACTCATTCCTTAGTTGCGTGCTAAATGATCAAGAACCGAAAACTGTTTCTTTTCTTAAGACCGTTTCACTGTTCACATTTTTAGCATTCTATATGTCCAACAAGTGAATTTATTTTCCTTTCATTTTTATACCTAAGTCCGCCTCTTCTTCTTCTTCTTCCCCTCTTCCCCTTCTACTTATTATTCTTCTTTTTCCTCTCACCCTTCTTCTTCGTCTTCTTCTTCTTCTCCTCCTCCTCTTCCTTCTTCTTCTGGTTCTTCTTCTTCTTTTTCTTCTTCTTCTTCTTCCCCATCTTCCCCTTCTGCTTCTGCTTCTTCTTCTTCCTCTTCTTCTTCTTCTTCTTCCTCTCCTTCTTTTCCTCCTCCTTCTTCTTCTTCCCCTTCTTCTTCTTCTTCTCATACAAATTACCACAAATCTAATGTGAAAGAAAATAATACACGAATAAACAATAATACAGAGAACAAGTACGTTTCGAGTCGAGGCCTTACACATCGCTGCCCAAAATATAATTATTCACTGTACATTGTTTAGCCTGTGGATTTCTCAGTGCCATGGGAGTGGATTCTGACTCTGTTCTGGGGCGCTCCAATCAAATCCATGTGCAAACAAACAAACAAACAAACAAACATACCTGTATTAGGATTCTGATGTGAAAGCGAGCAGTATCTGTGTGCACGGAGAGTACACGGTTTCAATGCGTTGAGGGAAAACGAGTTGTTCAAATTAAAAGAACTTGTTTTGTATTTAGCGCTACATCCTAATCCTTTATAAGTTAGTGTTCATATCATCATCATCATCATCATCATCACCTTACACTCCCTTGAGAGCATAGGCCACGGATAAATGCTCTCCAATCATCCCTGTTCTTGGAATTATTCTCTGCTTCCCTTCCATGTGTATCACTTGTCTCTGAGCGCTGTCATATTTTCTCTTCTCCAAGTAAGTCTAGATCTTCCTCGTTTTCTATTTTTCTTGAGGATGCCATGTCAGTGCCTGTCTTGCTATGTTGGTGTCGGGTTTCCTCAGAGTGTGGCCAATCCACCTCCACTTCCTAGACATGATTTGTAGGTTCATAGGCTCTTGTCCTGCCCTTTCCCAGACCTCCTCGTTCCTGACCTTGTCCTGCCAGTTAACGTTTAAAATCCTCCTCAAGCAGTAGTTCATGAATCTTTTTATCCTTTGCTGTATTGTCTTGATCATAACCCATGTCTCTGAACCATATAGTAGGACAGTCTTTACGTTTGTATTGAAAAGCCTAATTGTTTTTCTTGTTTTGATATTTTGTTAAGTTTGATAAATGCTGTCATGGCCTTGGTTATTCTAGCTTAAACATCCTTTTCCGTTCCCCCAGATTTATCCACTATGCTGCCTAAATATGTGACCCTCGGTTACTATGAGGCTATTGCTTGCACTATTACTTTTCATTATCTTTGTTTTGTTGGTTTTTTTTGGTCTGTTAATGTATAGTAACAGTTTAGCTGAATTCTTGCTTAAGATCTGAAGTTTCTCTTGCATTTGTGTGTGGCTGCGTGACAGAAGTGCCACATCATCTGCAAAGTCAAGATCTTCCAATTGGTTCCACAATGTCCATCGTATCCCATTTCTTTTTCTTTGTGTGGTAGTTTTCATGATCGAATCACTTCCTAGAAGACATAGGAATGGTGATAATATGCTTATCATAAAATACTGTAACATCAAGTTTAGCTGACACATATTACCACAAACCATCTTACGTTTGTTAAGAATTATCTATTTATGTAGAATCTATCTATCTATCTATCTATCTATCTATCTATCTATCTATCTATATCTATCTATCTATCTATCTATCTATCTGTCTGTCTGTCTGTCTGTCTGTCTGTCTGTCTGTCTGTCTGTCTGTCTGTCTGTCTTCTGTCTGTCTGTCTGTCTGTCTGGAACAAGTGAATTCTGTCGACAGATTTCTTCGATATCATAAAGTAGGACTTTCCATACGTTTCTTGTCTATCTGCCTGTCTATCAGTTTCACAAACCAACTATATCGGTTACAAACGAGCATTTGAAAGTCTGATCAAAGCGAAATACATTTTTCGTTTTGTTTTTGTACAGGGACAAGGGACTGAACTATTAATCTGGAAGTAGCCAAACGTTTGCGACAAGGGGCACAACTCCGTGCGCAAACACCGCCTTTTGTGAGATTAATTTCCCCATGGTTCCGATGGCACAAACCAAATATAATTCTTCCAGGAGTTCCAACTAAATGAAACTAAATCTTCCGAAACTGAAAAGAAAGAAAGATTTCTTCCCTTAGGCCACACAGTCCGAGTTTATCCTTCAAACTGTTAATCTCGTCTAGACAAAAGATATTTGAACAACCTTCAAATCGAAGCTGCTTTCTTTCATACCTTCAGTTCTCCAAGCGTGGTTTGTGGCCTGAAAATGGTCGCTAAAGGTCATGTCCTTCTAAAAAATCTGATTTTTTTTTAATGAAAAAAAGTGTATATAATATGAATGATATAATGTATGTATATATTTGATGTATCTGATGTCTTGTCTTGTTATCTATCTCCCTGGAGTTGGGACACTGTTGCTCTTTCCTGCCGATGCAACATCACGTTGGCCTGGGAGCGAGTTATGGCAGCTATTTTTGTTAGTCTCTAACTGGAGCTAAAAGGAAACAGGAGATGTGCAGTGCTTCTCTAGCAGACTCCACCACCATGGGGACTACTGTGATCTTTTCTACCTGGTGATCTCTGGTAATCAGGCTAGGCCTGTTCCTTGGCTAACATTCAGTCAGTCAGTCATTTGCATGTCCCTTGCCGAACTTTGCCTCCCTAACAGATCCCCTATTGTAAGCAAGATGCCCTGCTGCTGATGCGTCCATATGGCTAACATTACTTCTTATAAATAAAGTTTAATAAAAAAATAAAGTAATTTATTCGAGGGGCGTTCGCACCACATCGATTTTATTTTAGCTAATAATGAAGATAGAAGCATACAATTTTGCACACTTTAAATATGGCATGTGCCGATTGTGTGAACCAAATTGCATCGCAACCGACCAAAAAATATGCCTGCTCTAACCGTTGAAATGGAGCGTGTTAGCAACTTGCAGTATAAGCAGCGAATTGTGATAGAATTTCTCGTTGCAGAGAAGGAAACTGTTGTAAACATTCACAAGCGTCTACGTGATGCGTATGGAAGTTTTGTAGTCGACAGGAGTACAGTCAGTCGCTGGGTTCAGAGAATCAAGCAATCAATAAGCGAAGATAAGGAGTAGCATGATCAGCCGCGCTGTGGACGTCCTGCCACAGCCACCAAGACAGAAATGTTCAAATGCGCCGAGGGCTTTGGTCTTACTGATAGACTTATCATTACTCAACAATTGGCCTTAAATCTGTCAGTCAGCAATGGTAGTGCAAATGCAGTTATAAAAGATCTCAGATTTTCTAAGGTTTGCGCAAGATGGGTTCCTCGAAGTCTCACAAATGAACATCAGTTGCAAAGGAAAGTAATTTCTTCTGAAGTGTTGGAGCGCTTCAATGCTGAGGGGGAGAACTTTTTGGCAAAGATCGTAACAGGTGACGAAACTTGAGCACATTATTTTTAGCCTGAGACAAAAAGACAGTCAATGGGGTGGCATCATCTGGAATAACCACGAAGAAAGAAATTCAAGACAACTCCATCAGCTGGAAAGGTCATGATCATTGACTTTTTGGACATTGAAAGTGTGATTCTTGTGGATGTTATGCCAAGAGGAGAGACCATCAATTGGTAAGCTTACATTAAGGCATTGAAAAAAACTCAATCAACATTTTCGCAGAGTTAGGTCGCACAAGAATCCAGCAGACCTGCTTCTCCTTCACGATAATGCGCGCCCTCACACGTCTGGCAACATGGAAAGCAATCACCAAATTGGGTTGAACTGTACTACACCATCCACCCTATAGTCCCGATTTGGCACGCTCTGATTTCCATGTGTTTGGTCGAATTAAGGATGCATTCCGAGGGGTAAGATTTGAAGATGACGAAGGAGTGATTGATGTATCGAAGAAATGGCTACATAATCAACGGTACGGGCTAGGAATACATGCACTTGTTTCGCGCTGGCGTAAAGCCGTACAGGTTGATGGGGATTATGTTGAATAATACCGATGTTTACATGACATATCCATGTATATTGTGTATAAATTTCATGCTTTTCTATTAAACAGCTCCTGAGAAAACCGATGTGGTGCATTACTTTCTGAACGCCCCTCGTAGTTTTTTGACGACTTTTTTTTCTACTTCCTAAGGGTTAAAATGTAACAAACTATTTAACAATGAATCTATATATATAAAAATGTATTCTTCGAGCAGTTTCAGACGTCGACTTGAATACTTCTGAAGAAACATGTAGTTGGTGATCTTCTGAAGGGCGTGGACATCCTCATACAGTTTGTTCTGGTGTAGTTGGTGGCCATATTTTCCTTCTCTGTTGCTCATAGACAGTACTGGCCACTACTGCAGCATGTGGTCTGCTGTCATCTTGTTGGCGCCACCTGTATATTCCTCATTTGATACTATCTTGAATTTGTTGTACAGATGGCGTCTTAGTCTGTTGTGCCAGGTACGCAGACGTAGGATGATGACTTGTTCTTCTCTGTTTAGCTTGTAGCAGGCATCATTTCTTTGCTGTTCTGGGTGCTCTTCCTCCCATTTGTTCTTGTAGTAGCTGAGGCATGTGGCCGAGGACAGCCGATGGGCGAACTGGCAGAAACGCCGTTAAGACAGTTGCTCTTAGCAAAGCAATTCATACATATTCATATATGTATTGTTAAATTAAAATTATCTCAGGCGTTGTTGTTTAGTCGTTATCCTCCGTTTTGTAATTCAGCCTAAAAAAAAAATTAGTCCGTTATTTTCTTGCTTTGTTTTGTTTCGTTTCTATCTCAGAATGAGAATTATGTTTTCAATATTATTATTTTTTAAAATTATTTTTGTTTACTGGCTCTTCACTCCATTCTCTTTTACTGGTTCTGTTCTTTTACTGTTTACTGGTTCTTCATTCCATTCTCTTTCTCGATCTTTTTATTTAAATGGCTGCGTGATGTATTCATTACTGTTATGCGTTATGTTACTGTGCAGATGTTGTTGAGGCTGTAACTAGAAGATGTTGTTGAGGCTGTAACTAGAAGATGTTGTTGAGGCTGTAACTAGAAGATGTTGCTTGTGCCTGTTTGCCGCGGTGGTGTTGTGCTTACTGCCCTTGCCTGGTGATCTTGGTTCTATCTGGCATTCGGACGGAACTTTCTGGGACTGACTGGCATCAGGGTCAACCTAGCCTAAAAAAATAGGTCTCTGGGGTTCCCTTAAGAAGACGAAGGCAGCGAAAACATGTGCTGACACACCTACCACTTTACTGTAAAAATGATCTAGAATTTTGAAGGCACTAACACTTCACATCTCGCTACGGCGTGCAAATACTACTATACACAAGAAGATGTTTGTAGTTATAACTAGCGTATAGTCGTTTGTTATAACTGGAAAGTATAGTTTGTTGTTGCAATTAGAATATAGCCTATTTTTATATATGGAAATAATAGTTTCTGTTTATAATTAGAAGCATGGGTTTTGTTAAAATTAGCAAATGATGTATGTGGTAACTGCTAAGTATCTATTACTATTTTAATTATATTATATACTATTATAGTTCTTATAACTGGCAAATATAATATTTACTTTTCAAAGGCCGGTAATCTGACGTCGTCTCACCACATCTGGGTTCGCATCTCTCACAGGAAGTGAATTGCTCTATAGTGTGGCTTTGGTACCTATCAGTGACTTCCTCTATATTTTGGCTCTGGTGCCTATCACTGACATGATCTATAGAGTGACCCCGTTACCTATCAGTGACTTGCTATATCGTTTGGCTCCAGAACCGATCAGTGACTTGTTCTATAGTTTGGCTCTAGTACCTGTCAGTGACTTGCTCTATAGTGTGGCTCTGGTACCTATCACTGGCACGCTCTATAGTTTGGCTCTGGTGCCTATCAGTGACTTGCTCTATAGTTTGGCTCTGGTACCTATCACTGGCACGCTCTATAGTTTGGCTCTAGTACCTATCACTGGCACGCTCTATAGTTTGTCTCCAGTAGATATCAGTGACTTGCTCTATAGTTTGGCTCTGGTGCCTATCAGTGACTTGCTCCATAGTTTGGCTCTGGTGCCTATCAGTGACTTGCTCTATAGTTTGGCTCTGGTACCTATCACTGGCACGCTCTATAGTTTGGCTCTAGTAGATATCATTGACTTGCTCTATAGTGTGGCTCTAGTACCTATCACTGGCACGCTCTATAGTTTGACTCCAGTAGATATCAGTGACTTGCTCTATAGTGTGGCTCTAGTACCTATCACTGGCACGCTCTATAGTTTGGCTCTAGTACCTATCACTGGCACGCTCTATAGTTTGACTCCAGTAGATATCAGTGACTTGCTCTATAGTGTGGCTCTAGTACCTATCACTGGCACGCACTATAGTTTGGCTCTAGTACCTATCACTGGCACGCTCTATAGTTTGACTCCAGTAGATATCAGTGACTTGCTCTATAGTGTGGCTCTGGTACCCATCAATGACATTCTCTATAGTGTGACTCCGGTATCTGTCAGTGACCTGCCCCATGGTGTGGTTCCAATACCTATCACGGACATGCTCTATAGTTTGGCTCTGGTACCCATCTTTCAGTCACTCATTGCAACTATCAGGCTTCAAGATATATGTATCTGGTCCATATGTCGGCTGAACAAGTGCATAGAGTGAGTGACAGTGCAAGACGAACTTTCTCCATGTTAGTTGTATAGACGTCAATTTGCATGTGTTAGAAAACAGGTCTTCTTATATGAAATGTAAACCGATTTGAAATGAGCATTCGTTGTTTTCTTTTCCGTTTTAATAAATAACGTGCCCTGTTATTTTTTGAAGTGAACTATATACTGTGCTGGTGGTGTTGTTACTTTTATTAGGGGCAGGGAACAATAGCCGGCGACTGCCCTAAGGGAACAACAGCCTGTGACTGCCCTAAGGGAACAACAGCCTGTGTCTGCCCTAAGGAAACAACAGCCTGTGACTGCCCTAAGGGAACAACAGTCTGTGTCTGCCCTAAGGGAACAACAGCCTGTGTCTGCCCTAAGGGATAACAGCCTGTGACTGCCCTTAGGGAACAACAGCCGGTAACTGCCCAAAGGGAACAACAGTCGATGACTGCCCTAAAGGAACAACAGCCTGTGACTGCCCTAAGGGAACAACAGTCGGTGACTGCCCTAAAGGAACAACAGCCTGTGACTGCCCTAAGGGAATAACAGCCTGTGACTGCCCTTAGGGAACAACAGCCGGTAACTGCCCAAAGGGAACAACAGTCGATGACTGCCCTAAAGGAACAACAGCCTGTGACTGCCCTAAGGGAACAAAAGCCTGTGACTGTCCTAAGGGAACAACAGCCGGTGACTGCCTAAGGAAACAACAGCCGGTGACTGCCCTAAGGGAACAACAGCCTGTGACTGCCCTAAGGGAACAACAGCCGGTGACTGCCCTAAGGGAACAAAAGCCTGTGACTGTCCTAAGGGAACAACAGCCGGTGACTGCCTAAGGAAACAACAGCCGGTGACTGCCCTAAGGGAACAACAGCCTGTGTCTGCCCTAAGGGAACAACAGCCTGTGACTGTCCTAAGGGAACAACAGCATGTGACTGCCCTAAGGGAACAACAGTCGTTGACTGCCCTAAGGGAACAACAGCCTGTGACTGCCCTAAGGGAACAACAGCCGGTGACTGCCCTAAGGGAACAACAGCCGGTGACTGCCCTAAGGGAACAACAGCCTGTGACTGCCCTAAGGGAACAACAGCCTGTGACTGTCAAATCCTACCTCTTCGTTGATGACATAGGACCTTGGAATTGACATTTGGGCCGGGCACAAAATGTTGGAGTGTGCAGAAAAGATTGCTTCCACTGAGGTCTGCTCTGACCTTTCTTTAAAAAAAAAACAAAAAAGATATCCTAACGTGCACCAAGAACCGCACAAGATGGAGAAACATTATCACAAACGCTATCCGGCGCAGCAAATAATAATAATAATAATGCGACCTACTCGCAGTCCGACACCATGCTAATGTTGCTAGGTCGTCATAGCATTGACTATTATAAACATCTACTTCAGGGGAAGATTACGAAATTAGCCTTATTGTGCGCTTAACATAAAAAAAATGTATCATTTATTAGTACTTCTGCCTCCCTTATGTTTTCTGCTACGAGTATAAATGATTCATAACGCTATACAGCCTGGCACATTTTATCAAATCCCCCCCAGTATCGTTTTCTCCCTTAGAATTCTGCACTCCCTGAATTTTCTCCCTTTCTTGCCTTTGACTTTCAAAGAACAATAACTGGAGAGAAATGGTGTTATTTACACTTGTCTTTGTTTTCATAGCCTCTAAGAAAGCGCCTTCTCTCGGACTGATAAAAAGCTTGAGAGCGCCCGCGTTTTGTATAAACACGCATTGATAACAACATATTTAGACCGGAGCTGTAAAGGTCACGGGGCATTTAGAAAGTAGGAAAGGGTAGGTCACCGAAGAAAACGGAACAAATCAAATTCTTAAAACAGGGAACATGGGTAAAACAACGAGGAGGGGGGAAAAAAATGAGAAAGAAAAAAAAAACAATTGAGAAGTGAACTAGGATTGTGATCTTAAAGCCGGTGCATAGAGCGAAATAAAAATAAGATGAAGGTAGAAAAGGGGCGATAAGGCAGTTTGGGGGTAATCCGAGATGGTGGAAGGTTTATGGTGACACTTTGTTTGTCTTTAAAAACTTAAATAATTAGGGCTGGGCCACAAGATTAGGCCAGGGATCAGATTTCATGATATTCTAGGCTGTTTAATGTTGTGGCCGCGTCTGGTTCTAATATTTACTATTATTCTAGGTAATCTGCCAAATCGTTTAGGTTTTGTGGTCCTTGTGGCAAGTGATACGTTGGTTCTTCTTAGTGTTGGAGACTCCAGCTTCACTACTTAGTTCCCGCTCAATCAAAAAGGTAATGACTAGATTAATGGATATGCTTACTTGCTTTGGCCAGCCAGATACTGATATCGTTGAGGACGATGATGAGATTGTCTAATGAAGTTCATAGATCAGTGATACATGGGTAAATAAGATTCGTTGTTTTTCTGCACCTGATGTTTCCCTGTATCTGAGAGTTTATTTTTTAATGATTTGCTAACCTTTATGTAGAATCTATCTATCTATCTATCTATCTATCTATCTATCTATCTATCTATCTATCTATCTATCTATCTATCTATCTATCTATCTATCTATCTATCTGTCTGTCTGTCTGTCTATCTGTCTGTCTGTCTGTCTGTTTGATTGTCTGTCTGAATTGTGCCCAATTCTTAATCCTTTTGAAATAAAGATCAATCAATCAATCTGTCTGCTACGAACATGTGAATTCTGTAGACAGATCTCTTCGATATCATAAAGTAGGACTTTCCATACATTTCTTGTCTATCTGCCTGTCTATCAGTTTCACAAGTCAACTATATCGGTTACAAACGAGCATTTGAAAGTCTGGTCAAAGCGAAATACATTTTTCGTTTTGTTTTTGTACAGAATGGACAAGGGACTGAACTATTAATCTGGAAGTAGCCAAACGTTTGCGACAAGGGGCACAACTCCGTGCGCAAACACCGCCTTTTGTGAGATTAATTTCCCCATGGTTCCGATGGCACAAACCAAATATAATTCTTCCAGGAGTTCCAACTAAATGAAACTAAATCTTCCGAAACTGAAAAGAAAGAAAGATTTCTTCCCTTAGGCCACACAGTCCGAGTTTATCCTTCAAACTGTTAATCTCGTCTAGACAAAAGATATTTGAACAACCTTCAAATCGAAGCTGCTTTCTTTCATACCTTCAGTTCTCCAAGCGTGGTCTGTGGCCTGAAAATGGTCGCTAAAGGTCATGTCCTTCTAAAAAATCTGATTTTTTTTAAATGAAAAAAAGTGTATATAATATGAATGATATAATGTATGTATATATTTGATGTATCTGATGTCTTGTCTTGTTATCTATCTCCCTGGAGTTGGGGCACTGGTGCTCTTTCCTGCCGATGCAACATCACGTTGGCCTGGGAGCGAGTTATGGCAGCTATTTTTGTTAGTCTCTAACTGGAGCTAAAAGGAAACAGGGGATGTGCAGTGCTTCTCTAGCAGACTCCACCACCATGGGGACTACTGTGATCTTTTCTACCTGGTGATCTCTGGTAATCAGGCTACGCCTGTTCCTCATGGGCAGCAAACGAGGGATGGGACAGGGTCTTAGCCAGACATGTTTCGCCAACGCTGGAGCTGGCATGTCAGCTGTGGGTCACTGACTGTCAAATAGGACAGAACAACTGAGAGAGAGAGAGAGAGAGGGAGAGAGGAAGGGAGGGAGAGAGAGGGAGGGGAGGGAGAGAGAGAGAGAGGGAGGGAGAGAGAGGGAAGGAGGAAGGGAGATAGAGGGGAGGGATGGAGAGAAAGAGGGAGGGAGTGAGGAGGGAGAGAGAAAGAGGGAGAAAGGGAGAGAGAGAGGGAAGGAGGGAGAAAGAGAGGGAGGGAGGAAGGGAGAGAGAGAGGGGGAGGGAGGGTGAGAGAGAAGGAGAGAGGGAGTGGAGGGAGGGAGAGAAAGAGAGAGGGAGGGAGAGAAAGAGGGAGGGAGAGAGAAAGAGGGAGGGAAAGAGGGAGAGAGAGGGGAGGGAGAGGGGAGGGAAGGAGGGAGACTTAAGTTACCACTGTCACTGCTGTGCATAGAACAACAGACGTAACTTCAGTCACTAAAACATCTTTTCCTTTTGTGTCAGTAATGGAAGCGAAAGAGCTGCAGTGCCACACCGTTGAAAACCTACGTGAGTGCAGAGTTTCGGAAATAACTAATAGCCCACAGTTTGATAACAGATAAAATTTTGATTTGGTTGTATCTAATTGTTGGCAGCGATATCCGAAATGCCGCTTGTAAACTTTATGCTTTAGGAAGTGTAGAAGACAAGTAGGAATATTAAGAAGTAGGAGAAAGTATATTCTCAGGTTTCTTACCTCTGACATGTGAAAAAAAAAAAGTTCTTTGATATGACCGCGTTTAAATCTAAACAGAAATGATGGGCTCTCAAACTGTCTATGATATCTAGAATTCATTTTGTCTTTCTTCTCGTCTTAACTTTTTTGACAGATATAAAAAAAATACACCATATTTTCTGAAATAAAGAAGTGATAATTTTCAGGAAAATTTTGTCTGAATTTTTTTAAAGTCTGGGTGTCGGGAGAGAGCCACAACCCACTAGATACACTCTAGCTCTAGTTGTCCTTCGCTGGATTTTCCCCTTATTTTCCATTCTTTCCAAGTTCGTCCCACTTTACATTAGACCTTTTATCTCTTAAAGAAATAAAAAAGAAAGAAACAAAGCTAACTGATATCAGCACTAAACACTTCTCCTACATGGAAGAAGCAATTTTAAGAACTTGAAAGATGAATCTCAAGGCACGTAGAAGAAACTCCCAAAAGAAGAATCTCAAGGCACGTAGAAGAAACTCCTAAAAGAAGAATCTCAAGGCACGTAGAAGAAACTTCTACAAGAAGAATCTCGAGGCACGTTGAATAAGCTCCTGAAAGAAGAATCTCAAGGCACGTAGAAGAAACTCCTGAAAGAAGAATCTCAAGGCACGTAGAAGAAACTCCTAAAAGAAGAATCTCAAGGCACGTAGAAGAAACTCCTAAAAGAAGAATCTCAAGGCACGTAGAAGAAACTCCTAAAAGAAGAATCTCAAGGCACGTAGAAGAAACTTCTACAAGAAGAATCTCGAGGCAAGTTGAATAAGCTCCTGAAAGAAGAATCTCGAGGCTCTTTGAAGAATCTGGAGGAAAGTGAAAGAAGCACCTGGAAGCACATGGAAGAAACACCTAGAAGCACGCGTAAGAAGTACGTGGAAGAAACACCTTGAACCACGTTTAAGAAGTATGTGGAAGATGCACATGGAAGCACTTGAAAGAAGCATCTTCAGTCTTTGCACGAAATGCGGCACACGGACGAAATCTCTGATGCATGGAAGCGGCGGGAGTGGCAGGGCGAGAACATACTGCCTTCAGTACCTGATCCTGTGTCGTTATGGATTCCTGCTTCAGGCGGTTCCCAAACCGTTGCACCATGAATAACGCAGCTTCTTTTTATATTTTCACGTTTGCATTCCCCCCCCCCCCAAAAAAAAACACCTTTCCGCACACACACACATGCGCTATACAAACTATATGTGTTGTGTGGTTCTGTATCCCATTCTATGCATGATCCTCAAACACTGGTCAAATCTGGGACTTTGCATGATCCGACAAGTAACAGCCACATTATACCCATACACAATCTCATACACAGCGGCCCCCCCCCACCCCGCCCGCGCGCCTGGCTGTTCTACGCTTCTGGACAAAGTTAAAGTACAAAGCTAACTGTGCCTCTTGAAGTTCTTCAGAGCTCTGCAATGTAAGCGACTGGCAAATTGGTCTAATAGTAGAACTTGGTTCATCGCGTGCACATATAAAGAGACATGTGTAATTCTTGAAAGATATAGGCTACAGTCCCGCCATTACTAAACGTGCACCAACAAAACGTCACTGCAGAATCACGCACAGACCGTTTATCTCCTGGATGTGACCCCAGAAAGGGCCGTGTGAATTTATTAATTTAACGGGTCTCCTGCTATCGTCTGGTACTGTTCAAAAGCTTTTAATTAGCTCAGAATACCTCATTTAATTAGCCGCAGATATCCCCGGCCTGGAGTTGAGAGATGAAGAAAGTGAAGGAGCAGATAAGAGAGAGAAATTTGACACCTCTGCGTCATAAGGTTATCGTAAGAATGTTGCCTGACTCTGCCAGCGATCACGCGTTAAGTCCTGGAGTTTGGTGTGTGAGATTTGTGTCTTTTCTATGTTACTTTAATTAGAGTTACCAACTCCCAGCTCAAAAGTTTGTATACGTAACTGTTGTGTGATTGTTCGCTCATCTGTGTGCAGTCTGCACAGATATTTGAACTTCTACTACATCGCGGTCTTGAAAACCGTAGCCCTATTTCGGGATATAAGTACTTAAGGGTATGATTTTAGCACTCATATTTTCCTCGGCCATGACATTACTCTACAGAATGATGTGGTCAGCGCCACGCCTGGCAGCCTTTTCTTATCCACATCCAGAAGGAGCTAGTAAAAAAAAAAGTAAAGATAGTCCCATAGCAAATGCCGTAGGGGGTGAAGCGTTAGAGACCTCATTATGCTGGGTCATCAGCGTATGAGGTAGGGTGACCAGTTCCTTTCCTCGCTGCCTTTACTTCCCAGATTTTCTCTGGTACCCATTTTACGAGGCTGGGTCGACCTCGGGACCGTATTGGTCGGAAAAAAATCCCGCTTAGCTGGGGATTCGAACCCTCGACCATTTGGTTGCTAGACGAGTGCTCTAACCACTACGCTAGCCGGCCAGAAGGAGCCAGGCGGAATTTTTTTTTTCCCCGCAGCTGAGTGTCTGTGGGCTCATTCGCTCAGACTTGAACCACAGATTCTCGCATAAGAGACGAGTGCGCTAACCACTAGGTCACTCAGTTGTCCAACCTGTTCTTAACGACGCCAAAATACGAACAGCTGCTGTTACGAAGAACTGTACTCAGACCTTGCCCATACTGACCAGGCAGCACGTGGAGCTAAAGAGTTTTAACTTTCAGGTGCTTGTGAAAAATGTAGGGAACCTAAAGATGACGTTCACTGTTCAGATTTTTTCTACCTTTCTCTACCTTGTATTACTAGGCAGAGTGATGAGTGAGGGAGTGTGTGTTGTTGTTGTTTTTCTTTTTGGGAGGGGCGGTGTGAAAAGAGAGGTCAGTGCAATTTTGGGGAAAGCCATAGTTAATTGGGACTTTGTAACATGCTAAGTAGGGTTTGACTGGAGGCCCCCCCCCCCCAGCCAATCAAGCGTTTAGAGTCATACACTGAGTGCACTGTTTGGATCATGAGCCAGTTACATGCAATGAGGCTGCAGACCAGACTAGCCAGCACTGGACAAAGACGCCACTCTGGTTGCCCCCCCCCCCCACACCTCCCTTGACGGTACTGCAATAGGATGATGAGTTCGAGAGTGAAGATAATACTCATATCAGTCTGAATGAAAGAAAGGGGCAGTAACAAAGAGGATCGGGAAAGAGCTGCACACTTGTAAGACAGCAGGCTGTCTCGAGATCAGCTTTGCTGGAGGCTTGGAGGGTGTGAGGAGTGCATGTTACAGCCATCATCGACCCGTAGCTGACTTTTTGGCTCCGGGGTTGGCTAACCATAGCCAGCCACAACCCTCTCCCACCCCTCCGTGCTGATAAGCAATGATCAAAATTTGCGTTAGTTCTATTTCTCAGAGTCAGACAGTGATAAACAGAGACAAAGACACACGGACAGACGAACGAACGGACAGACAGACAGACAGACAGACAGACGGACGGATAGATAGATAGATAGATAGATAGATAGATAGATAGATAGATAGATAGATAGATAGATAGATAGATAGATAGATAGATAGATAGATAGATAGATAGATAGATGGATTTGTATAGTATTTTGGGAGAGCTGGAGAAGAAGAATGGGGGAGTGGAGTTTAAGAGGGGGGGGGATTGTAAATGAAAAACCCGCTATCTGGTGGGAGTCTGTATCAGGCCAGGGGGGTTTCTTAGTTGATCGAAATAGTTATCACATGAGAAAATTAAAGAAGTAGCCTCAGCCGTAAAAAAAGAAAGTAAAACAAAGAAAGTAAAACAAAGAAAGTAAAACAAAGAAAGTAAAACAACTAAAGAATCTGTGGAGAGGAGCAGACAGAACCACAAAAATAAGATTTTTAAGGGCATGCATCTTTCCCATAGCAACATATGCCTGTGAGACCTGGACACTTAACAAAACAGCTGAGAAACACATAAATGCCTTTGAATGTAAATGCTACAGAAGAGTTCTCCAAATATCGTGGACACAAAAAAGAACAAATATATCTATACTACAAGAGCTTAATGTTGAAGAAGGCTGGCTAGTAAAGAGGATTAAAGAGAGAAAACTTAAATATTTTGGACACATTAAACGTCATGATAATTTAGAGAAGACCGTATTGGAAGGATACATAATGGGAAAAAGAAAAAGAGGAAGACCAAGACGAAGATGGCTGCAAGACATCGTTGACGATCTGGAAATGGATGCAACAGCAGCAGGCCATCTTGCTCACAACCGAGAGGCCTACAGGAGTGCTGTTTGGGAGGCAAAGTTCCGCAAGGGACATGCAAATGAATGAAGCCTCAGCCGATTACCAGGCCCCTCTCAGAGCACCAGACTGATAATCTTCACAAAAAAAAAAAAAGACAAACACAAACACATACATACATACAAGAACGGAAAAGAAGCTCGGTGGAACATTTTGTGTCCCTCTATGACTCGACGAAGAGTTAGGTAACTGCCCTACTCTACAACGGCGTTCAAGATACTGATGAGAATTAGCGTGGCGTCAAGTTCTCACCACGTTTAGTCAAGCCGAGCCAAAACTTGTCTATTCTGTCCGAGTTTTTTTTATCTTTTTTTTTATTATTGTTGGGGTTTTCTCCCTTTAAATTCTCGCATGACCCATGTTTATTTACACCAAACATTCAACAAGGAGAGCTCATTTACACGTATGCGTAATTTTCAGGTAATACGCATCAAAATAAAGCTGTGCTTATTTTTGTTTTGTTTGTGCTTTTGTGGAGTTGGTTTTTTTTTCTTAACATTAAGCAGTTTTTGTCAAATAGTTTTCCTAATCTTGTTGCACTCGTTGTCACAAAGCTGAACTATGTGCTACGCTAACATAGCACTCGTTTTCACACAGATTAACTTTTCACATGTAGCTCTCATTTTCACATAGATCAATTTGTCACATGTAGCACTCGTTTTCATGTGGATCAATTAGTCATATTGTACCGTTTTCACATGGATCAATTAGTCACATATAGTACTTGTTTTTACATAGATCAGTTAGTCACATATAGTATTTATTTCGCATAAATCAGCATAGCTGAACAGGTCACATATAGCACTACTGTTCACAAAGCTCAGCTACCCACATAGCTCAGCTACTCACATAGCTCAGCTACTCACATAACCCGACTTTTCACATAGCTCAAATAGTCACATAGATGAATTAGTCACAAAGCTCAATTAATCACACAGCTCAACCAATCACATATCTTAGATAGTCACATAAGTCAGCTAGTCACAAATCTCAACTAATCACATAGCTCAACTAGTCATATAGTAGTCACTTAGATCACAGAGCACATTTACTTCCCCTATATTGAAGCAAAGTTAACCGAACCACACTGACGGTACGGTTACTTCAACTGGATAACCAGACATGGTCAAGACCCTATCCAAGAAGCTCTGTCTAGTTAATGAGATAGATCTAGCTCTGGTCCCTGAAGTGGTTGATCCTGTAGGGCAGTTATCTTGATGTGGGGGGAGGGGCCCACAAAGGACCTCTCAGGCGAGCCACCGTAATCCGCTCTCAGTCCTATATGATACCTGTATCTCAACATCTTCGCTACATCGGCCGTTAAGATCGTTTTACTCACAGCTATAGGAAGATAAAACAAGCATATTTAACTATACTAAATTGAATCTTTAATTTCACAAATTTTCTACCTACACATTGTTCCTGTTAATTCTTTCCTAATCATCCGGTTATTCCAGACACGACATTCACCCTTCTGAAACAATCGCACTCACGTGGCACTCACACTGAAGGGATATTCAATTTCATGCCTCTAACATGAGATGCATGCATCTTTCCCATCGCAACATATGCCTGTGATACATGGACACTAACAAAACAGCTGAGAAACACATAAATGCCTTTGAATGTAAATGCTACAGAAGAGTTCTTCAAATACCATGGACACAAAAAAGAACAAATATATTCATACTACAAGAACTTAATATTTAAGAAGGCTGCCTAGTAAAGAGGATTAAAGAGAGAAAACTTAAATATTTTGGACACATTAAACGTCATGGTAATCTAGAGAAGGCCATATTGGAAGGGTACTTAATGGGAAAAAGAAAGAGAGGAAGACCAAGGCGAAGATGGCTGCAAGACATCGTTGATGATCTGCAAATGGATGCATCAGCAGCAGGCCATCTTGCTCACAACCGAGAGGCCTACAGGAGTGCTGACAGGGAGGCAAAGTTCCGCAAGGGACATGCAAATGAACGAATGAATGAATGACCATAGCTTTCAGTTTCATTTATTCACATATTTCTCGCTGATTTATCTCTCATACTGATAATCGTTTATCACACAGCTCCCATACATTTAGCTTTCAAAGTCAGGATCACATATCAATATCGTACACTGCACATTTCTCATAGATCCATCCATCTTTCCATCCATCCACGTTCTTTGTCAGTGATCAACAAAGCAATCGAAGCCCAGATTGCCTTATGGGGTCTTGCGGAGCAGCAACAAATTATCTCCATTTCTCACGATCCTCAGCCTGCCTTTGCCAATATGTTCGTCATTCAGATACATTAAATATAATCTACGCACGCCTTTGTCACAGGCTCAGCTGTCACATTCAAAATCTACTCTCCTATATCTCAAACTGTCACGTGGCTCTCATATCCAGTCCTCTCTGATATTCTCTGCGCATGCGATGTTCTGATCTAGGCTGCGTTTCCTTCAGTCCACTCTTGGAACACTTGATGCCTGGGGGCAATTAACAATGATTTATTCACGGGCACTGCCACTTCCTCTGGGAAACCATTGGCTACACATGTTTCCAATTATATGAGAAAAAAAAAGGTCCAAAAAAAAAGGGAGAGGGGGTAGGGGCTCTCCTTCCACTACATCCAAACTTTCACGTGGACAAATTTCTCGGGCAGATTTTTTATGGCCTTCCTGCCATAAGCACGTGACCTGCAAAACATGAGCAGATAACCCTAAAAATGCCATGTTCATATATTAAACTAGAATTGTGCAAAACCACAGTCGCCCCAATCTCTCCGCTGAGATTTACTGCCCTTGATACCCACAAGGGAGCAGTCATTAAAATCTTTTCCAGACCTTCTTGAATCTAGACTCAAGTCATAAGATCTTCACTGGCAGAGCTGACCTTTACATTTGGAATCTTTGATTAAAGCCATGACCGTTTACCCTTGTCTTTGAACCTTCTTTTGAAAGTTAAGCGAGTTTTTGCTCTGCTTTAGTACGCAGATGTTCATCTATGTACATAGTTTGAGAAGTAGGATCACTGGCAGGAATATTTCTTTATCTTCTCCTTTAGTTTTCCAGAGACTGTTCATTGTCGTGCTGTCGCAAAGACATGACTGTATCTAAACAAAGAGAGCTTTGTGTATTTAATATTCTGTTTTGCTTTGTTGATGCTGTGGTATATGTAGGTGCCGTATAGATGAGGCGTTTATTGATTGGTTTATTCTTTTTTGTTTGTTTGTATGTTTGTTTGTTTGTTTGTTTGTTTATTACAACTTACGAATGTGACTTGGCGGTACTAGTTAAGATATGCACAGGACATGCAGCAACAAGAAGTGTGAACAACAACAACAACAACAACAACAACAAATCATTGCATTGGGCGAGTAGATATGAAGCTGGGATATATTGAGAATGATGACTGTTCGTAGATCTCATCTATAACGATATCACGAACCAACCCTGGCGGATCCACTCTTTCATGTCAATGAAAATACTGGTTACGACGAATGATAAGTCGTTTATTAGCAGAAATGGGCATCTACATTTATGAAATGATTGCAACACTGGAATACGGTAATATTACAGACAATATATATATATATATATATTTAATGAGGCTCATACTGAGCGCCACATAGGCGGGACAGTATTACTCAATTTGTGAGCATACAGTTGATTTCAAGCATTCATATTGTCAAGTATTATTACTCGGACATCTAAGAGAGCTCTGACGTCATGACTTAAAGAAGTCTCCAATTTTTTTGTCATTTGCGCCATTCTTTTTTTTTCCTTAATAATTTAATATACATTAATAATATAACATATGCTAATGGATATATACTTAAAAGATGCACTGTTTCTGCTGTATCTAAATGCAATACTTGTAATACTTATACATTTTTTTAATTACTAAAAATCAAGTTTATGATTCCGATCTGATTTGTTATTAAAATTTTGTACTCATATAATGAGGCAATACTGCCGTGTGTATTAGCGCGATACCTTTTCAACGTTTCAGCTTTTAGAAGTGAGAAGCTCAAAACTAACACATGTGTAGGCTTATTTTGGCTGGTTATGCCAGGAGACCCTCAGAACCGGACTGGAACCAAATCCTTTTTTTTTTCTTTTTCTTTTTCTTTTTAAGAAGCCAGATCTTAGTTCTTTGCTCCAATTCACTACTGGCTTCAGCGAGAAAGAAAGGACTGTTAAAACGGTATGAACGCAGAATAAGAAAGATGTATAAAGATATTGGTAGAACGGTCTGAACGCAGAATAAGAAAGATGTATAAATGTTCTATTAGAACAATATGAACGCATAATAAGAAAGATGTATAAATGTTCTGTTAGAACGATCTGAACACAGAATAAGAAAGATTTATAAATGTACTGTTAGAACGGCCTGAACGCAGAATTATAAAGATGTATAAATGTACTGTTAGAACGGTATGAAAGAAGAATTATAAAGATTTATAAATGTACTGTTAGAACGATCTGAACACAGAATAAGAAAGATGTATAAATGTACTGTTAGAACGGTATGAACGAAGAATTATAAAGATTTATAAATGTACTGTTAGAACGATCTGAACACAGAATAAGAAAGATTTATAAATGTACTGTTAGAACGGCCTGAACGCAGAATTATAAAGATGTATAAATGTACTGTTAGAACGGTATGAACGAAGAATTATAAAGATGTATAAATGTACTGGTAGAACTGTCTGAACGAAGAATTATAAAGATATATAAATCTACTGTTAGAACTATCTGAACGAAAAATTATAAAGATGTATAAATGTACTGTTAGAACTATCTGAACGAAGAATTATAAATATGTATAAATGTACTGTTAGAACTATCTGAACGAAGAATTATAAAGATGTATAAATGTACGTTTTGCTGCGTAACACGACCTCCCGTCACGGACAAAGTGAGAGGACAAAGTTTAATGAACCGTGAACACAACGCAAAGAAGACGACGCGTGCGACGTTAGCACGGAGAAACAGGTTAGAAGGAGAATTTGAAGCCCAGGCTAAATCTAAGCGGAGAAGTTTTCCCCAGGCTTTAAGATTCACAAGGAATTGAGAAACGGTTTTGAGAAGCTCTTGATTTGTCAAATTTTGGTCACACTCCTCATAATCATCTCGGTATGAGGTTACTTGTACCGCCTTGGTACCTTTCTTCTCTACGCTGTTCACTCATCTATGGTGCAGAAGCATGGACCTTGAATAAGACAAGACAACAGAAAAGAAAATCGAGGCCCTTGAAATGTGGATATACAGAAGAATAGGGCCGTATCCCGTGAACAGAAAAGAAAACAAACAACGACGTGCTAAACCAACTGGAAGTGAGAAGAGAAATAATGAAAATCATAAAAACAAGCCAGCTAAGATACTCTGGGAGTGTCAAGAGGCACAATACTATACTGAAGACCCTTCTTGACGGCAAGATCGAAGGGAAAAAGAACAGGAGGACGACAATGATATACATGGGTGGACAAGCACCAAGAGATGAGTGGGGACGAGCTTGGCCGAGTGGAGAAACAGAGCAGAGTGGAGATTCGCTGCAGCCAAACTGAAGTTTGTGCATGTGAAAGCTGGAAAACAACTAAAAAAATAGACAAGAAATTAGACTCTTTTGAAAACAAATGCATAAGGAAAATACTCGGCATCAAGCGGAACGAATTCAAGAACAATGCAGAGATAAGACAGATGACTGAACAACAACCAGTTTCATGGGTGATCAGGAAAAGGAGATGGACATATGTTGGTCACTTGATGAGAAGAAATGATCAGAGAATCCCAAAACAAGCTATCAAGTGGAACACAACAGGCCAAAGAAAAAGAGGCAGACCGCATGAAACTCTGAAGAGGACATTGTTAAGAGAGGCCAAATTAACAGGCATAAAATCCTTTGATGAGGTTGAAAGACTCGCCGAAGACAGGAAAAATTGGCGAACTATTTTGCGAGCCCTATGTGACGTTTAACGGCACGGGAAGGATATAAGATATAAGATATAAGAAACTGAAGTGGGGGGAACGGCACAAAATGATAATGATGATGATGATGATGAAGATGATGATGATGATGATGATTGCTGTTTACTCCTCTCATCAATGTGACAACAGATGCTCCAGGTTTATAATTATATCGCTCGTTAAGTGTATTTTGCCCGTATATATTTTCATCTCGTTATAGTATTTTTTCCCACTGATTGACAGTATTACAACCCAGATACGCTTTTGTAGATTCTGAGCTTGTAAATAGCACATCTCTTAATGGTGTGACTTTGTTACATATCTCACGGGCAATACTAGACCTGGCCTGTGTAAATAAATATGCTGTCAGGGTGCTGGTTGCAGTCTATTATACACTTTAGAAAATGTCAGATTAACTTGGATTACATGAGCACACTCCGGCTTGGATTTGTCCTCGGCTGTTGCACTGTGCTTTCACCAACAGAATGGTGGTATAATCTGATCCTAGCGATCAGTGTTGCCAAGTCTAGCCGGAACCTGTTGCAATTATTTTGGTCTAATGGGTTTTTTTTTTTTTGGGTGTGTGTGGGGGTGGGGGTGGGGGAAGGGGTGTGAGGCGGGGTATGTCATCTGTGTTTTTATTTTAAAGAACTATTCTAAAGATTGGCAGTTTATATCCTGAAAATCATCATCATCATCTGCCGTGCCGACCGACATTGGCTATTGTGCTTCTCCAGAGTACCCGATCCTTCAAGCAGGCTACATTTCACCTGAGCTACAGTTCAGAATCTCCTCTCACACCATCCCGTCAGACTGTCCAGGATCATTTCTCTAGGTCTCCCCCCGGCTCTTCTTCCCTCTATTTTTCCTGTTGTTATAATATTCTAAATGCTCCCTATTCTAATTGCATGCCCTATGAAAGTACATTGTCTCTCTTTTACGCTTAATGACAAGATTTTTTTGTCTCTCCAGCTCTTCTCACACATTCTTTATTAATTATTTTTGCTGTCCAGGGAATTCGCAACATTCTTCTAATAAACCACATTTCTGCTGCTTCCAGTGATTTTTGTGCAGATCTGCCTATTGTCCATGAATCACTTTCATATAATAAGATGTGTTCAATTTAGCATTTTAAGACTCGTTTTCTAACATTCATTGATAAAGATGTGTTGCATAATATGTTTCTCATTAACTGGAATACAGTCTTTTGCTTGGCCTATCCTGAAAATTGTTTTCCTGTAATTTTTCAGTAGCGTTGTCCTTCCTTTTGTCAGTCTTCACCGTCATCACAACAACATCACGTGATTAAAACGACAGAAACAGCTCCCACGTTTTGGTAGTGAATAAAACTTGGGCCCTGTTAATGTAAGGTTCTCGCTACTGGCCATTCAAACAGGCTTCAAATATTTTGTGCTCTTAATCGTTGGCCCAAAATGGTTTAAACAACGTCGTAATTGATACTTTAAATTTAGGGCCTGTTTTCTGGATGATTTCATACTTCAAATACTCGATAGCTCTAAGGTCACGAATGGATGACTAATAGTTTGCCATTTCTCAGAGATGTTTCCACCTTTGTGATCTTATGCTTTCTATGGTTTTCTGAGTTGTTATTCTTCCTCTGATGCGCTGAGCTTTTAAAGAGATTGTTCAGTTGTGTGGCTGTTACCAGCCTTGCATGCTGGACAGATATTCCACCCAAACTTTCAGCAGAAATTGTATATGTCGGTGCAAACCACTCCCCCCCCCCCCTCTCCTCCACCGGGTTCATCTGTATTCATTCACGACAGGCCACCCAAAACCCTTCAGGACCCACCCTTCGGGTCCTGGGATGATGGACCCCGCCTCATAAGCCCTGCATTCGACTGGTTTGGGGCATATATAGGGCCATGTTGTCTTTTCCATTGCTGGTCTCTATTCTCTTAGCACGACCACTGTCTGTTTCCAGCGGCACCACTAGGAAATAGACTAGGCCTTGGCTGACTCTGACTCTAACCTGACGCAAGCAGTGAACTATGGGGCCACTGACTGCTGTCTTATTCAGCTGGAAGTACTGTATATTTGCTCCCTGTAAGTTAAATCTGGCCTGGAATTTGTGTGTCCTCCTTGTTATTTGTATTTTTGGCTGAACATTTATTTGCTGTTTGTCTCAATACTAGACTTTTCTTTCTTACAGTTTGTCTAGCTTTGTTGTGTCTAGATGCACTGTTCTGTTGTTGCTTAACTGTTCGCCTTGATTTGAATTTATTTTGAAGAGGGCTGTCTTTTGTTCTGTTCTATTGGTTGAGAAATGGTTGGCATTGTTAGATCTCTGTTAGATATAGAGTATGCTTCGTAAGATTGAAGAATTTGCTTCGAAAAGAATGGGTTCATCTGTTAAGCCAGTCAACTGTGACATGCCTAACGTGGCTTTACTGCCCAAGGCATGCAGGAATACGTGGCAATGATGCGGCAGACAGACTTGCTGGACAGGCTAAAATAAACGGCAGGCTGACAATGGGCAAAGGGGGATATTGCTAGGGCTGTACTGGTCAGGCTGTGGGAAAATGAAAAGCGAGAATGGAAGAACAGCGTAGCTGTGAAGAGACTGCTGGAGCTAGGACAAATTAAAGGTGCTGGCAGGAAATCCGAACTGTGTGGCAAAAAAAAGCGTCTTAAACAACCAACATATAACAGGAATTATTACCAAACATTCTCTTGGATGGATGCTGCGGCATGCGGCGGGGCATGTATGGGGTTGTCTCGAATGCAGTGAAGCCGGAGTCTGAATTTTCAACTTTGATCTTTTATGTATGACATAATACATTTTTTACTGTCAGGATCATTAAATTTTCTGCCATATACAAAGCAGTGACATCACACTTTCATGTGCCGAAGCTCATGGAAATAAAGGCATGACACAGTATCCCCAATATGCCTTAATGTCATGGAGACGGGAATTTTAACTTTAGTTTTTTTTATTTATATGAAGCAGTGGGTTTCATTTCATGCGTTAGTTTGTTGAGATTTCTTTCATATATGACGTCGTATACTTTGCATATCACGACCTAGGTCGAATACTTAAATCTTCCATACATGAAATGGAATGGTATACCGCTTCTTCCACGTTTTGGTTACCTTTTTTGGGTCTGGTTTGAAGTTTGATCTTGACCTTCGGGTCAGCTCAAAAGTATCTCTAAACTGTTCGGAGACTACAGAGATCATATAAAGTTGTAGGGAAATGTTTAAACCCCGGTCGAGATTTGATAAAGACGACAAGCGAAAGAGTTCATCCGTTCCGTCCAAATAAAAGACCATCACTATGAGCCATAGAAAAATCTGCGTGCATACATTTAACAAGCAAACATTCCTAGAAACATGGAAGGGAATAGTTAAATATATCAGTGCTACTTGTCTCTTCTCTACTCCGCTTCATTAGTGAACCGTTGTTGCAAATCAGGCACTTAAGTCGCTGGATAATATTAGAGTTTCAGCTGATAAAATCTTGCAGTACACGTGTCTGTTAGAAAAGACTATGACTGCACGGAATGCGTTAAATGCGACTTTTGGCTTCGTGGGAATTATTCAACAAATTCCCCATATTTTCTCTCGCTTTTATTGCGTGGTTGTTGTCAATATCTGAATTTAATTTCGTATTTTTGGTCAGCGTAACTAAACACGACCGGGGTGGGGGTGGGGTACGAGGACGCTGTCTGATGAGGCCAACCAGCGACCAATAGCTGACACGCTAGCGTCAGGGCTGGCCAACCGTACCTGACCAAGACCCTGTCTCACCAAATTCCGTTGGCACCTCAGTAACAGGCCTACCCTGACTAACGGGGGCGGTGATCGCCATAGTCTCCGTGGTGGTGGAGTCTGCTAAAGAAGCATTGCACGCCCTCTGTTTTTTAGCTGTACTTCGGGACTGAAAAAAAAAACAGCTGTCATAATTTGCTGCCAACCCGATACTAAGTTGTGCCTCAACACCTTCACAGCATCGGCTACAACAAACACCAGCCCGTAGTTACAGAGAGAAAGCAGACAAAACACAAGACAAGACAAGACATCTAAAAGCGACAGTTTCTGCTCATTTCCGTACATGAGATTTTTCTGCATACCCTGATGTTGAAACCGGACCATTTGACGGGGGGGGGGGGGGGCTTTTCTGGATTAGTGTAAAGCCACCCACGCACCAACCAAAACACACACACACACACACACACACACATAATGAAAGAGAAAGTTCATTGGATATTTTACAATTTCACACAAAGCTCTTACAGATCACACCTACAGGAAGCCTAGCGTTAATAAAGAAGCGATTAGTGAACGATGAAAACTTTCTGATTAATAATCTCAAGTGAAAACTTGAAGGCCTGAAATCAATCAACAAAGCAGTCAGTTGATGAAAGAGTGTCGCTTGATTTATGAATGATGGGGGTCGGGGGTGGCGAACACGCTTTACTCAGGCTGACTGATGAGACATCTGTCAGCAGCCCATTCTGCGCTAGGATTGGTCAACCACAGCCGGCCAAGACACTATTAGTGTAAGAACTGCGAAAAAATTGCCAGAACTTTTATCAGGCAAGGACAGTGTACACTATAAGGATACATACAAGCGTACATAATGAGGAAAAGAAAACACTGCTGGCAAGATTCTTCGGAGGCCGCCCGTGGAGTGAAACTCCTCCCGGCCATTGAAGAAAATCCGAAAAAGTAATTAGTGTTGCCGTGTGGCGCCGATGTGAAAAGGTGATGGAAAGGATAAGTGAAGCTTAATCGGTATGTCCAGTAGTATCGCAGCGAGAGCTACTCATACCACGGTGCCTCTGCTCTAGAGGCCGGCCATGTCCGATATACATCTATGCTGGTGAAATATGCCTAAACCGCTTACACCATAGGTGAAACTTGATGACTCCTCATGACGCAGTACCTCCGCTCTAGAGGTCGGTCACGTTCTAAACACGCCCATACTGAGATAATACGTCTAAACCGGTTCAACCCAGGGGTGAAACTTACTGGACAAAAGCTCCGTCCTGGTCACAACTAGGAAAGGTAGCGATCACGACCACAAAATGCTGAAGTCGGAGACACTGGACCAGTGCATTCTAGATAGGCAACCACCTCTCACCCGGCGGGGATGTATGTGTATCCTAATCACGCTGAGGTTTTCCGGTGAGAAAGTCCAACTTTAGGCTTGATGGGCAACCACCTCTCACTCAACGGGGATATACTGATATCCAAAACACGTTGAGTTTTTCCGGTGAGGAAGCCCAACTTTAGATTAAACTGGTGCAACGAAAACCACGGTGTCACGCAGTTCTGCTTCTGAGACCCACCGAGAATACAGGCTCAAGCCCTGCGATACTCTGAACCTCTTGTGGTCTTCTCGGGGATCTCGTGTGGTCCTTTCGGGGACCAAACGGGGACCACGGGACCTATCGAAGACCGCAGGATTCAGCAGGATCACTGGGCGATCTTGGTGGTAGAAGCGAACGAAGAAGAAGAAGAAGACAAACGGGTACTTTTGATCTTCGCGACATCACAGAAACTGAAATATTCAAACGGGGACTTTTGATTTTCTAGAAGTCACAGAAGCTTATTAAACAAATGTCGACATTGGATCTTCAAGACGTCACAAGAAAAATTTAATTACTCATACTTTATCAGAATAAAGGCCCTAAAACTTGTCATTTTAGTTCTGCTGGTTGTTTTCGCAGATTTTATAACCTGAGATGTCTCATGTAATCAGAAAATAACTTTATTTTGTGGGCATTATGATTTGATATACTACTAGCAATAGTACAGTGATGTAGGAATACTTGAAAAAAGTTAGATTAATAATAAGATATTTGAAATTTATCAACTTATTTCCACAGCAATATAAATAAGGTTTCCAACACACGTCTGTCCCTTTCTTTAGTTTATTGTTGTGTCCTTCTATTGCCTCTGACAAAGGCTTTTCAACCTGAATATCGATGCTTTTACTGTTCTTTGTATTTCTTTTCTCAAAATTAGAAACGGCGTGGAGCATATTTTTACATGGAAATTCTTTATAGAATTTTTCACAGTAAAAATGTGTATCTTCTTCTTCTTCTTCTCTGCTTCTTCTTCTTCCTCCTCCTCTGCTTCTTCTTCTTCTTCTTTCATGTCATGTTTTCTCAGTGTGCTTTTCACCCCACCAGTCCACCTTTTCCTTGGGTGTCCCCGCACCCTATATCCAGATGTTTTCGAATCTTATGCACGTGCAGCTGCACATATTAAACAAAAATGTGTTTGCGCTGGTTATATTTTTTTTATTTCAGTTTCCTCCCTTTGTGTAAAACGTATTCCAACACGTTAATATATCTTAACTGTGTAGGTTGATTTCTTTTTTTTTTAATAGTCATAATTTCCGTCGTATCTGACAACAGTGATATGAAAACCAGTGAATCAAACTGAAGTACAGAAATCAGCGAATAGGATATACGAAGAAATATATGGTGGAAACATTGATGAACATCTGAATATTTAAAAAAATACTAAGAACTATTAATGTGTGCGTAATGGTTCAAGTTTTTTACTATAACAGAGTGAATGCTAAAAATTGATGCAGACAGAATCACATACACTTGACGCCTTCCAAAACCAAATGTTTGCCAAATACTAAATGAATATTCCGGGAAAATACTATAAGAAATATATTTTGTTAAGAGAGACAGAAACAACACCATTGTCGATAATGACTGAAGGAGGACATAGTGACGGACTGGCCACATTATGAGAATGACTGACGAATCACTTTAGCACGAACAACTTTGTAGTGAGCTCCACAGGGTAAAAGAAGCGTTGGACGACACAAAGAGACACGATAACGTACAGAAAAATTACTGGTAAACATAGATATGATGTGGAAGACAAACCAAGAGTACAATAAATGACTCAGAAAAGTGGAAATCTCTAGATACAAGCAACTCCATGTTTCCTGGCCACTTAAACGACAGGAGAGAGAGAAAAAAAGAGAGAGAGATTAATGTGTGCATGAATCACACAGCAAAATTATACAATACTTCTTCTTTTGCTTGCTAACATATAAACGTCGTTCATTGTTTGAAAAAAAAAACCCGTCATTTTTCAGTTTATTTTACTACTTGAGCTAACATTTAGTACTAGCGTACACAGCAACAGTACTGCTCAAACGTCTGAGAGACAGACATAACTGCGGCCCGCAGGAAGGCACCGGACTGGAATGGTCGTCCTAAAGTCTCCGGAAGTTGAACGTCCGAGAATTGAACGATGGCACGCAAACAGTGGAATTCTGGGACTGGATACTCAAATAATTAATGTCAAAATGAGGCTGGCATCTGAAGGCGGGAAAGATTAGAGGGACCGTTAGTTCTGGCGGTTTCAAACAAAGGGCGCTTTTCTATTGATTTAGGCTGAGCGCCATGGCCAGACGCTGGCCAGATCAAAGGAAAAACATGGCTTGTTATGGCTGGCTTTATTTCTTATTTATTTATTTCATTTGCAGCGGGGAAAATCAAAACTTCAGTAAGGAGAGGGCGTAGCAGTTGTCTTTTTTTGTGGGTGGGGGGGGGGGGGGTGGTGGTGCTATTTTTATATATTATTTTGACAGAGCAAAGAGGTCAAAATGTTGCCATCAAAAGTGACGCCACTGTGATTCTCCCGGAGAAGATGATTCAGTACAACGTTGGCTTCAACGTCCGTCCTGCCATCAGTCACGTGGTCACGGGATAACAAAGGATTACCGCGTTATTTTCTTTTCTTTTCCTTCCCCTCTCCCCACCCCCAGCCCCGTCCTCTTACCTGTCCCCATCCCCTACCCCCATCCTTACAATATTCATCAGATGTTGTCAGGATGTAACCTCCAACCCTTACGTAACAAGCTCGCGGGATTAAGTCCCCCCCCGAACAGGAACACTAGGGGAGGGGGGGGTGGGGGAAGAGGGGTTCCGAATAATGAAAATCTTCAGTCATAGTCAGATGATGTTGTCCGTACACGGGGGACCTGTCAGGGGAACAAGGCAAACATGACCTGCGGCATTCCAGTACAAAGTCTCGTTACGGAATTAGGCATGTGGCCTTGATGATGAGGCCTCCCCCTTCAGGCGTTTAGACACATGTCCAACAAAACGCAATCACTAGAACGTTTTGCCTGCGTTCATCGGTAAAACCACAGCTTTCTGTTTACATGCTGTTGCTGATCAGCGAAAGTTAAAAAAAAACGTTAATAATTTACTACTAAAGTTATCTCTAATCTACAGCCTGTCTTGTCTTGTCTTGTCTTGTCTTGTCTTGTCTTGTCTTGTCCTTCCTCATTTACTGCTAGGTGTAGAGGTGAACTGCAATTGTCTCCCAATGGCTCGCCTGTTGGCTTCGTAAATTGAGATGTTCAGGGACTCTGCTATACCATCGGTCCATCGTTTGCCTGTGTGTGGTCTGTAAAACATTGATAATCTACATCATTAATATTATTAATCTGTACGATTATTGTTAAAATCTTCTTATATAACTCACACTCGCGAAAATTCGACTTCATTTGGGGGGGGGGGGGGGGGTAGGGGAAACTAACAAACGATCATGCTTCTGTACTTTGCGCGGTATTTAGAATTTCTAATCAACTACTTTTCTTTTCATGAGCCAGTTAGTCAATCCACACAGATATACTTTTTCTCCCTCTCTTTTCTTTTTTCTTGAGTTTTCCAATAATTGTCAGGTTCTCTAACTTCTGTCTCGTTCAAAGAATTTGACCGTCTTTTTCCTTACTGCTTCAGTTACATTTCGTTTTTCAAAAGCTTACCTAACAAGTTTAAGTTTACTTTTCTATCAACAATTTTTTTTCCCGCACAAGGTATATTTTATATCTCTGTCTCGAAAAACATTTCAGTTTCTTCTAATGTCTGTTTCATTTGTCTGTTTATTAGAAAAATCAGTTTTAAGTAGCGATTATCGGGATTGCATTCACGCGAACTGCAACTTCAAGATCCTGTGAGCAGTTTAAAAAGTCTTGTCTTGTAATATTTGTAGTGGCAATAGCAGCATTATTAGTAGTAGCAGCATTGTTAGTAGTAGCAGCGTTATTAGTAGTAGCAGCGTTATTAGTAGTAGCAGCGTTATTAGTAGTACCAGCGTTATTTGTAATAGCAGCATTATTATTAGTAGCAGCATTGTTAGTAGTAGCAGCATTATTAGTAGTAGCAGCATTGTTAGTAGTAGCAGCATTGTTAGTAGTAGCAGCATTGTTAGTAGTAGCAGCATTGTTAGTAGTAGCAGCATTATTAGTAGTAGCAGCATTGTTAGTAGTAGCAGCGTTATTAGTCGTAGCAGCATTATTAGCAACTGCTGCAGTCTTGTCTTGGCTTCTATCTCCCTGAAACGGCGAGCTGATGTTCTCTGCAGCATCGAAGAGATTCAGACACAGCACGTGTCAGCTTGGGAGCAGGCTAATGGGGCTTGTTTTTCAGTGCATGATTGGAACTATAATAATAATAATAATGGAATCAGGAGTAGCACAGTTTTGGCCTAAACTACTGTGCGCTATTATTTACAGGTATTACGCACGATAGTTTTACTAAGTAATAACATAACATCCTGGCAGAAAGACTCTAGTAGGATGACGTCAGTTTCATGTTGACTTAATGTTTCTCCGCCAGAGAAAAACCCTCATAGCATATCAATGTTGACTTAATGTTTCTCCGCCAGAGAAAGACCCTCATAGCATCTTAATGTTGACTTAATGTTTCTCCGGCAGAGACAGACCCTCATAGCATCTTAATGTTGACTTAATGTTTCTCCGGCAGATAAAAACTGATAGCAATGGTGAAGTGCTTTCTTCCGCAGAGAAAAACCCTCTGACAGTAATTGTGAAGTGCTTTCCCCACAGAGAAAAACCCTCTGACAGTAATTGTGAAGTGCTTTCCCCACAGAGAAAAACCCTCTGACAGTAATTGTGAAGTGCTTTCCCCACAGAGAAAAACCCTCTAACAGTAACTGTGAAGTGTTTTCCCCACAGAGAAAAACCCTCTGACAGTAATTGTGAAGTGCTTTCCCCACAGAGAAAAACCCTCTGACAGTAACTGTGAAGTGTTTTCCCCACATAGAAAGACCTTCTGATAGTAAAGGTGAAGTGCTTTCCTCTCAGAGAAAAACACTCTAACATTAACTGTGAAGTGTTTTCCCCACATAGAAAGAACTTCTGATAGTAAAGGTGAAGTGCTTTCCCTGCAGAAGAACACTCTGAGACTGCAGTGGTGAAGTTGGTTTCCTATCTTTCTTCTGTCACGTGTAAGACCTTCATACTTCTGTCACGTGTAAGACCTTCATACTTCTGTCACGTGTAAGACCTTCATAAGTATCTTCTTTCCTTGATTGACTAGTACGGTGAAAATGTAATAGTGTAGCATGATAAAGATACTAGCTTCTCGCTGCCATTTGTCCAGGCGTAGCAGAAGTAGCGTGAGCTACTTTGATACATGCTACAACTGCAAGAAAAGAACGCGTGTGCCCTAATAATATACTGAATATCTCAACACAGTCCAGCAATTTTCTGGCAAGATCAAGCTCCCACGCTAACCTGTCCACAAACATTCGAATCGTGCTAATTTATTTTTACGAACAGTCGAACGATGCCACATGCTATATCACCACCGTGGCTTGACTGTAGTGAGCAATATTTTAATAATTTGTACAGGAACAAAAGCATTATTCATAAACCCCAAGTGTACCAGCTGTTTCAAACCTTGAAGCAGAAAAAAAATTAATTGAACTAACCGATTTTTTTAAACATAATACATTCAAAGCGACATTAATAGATGTCTTTCAAGCGCCCGTATTTTATATGCATAATAGGCCCATGTAATTGAAGTCGGAGTTTAAAAAACATTTTAAACTCTAGTTATTAGTCTTTTCTTCAAAGGCTTGCTATACTTATTTATACTATCTGCACCCCTACCCCTTCACTTCATTGTGAAATAAGCGTTGCATTATCAGAAAACAGAGAGACATAAAGTATACATCTACAATCACACGCTTAATTTCGTGCGGGGACTTCATTGTAAAACTGTGGGAAAGAAAATAGTATTTTATATATAGAAAAAACATGGTATACACGCTTCAACGGAATAAAAGAACTATATTAATGAAGTAATACTAAATTTGTACACAGATGAATATAGATGAATATCGGTCACTTTAGGTTTCAACAATTACAACAGGTAACAAAAGCGCCCAAACACTTTCCCCTCAGTAAGGCCAACTACTGCTCGAGCAACGTTAGGCAAAGTTTCATTTTCCCTCTGATGTGCGGCTAGCGTACCTGGTCTTCTACGATAAACAATATTCTGTGAGGGTCTCCCGCATCTAGAGGTCCGGAAGGGGGTGGGGGGTTGGTAAACCAGGAAAACGGCTTGGGGGGGGGCTATAACATAGCCCCTCTTCGTCCTATCTATTGTCCTGGCGATTATCTGCACTCCTTATATAATGTCTGGGTGTGTGTGTAAAATGTGTTGTGAAGTTTCATACTTGGAGTACCGCACGGAGATGCCGTTTACGGTGTGATTGTTTAAGTTCTGTCCCTTGTATCAAGGGTTTCGAGTAGCGCGTGTTTATCTGGCTAGCACGAGATTTTTCGGAAGACAGGCAGCGTAGTACGGGGAGCTGGAGTTGGATATGTTTGTGTCTTGAGATGTGTGGACGTGAAGTCGGTGTTCTGTCTAGAAATGTGAAACTGTAGTGAAGTATGCAGAAGATGTCTTGATTGGAATGGCTGTTGGTCAGTGGTAGATTCACCATCTGGTTTGGAATCATATCTTATATCCTTCCCGTGCCGTTAAACGCCATATTGTGCTCGCAAGGTAGTTCGTCAGTTTTTCCTGTTTTCGGCGAGTCTTTCAACCTCATCATGAGATTTTATGCCTGTTACTTTGGCCTCTCTTAACAATGTCCTCTTCAGAGTTTCACGCGGTCTGCCTCTTTTTCTTCGGCGTGTTGTGTTCTACTTAATAGCTTGTTTTGGGATTCTCTGATCATTTCTTCTCAAGTGACCAACATATGTCCATCTCCCTTTCCTGATCACCCATGAAGATGGTTTAGAATGGCTGTTAGTCAATGGTAGATTCATCATCTCACTTTTATATTGATGAAGCCGGACCGACCAAGATTTGCCGTTGCTACTTGTCCGAACTATTCTCATTCGTCATCGGCACTTTTATCACCAAGTTTCATTGAATAAATATCTTGTCGTGTTGTCAAGGCCTGGCTTGCCTGTATGGTGATGTACCGACAAGGGTTAAAAGAACTTGGTCTAATCTGAATCAGTGCTTGACAACTTCAGAGATCTATATATAGACAGTGGTAGAGAAAATACCCACGATCTTTCAGAGATCTAGATAGATAGATAGATAGATAGATAGATAGAGAAAGTACACAAGATCAGTCGCCTTTCCATCCCCAGCTCCAGAAGAAGCTGGGTACCCGTTCCTACATCTGGGTGACTGGGTCGCCTCCAGCCACATTCCAAGCACCGACCTTCACCATGAGAGACTGGTCCACTAATTACTTCGCCACTAAGGGTCCCAGGGACTGCAGGATTTGTATCACATTAAATCTCCATTCACATCAACAGTTAACATCCATTCACATCAACAGTTAACAAAGGCTAATCGTGTCTTGCGCGAACAGTCGAAAACATCAGAGCCCCAGTTGTTCTGTTATTCTTTTGTTCTAGAATTAAATAATCGCATTAAATAATAGTCTAAAAAATAATCGCAAATCAGGGGAGGTAACCAATGAAAAAATAGGGAAAACTGGACACGCGCTCGATTCTTCTCATATATATTTGTAATAGTAGTGTCCCTTGATTTGCGGTTACTTTCTGAGTCGTCCTCGTACTTTCCAACATATCTTTCAGTACTAACTCCAGCTTGACCTTGCAACTGATAGACAGCATTTCGTTCTGTTTTTCAAATTTATTACCATATATATTAAATGTGTTTTACAGTCGTTATTTAAAATTAATTCGTGAGGCAGATGGCATGGCTTTCACATTCTGTTTAGAATGTAAATTGTTGTATTATGTTTTCTGTATTGTTTTGTATTACCGATTCCTGAAACCCTTTTTTTTTTTACGTATTTCGTTACTGTTGACAGGTGTGCTTTGTGCAGGTGCTTAATACTGATAGGAGCTTTCTAAGCTGTATGCTGCGATATGGTCTGAAAACATAGTTCTGATAACTTTGTTGAGATAATTACTGCTGAGAACTATTGAATAGAAATTTCACCCGGGCTCTTTTCCTCGTTAAGTGTGTAATTCTGCTAGAGCAGGGAAAGGTTGTTTTACTCATTTACCCCACTTAGGCAGAGGACCTGGCTAAACCTAAGCTACCTTCAGTTGTGGGGTGATCATCATCATCATCATCATCAGGTGCCGTATCGACTGGGGTTGGCTATTATGCTTCTCCAGAGTACACGATCCTTCATGCAGGCCATCAGCTCAGTTGGTGATCTCCTCTCACACCATCTCGTCAGACTGTCCAGTATCATTTCTCTTGGTCTTCCTCTTGATCTTCTTCCTTCTATTTTTTCTGTTGTTATAATATTTTCAATGCCCCCTCTTCTCATTGCATGTCCTATGAAAGTACATTGTCTCTCTCTTATCTTTTTGACAAGGTTTTTTGTCTCTCCAGCTCTTCTCATACATTCTTCATTAGTTATTTTTGCTGTCCAGGGGATTCGCAACATTCTTGTAATAAACCACATTTCTGCTGCTTCCAATGATTTGTGTGCAGACCTGCCTATTCTCCATGATTCACTTCCATATAACAAGATAGTTTCAATATAGCATTTTAGGACTCGTTTTCTAACATTCATTGATAAAGATGTGTTGGGTAATATGTTTCTCATTCTCTGAAATGCATTCTTTGCTTGGCCTATTCTGTTCCCAATTTCTGTTCTGCATTTCCCATCTGAACTTATTACTGCTCCAAAGTATTTGAATTTCTGCACCTGCTTTAGAATAGTTCCGTTTAATTTTATACTGCATGCTGGTGGATTCTGTTTCTTAGATATAACCATAGTCTCTGTCTTTTTGATGTTCAAAGTAAGGCCTTTCTGTTCACTTTCTTTGGCGACTTTATCCAAGAGATTTTGCAGGTCTTGTTGGTTCTCAGCTATCAGTACTGTTTCGTCAGTGTGGGATGATGGTGAAGAGAAAGACCAACCGCCACTTTCGTGAGAGACTGGACATCGATGTCTGCGCCAGCGACGAAGAAGAGGTTTTTAAGGGCGTTACTTCCCGAGTGGCCTGGTTGGCTGAGTAGGTAGACGTTCGGTCTACTGATCCGGTGGTACTTGGTTCACGTCCCAGCACTGGGGGACTTTTTCTGGTACCCCCACACCAAAAAAATGGTTCTGGGGCCCACCAAGCCTCTCAAAGTGCGTACCAGAGAAATCTGGAAAGGTAAATGCGGCCAAGCGTGACACTGACCACATCAGACTTTCCTGTATGGAAGGTCTTTGGGAGGGGGGGGGGCGGACATAACACCGTATTCCTGGTATTCCTTAATTGTATGAAAAAATGGGGGGGGAGTAATTTATACCTATACACGCTAAGGAAGCGTGGGTGGTTTCGTCGAAAGTAGCCAAACCCTCGGCACATCAGAGCGTGTGCGTCGTAAACCCGCGGCTAAACCCGCGACCATCTGAAATCAAGCAGCGCCAGATTTTCGTCATGTGACCTACGGTCAGCGTAACCGCAGCGGAAAACTGGGGTGTTTAGATGTAGAAGTGAACGAGGTCAGACTTCAACAAGAAAATAAACATACGCATAATTTTTGGTCTGACTTGATAGCTGCTGTCCCGACATTGTTTGTTGTATTAATATAACTTCATTTATTTTCACTCCTATCTAGCCTAGACTAGGCGCCATTTTAAAAATAAACGGTAGTTTCCTTTAGCCGGTCACGCAGGCCAAGCCGTGGATAAGACCGGCGGGTAATATGCCTGAACATATGTGGTCGCCTTTAGACTTTCTTTTCACGGACATGCGAGTTTTTGCTTTATTCCTGTAGAAGACAAATATGGAACACGATTCTTAATTTTCTGCATGTTTAAAGTAAAGTATGTTGGTGGTCGAGTGGGGCTTTTAATGGTAGACGCTTCTGGGGTCTTTCAGCACAAGTTAGTGCAGTAGAAAGTGTTGTATTAAGTCAAATCCTAATCTTCCTTAGTGTCTGTGGCATAACCTGTGGCGATTCTGATTTTTTTTTCAAGTAATGGAAATTACAGCATATAAGGAAACAGCTTGAGATGCGTGCAGGAGATAAGATGTCTTGGTTTGGTGCTTTTTTCTTTGGGGCGGGGGGGGGGTCAGATGGTTGTTCGTGTTGGTTGAAACATTGTGTGTGTTTTGTGAAGTGTGGTTGTCCTTTCTAGGACAGATGTGATTCTTGTTGGAAGGTTGTGCATGGATTTTTCGAAATGATCGAGGTCAGTTTGTTTTTCATTGTTTCAGTGTGTTAGTTAGATTCATAAGGCGACGCAACTCACCCTGATGGTTTCTGTGTACATTTGTCGATATCTCAGTTTCTAGTCTCATACTTCCATTTTGCAACCATTCATACTTCCATTTTGCAACCATTCATACTTCCATTTTGCAACCATTCATACTTCCATTTTGCAACCATTCATACTTCCATTTTGCAACCATTCATACTCACGTTTGGTTTCCTGTTAAAACTTTCCGATGTTATTGCAAATTCTGACTTCTGTGATATTTGGACTCATTTTTACGCGTAAGTGTGCCATTTGTCATTTATCATGGCTGAGTTGTCATCCATGTTAGACTGGTCATGTTCGCGTTGCTGGCAATGTAATGCTCTTGTTAATGTTCGCCTGAGCTGTTGCTAGTATACAGTTACACGGTGTATATCTGTGTAACATTTCTGAGTCGTAGTACTGCAGTTAAACCAGTAACTTCCTAAAACAGTGCAGTGTAGCACTCAAAGAAAGGAATACTGCTTCAGTTGGAGAGCGACGTGGTCAGTATCACACTTGGGTGCCTTTCTACAACTGGGGAATGACTGCAGCGCCTTAGGCTTGGCCCTTGAGTATGCCTCAGCATTTTGAATGTATCAGGGAAAGGGAACCAGACTTGGCCAAGATCCTGCCTTGCCCACAAGCGGTGATTTTGAGAAATATGCTGTTGTGTTATTCAGGCAGATTAAGGTAGGGAATGGGGCGGGAGGGCGGTGGACCCTGCCAAGAAGTCTCTTTCCTGGATATAATGCAGGACTGCTAAAGTAGCTCCACTCCCTTTCCACAATTGACATCTGTAAATAAGTTCACTTGCCACAGAAATCTTCTAACTCATCGCCATAAATCTCCCTTCACGCATAAGCCAGCCTACCTTTTGTTTTTATACCTTTCCCTGCGCGCTAACAAACTTATATCATCATTAAAGTATTTCCTGTCCGTCAATAAACTACTCACCAGTCATCATTATCAACCGGGGCTGGTCCTGCGTTCATATTTTCTAAGTTTTAAAACAGAAAAGTTTCCCTTCTTTATACGGATACACTTTTCTATGTTCTGATGAAGTGGACTTTAAAAGTGTGTCAAAGCAGGTTAAAATTACTCATCATAAGATGAACGTCACCGCCCGGCACACGCAAATACTTGACTGTCATCTTTCTCAACATTTCAGTACTTGACACTTCAAGCTGACCTTTTTTTTTAATATATATATATATATATATATATATATATATATATATATATATATATATATATATATTTATATATATAATTCCTATTTTAAGACAAAGGGAGGTTTATTTCGTAGATCTAGTAGTATGTCTGAATGTTATGTTTTGAAGTCAACTTCCTTCAAGGGTAACATCTCAGTTTTATGTAATTTTTAATATATCGGCTGTGGTCTGTAGGTTAACTGGACACAGTGAGGAAAAGTTGAAGTCCAGACGTCGTTCTAGTTGGGGTATGGACTGCACTGGGATCCTTCAAGATCTAGAGTGAGTTAGAAAAAAAAAAGCAGGATTCTTTTCAGACTCCACTACCGTATGAACCCCGTCACATCTTAAGTGACTGACCACGATGAGGGAATGCATCGACCTTTTACTTGGAAAGGCTCATAGGAAGCAGGACAGGTTTTTGACCAGTTTAGGTTTCCTATTCCGGTCAGATGAACCATTTTAAGAGCACAGTCATGTTTGTTTCCAAAGCACTTATTTCAGAAGGTACAAACTTCTAAAGAATGTATTTCTAACGGAATATACTTTCAAAAATCCTACTTCAGAACGTATAAAACCAGACCAAACAGCAGGCCCATCGGGCATTTTTCTCTAAATCTCTCACTTTTTCAGTGTCTAATCTCTTGCAATCCTTCAAAAACACTTTAGAATAAAGTCGCTTTATACAAATGAGCATAATTAATCTCCTAGGATTTCAGGTTTGCCGCTTGCAAACTTCAAATCTGGTCTTTTCTGTTTGTGTGATACGCGAGTGAGCAGGCTATGGGAGATTATCTGGAAAAAAAAAAGATGGGAGATCGCTCAAGGAGAGTTTTGAGCAATGAGGGAGACTGCTGGTATCTCCTTGAGCAATAAGGAGTGGGGGGGGGGGGAGGAATGAAAGAGATTGTTAGTTTCAGTGAGGAGAGAGGAAAAAAACTGAAGGAGAGTGGGCGAAGTACAGGAAGGGAAGGTTCAATTGTTCAAAAGCCGTCCTGAGCTATGCCCTTGACCAAACGAACTGGCTCATTTAATTAAAGTTGAAAAGCTGCACTTAAGAATAATTACAGCAGTAACCAGAACCGTTTGGCCATGAAGTGCCCCTTTCTTCAAATATCACAATGTTAGTGTTTGTTTCCTGTACGTTTCACTGTTATACAACCTTATTGTAAGGCCTGCAGACTTCACTTGTTCCGGTTTTTTGTTTTGTTTTGTTTTGCTTTCACTTAATTTCTTTTTGTTGTTAATTTCTTAAATGATGTTGATGGGCGTGATACCAGTATTCTAATTTCCCTGAAGTGGTTAATTTTCCCCAGGGATGTTAAGTTTTGAATAGGAAAATTTGTGGCATAAACATGCAGACGAGAGATGATAGCAAGCGAGGTAACGTGCTAGAAGGAGGGAACGGTTATCAGGGAAAGCGAACCAGACTTGGCCAAGATCCTGCCTTGCCCACAAGCGGTGATTTTGAGAAATATGCTGTTGCGTTATTCAGGCAGATTAAGGGAGGGAATGGGGCGGGAGGGCGGTGGACCCTGCCAAGAAGTCTCTTTCTTGGATATAATGCAGGACTGCTAAAGTAGCTCCACTCCCTTTCCACAATCGACATCTGTAAATAAGTTCAAAAGGACGTTCGCGGCATATAATTTAATTCACAGCTGCATGGACAACAAAAATGAACCAACAGAGATGTTAAAAACATCAATAGGGATGTTCAACAATTAAGAGAGATATTCAATAATAAAAAAAAATACGTTCAACAATCTAACAAGCAATAGTTATATTGCACAACCACCAACAGAAATGTTCACCAACCAACTGAAATGTTCAAGAAAAAAAAAATTCAGCGACTAACACACATGTCCAATAACCATCAGAGATGATCAGCAAACAACAGAGATGTTGAACAACTGACAGATCAACAACTAGCAGAGATTATTGAACAAACAATAAGAACACGATAAGACACAGGAGAATGACAATAATACAGTGTTATGCACCCACGAACAATGCAGATGATGAGGTGAAAGACGACTTCTATCACCAACTACAACAAATCATCAACAAAGTCCCTAAACACGACATCCTAATTACTATGGGGGACTTCAACGCTAAGGTAGGGAAAGATAACTCTCTCTGAACCTTAAGTGCCCAGGGCACATGGGGCTTCCGCAAGGGTTTTCCACAAATGCCTGTCCTTCGCCTTTTTTTCTGCTCTTGCCCAGGTGAGCCCTCTATTGCTCAACATCCTTTCTGTTGTTCTTCTCCATGTCAGGGAAAGATAACACCGACGTCGAAAATGTAATGGGGAAAGAAGGAATTGATATGGTTAATCAGAACGGAGAAAGATTAATTGAAATATGTCTAGCAGAGGGCATGGTCATTGGAGGCACAATATTCCCACACAAAGAGATACATAAAACAACGTGGATATCTCTAGATGATAGAACTAGAAACCAGATAGATCATTTTTGTATTAGAAAGCAATACAGAATATCTCTGATAGATGTAAGGGCTTATAGGGGTACAGATGTTAACAGTGATCACAATCTGTGTATAGGGAAAATAAAACTAAAACTGAAAAGCCAACACAAGAAATCAATAAAATGAAAATAAACAGCCATAGCTTACAAGAAGAGAATACTAACAGTAATTTCAATCAGGAACTTGCCAATCATTCCACAACACTCAGTGAAGTAGAGGAGATAGGTATAGATGAATTATGGAATTCTTACAGCACAGCCATAATCACAGCAGCAAAAGCAAGCGCTGGACTGAAAAAACCAATTAGAAAAGCATGGATATCAGAAAACACATGAAAGTACATACATAAAAGACGAGCAGCCAAATTAGATATGTTGAATGCAAAAGCAGATCATGAAAGAGATTCGGCAAAAGCAAAATACAAAGACATAGACAAGAAAGTAAAAAGTTCAGCTAGAATGGATAAAAGAGAATACATAGACAATATGGCGAAAGAGGCAGAGAAAGCAGCAAAAAAAGGAGACAGCAAAACTTTATATAACATACAAAAGAGGCTAACAGGTACTATTACATCTAAAGAAAGACCAGCCCCTAGCAAAACTGGAACACTATTAACATCAAATAAAGACCAAAAGCAAAGATGGGCTGAACACTTCCAAGAAATACATAATCGACCACACCCAAAAGAATTGTTAAACCTTGAAACCGACTTACCAGCCCCACAACTAAATGTCAATCTAGATGAAATTAAATTGCATGAAATTGAAACAGCAGTGAATTTAATGGCTAACAACAAAGCTGCAGGTGAAGATGAAATAACACCAGAAATGTTAAAAGTTGTCAATAGTGACAAAATGAGACAACCACAGAGAATGTTTAATAAGATTTGGAAAAAAAAGGTCCCTACTAAATGGATCGTTAAAATACCAAAAAGTCAACCTTAGTGACTGTAACAACTGGAGAAGAGTCACCTTAATATCAGTTGTGTCAAAAGTATTTTGCAACGTCATTTTGAACAGACTTAAAAATATAGTGGATACCGCAATGAGAGAAGAACAAGCAGGATTTCGAGAAGGGAGAAACTGTCTTGACTAGATCTTTACTCTAAGAATAATACTTGAAGAACATATTGAAAAGCAGAAACCATTAATACTGAACTTCATAGACTTTAAAAAGGCAGTTGATAGCATACACAGAGATTAATTGTGGAGAATTTTAAGTCTATATGGAATACCATCTAAAATTGTCAACATCATTAAGGACTTCTACAATGGATATGCTTGTGCGGTCAAAAGAACTGAAGGGATGAATGAATGGTTCCAGATTAAAACAGGCGTGAAACAAGGATGTATACTTTCGCTTTTGCTTTTTGGAATAACAATAGACTTCATAATGAAAAAATGCTGCACAGGTAACACATGTATTGACTGGGTATATGGGACTCAACAACAAGATCTTGATTTTGCTGATGACATAACTCTTATCAGTAACAATGTGAATTCCATGCAAGAAAAAAACAGACAGCCTGTCTTCACTGGCTAGCAAAATAGGACTTGAAATTAACAAGGACAAAACAAAAATAATGAAAATTGTAGAAGGGACAGATATTGAAGAAGTCAATCAATTTGCATACCTTGGCAGCTACATAGACCAGGATAGTGACACCAGAAAAGAAGTTAGAATTAGAATTGCAAAAGCAGCATCGATCTTCAAGAATCTTGAGAACATATGGCATTCAAAAGTTATAAGCACAAAAACCAAGTTAAAACTATTCAATTCAAATGTAATATCCAACCTCATTTATTCATGCGAAAGCTGGAAAACAACCAAAGAAATAGACAAGAAATTAGACTCTTTTGAAAACAAATGCCTAAGGAAAATACTCGGCATCAAGTGGAACGAATTCAAGAACAATGCAGAGATAAGATAGATGACTGAACAACAGCCAGTCTCATGGGTGATCAGGAAAAGGACATAGACATATGTTGGTCACTTGATGAGACGAAATGATCAGAGAATCCCAAAACAAGCTATCAAGTGGAACACAACAGGCCAAAGAAAAAGAGACAGACCACGTGAAACTCTGAAGAGGACATTGTTAAGAGAGGTCAAATTAATAGGCATAAAATCCATTAATGAGGTTGAAAGACTCGCTGAAGACAGGTATAATTGGCGAACTACTTTGCGAGCCCTATGTGACGTTTAACGGCCCAGGAAGAATATAATATAAGAATATGATGAAAGGCTTAAAATCTTATTGTAGAAAAACGATTTTAAAAAGTTCACATTGCCAAACAGCAAGAAACAGACTGAAATTACTGTTAATGAATAGGAGGAGGAAAAAAAAAGATATATGTTAATAAGCGTTAAAAGAGGTAAAATTCCCTTTGCATGCCAAGAAGGCCATATGGTGTTAGGCTTGTATTTCCAAAACCTTCAGCACATGGAAGTTTGGCGTGGTCATTATCACTCCTGGCCGTATTTACCTTCCCAGATTTCTCTGCTACCCATTTTTAGAGGCTGGGTGGACCACGGGGTCATTTTTGGTGTGGTGGTAACAGAAAAAAATCCCCACTGCTGAGACTTGAACCTGGTGCCACTGGATCAGTAGACCGAAAGCCTAACCACTCAGTCAGCCAGGCCGCCATCATATGAGCATAAATATACACTATACATTATGAAACATAAATGGCCGGAATGACAGATTATCTCATATCTTCTGTAAAGTGTTATTTCCTATGAGAAAGCTTCAGCACGGAAAGATTGCGTCCAAATATCATGTTTTACCCTCAAGTAAAGCTTCTAGCCTGTAAAGTGATAGATCACAGCGCTGTCTTGTTACCTTTAAAAAAAAAGTACTTAAGATGTGATAGGAAGAAAAATAAAGAGAATAACCGTGTCTCGACTCATGGCCTCCGATAGGACAAGCAAACGGCCCCGTGGAGTGAGAACGCTGCGCTATCCACTCGACCAGTTTGTTTCATTTTTAAGCCTTCTTTAAACAAACGTTTATTGAATGCTTGACTCGTATAACAAATAACATGCTAATTTATTTCATTATTTCATTTAACAAAACGTTCATTTCCATCCAGCGTCACGCTTTGCGGCTCTGACATGAAAAGCAGCAAAATATATTGTACAGAAGCTAATAACTGCCTGGCATTGTGAATGCGTGCTTTGACTTTCAAATTGTAACCAGTTCTTAATTGGTTCTCACTCATGCATGTCACATGGAAAATATATGCCAACCTGACGCGGTGAATGAAATAAAAAAAAAAAACCTACACATCTGTGCCTGGATAAAACCATAAATTCATGCTTTTTGTTTCTATGATCTAAATTAAAATCTCTTTAAAAAAACTATGAACTCTCTTTATTTAAACTGATAAGGAAGAACAAAAAGATCTCTCTTGTGTTAAATTAATTCCCTGCGTGTTAGTTAAAACCGACGAAGATAATACCGTGGATAACACTGTACTGTACTTGCTGTTTTATCTTCATGAGACTGAACATAATATTCTTATCCTCGCACGCTCTGAAGATTTTGGAAATAGAGCTTAACATCGAGTGTGTGTGTGTCTGTGTATGTGCGTGTGTGTATGAGTGTGTGAGTGCGTGTGTGTGTGTGTGTGTGTGTGTGTGTGGTGGGGAGGAGGGGGTGGGGGATCACGGGTGAATACTCTGAAAACCCCCGAAGTGAACACCAAGAACTGAAACTTCCCAGCGGATTCCACTATACCATGGGGGGGGGGGGGGAGGGGGGCCACAACACAGCTTTGTTAAACCTGTTACTAGGAGCGCCGATGGAGAGATGGGATGGCGTCTTAACCAGTTCTATTTCGCTATACCCTTTTAACTGAGCTGTTATCCTTATAAATCATTATTTCCTTCTCCTGCATGGTACTAGTTTTTATGAAGCCCCGGACAGTAGATTGTAAACTCATACCTCTCATAGTCTTCTATATCTAATATAGAAATATGTGCAAGTAGATTATAAACTAACACCTCTCATAGTCCTCTATGTCTAATATAGAAATATATGCAAGTAGATTATAAACTAACACCTCTCATAGTCTTCTATGTCTAATATAGAAATATATGCAAGTAGATTATAAACTAACACCTCTCATAGTCTTCTATGTCTAATATAGAAATATATGCAAGTAGATTATAAACTAACACCTCTCATAGTCTTCTAAGTCTAATATAGAAATATGTGCAAGTAGATTGTAAACTCATACCTCTCATAGTCTTCTATGTCTAATATAGAAATATGTGCAAGTAGATTATAAACTAACACCTCTCATAGTCTTCTATGTCTAATATAGAAATATGTGCAAGTAGATTATAAGCAAAACTTTATATAACATACAAAAGAGGCTAACAGGTACTATTACATCTAAAGAAAGACCAATCCTTAGCAAAACTGGAACACTATTAACATCAAATAAAGACCAAAAGCAAAGATGGGCTGAACACTTCCAAGAAATACTCAATCGACCACACCCAAAAGAATTGTTAAACCTTGAAACTGACTTATCAGCCCCACAACTAAATGTCAATCTAGATGAAATTAAATTGCATGAAATTGAAGCAGCAGTGAATTTAATGGCTAACAACAAAGCTGCAGGTGAAGATGAAATAACAGCCGAGATGCTAAAAGCTATCAATAGTGACAACATGAGACAACTACAGAGAATGTTTAACAAGATTTGGAAGAAGAAAAGGTCCCTTCTAATTGGAAGAAGGGAATCATTGTTAAAATACCAAAAAAGGGCAACCTTAGTGACTGTAACAACTGGAGAGGAGTAACCTTAATATCAGTTGTGTCAAAAGTATTTTGCAAGGTCATTTTGAATAGACTCAAAGATATAGTGGATACTGCAATGAGAGAAGAACAAGCAGGATTTCGAAAAGGGAGAAGCTGTCTCGACCAGATCTTTACTCTCAGAATAATACTTGAAGAACATATTGAAAAGCAAAAACCATTAATACTGAATTTCATAGATTTTAAGAAGGCATTTGATAGCATACACAGAGATTCATTATGGAGAATTTTATGTCTATATGGAATACCATCTAAAATTGTCAACATCATTAAGGACTTATACAATGGATATGGTTGTGCAGTCAAGACAGAAGAAGGGATGAGTGAATGGTTCCAGATTGAAACAGGCGTGAAACAAGGATGTATACTGTCTCCTTTACTTTTTGGGATTACAATAGACTTCATAATGACAAAATGCTGCACGGGTAACACAGGTATTGACTGGGTACATGGGACTCAACAACAAGATCTTGATTTTGCTGATGACATAACTCTTATCAGTAATAATGTGAATTCCATGCAAGAAAAAACAGATAGCCTATCTTCACTGGCTAGCAAAATAGGACTTGAAATTAACAAGGACAAAACAAAAATAATGAAAATTCCCATCACTCAAAATGGAAAAATACACATAGAAGGGACAGATATTGAAGAAGTCAATCAATTTGCATACCTTGGCAGCTACATAGACCAGGATGGTGACACTAGAAAGGAAGTTAGGATCAGAATTGCAAAAGCAGCATCAATCTTCAAGAATCTTGAGAATATATGGAATTCAAAAGTTATAAGCACAAAAACCAAGTTAAGACTATTCAATTCAAATGTAATATCCACCCTCATTTATGCAGGCGAAAGCTGGAAAACAACTAAAGAAATAGACAAGAAATTAGACTCTTTTGAAAACAAATGCCTAAGGAAAATACTCGGCATCAAGTGGAATGAATTCAAGAACAATGCAGAGATAAGACAGATGACTGAACAACAACCAGTCTCATGGGTGATCAGGAAAAGGAGATGGACATATGTTGGTCACTTGATGAGAAGAAATGATCAGAGAATCCCAAAACAAGCTATCAAGTGGAACACAACAGGCCGAAGAAAAAGAGGCAGACCGCGTGAAACTCTGAAGAGGACATTATTAAGAGAGGCCAAGTTAACAGGCATAAAATCCTTTGATGAGGTTGAAAGACTCGCTGAAGACAGGAAAAATTGGCAAACTACTTTGCGAGCCCTATGTGACGTCTAACGGCACGGGCAGGATATAAGATATAAGATAAGATTATAAACCAACACCTCTCATAGTCTTCTATGTCTAATATAGAAATATATGCAAGTAGATTATAAACTAACACCTCTCATAGTCTTCTATGTCTAATATAGAAATATGTGCAAGTAGATTATAAACACTTCAAGAGCGAGAATGATAATATCTTTATATACTCTGGTGACTTTTTACTAGGACAAATTAACATCAAAAGCATTCCTAGGTTACAACCCAGTAAGTGACAGAATTCTCACTATCAGACTTAAGACTAGAAATGTAACAATCATCCAGATATATGCACCTACATCAGCAGAACAAGAGGCAGTAGAAGACTTTTATAACACACTGCAAACGACGGTAGACCAAGTACGGAAAAATGATATTGTATTAATAATGGGGGATTTTAATGCAAAGATTGGTACAGAAAGAGCAGAAGACGAAGGATATGTTGTGGGTAATTTATCATAGGACATAGAAATGAGGCAGGTGACAATCTAATGGAAAATGAGCTAATGATCGCTAACACAGTTTTTAAACAACATCCAAGAAGACTTTACACATGGACATCACCTGATGGGAAAACCAAGAATCAAATAGATTATTTTAGTGCAAAGAAGGTGGAGATCAAGTATAACATCAGTAACAACTCTACCAGGTGCTGATTGTGACACGGACCATGAGCTGTTAATAGCAGACATGAGGATAAAGATTAAAAAAGAAACAGTTACGGGATCAAGACCACTCCGCTTTGATCTTACAAAAATACCAGAACAATACGGTATAGAAGTGAAGAACCGTTTCGAAATCCTGTATGGGAGGAGATGACACCAGATGAATTGGCTACGCAGGCCAGAGATATGTTAATAACAACAGCTAAAGACATGGTTCCAGTAAAGAAAACACAAATGAATGGATGGATTACACCAGGCACACTAGAACTGATAAAACAACGTGGAGAAATGAAGGCTCAATGGAAAGTGACAAACAATAACAAAGAGGAATATAAACCTTTAACAAAAGAAAAGAAACATAAGAAAACATAAAAAACAATACATACAAGATTGTTGTGAAAGAATAGAAAGACATCAGAAGTGTGGAAGAGATAGTGGAATGTTTAAAGAAATTAAGACATTGAGGAGAAATGTCACACCTAAGCTAAATGTAATTTGTGACGAGATGGGGAATACTTTGACAGAGACAGAGGAAATTCTAGAAAGCTGGAAGGAATATTGCAGAGTAATGTATGAAACAACCGACTGTGGAAGCAGAAATCAACAGTGTGAATTATTATTGGAGGAGAAAGAACTCGAACCGACAATAGAAGAAGTTTTATGGGCAATAAAGAATCTGAAAAATTGTAAATCACCAGGATGTGATGAGATAACAGCTGAACGTATTAAAGCAAGAGGAAAGGAATGTGCAACAATCTATCATGCAGTATGTAAAAAGATATGGCATTCAGGTATTTAGCCGAAAGAATAGAAAAGAACTGCCAAAAAAGGGTAACCTGAAATTATGCACAAACTACAGAACTGTTGCCCTGATTAGTCATGCCAGTAAAATTCTATTAAAAATCATAATGAGTAGACTTTGTAAGAAAATAGAAGAAGAAGAAGTCAATATGGTCCAGGCTGGTTTTAGGCAAGGAAGAGGATCAAGAGATCATATATTCAATATAAGATTAATAATAGAGAAATACAGAGAGTTTAATGTGAATCTATATTTAGCCTTTATAGACTACTCAAAGCCATTTGATTGTGTACAGCACCAGAAACTTTGGGATATAATGGAAAAAAATGGGATTTCCAACACATTTGAAACAATTAATATCACTGCTGTATCTAGACCAACAAACAGCAGTAAGAATAAATGGTGAAACAAAAACTTGGTTTGACATAAAACAAGGGATCCGTCAGGGGTGCATATTGTCGCCTTACTTATTTAACTTGTAGACTGGAAATATAATGAGGAATGTTAGAGAAGATGTAAACAAAGAATATTATGATGCCATAATAATTGGAGGTTATGAAATACCAGAGATTAGATATGCTGATGACACAGTATTACTATCCACAACACAAAAAGGAATGGAAAAACTAATTATGTCACTCTGTAAGAACAGCGAAGAGCAAAACCTCTATCTTAATGTGAAGAAAACTTAATTGATGACAACTGACATAACAAATAAGGCAGCAGAAATATGTATCAATGAGGAAAAATTGGAAGAAGTGGAGAGTATTGAATATCTTGGATCACTCCTAACTAATAATGGAGATACAATGAGGGAAATTAAAAGGAGGACATCTATCGCTCTTCAGAAAGTAAAACAAATAAAGAATCTGTGGAGAGGAACAGACAGAACTACAAAAATAAGATTTTTAAGGGTATGCATCTTTCCCATCGCAACATATGCCTGTGAGAATGAACACTTAACAAAACAGCTGAGAAACACATAAATGCCTTTGAATGTAAATGCTACAGAAGAGTTCTTCAAATATCATGGACACCAAAAAAAAAAAAGAACAAATATATCCATACTACAATAATTTAATATTGAAGAAGGCTGGCTAGTAAAGAGGATTAAAGAGAGAAAACTTAAATATTTTGGACACATTAAACGTCATTATAATCTAGAGAAGACCGTCTTGGAAGGGTACATAATGGGAAAAAGAAAGAGAGGAAGACCAAGGCGAAGATGGCTGCAAGACATCATTGATGATTTGCAAATGGATGCATCAGCAGCAGGGTATTTTGCTTACAACCGAGAGGCCTACAGGAGTGCCGTTAGGGAGGCAAGGTTCCGGAAGGGACATGCAAACGAATGAAAGAATGAGATTTTAAATTAATACCTCTTATAATCTTCTATGTCTAATATAGAAATATATACAAGTTGATTATAAACTAATACCTCTCATACTCTTCTGTGTCTAATATAGAAATATATACAAGTAGTTTACAAACGGTAGTCTCAGAGAGCGAGGTGGGGTAATAGGTGCTCTACTACTCCTATAAACTGCCTCATGTACTCAGTGAAGAGAATACCAGGCGAGTAAGAGACGCCTTAAAATCTCTCTCTCCCCCTGCCTTGCGGGTAGGACAGGGAGTCCAAAGGCTAGCGGAGATTATGTACACAAACCGACAGAAGGCAACGGGAAACCACTATTGTAGCTCCCAAGAACAATTATGCTTATTCAGAGTAATAGATTTGTAATGGACGACGTTATTGGATGTTTCTCTGAAACAGCCTCATCCGGTAGGGCAGTTCACGAGCCACAGGTGAGGCCAGATCGTCATCAAGCTACTGGTGGCATAACTAACAAGTTCAAAATAGCAACATGGAATGTTAGAACTTTATTCCAGGCTGGAAAATTAGAAAATGTAAAGAGGGAACTGGAAAGGATGAAGATCAACAAATTAGGAATGAGTGAAGTTAGATTGACAGATGCAAGAAAGATACACTCTGATAAATATACAATAATATATTCAGAATGTGAGAAACATGAAAGAGGAGTAGGAATTATATTTGACGAACAAACAGCAAGGAAAGGACAATTGTAGGATATTTGAACATCTCGGACCGAGTCCAACTGAAAGGACGATCAATAAATATAAATATTTTACAAGTGTACGTTCCAACATCTGAAAGTTCTGAAGAAGATGTACAATTATTTTATAATGACATAGAGATAGCCCTGAAACACACAAAGTCACATGAATTTACTATAATGGTGGGAGACTTTAATACCAAAGTTCGTAAAGGAAGAACTTCGGACATCGTTGGTGATTATGGACTGGGGGAGAGGAATGATAGAGGTAGTAAATTAATTGAATGGGCGAGAATACATAGCATGGTTGTAGGAAACACCTGGTTTAAACAACATCCCCGAAGACTGGCAACCTGGTGCAGCCCAGACAAAAAGATGTTTAACCAGATAGACTACATATTAATCAACAAACGATTCCGGAATGCATTACTGACAACAAAAACCATGCCAGGAGCTGACTGCAATAGTGACCATGACCCACTGTATGGAAAAATTAGAATAAAACTAAAGAAAGCGTGCAGAAAAGTGAGAAACATCAAACTGATACAGAACTCCTTAAAAATGGCCAAGAACTGCGAGAACAATACAGAGTTATTATAACAAATAGATACAATGCAATAGCGAAGATAAATAGTATAGATGAACAATGGGCAATGTTAAGAGATTCTATCCATCAAACTGTTAAGGAGATAATATCACTGAAAAAAGAAGCCCCTAAAAACAAATGGATGACAGACGACATCTTAGGACTGACGGACAAGAGGAGGAGGAGTAAAAATAACCAAGAAAAATATAGCAGGATAAATAAAGAAATAAGACGCAAATGCAGAGAAGCAAAGTAAGTGTGGTTAAATGAACAGTGCAGACAAATAGAGGACTCTCATAATAAAGACAGCAAAAACATGCACAAACGAATTAGTGAACTCACAGGCAGAAAGATAAAATATACCACAGGATGCCAGAAATCAAAAGAAGAGAATATGTTAATGGAAGACATTGTGGACAGAGTACATCGATATATGGAGGAGAAAGACCAGAATTAACACCAGATACTGAAAACTCTGATGGACCACCAATACTTGAAGATGAAATCATAGATGTCATCAAACAAATGAAGAAAGGAAAAGCAACTGGGCCTGATAATATAACAATAGAAGAAATAGACTCACTAGAGGAGACAGGAATAAAAATAATAACCAAGTTACTGAATGACATTTGCAACAGTGGTTATATTCCCAGTGAACTGATTAAATCCACGTTTATAGCACTACCAAAGAAACCATGTGCACAGTAATGTGACGACCACCGGACTATCAACCTCTCATGTCACATAACGAAGCTACTTCTGAGAATAATTATGAGAAGAACAAGGAAAAATATAAAAATGGAAATAGCAGATGAACAGTTTGGATTTGTTGAAGGAAAGGGAACACACAATGCCATTTATGCTTTACGAACACTAACAGAAAGAGCTTTAGAAGTACAGAAAGATCTCTACTTATGCTTCGCTGATTACACCAAGGCATTCGACAAAGTGAAACATAATGAAATTATTAAAATGCTTGAAGGTATCAATATAGACGGCAAAGACCTGAAGATTGTAAAACATCTATACTGGCAGCAAGAAGCAGCACTTCGAGTTGAAAATAGAATTGGAAAATATCAACCTATAAAACAAAGGGTGCGTCACGGATGTGTACTATCTCTAGACCTTTTTTCTCTGTACAGCGAGAATATCATAAGAACGATCATCACAGAACCAGGCATAAAAATTAGAGGATGCAATATTAACAACCGTCGGTATGCTGACGACACAGTACTGATAGCTGAGAACCAACAACACCTGGAAAATCTCTTGGATAAAGTCGCCAAATAAAGTGAACAGAAAGGCCTTCCTTTAAACATAAAAAAGACAGAGACTATGGTTATATCTAAGAAACAGAATCCACCAACATGCAGTATAAAATTAAACGGAACTATTCTGAAGCAGGTGCAGAAATTCAGATACATTGGAGCAGTAATAACTTCAGATGGGAAACGCAGAACAGAATAGGCCAAGCAAAGAGTGCATTTCAGAGAATGAGAAACATATTATCCAACACATCTTTATCAATCAATGTTAGAAAACAAGTCTTAAAATGCTATATTGAACCTATCTTGCTATGTGGAAGTGAATCATGGAGAATAGGCAGGTCTGCACAAAAATTGTTGGAAGCAGCAGAAATGTGGTTTATTAGAAGAATGTTGCGAATCCCCTGGACAGTAAAAATAACTAATAAAGAATGTTTGAGAAGAGTTGGAGAGACAAAAAAATCTTGTTAAAAAAATAAGAGAGAGACAATGTACTTTCATAGGATATGTAATGAGAATATTTTTCAAAATATTGAAAATATTATAACAACAGGAAAAATAGGGGGAAGAAGATCAAGAGGAAGACCAAGAGAAATGATACTGGACAGTCTGACGGGATGGTGTGAGAGGAGATCACCAACTGAGTTGATGGCCTGCGTGAAGGATCGTGTACTCTGGAGAAGCATAATAGTCAACGGCAGTCGGCACGGCACCTGATGATGATGATGATGAGATTTCAAATTAATACCTCTCATAGTCTTCTATGTCTCATATAGAAATATATACAAGTAGATTACAACATAATACCTCTCATAGTCTTCTATGTCTAATATTCTAATACAGAATTATATACAAGTAGATTAGAAAATAATACCTCTCATAGCCTTCTATGTCTAATATTCTAATACACAATTATATACAAGTAGATTAGAAAATAATACCTCTCATAGTCCTCTCAGAGAGGGTAGTACAGCAATGGAGAAAGTATGTCGACAATTTACTCAATATACCATCTGAGGCAAGCCAAATTCGTGATAACAATACAGCTGGCTCTGGCCCCATAGAACTGGATCCAGACATACTACAAGCTGAAATCAGAGAAGCCATCAGAAAGGCCCCCAATGAACAAAGCCCCAGGATGTGATGGAATAGCCAGTGAGTTAATCAAATGTGCAAAAGAGGTTGGAATAGCTTGGCTTCACAGACTCTATAACTTGGTATTGGAAAAACAGGAAACACCGCAGGACTGGAGAAATGTTGTAATTATTCCAATATGGAAGAAAAAAGGCAGAAGAAGGGATTGCATCCAATACAGAGGCATCTCACTTCTAAGCCATACTGGAAAAATGTTCTGCAAGATCCTAGAGAACAGACTGCGACCAGTGATTGAGCCACAGTTAAATGAAACTCAGATAAGATTTAGAAAAAAATAGAAGCTGTACAGATGCCATCTTTTCCCTAAGACAACTAACAGAAAAATCAGTTGAACACGATCAGATACTCCACATAGCTAAAGTGGATCAAGAAAAAGTATTTGATAGAGTAGATAGATATAAACTGTGGGAAATCTTACAGCATTATGTAGTTAGTACACATCTGATCAACCTATGCAAAAAAAAACCTATAGGAAAACAGTCGATGTACAGTTAAAACAAGTGCAGGACACTCTGAACCATTCATGATAAAATCTGGAGTGAGGCAAGGCTGTGTACTGTCTCCCTTACTATTCATAACATACATTGACAACATCTGCAAACAAGCTAACATACATAGTAAAAACTCCATGACAAAACTGCCCAACAGCCCAACCCCAGAAAGAATGCTGATAAACCCACAACACCTTCCAGAAGACATGCCCAATAGCAGGACCATAAACGAACTCTTTTTTGCTGACGATTAAACATTTATAGCCACATTAGAAAAAGCCCTACAGCAGAACATGAATAATTTAGCAAGAGCATATAAAAGCCACAACATGAAGATCAGCGCCGAACAAAAACAGAAGTCATGACCATAGAAAAAGAAGAAATCCAAGCAAAGATCTTCCTAGACAACCAGCCCTTGAAACAAGTAAAACATTTCAAATACCTAGCTAGCGTAATATTATCCTCAGGGACAATTGACGCTGAGATTGAGAACAGATACTATAAAGCAAATCAGGTCATTGCACAAATGACTCCTTTACTGAAAAACAAATACATCACAACTGAAGCAAAAAAGGCACTGTACAACACAATTTTCCTCCCATCTCTATGCTGTCAATGTCAAACATGGACACTAACAGCCAAGAACAAAAGAAAAATCATCACGACAGAAATGAGATGTTTAAGGAGAGTACTAAATGTGACAAGAAGAGACGGAGGAGATGGAGAGAAGAAATTACGGAAGCATTATATATCCAATTATATGAAGCAAATCGTCGAGCCCTATCAAGACGTCTATTTGTCCCATCAACACCGTAAGGTATATGAGGAAGGAGACAAGACAAGACAAGACTTTTTATAGTTTTCTATGTCTAATATAGAAATATATGAAGGCCGTTTATACACTCATACCTCCTATGATCTTATATACCTAATATTGGAATATATAAAAGTAGATTATAAACTTATACCTCTAAAGGTTTTATATGTGCAATATAGAAATACATAAAAACAAAACAAACAAGGCAGCTGAAATATGTATCAATGAGGAAAAATTGGAAGAAGTGGAGAGTATTGAATATCTTGGATCACTCCTAACTAATAATGGAGATACAATGAGGGAAATTAAAAGGAGGACATCTATCGCTCTTCAGAAAGTAAAACAACTAAAGAATCTGTGAAGAGAAACAGACAGAACTACAAAAATAAGATTTTTAAGGGTATGCATCTTTCCCATCGCAACATATGCCTGTGAGAATGAACACTTAACAAAACAGCTGAGAAACACATAAATGCCTTTGAATGTAAATGCTACAGAGAGTTCTTCAAATATCATGGACACCAAAAAAAAAAAAGAACAAATATATCCATACTACAATAATTTAATATTGAAGAAGGCTGGCTAGTAAAGAGGATTAAAGAGAGAAAACTTAAATATTTGGACACATTAAACGTCATTATAATTTAGAGAAGACTGTATTGGAAGGATACATAATGGGAAAAAGAAAGAGAGGAAGACCAAAACGAACATGGCTGCAAGACATCGTTGACGATCTGCAAATGGATGCATCAGCAGCAGGCCATCTTTCTCACAACCGAGAGGCCTACAGGAGTGCTGTTTGAGAGGCAAAGTTCCGCAAGGGACATGCAAATGAATGATGATGAATGAAATGTATTTCTCGGACCAGAGACTATAAAACAATAAGATAACAGTAAAAAAAAAATCAAATGTAAATTACAGTCAGGAATGTGACAAAACATCAAGATTAGAGTCAGGAAGGGAAGTCAAATCAAGATTACAATCAGGAAAGGATGTCAAATCAAAACACCAGTCAGGAAAGGAAGTCAAATCAAGATTACAGTCAGGAAAGGAAGTCAAATCAAAATTACAGTCAAGAAATGAAGTCAAATTAATATTACAGTCAAGAAATGATGTCAAATCAAGATTACAGTCAGGAAAGGAAGTCAGATTAAGATTACAGTCAGGAAATGAAGTCGAATTAAGATTACAGTCAGGAAATGAAGTCAAATTAAGATCACAGTATGGAAAGGAATTTAAGTCAAGATTACATTGAAGAACTGAAACCAAACCAATATCACAATATGGAAAGGAATTCAAGTCAAGATTACATTGAAGAACTGAAACCAAGTCAAGATCACAGCCAAGAACTGAAACCAAGTCAAGATCACAGTCAAGAACCGAAACCAAGTCAAGATCACAGTCAAGAACTGAAACCAAGTCAAGATCACAGTCAAGAACTGAAACCAAGTCAAGATCACAGTCAAGAACTGAAACCAAGTCAAGATCACAGTCAAGAACTGAAACCAAGTCAAGATCACAATCAAGAACTGAAACCAAGTCAAGATCACAGTCAAGAACTGAAACCAAGTCAAGATCACAGCCAAGAACCGAAACCAAGTCAAGATCACAGTCAAGAACCGAAACCAAGTCAAGATCACAGTCAAGAACCGAAACCAAGTCAAGATCACAGTCAAGAACTGAAACCAAGTCAAGATCACAGTCAAGAACTGAAACCAAGTCAAGATCACAATCAAGAACTGAAACCAAGTCAAGATCACAGTCAAGAACTGAAACCAAGTCAAGATCACAGTCAAGAACCGAAATCCAAGTCAAGATCACAGTCAAGAACTGAAACCAAGTCAAGATCACAGTCAAGAACTGAAACCAAGTCAAGATCACAGTCAAGAACTGAAACCAAGTCAAGATCACAGTCAAGAACTGAAACCAAGTCAAGATCACAATCAAGAACTGAAACCAAGTCAAGATCACAGTCAAGAACTGAAACCAAGTCAAGATCACAGTCAAGAACCGAAACCAAGTCAAGATCACAGTCAAGAACCGAAACCAAGTCAAGATCACAGTCAAGAACCGAAACCAAGTCAAGATCACAGTCAAGAACTGAAACCAAGTCAAGATCACAGTCAAGAACTGAAACCAAGTCAAGATCACAATCAAGAACTGAAACCAAGTCAAGATCACAGTCAAGAACTGAAACCAAGTCAAGATCACAGTCAAGAACCGAAATCCAAGTCAAGATCACAGTCAAGAACCGAAACCAAGTCAAGATCACAGTCAAGAACTGAAACCAAGTCAAGATCACAGTCAAGAACTGAAACCAAGTCAAGATCACAGTCAAGAACTGAAACCAAGTGTCTGTAGACTATTTTAGTTATGGCACTGAGCAGCGTCAACTGACAGACAGGGCTGGCAGAGACTACCTTCCCTCACCTCCTTATTCCCAGGGGCATCTTGTTGTGGTCTGTCTGGCACCAGCAAAGAAAAGGAATGAACATGTTTCCGAAGTAACAATGGGCAAACAATCCTCACATCGGCCATTTCTGACAGACTAAAACAGCCCACTCCTAATCCGACTCAGCGTTTTAGACTCTTTGTTACAAATATTTTAATTTCGATGTTACGGTGAGAAGCGACAACATCAATCAATCAACGAAAGAAGGACATGAATCTCAAGGAAGCAAGATGGATCATACAGTATTCTCGCGGCACGACCTGAATATCCTTGTCGCAAAGCTCTCTCATGTAAAATGAAAATCTATTGACTGAACTAACAATTATGTTCATTGTTTGCTGTAGGATATATACAACAGTAGTTCTACTGAATCCAGCGTGTGTATCATGAACTTTGCTATTAGTGCGCGAGGGTATGAAAATCAATTACTTTCTATGTATTTAGCAACTTTGTATTATTTGAAAAATATGGGGTATAAGAGCATATACGTAGTTTTATAGTTTTCAGGTGTAGGCGGTTTTATATGTATATATGTCTAAAATGGCATATAAATGTAACTTTTATGAAACTGCTGTTATGGAAGATCTGTTAGTGTCAAGGTGAAAAGGAAAATGACAAAATGTATCTATCTATCTATCTATCTATCTATCTATCTATCTATCTATCTATCTATCTATCTATCTATCTATCTATCTATCTATCTATCTATCTATCTGCCTGCCTGCCTGCCTGCCTGCCTGCCTGCCTGTCTGTCTGTCTGTCTGTCTGTCTGTCTGTCTGTCTGTCTGAATCCCAGATGGTCAAATTTATCTTTACTCATTCCCAGATGCTCAAGTTTATTTTCACTAATTTCAATACGTCAGCTTACCTTTACCGATTCTTAGGTGATAACATTTATCTTTACTGGGTTCCATATTCTCCATCTAACATGGTCTCGAGCTTCCCTTTAAAAAAAAAAACAAATTTCTAAAGTATCTCCTTTGTGCTTAGACATTCTGACTGAAAGCGTAGCTCTATCGTGCATCTAGATCAGTGTTTCCCAACCTTTTTTTTTTATCATACCCCACCTCAACGCCTCAAAGATTGTTATCCCCATTCCCGCAGCATAACAGGTAACTATATTCTGAAAAGGTGTAACATAAATATATTCACATCGCCCCCGTGTGGGGCGTAAGCACCGTGTTGGGAAACACTGATCTATCTATATACATAGGTCACTGGCCATATTTTACTTATCTTTCGGTAGGCATTACTCCTGGCAACTTTTGTTTCCCCAGCTACAGAAACAGCCGGGTAGTCATTTCTACAGATGGGCGAGTGGGACACTCAACCAGACTTGAATCGCCAACCTCTCCTTGATAGATGAGCATACTAACAGCGCCGACACTCAAGCGGTCCAGATGTCTGAAAAGCTCGTCCAAGTATCTCTAAAGCTGGTCTGTGTCTTTTCTTGCTTCCCTGCTGAGTGCAGTCCACTGCTCCTCTTGGCAGCCTGTTCTTCTTCATGTGTTTTACTTCACCAACAGACCTGTCTTATCTCAAAAGTCTATGACGCTCATTTCCATTAGAAAAAAAAATAACAAAGCTCTGGGACTTCCCAGTTATTTTCTGTCTTCCCATGTTATTTTCTATTATTCATTTCAATGTTGTGCCCTCAAAATCTCGGAACATGATTTCTGTTTTGATTATGTTTTCCATGTCTACGATCAGAATGTTAGAAACTCCTCTGGGACATGTTTTACAAAGTTTAGATGCAATGCTCAAGATGAATTAGACAGGTCAGCAACCCGCAGCTGTTTGCGTCAGGGATGGCGAACCGTAGCCCACTAAGACCCTATTAGACTTCCTCTAGCAGCCGTGGAAACAAGCAGTAATCTGGCAAAGTGAACAGCGATTACAGTGGGAAGACGACCGCCGTTTTAGAAATATTCTGAGTCGAAGTTGTATGCTTTGGACCGAAAGGCGCGTAACAGCAACACAACGCAGCCAAGGATCTTTTCAGAACAAATTTCCTCTCGGAGGCCCTGCACATAAAGCGCGACTTAGGTATACTTATCATTATCGAACTGTCCAAATTTCTGTAGATGCTCCGATCTCACCCTCAGGATAATCCTCAGTGTACATAGACTGATGACGCGAGTCCTGGAGTTTTTTCATTGTAATTTAGGTGTCTCTTTTCTTTGTTTGATTCAGTCTTGCAAACCGACATCGTCGAGTATCTTGCTCATTAAGCAATTGAAATTCACATACAGACATACGTTGTCAAAAATATGTTATGAATCCATAGAAGGTTTATGCTCGGCCGAGCTAGTTTTATCGCCGTTATTCTCCTTCTTTTGTGTTCAAGTGCCGGGTCATGCTAAATCAGAAGCAGAGTGCCCAGGAAAAAGCCCACGGTTCTCTCTAGGTTCCCGAGGCAGCCCCACAGCTTCTGCCTCAGGTCCATCCTCTGTGGCCAGGTCAGTGAACGGTGAACGCTCTTGAAGCGCATGCTCTGGGGTTTGTGCTCCATCTCTACGGGGGCATGCGTCCATGTGAGAGATCTCGAGTCGGTGCAGGTGACTCAGTAGTCTGCAGTGGCCTGCTCTTAATCGGAACAGAAAGGTCTGTTGATATATCTGTAGCTAGTGGGCCGAGGTCATATTTTTACTGTGTAACTTAATGTGCTGGTGTGGTTGTTTCACCCTTCCCTAGTTCACCTTTCCTCAGACGGCCTGTGTACACTCGTGACAGCTCATGACAGTTATTAACTTTACATCTCGCTTTCCCAGTCTACGAGTAACTTGTAAAATAAGCCATTTCGCATCAGATACTCACTCCCTCTATAACTCATCACAATAACTTTACGAATACAGTAACGTTTAAAGCGTGGAATTCACTTAACAGCCAAGTTGTTTGTTATCTCAAGGCCGAAACAGTAGAGCGATATAAACGAAATATTTCATCTCCTGACAATGTGCAATAATGTAGTGGAACACGTGGTCTGCTCTATAGCCGCACGTGTTTGCGCACGCGCGTGCAATATTTGCCTGCCACACGTAGTGCTCACACACACGCGCTCGGTGGAGATTTCTCTTCCGTCAGGCCTCGGAAACAGAGCCAACAAGACGTCCTTCGTAAGACGAAATCTGTACTTTGTAATCTTCTTCAGATAGAATTCGAAACACAGATAATTTGTGAGCTAAATTGCTCTACGCCAAACATCCTCGTCTTTTTAAGAAAAAAAATGATCGCCTTTTGCAGAGAAGTTTTTGTTACAATTTATTACTTCATTTTTACAATGCCTGGCGTATTCTTACATTGTTTTTAGACGCGTGTTAATTCCAGAGTCATATCCTCGCTAGCAGAACCGTGTTTAGCAAGAGTTAGGCAGGTTAATGTAGGCCTTATCAGATCCTCCATGTACCTTAAGAGGTACAGTATTATTCTCATATTTTCCTTGATCAGTCGGTACTCTAGAGGACGATATAGTCAGCATAACGTCTTGTCGCCTTCACTTCTCCGGCTCCACAAGGGGTTAAGTACTTATTTGTACATCTGAATGACTGAAACACTTTCAGCATGAGAGATGAGTGTACTAACAGCTTCACTACTCAGGCGCCCCAGCAAATGGTAGTTTTGGTGAAATTATCGATGTCTAGGAGTGCACATCAGGTTCTAAAAGAACATATTCTTTAACTCCTAAGAACTTTCTCACAATGTCTCCATGAGCTCATCTCATCCTTCCTGAAGCCACAAGTCTACTCCAGACCCAATGTTTATTTCTTGTCATTTTAGTCGTAAAGTTCTCAGATCTTGGTGAGTGTTCACATATAATCTTCTGGGTGAATTCTGTGTGAGTCACTGTTACTCTACGATTTATCTGTGAGTCACTGTTACTCTATGATTTATCTGTGATTCACTGTTATTCTATGATTTATCGGAGTACATAACATCTATATTTATCGATTACTATAACATCTGATATCCCACGGTCAGTCCTACAATATATTTATCGATTACTATAATATCTGACATAGGGATGCAGCTGTCTTAAGCTGCGAGTAAAAACTATGTGTGTATGTGTGTGACAGAGACAGAGAGAGAGAGAGAGAGAGAAAAAGGGGGGGGAGAGAGCGCAATAATGAAAGAGAATTTTTAAAAAAAAAGATTCCACTAGCTCTGATAAACTTTTGCCACTACCAAAGAAGAAATGAACGTAGGAAAGACTTCTACAACATTTTCAAGACTAGAAGAAAGACCAAAGCCCAGTTCTAGCTTAACACTGAAGACAAGGGTTGTGGTTTGTCAGATCTGGGCGCTTACTTCCCTTTCATTTAGATCTGAAACATGGTCAACAGACTAAAGGGCATTAAAAACGGTATAATATAGCTTCTGTGGAAAAAAAAAACAATGAACTTCGAATGCCGAAACAAAATAACCAAATGTGGGGTTCTACAGCGTGAAAAGCTTCATTCCACCAAGACGTGACCAACCTGCAGAAGATAGATGGTTGAGGCATGTAGCAGGAATGGATAAGCTTGCATCTCAAAGCAAATTCTGTACGGCGAACTTTCGTAAGAAAGGTGGCTAGAAGGTAGACCAAAACTTGAGATATTTCCACCAATCACGAAAGCAAGGAAGACATTGGAGAAAGACCGTGGCAAGTGGAGAATAACTCTACATGAAAGCACTGCGTTACAGAATGAGAAAGAAAGATATAAAACTATGGTAGAAGAGGCAAGCATGAAGGTCTGCATTTCCAAGACCTTCGGCACCTGGAAGTGTGATGAGGTCAGAATCATGCATGGGCGCATTTACCTTCCCAGATTTCTCTGGTACCCATTTTTAGAGGCTGGGTGGACCCTGGAGCCTTTTTGGTGTGGTGGTACCAGAAAAAAACTTCCCATCATTGGGACTTGAACCCGGTACCACAGGATTAGTAGACCGACCGCTTGACCACTCAGCCAACCAGGCATAAATATAGTGTTTTTTTCTTTTCTTTTGCATTCCATTTGATTATATTAGTCACACACAGATATACACACACACACACACATAACAGAAAAAAGAATATTCATACACTCACAAAACCTACACACAAATACAAAAAAATAATAAAGCAATCCCACAACAGTTTGAAAACTTTTATTATTTTCCACACATCAGAAGATTCACACACATCTGGGACGCTCCAAAGCGTTGTTTTAAATGCATAAAATATTACGCGTGAATATACATGTACACATAAAAAGGAAAAAAAAACAATTATCATCTCAAATCCCTGATTCGAATTGCGTGCTGGCAACACATAGTAATCTATAATAGAAAACACAGGCACAATCACATACTTTGGAAACATTAGGACAAGGAATACTGCGGTAATATAGAAATGTTTTCCAGTTTTAATGACGACACACTGGGATATCAATAACACGTACGAAGTTTACGAAATTAGTGTACATAAGGAAGTCCGATAAAACATTCGAGACAAAAAAATAAGTGGGTAATTAGAAATATGAAGGTGCATGCTCTCGTACTCTCATTGTACATACATTCGTGTGTGAGAATTTATTTTCATAATTTAAAACTCAGCTATACACAACACCAGGTACATAACATACATTTTTTTTCCGGAAATATAAAAAGCATTACAAACACAGAAGCTGTCACAATTAAATCTTACGTGGGCGTATTCTTTTCTTTTTTTTTAAAAGTAATATAGTGATGATAACCCCTAAGTAATGTGTGTCTTGGCAGGGTAAATCAGTCAGTAGCGCTCAGTCAAGTTAGGAAGTCAAGTTCTGCTAACAGAACTTGAAGAATAGACATATATATGTGGAAAAAAAAGGGAGGGGGGAGTATTTAAATATGGGATAACGAACATGAAGTAAAGAGAAATTTATTGCAAAACTTTGTCATTACAATCAGTTACATTAACAGCCTCTCACGCCCAAACAACACTGCCACCAGTGTTGGTACATCTCGCACACACACATATGAATCAATGCTTGGAACAATATTTAGCCAAAGTCTAAATAAAATGAAAAAGCAGCACATTTCCAAGCCAGCCCATATTTTTAATTTACGGAGTAACTTCCCTTCCAGCTTCTTTTTTTGCCAAAATTTCCCATCAAACTTTATTCTGGCAGAGCACGGAAATTGAACCACGAGTGAAAGGGTTACACGTAACAAGCTGATGAATTGACCAGCGGTAGGAAAAACGGGCTTTATGAGTTCAGTACACGGAACTATATTATACTGGTGAAAGTTAATTCTACCGAGTTTTTAAAATGCCCTTTTACTTATTCCTTCCACGTGGAATTAGCTAGAAAACGTAAAGGGCACATACTCCAAAACCGTGGTCATTAATATCGAGCTAAATAGTTACACGGAGCAGTGATTTACACACATACATACAAAGACGCGCTATAATAAATTGAATCCTCACGTGAAAAATAACTTACGTTGCTCGCTGTGTCATTATCGAAGTATGCAGAATGATCACCATGCACAATATAAATTATATTGATCAAAACAGCGATCTTTGCGTTACAGTTGTCAGCTCTCCGCTCCCATATAAAATAAGTTTAACAGATGTTTGCTTTACGTTGAAGGAAGTATCGTTCACATGTTTGTCATCTTTCGCCCTCACTTTAAATGATTACATTTTGTATCACACCTCTTACCCATTACAGTGCTGCAGCAGGACAACCACTTTTTTTTTTTATCACACTTCATTTACTCTTTCGACATATTTATTACTTACTCTTTCGACATATTATTACTTACTCTTTCGACATATTCATTACTTACTCTTTCGACATATTTATTCTTCATTTTCATTTTACTTTCCAGGGCCCTGACATTTGTTCCAGGGCCCCTCTCTTCTATACTAATGCAGGAACTAAAACACGTGAAAGATACCAGATATCCGGGCAAAAGCGTTAATTAAGAGGGGAAGATATATTACATGAAAAATATTAGACTTGACTCTGTCGCTGTCGGGCAGCGGTTCTTAAAAAAAAAGGTCCCTGGACCAGTAAACTGAGATGGACACCACAGGGGAACAGGAGTAAAGGTAAACCAAAGGAGACATGGAGAAGAACAACAGAGAGGATATTGAGTAATGGAGGGCTCACCTGAGCAAGAAGGGGGGGGGGGGGAGAGAGAGAGAGAGGGGGGAAGGCGAAGGACAGGAGATTGTGGAAAACCCTTGCGGAAACCCCATGTAGTATTGGGCACTTAAGGTTCAGCGAGCGTGCAAGAGAGAGAGAGAGAGAGAGAGAGAGAGAGAGAGAGAGAGAGAGAGGAGAGAGAGAGAGAGAAAGAGATTTATTGCTTTTTTAAAATGAGTGATCCACAGCTGATCTCAGTTCTAAAAGCTGGGGGGGGGGGGGAGGGGGGAAGGTGTTTGAACAAGCCCAAAATAAAATATTAAAAGCAAAAGAAACAACCGCCTAGCCATGTTCACAAACACTGTTAGAACCATCGCTCTCTTCACCAATGTTAAACCCTTCAAGAATAGTTTACTTCGGTGAGAACTTGTCCTTTTCTCACTAAACAAAATAGCATTGTTAAATATAAATGCAGGTAAGTTGCTGGAGACAGTTCTGTTTAGTGATATTAACATTGTTTGGAGACCTCAGGGGAAAAAGAAAGTGAAATGGAAATGTTATTGTTTAGAGTTATTGAATATTAATATAAAACGCTTTTCACCAACATATTTATGGATGCGCCAATCTACGGCTTGCTCTGAGAGTTTGTTTTTTTTTCCCCTCTCCCTGTCCTGTTCCAACTGTCTCGTTGCTCCCATTACAATCGCTATCGGTTGTTTAATTCCAATGATGAATGTTTTATCTTTTACACTATAACCGATAAACGAGCATTTAGGATAACAAATTTTTGCATGTCATAAAAATCGGATTATCTGCTGTTGCCAGGCGACTCTTTTCTGTATACAAAACAAATAAATGAGAAACGTACACGAGAGTTACTGTTCTTGGGGAATTTATTACAGAAAACTAAAACCGGAAGTGTATTCCCTGGAAAGGGAATTCTCACATTGATAGTTGAGGAAAATGCAATACAAAACTGATTAAATCTATATATAATTACTTTGTAATCATAATAACTATAATGTGATTAAATAAAAAAATCATGATAATGGACCATATTGAGTCCATTGCATATTAATTTAAAGACTTTCACCATTTATACATGTTTGAAAATTCTAACACACTGGGATATGGGTTCTAATAACATTTTATAATTCTTGTACACATAACGTGCTCTCCCACGGTTCTCCTTCACTGCGGGTAGAGCTTTTTACAAACCTGGAGTTTTGTTAAACAATGTTTGAACTCGTAAATGACATCTGGCTATGTGGAACGAAACGTACATAAAAACTACGGCAGACTTTGGCACGTAGTTTTGAAAGAAAGGCGGCCAGGCGTGATACTGACCATATCACCCTCTAGTGTACTGTCAGGTCAAGGAAAATATGGGCACTAACACCATATCCCCCTATATGCCTCTAAGGCATGGCAGATTACTTTTACCCTTATTTTCAAGAGTCTCCTTGCAAATTTGCTTAAACCTGGCTTTAAAGAAGCTCATTTATTCTTCAGTGCTCCGCCTCGTATGTGGTCAGACTGATCTGCAGTGGATAGTGATGGAAGCGGCAACAGACCTATTACCCTTTCGCGTTACTTCGGTTAAAAAACATCTGGTAAAATACAGGAGAAATGCCATTGGCACCATCACCCAGCAGACACTAGGAACAACACTGAGGTTAAAAGGCTGAGCACATATGGGAGTGTCCTGAGTGCAAGCAGCCCCCATCTCTAGATCATCAGCAGATCATGGCCGTTGTTCACGTTCAAGTTCAGGTAAAATACAGGAGAAGACTAATCCAGACCACCAAGTCAATAAAGCAAGGGGCAGACAAACCGTGGGGAAAAAAAGGACACAAATGGCTGACCGTGGAACCGTATTCACATCATTATTGTGTTCTTCACAAATAAGCATTGCACGAATTTATCTTCAGAACCGGATAGTGGCATGCAGATATGAAAATGTTCTCTTCATAGTCGTTTCTTGATAAGATTAGTTTTACAACGGATGAAGCACTTTTCACTGACATGTTAAGTAACAAATTAACACAATCGACATCAACCCATGCTGTACCTGAAGGATCGACATCAACCCATGCTGTACCTGAGGGGAGTGAAGCCAGTAAGGAGGAAAGAAGAGGGGGCGGGGTGTCTCAGTACAAAAGACAAAAACTCTCTTGCAGACTCAGTCTTGGCTAGTACAGCTAAAATATATATACTAATACTAGACACAAACAGTGCACTAGTATTTCATGGAGAAGGTCGGAAGTTCGAATCCAGCCGAAGGTGCCCCAGACACCCCACCAGGCTGTAGAAATGGGTACCTGGGTTCTTCTGGAGCTGGAAATGGAACGGCAGTCAGGTGTGATGCTGACAACATCACCCTCTAGTGTGTGCCGGTGTGACGGGACACTAATACCATATCCCTTCGGTGCTTTCACGGCATAATAGGGTTATTTTACCTTTCAAGACAGAATACCAGCAAAGGTAAGTTTTTCAAGAGCAGATGGCAAAGGTAAGTTTGTCAAGAGCAGATGCAAAGGTAAGTTTTTCAAGAGCAGATGGCAAAAGTAAGTTTTTCAAGAGCAGATGGCAAAGGTAAGCATTCTTCAGAGATGAGTTGGAGAGTACAGTGTAGTATTCAAACTTGAGCCAAACTGAACAGTTGAGAAAACTACAGGCACGAGAAAGTACTGACACTTAAACCATACTGGACATTTGAGAACACCAGTGGCAAGAGGCAGCAAATCAAACTCTGAGCCACACACTGAACAGTTGAGAACACTGACATGCTACAAAAAGGGCAGTAAAATATACCCACAAACTACTGTCGGAAACGCAAGGGAGAACTACTTGCTTACAAAGACGACCTAAAGTAGTGTAGTGTTTAAGTTGTACCACGTAGTGAACAGTTTTCATTCGTTAAAGTCTGATTATATTCGTAGGTTCACAGGCAGCCGGTAAAGTGGTTTGCATGAAAGGAATGGGTAGCGAAGTAGTAAGTGGAAAATATAGAAAAGATGAAGAAATCTTGAGCCAAGTTGAACAGCACAGAGCAAATCAAGAAGATAATTAACAAAAAGATCATTGTTCTATAACCAAAAACAGAATAGAAATGCAATGAAAACAGAAAAACAGAGAGAGAGAGAGAGAGAGAGAGAGAGAGAGAGAGAGAGAGAGAGAGCGGGGGAAGCATACAACTCCAGGACCATCTAAATAAACAAACCCTCTCTTTTCTCTCTCTCTCTCTCTCTCTCTCTCTCTCTCTCTCTTCTTATCTCCTACTTTTTCTTATAATTGTTTTGGTTCATAACAAAAGAACAGGAGATAGCATTCTTGTCTTTGTTCTTTATCACTACTTGAACTGGCGCATGTTCTCTCTTATTTAACAAACTATCTTTCGAAAGATCTCCCCTTTATTTATTTAACAAACTCTATTCCGAAACTTTTCAAATATCTCCCGTAAGTGAAAAAAAAATATTATATATACATATATTCTGAAGCTTTGATCTCCTCCTACGTTAACAAACTGTCTTCTGAAGTTTCCAACAATCTACCCTTAGGCAACAGTCTTCCAAAGCTTCCAATGAACTCTTCTTGTTTAACAATCTTTCAAAGAACTCCCCTTAGTTAACAATTGTCAGAAGCTTCCATCGAAGTTAGAATAAACTTCCCTAAGTTAACAAACTGTCTTCCAAAGCTATGGAAGCCTAAAGACCAATCTCCTCTAGACTAAAGGTACCGTTTCTTATGGAATCGTTTAACTGCTCCAAATTTTCACGTACTGGACTGTGCTTAAGGGACAGAAGACACAAGCCAAGAGACTAGTAGATCTTTAGTATAATCCAAACCGTGAACAAACGAGTCTTTTTCTGGTTTAAAAAAAAAAAAAAGCAAGACTTACATACCGAGTTAAAACTTGATGTCATGGGATTTCTTATTTCTGAGGCAAAAAAATACATTCAGACAGTTTTAACTTGTAAAGTAAACGTTTAAAAATAAGAATATGAACATTGCAGGGGTTTATTTTTTCCCTCCTTCAAAAATTAATATCTTGTCAAAAAAGACACCAGTTATTTAGATTTCCCCCCTTTTTTTTTTCTTTTTTGAAAGAATATTTCACACGGATTTGTTATGAAATGGAAATTTTAGTTTTTTACAACGTCCTGTCACAAACAGAAATCTTGTGAAAAAAAAATCCAGCGTTAATTTTTGACAGATGATATTAACGGTCATAAACGTGGGCAGCGGTTTCTAATTTTCAGCTCTAGAGAGTGCAGCTCAAGTTCCGCTTTCGAGACAGAGTTATCTCATTTCCAATTGCAAAATAACTTTTTTTGCTAGGGAAAGCAATATTTAACAGAATAACAGAAATATCCTGAACTACCTCGTTTCCATATTTATAAGAAAATAATCGCTAAAACAATGTGCTAAGTGTTTGATTTTTTTTATCCGTTTTTTCGTGTTTTTAATCTGTTGTGTTGTTCTTCTGTGTGATCTTTTAAAAAAAAGGTTTTTGTCGAAATATTGTACGTTCTACATTTATATGTGCACATCTTAATTTCTGCCATTCTTGTTTCTATCCACTTTCCTCACTCTATCTTTTTGTAAAACTGAACCATTTGCCTCTACCTCCCTTCACTAAAACAATGGCTAGGTACGAACTTTTCAAATGAGAATCAAGCTTTTACACTGTAAAGTGATTTAGCACAGTGTTGTATGATTAGAATCTGAAAACAGTGGACAAAGCACTTTAGATGTGAGAGAAAGAAAAGTGGCACGGAGAGTTACCTGGCAGGTGTAAGATGGCTTAGTGGTTAGTGCGTTATTTCTCATGGCTTGGCGTCTGCTCGCCTTGCCGGAGTCTGTGGTTCGAGTCCCAGGTAATTCTCCTGTCTTTCTCTCACATCAAAAGTGCTTTGTCTATTATTTTTTTTCCAGTGGTAACCATAAAACGCACTGCTAAATCACTGTACTGAAATCTCTAAAACGCTCACACGTGCTACGAGTATTTCTAGCAGTTTTATTGGGTCAACCGAGCGAACGACTTCAAATTTCTTAACCCTTGTATATCCTTTGAATCATACTCTTGCATTCCTAGCTTGGTTTCTTTTTCGCATGTCAAATTAGTAACCCCGCCATATCATCATCCCCTTCTTAATTATCATTGTGTTCCCATCAGATATCCTAATACGAAATAAACTTTGATCCTGATAGGGCAAACGTTTTGTCCGCCTTGACAGAACCTCCTTTGCCGATAACTAGTACATTTTGTTAGATCGAGCCACATTTAATCTACTTCTGATATAAAATCATGCAGACAACTCCAAATTAGTCTAACACCCCCTCTCTCCCCCCCCCCCAAAAAAAAAAACCTCACTCCTTTATCCCACAGCCTACAGTAACTCTTCATATTTAGCACGTGATCACTGAGTTTAGAATTTCATCCCAGTATTTTACATCCCGACAGAATAATAAACTTGTATCCTATGACTGCCTTACCGCCTTCTGAGTTTCACAAATCTGTTATTGCTTTGGCTCAACTTCTTATCAACAAAATATCACTCGCTCCTAGAATATCTCGAGCTTGGAACGCTCAAGTGCTAGCCGCTGCTAGCTCCAGATAAAAGTCAGCGACTGCCCAGATTTATCTATTTTCTTTTTCCTTGTTAAACTAACTTGTTCGGCTTATCTTTACCTGACTATGATTTAAGAACAAATGTTCTCAGATACACCACTGCCTCTTTCTCCTCCCCCCACCCCCACCACACACACACAACCACCAGCAGTCTTTTGGGCTGAAAAAAAAAGCTCCTTAACAGTATCATTACATTTAATTTTGTCAGTTTTAAAAGTTATAAGATTTACAGCGCATACTACTGCTCCATATAGCGACCAGCGTTTCTCAAGTTTCCTTGTCCCCTCGGAACAACTGCGCAAAATATTTACCATCACTCACTTTTCGCTTCATAAGTCCCCTCCCTCCCCCGTTATCACTACCATCGCTCCCCCTCCCCAGTTATCACTACCATCGCTCCTCTTCCCAGCTATCACTGCCATCCCTCCCCCTCCCCCCATCTATCACTGCCATCGCTCCCCTCCCCCAGCTATCACTGCCATCGCTCCCCTCCCCCAGCTATCACTGCCATCGCTCCCCTCCCCCAGCTATCACTGCCATCGCTCCCCTCCCCCCATCTATCACTGCCATCGCTCCCCCTATCTATCACTGCCATCGCTCCCCTCCCCCCATCTATCACTGCCATCGCTCCCCCTATCTATCACTGCCATCCCTCCCCTCCCCCTCCCCCCATCTATCACTGTCATCGCTCCCCTCCCCCAGCTATCACTGCCATCGCTCCCCTCCCCCCATCTATCACTGCCATAGCTCCCCCTATCTATCACTGCCATCGCTCCCCTCCCCCCATCTATCACTGTCATCGCTCCCCTTCCCCCATCTATCACTGCCATCGCTCCCCTTCCCCCTATCTATCACTGCCATCGCTCCCCCTCCCCCAGCTATCACTGCCATTCCCCCCCCCCCGTTATCACTATCATCGCTCCCCCACCCCCAGCTACAACTGTCATCACTCCCCCACCCCCAGCTACAACTGTCATCGCTCCCCCCACCCCCAGCTACAACTGTCATCGCTCCCCCACCCCCAGCTACAACTGTCATCGCTCCCCCCACCCCCAGCTACAACTGTCATCGCTCCCCCACCCCCAGCTACAACTGTCATCGCTTCTCCTTTTTTCACTCCTCAACCCCCCCCCCCCAAGTTTAGAAAACAAGAAAAACCAGGCTAGAGTCAGGGTTTGCTGTGATGGGCGTCAATGGGACCCTAGGGTTCCGCGATAATTGCTCAGGAGGGGTTTTTAAGTCAAGACCTCTGGCGATTTCCTGCCCTTAGATCTGTCATGGAACCCTAGGGTTTCGTGGAATCCGGATTGAAAAAAAAAAAACCCTAATCTAGACACTTCTGACTTTAACATCTCTTGCAGTAGGGAAAAAAAAGGCTAAATTTGCTATTAAATGCATTTTGGAAGTGAATTTTACATCTCGCCTAATGTTAACGGACTAAAAAACATGCGCTCACAAACAGCTCGCATGAATTGACTTTTATGACCAATGCTAACAACGTAGACAAGGAAACGGAGACTTTTCTCTTAGTTCAATCATTCCAAGACCTATAATCTTGCTTCTTATATAACACACCTACAACTATATTCACATGCGGTTTGAAAATGATCCTTTTGGACTGTAAGGATGACGTGTCCAAAAAGTAATTCATAAGACAGCATATGCACTACCATTTACATCATCAGTGATTTATAAGGATAACACATCCTAGCATTTATACATCACCAGTGACTGACAAGGACAACACATCCTAGCATTTATACATCACCAGTGACTGACAAGGACAACGCATCCTAGCATCTACATCACCAGTGACTGACAAGGACAACACATCCTAGCATTTATACATCACCAGTGACTGACAAGGACAACACATCCTAGCATGTATACATCACCAATGACTGACAAGGACAACACATCCTAGCATCTACATCACCAGTGATTCACGAGACAACACTGTACTATTTACAAGTGATTTACAAGGACAACACACACTAGGATTTGCATCATCAGTGATTCACGATAAAATAACTGACACTATATCATCACTTCTCCACCACACTCTTCCATACAGAGCGCAGAATTGAGAGAGAGAGAGAGATATTATGGTGAAAATAAAGGTTCCCAAAACAACTGAATGTCATATACATAGTCAAACTGCACGTAATGATTTCGTTTTCAACAACACCGTTCAGGATTTCCACTGTTATGAGTTATAATGTAGTGACCTAGTCTTTTGCTCTTCTCTGTTCAAAATTCTTATTCAAAGCTGCAGTAAGTTAAACCCCAAGAGAGCAAAATTCTTATTAAAAGCTGCAATAAGTTAAACCCCAAGAAAACAAAATTCTTATTAAAAGCTGTAGTAAGTTAAACCCCAAGACAGCAAGATTAAAAGCTGCAGCATGTTAAATTCCAAGACAGCAAGATTCTTATTAAAAGCTGCAGAAAGTTAACCTGCATGCCAGCAAAATTCTTATTAAAAGCTGCGGTAAGCTAAACTCCAAAAGCCAACAAGCTGCAGTAAGTTAAAAGCCCAAGCAAAAAAGATTCTTAGTCCAGACTGCAGTAAGTTCTGCAGTAAGTTAAGGCCTAAGTTAACAAGTGTCTAGATCAAGCCTGCAGTAATTTAAGTCTAAGTCAACAAGAGTCTAGATCAAGCCTGCAGTAAGTTAAGGCCTAAGTCAACAAGACTCTAGATCAAGCCTGCACTAAGTTAAGGCCTAAGTCAACAAGAGTCTAGATCAAGCCTGCAGTGACCTCAAAATGTCAAGAATCTACAAGAACAAACTAATGGTTTTTAAAGCTGTACGAAAATCCAGATCCAAAAGAATCATTAGTGGACCCTGTTCAGCAGCGAAAAAAAACACAGGTTTCCTAGAAAAAAAAAAATAAACAGCTTTTACCATTGGGGCCCGTCAGATAATATAAGTCAGGATACTTTTACCTCATCTGTCTCGCTCACAATTTTTATGTACTTTTTTTCTCACACACAAAAAGTTCTCTTTCTTTAAAAAGAAAAAAATAATAATGAATGTAAGAAGACACTTCTTAGAACTTCATAATTTGGAGAAAATCTAAATTAGAGCTCATAAATTCAAGTCACGCTTGGTTGGAGAGGTTGTGTGCTCGGCACGCGGACGCTTCAGCAGACGAGATGTTGTGAGAATATGTTACACAAGCATAAAGTTTATGTTGTGAAGGGAAATAATCACGGGGGTGGGGGTGGGGCCGCATAAGGAGAGGGAAAGCAAGCCAGCCATTGTAAGATAGGACCAGCAAAGGAAAAACGGATAATAAATTTTTGTTTTGTTTTTGTTTTTTTTTTTAATTCAACAAAACTTTACAGTGGTTAATTTATAACCACACATAATAAATAATTATCTTTCATATTTTAGAATTATACAGTAGGAAAGGATGTACGTTCTCACTCTAAAACAGAATACTGTATCTGAAACAGACAGATTACCGCACTTGATAAACAAATCATCTCGCACTCATCTGCGCCTCTATAAAATAAATAGAATCAAGCTGCATACATTCAAACGTGCATTAATTTATTCATGAAACCCTTGAACCGCAGAGAATAATTAACATACCGTACAGAGCTGCAAAACAGAGCCTATGAGAACAGGCAACGTGGATTCAAGCTTTTTGATGTACCGAACTTGTCTAAAACATTAGTCTAACTTGAACAATTAAACTGTCCAAACTTCCAGATCCCGTTTCAGTTAACGCATTATTGTCTTGAAGTTAAGAGTTAAAAAAAAAGGTAAAGGTAAGATTCCCGTTTCCATGCCATTAAGGCATATTGGGGGAATACGGTGTTAGGCCCGTATTTTCCATGACCTTCGGCACATGAAAGTGTCATGTGGTTAGTATCACGCCTGGCCGCGTTTACCTTCCCAGATTTCTCTGGTACCCATTTTCCGAGGCTGGGTGGACCCTGGAGCCAGGAAAAAAAAAATCCCGCTCAGCTGGGGATTCGAACCATTCGGTTGCTAGACGAGTGCTCTAACAACTACGTTAGCTGGTCCCCGTAGAGAGTTAAGGATCCTGAAAATTGTTATAGTTAACTCTTTGGTAACAGGTAAAATAACAGTTTCAAGTTAATGAGGACTATTAGACGTTAATTTCTTTTTTAAAAAATGGCTACACATTGTCAAGAGACAATCAGATTGAGAGACTGGAGAATTGCCTTTCATGTAATAAAATGAGATAGTCAGAGGTGTACGGTGCAGTTTTACAACAAAAACAACAACAACAAAGAATATAAAGAAGAAAGGACAAGAAGGAACGATAAAAGAGCCATTGAGATGAGCACAAAGAAGTATAAAATAAACAGCAATATCTGGACGATATGACTTTGTCAACGACCGAGGCAATTAACGAAACAACAAATAAATTAAACAAACAGCTCTTATCTGCCAGAAAATCCTCTTAGTCAGGATACATCAAGCAAGTATCTGCCAGAAAATCCTCTTAGTCAGGATACATCAAGCAAGTATCTGCCAGAAAATCCTCTTAGTCAGGATACATCAAGCAAGTATCTGCCAGAAAATCCTCTTAGTCAGGATACATCAAGCAAGTATCTGCCAGATACGCGCTTTCTTCTAGCTTATCTGTTGCTTCGCTGTTTTCATTGCCCTTGACAGAGCCATCTCGCCCAGATGTAAGTTTGTTACTATTTGTTTCACGCTGCTATATGTTCATATGATTACCTCTTCTATCATTCCTTCTCTCCTTTGCATCTTTGTTTTTTTTTTTAAACTGCACCATACACTCATGACTGCCTCTGCTCTGCTAGAACCAGTTTTACTACTGTCCTCAATTCATCTACTTAATATGAAGATTGTGGAGACCAGTGTCATGCAACAGAGGAATATATAAACTTTGGCGGACGAGAAGGGGAATATGTTCAACATTCATCTTCTCAAATGCTATGTACAAAGAAAAAAAAAAACCAGTCACTCTTATCAGCATTTATTTCACTTGATGAGTTTAGAAAGGGTTAAGTGGAAGAAAATTTGAGGGGGGGGGGGTTAATAGCGAAAAATAAGAGGGGGGGGGAGGAGTTTGGCAATGAAAACTACGTGATACAAGAGTGGAGTTGGATTTAGAAAAGAAAAAAAAAAATCACCAAAGTTTCATGTATGTGTACACGAAAGCTAAGAGGCAAATGACCAACCAGATCTCATGGAACTGCTTGTCTTTACAGGATTTCTATTTACATCACACCAGGATTTAAAAGAAAATAACACTTTACATGTTTGAGTATTTTTTTTTCTTCTTCTTCATTGATTCCTTCCAATCCAGCACCACATTTTCTTTGTGGGTTAGTTGGCCAAGAACTATGTTCAGAAAGGTTGTTTTGGACAAAAACAGAATATGCGTTGTTTCTGTCTCCATACCGTTGTTGTACATATCTTTATCATTAATTTTGAGTTAATGCGAGTTTCTCCACATAGAAATGGTAACGAGACCATGATCTCACTTCTCAACACAGTTTCCTCTTTAGAATATCAAATTAGCTCCTTATTATATTTTTAAAAAATTTAATGTGATGTTTTATTTAATACTACAAAAAAAAAAATTTCATGACTTGTCAAGTATAGAAATTAATTATTTCATTAGCTTCAGAAATTAAAAAATGCAGCATTTAAAAAAAAATATCAAACGCAAAATTCAGATGATACTTCTGGGAAAGGGGGGGGGGGGAGGGGGAACGCAGAAAGTTAGAAAATCAACTCAGAAACTGAAGCCATAGTTAGTTAAATTGAGAAAATCAAAGCTAGCAAATATTGGAACAGGGCAAAAACTATACAACTGGAGCCTAGAGCAAGGTGAGCCTATCAGCGCCTGACACGTATGCGTTTAGGACTTTAGGTACCAGTTTAACACTGAAAGATATCTCAGAATCGACGTTCCTCTCCTTTGTTCATTGTTTAAAAAGCATAGTTTGTTTTTTTTTCCTTCAAAATGTTGGACATTCTTGCAGGTCTCATCTGTTATCATCACGTTAACTCATCATCAAACAATAAATTCTCTAGTTTTAATGATGTCGCTAAAGGCTGAATTATCTATAGATACTCTAGGACTAATCAGAAAATCTTCTATGTATGTCAATATAGCGGATGAAAAACAGAAACATTCCTAAAATAGTTTTATCCAGCAAGCACCATATTTGTCAGAAATTCTTGCTATTTTCAATCTAGTCCAGAAGTTCAGATTTTTCACGCTTCTAAATCCAGCTGAATTTCTAAAATGAAATAGATCTGTCCCGTCAAGTTTATGAATCTTAAACGTGTATGCTGAACCGAATTTATTCGTAATAGTTTTTATCTATTTTCGTTAAATATACTGTTTCAAAGTTCAAGTGGTTTTTCTCATTTTCTGATAGTCTCCTTTCTGTGTGATGGTGTAGTGTTCACAGTAGACACATGATATTCAACAACTCTTTTTGATGTTATTTATGCCTTTTAAGTTGTTGTATGTCCTGTTTATCCTTTGCTGAGACGTACTTTGTTTTTATTTCTGTTGTTGATATGTTTTCTTGTAATCAGTAACTGAATATCCAGCTAGAAACTATATATATATACGACACTTTATAATCAGTATCTTTAAGACTGTGGGAAAGACTAGAGCTTGTCTTGTCTACAAAGAATCAGTATTTGAAGCTAAGCTATAGCTGACTCAGTACTTTCACACAATGTTGGGATTTTTTTTTTTTGGTGGGGGGGGGGGGGGGCCGAATTTGCCAAAAACAAAAACAAAAAGTACATTCAAGTTTACTTTGTAAATCGGGGCTGTATGTCTGAAACTTCAGTAATGATTAATGAAGTCGATAACATTTTATCAACAAAAACTTGTGGAATATTAAATATGAATTATTACAGTTTTGTTTTTTTTTTGGGATGTGGGAAGAAAATGCTAGTTCTGCGTATAGAACGAACGAACAAGCAAACAAAACAGTATATTTATCAACATTGCATTGGCATTAACATTGAAAAGTATGCCCACTTTAAGGGAAACAATGTGCTGGAGCCCGCACCACACAAGAGTCTGAGGCAAGAAATGCTTGGGAGAACGAAAGAAACTAATTAAAATCACAATAAACGTCACAAATAGTTGGATTTAAAACTAGAGAAAAGAGAAGAACTATGGTTTTTAAAACTAGAGAAAAGAGAAGAAACATGGTTTTTAAAACTAGAGAAAAGAGAACTATGGTCTTTAAAACTAGAGAAAAGAGAGAACTATGGTTTTTAAAACTAGAAAAGAGAAGAACTATGGTTTTTAAAACTAGAGAAAAGAGAAGAACTATGGTTTTTAAAACTAGAGAAAAGAGAAGAACTATGGTTTTTAAAACTAGAGAAAAGAGAAGAACTATGGTTTTTAAAACTAGAGAAAAGAGAAGAACTATGGTTTTTAAAACTAGAGAAAAGAGAAGAACTATGGTTTTCAAAACTAGAGAAAAGAGAAGAACTATGGTTTTTAAAACAGGAGAGAAAAGAGAAGAACTATGGTTTTCAAAACTAGAGAAAAGAGAAGAACTATGGTTTTTAAAACAGGAGAGAACAGAAGAATTATGGTTTTTAAAACTAGATAAAAGAGAAGAAATATGGTTTTCTCCTCAAAATTTAAAAACAAAACCCATAAACGTGGGGTGGGGAATTTAAAACCTTTTGTTTTTATTTTCAAAATAAAACTGTTTATATTTGCAGCAACATGTTTCGCCACAAAACTTGCAACAAAGCAAGCAATGACCCAACTTTGGATGAACACAGCGGAGGCTTAAAAAAAGGCAAAAATGGTATGGAATCTTAGATTTTATTGTGCATTTTACCACCATTTTGAATGGAATCTTAGATCTGAAAATGTATTTTACTGCGATTTTGAATAAAATCTTAGATTTTAATATATATGTATATTACCACCATTCTGAATAGAATCTTAGATCTGAATATGTATTTTACCACCATTCTGAATGGAATCTTAGATCTGAATAAGTATTTTACCATAATTTTGAATGGAATCTTCAGACTTGAATATATATTTTATCACCATTTTGAACAGATAACTCTGCCAAGAGAAATAATATAATCTAAAATAGAAATACCTTGCAGTTAAACATTCACAAACCAACTACCGCTGATGCAGGCGATGTCTGCGTGGCTATTTTAAATGGAGTTGATTCAACAGAACTTGGACCTAATGGTAACTTGTAGCTCTGTAGCAAAAGGTCTTTTCTGTCAACTGTAGGACTTTCCGCTCTGTCAGATTCTGACGATGACAGAAGAGAAGCTGCAATGCTTTTGTACATGGCGTTTGCTCCGGCTATACTATTGTCCTCTCTGGAAGTAATAGCTGGGCTGATGGTGTCGGTGAGTTTCTGTAGAGCTGGAGTCGTCGGGATAAGCGAAGAACTACCATATATGGACTGAGAAAAGCGAAAACTCCTTCTGTGCCGACATTGTACATGCCGCTGAAGCCGGAAAGCGAAGTGGGTTTTAAAGGAACAAGAAGGACACCGTAGCAAGCTCTTCTCAAAGGAATTTTTAATTGCCAAATCATGTCGACTGCGAATGTGAACATGGCGGACGTGAGCCATACCCCACGAGCGCGTTGGGAAGACTGCAGGACAATGCGCACATCGGAAGCTGTTGGGAACTGTTGGTTCAGCACTCTTGACCTCATGTAGGGCGTCATCGCTGGTGAAGCCATGGACAATGACCATGTGTACTGACAGGAATTTGGCCGTAGGAAACAGGTGATGGCAACTCTTGCAGGTGTACACGGGCGCTGCACCAGAAACGATCCCGTGCTCTTTTCTTTCATGATCCAGCAAGGACGACAACCAGTGACTGTCGAAGCCACAACGTGTGCAGACATACTTCTTCAGTCTGCGATGGCTGGAAGCCTTTTTTCTCAGCGTCCATCGCCCACTTAACTCGGCCACTTTGCTGCTGTTGCCTTCACCATTTGGCAAGCTTGCTTCCTCTGTAGGAATCTGGGGTTCCTCTGTGTCCAGCGTAACACGAGCATTGTGTTCCTGTATAAGATGTAGCTGTACGGACAACTCAGCTGGGAAGTCAACCCCGCAGACCTGACAGGTGTATACAGGGGCTGAAACTTTGGACCTCATATCCAAAGCCTCCGTGTCCGCGTGATCTTTCACAATATGATCTTTCAACCAGTTCAGGTTTTTGAATCTCTGGTTACAGATGTTGCACGTTTCACTCTGCTCTGTGTTGTTATTGAGATGAACCATTTCTTTTCCTTTACCAGGAGACCTCACGAGAAGTTTTTCAGATATCCTCTCAGTCGGAGGAAGAGGAATCATCTGTGGGAGACTGAAAGCATCCGCTCGGAAAGGCTTGTCATCGGGCTGGCTGGAAGCGTTGGATGCTGTGTCACAATCTGAAGCAACAGGGGATCCATGCATGCTGATGTTTGGCGACTGTGATGTTGGGGCTATGCCATGCTTCTTCTGTTTGTGTGTTCTAAGAAAGTATTTGTTGCAGACTTCTTTATTGCAGATCTCACAAATGACGCGGGAGGAGTTGATAGGTTCCTTCCACCTCCATGAGCTTTTGTCCTGACCGTCGTTAGACTTAACGCCATTGTTGCTCATATGTGGCTTCAGCGGAGAAAATGAATTTACTTTCTCGCTGTCAGAGCTTTTGGTAATGGAGGACGAAGTTGTAATATCACATTTAATGCCGTGAATATTTTGTTTGTGTGTCCTAAGAAAGTACTTGCTGCAGAACTCCTTCTTGCAGATCTCACAGTAAGCTTCTGGGTCAAAATTTAATTTAGCACTATCATCACTCGGTAGTTTGCCCAGGGGAGGCAAGCCAAAGAAGTTTATATCTAAATGTCTGCTTTGATTGTGAGATCTAGCAAACAGTTCGTGACTGATCGTGTCTGTTAAGAAAGAAGGCACGTCCCGGATGTTTTTAAAGTCTCTACCAAAGTCTACGAATGGAGGCATATCTTTGAAATCAATTTTAGGTGGAAGAAACGGAAGCATATGAGGTTTCCCTACATGATGGGCCAGGTTCAGGGGTTGGCTGGTAGAGGAGAGAGACAAGCTGCCAGAGGATGGAGGTGTTCTGGGTTTTGAAATAGAAAGAACGGGGGAACTTGGAGGTTTGGTGTCATATTTTTCACTGTTGCTCGAGTCAATGCCATGAACATTGAACTTGTGAAGACGTAGAAAATACTGATTTGTGATTTGTTTATTGCAGATGTCACAGACTACACTTTCCTGGGCTTTACTGGACAAAGAATTTCCAAAACTGGAAGCATAACCAACAGCAGAAGCGTCTGCTGTCATCCTCATAAGTGTTTCATTCATGCATCGCATTGCATCTTCTTTGTGTTGAAGTTCACCGCTTTCAATTAGCGTCGGATCTGTTAACTCACTCAGCCCGTGATCATGGATGCGATGTATTCTGTACATGTATTTATTAGTGAACTCCTTGTTGCACAAGTTACAGTACAGGAAACCTCCATCAGCAGTGGGCGACTGATCTAACGAAGAACTGTTCGTGAAAACGAGTGGCTCACTTTTCGAAGTGGTGGTCAAAGGTGGTGGACTTGATTTCTCATACTTAGATTCCTTCACCAAAGCTATGGCCCTGTCTCCTCGAGGTCCATCATCACTGTATCTTCTGATTCCATGTTTGCTCTCTCTGTGAATCTGTAGGTAAAATTCATTACAGAATTCTTTGGAACATATATTACAGTGCGCCCCGCCTTCGTGAACGCTAGGGCTTGGTTTACTGGGGGAGTGGTCAGTTGAATTTGCACTAGCTGATGAAGCTGGGGTAGGGGGTGCAGGAGGAGGAAGTAGGGCGGAGTCCGGTAAAGGTGCTATGCTCATTGGTTGAGATATAATAGGATGGGGTGGGGGTGCAATCTGCTGACCAGGCATAAGAGAGCCAGCTGGAATGATTGCTACTGGAGGTAAACTGTAGGGGTTAATAACCATAACTCCTGGAGGCATACTTGGCATGCTGGGTAGCCCTGGCATACCATGAAGACCATGCATGCCCGTGAGGCCGGCCAAAGGCTGTGGCAGCATCATTGGGTTAGCAGATGCCATAGGCAGATCGAGGAGGCTCGATCTAGACCTTTTGCTAGAACTACTTGGAGGATTTTCAGGAGCGATCCCGTGTACATCTTGTTTGTGTTTCTTGAGGTAATACTTATTACAGAAATGCTTCTGGCAAATGTGACAGTAATCTTCCATACTGGGATCATGAGCTGGGGGAGCACTGTTGGAAGATGATCCACTTTTGATGTTGTTGGTGATAGTGGTGAGCATGGATGTTGCACTGGAAGAACTGCTGGATGAACTGCTTGAGGTGGTAGAGTGACCATTACTGCCACTGTTGTTGCTGCTGCTTTGATTTGTGCAAGACTTAGGACTCTCCATACACGGTGCAGGCAGGGGAAACACTGGCAGTGGAGGATCCATGTTCTTCACAGCCAAAGAGCCTTCCGGTTTCTTGGGCTGCTGGGAGGGCGAATCAAGTTTGAACGACCATGGTAAAAGTGGTTCAGATGAAGAGGGTTTCATGGAATCCATTTTGAAGTTGAACGAGGCTAGAGGGTCTTGTGGAATCATTAGGCTTGGGAAAGGATGGGAAACACTGCTAGCAGGTGGAGAGCTGTCCTCATATATACCATGCTTATTGGCTTTGTGAGTCTTTAAGAAGTACTTATTGCAGAACTCTCTATCACACAATTCACAGTAAGCATCCATATGAAATATACGGTCAGATTTGTTGCTCACAGGCTCGCCGCCGGCTTCCTTACCTGATTTTAAAGCAGATGGGGGCGGTGGCTGAGGAGGCTCCAGGTAAGGTGATTCCTCTCCAGTTTTGCCTGATGGTGGAAGTTTTGGTGATAGAGAATGCTGTGAATTCTGAGGAGAGGAAGTTGTTTCTACAACTGGGGCCGCCGTTGGAAGCTCATTTTCCGTGTGGCCATTTGCAAGAGGTACGTCTGGACGTTCTTGAAGTTCGCGGCCGAGTCTATGGTATGCGGTAGGAAAGTCCTCTATTGAGACTTCAATCCGTTGTTTCTTGAGTTCAGGCCCGTGAACTTCAGCCTTATGATTCTGCAGTTCTCGTAGGCTGGGCAACACTTCTGGGCACTGAGGGCATGAACTGACAGACACGTGCATGTTTAGGGGTTGCTCAAAGTCTGAATACTGACCATTGGTCATCTGAGGTTGAGGGGAACAGTTCTCATCGCTGCCACTCCTTGAATCCTGCATTTCGTCTTCTTGATTCTCCGAGGCGTCATATTTATCAGCACGTGGAATGGCTAGGGGGTCAAGGTCACGATTCCCTGCCGCCACACGATTTGGATTTGTCTGTTTGCGCCGACTTGACTTCATGCTGCGAATGCCCGGGAGCTCTCTACACCACGTGCATCCATATGCATTCAGTTGCTTAACTTTCTGACAGTCTTGGCACAAATTTACAATGATTTTGTAATCAGTAGATTAATGTAGTAACAGCTCCTAGTCCTGCTCCAGTTTAAATACAGCTATCTGTGGAATGTTAAAAAAAACAACTCAGAATCATTATTCAGAAACTTTATAAAGTATATGTTACTAAGAAGTCTAATTACTTATTTTTTTCCCACCATTTCAAGAAAAAAATTGCCAAAAACACTGTCTCCTTCCTTCTCTTTGTCTTTCAAAAACGAAGCAACCTCTCTCTCTCTCTCTCTCTCTCTCTCTCTCTCATGCTCAAGGCGCATGGGGCTTCAGCAAGGGTTTTCCACAACCGTCTGTCCTTTGCCTTTTTCTCCGCTCTTGCCCAAGTGAGCCCTCTATTGCTCAACATCCTTTCTGTTGTTCTTCTCCATGTCTACTTTCGTCTACCCTTACTTCTGTTCCCCTGTGGTATCCATCTTAGTGGTATTTTTGGTAGTGAGTCGTCAGTCATCCGGAGCACATGTCCCAACCATCACCAGCTTCTTTCCTCAATAATTGTTGTCAGTGGCTTCATCTGCATTTCTGCCAAGAAGATGTTATTTTTTATGGTGTTTGGGCAAAATATTTTTCTAAATCTTCGTAAACATTTAGTCTGGAAAGAATTCAACTTGTTTTCTATAGTTTTTGGTGATTTTCCAGCATTCGTTTCCATAGAGTAGTACACTTAGAACATTACTCTTAAATATCCTGATTTTCATCTTCATGCTTAATTTTTTTTTACATAGTCTGCAGCATTGCAAAAGCCTGTTTTGCTAAAAAAAATGAAGCAACAAGGACTGCAATAGGAATCACTAATACATGCAACAAAAGTAACAATAACTGCAGAGTTGTCTTTGCTTGCTATCACATCTCACGCTTGGATCCTGTTCACTTGTACCAAACAACCTGCTTCTTTCTCTATGCTACAGAGCTCCGGACTACTACTACTACTACTACTACTACTACTACTACTACTACTACTACTACTACTACTACTACTTCTTCTTCTTCTCCTCCTCCTGTGTTCAATTTCGTATGCTCAGCTTTCTAAACACGGAGAGGAGTCGGGTTGTCTCCATGAATCCTGCTGTCAAGAGGAGGACTTCATAGGAACCCCAGAGTTTCTCCTCAATTCTAAAAATAAGAGAACAATGTGATGCTTCAGCATTTGCAGGAAGTTATTCTGTATTTTCTCTAAATATCCTCCATGTCTGCTTCTAATTTTAAAAAAGGACGAAAAACAAAGTGAAAAAAAAGATACTACAAATAACGCAATAAATTATATTAACACAAACATGAAATTTTAACTACTTAAATATCACTTTAACAGGAAAAAAATTATCAGCACAGTTCTCCAGTGCATGTACTATCGCGTTTTTTTTGTCACGCAAACATCTGGAATTTAACCGAAAGGGTTTTGAAAATTTTTTAAAATACGATCCAGTTTTCCAAAGCGCACACTCGCACAAGGGCACTTCCCACACTGCTTAACAATGCAAACAATATTAAAGTCATAAACAGCCGGGCTACATTTTATTGAAAACTGTGGAGTGCAAGTCAATAATAACACGACTCTGAACACAGCAGATGTGTTTAGAACACCGAGCAATTAAAAAACCTAAACTCTTATCAAGTGAAACAAAACGTGATATTATACGACAGGTAGTCATAAAACTGTTAAATGTTGCCCGCGTGTTATTGATTTTATTATTTTTTTTCGAGCAAATATTGCCCGTCCGGTTTTTTTTTAAAGCGTGTTTATACAACTGAGAACATAAGCGTTTGCAGTTAGTTATAAAACAATAGCGGCCTGGTATACTTCACTAGCTGGGCCCGTCCATGAGCGTTTGCAGAACAAAAACTAAATAAAAGAAGAGTAAACAATTAACGGTTGTGATAAAAATTGTAGCGACAAAAGATAACCGCTATTCGTCATATCGCAAAATTTATGAGCAATACAGAACAACGGCGCGACCAAAAGACGAGGCTCTGGGCTGTACAAACGAGGGGCCCTTGGGCCGCAACTTGTATCCGACTCTGGCAAAGGAGACTGCTATAGAAGTAACTTTCTGATAAGTTGGTTCAGGCAAGTGATTCATGGCAGTTCTCCGATGTTATCTGATGTCCGCCTACTTAATTACCTTCTAGGGAAAGAGTTTTTCACTAATAACGCTAAAATTCTATCCCAGCCTTTTTTTTGGGGGGGGGGGGGGAAGGGGAGGGTATATCTATACTTCCCTTGTGTTGACGCCTTCAAATTCTGGTCAGGTATTCTCAAACGGTGTGCCCTCGGACTCAAATCTGAATCTCCCCAATCTGCGTGAGGTCATCAGTACTAAACTAACGTTGAGGGGGCACTGGTATGATGAGAGAAGTGATGAAAGCAGGCCTGGTCATTGTCTAGCCTGGCTGAAAACCTACATCAGGTCAAGGCCACGCGCTTTTGTTACATTTACCAGAACTCAAAGATTAATGATCGCATTCATTGTTCTTCTGGTGCATAATTCTTTGTTATTCTATATTATAATTCATTGTTCTTCTAGATTATAATTCATTGTTCTCCTAGATTATGATTCATTGTTCTTTAGCTTATAATTCATTACCTTTCTAGCATGTACAGTAATTCATTGTTCCACTAGTTTATATGTCGTTACTCTTCTCGCATATAATTCAGTCTTCTTCTAGCTTATAATTCAGTATTCTTCTGGCTTATAATTCATTGTCCTTCCAGTTTATAATTCATCATTCTTCTAACTTATAATTCACTGTTCTTCTAGCATAAAATTCATTGTTCTTCTAGTTTGTAATGCACTGCCCTTGTGGCGTACAATTCACTGTTTTTCTAGTTTATAATTCAGTACTCTTCTAGCTTATAATTCATTCTCCTCCTAGCATACAATTCACTGTTCTTCTAGCTTATAATTTATTACACTTCTAGAACACAATTCATTGTTCTTCTAGAACACAATTTATTGTTCTTCTAGCCAAGGTGTCAATATCAACAACGGAAACATTTTAAAACCAGCTAATTCATTATCTTATATGGCAATTTATTAACTTTCGCACTTTTTTCTCCCTTATTTTAAACATCAACAACATGTCTCCATCTTAGCTTTCCCCATCGTGCTAGTCGTCGAGTACTTGCATTGCTTTCTAAACATGCTTCAGTATCAGGTAAAAATCAACATTTTCTGTACTTAGAACACTGAGTTGTATGTGTTTTATATATGCACATACAAAGCATTTTGTAAATCCCTAGAAGAAGTCGCCTAAAGAGAGTGCTAAAATAATTGGTGTGACGTGGTGTACATGTGTCCAGAAGCTGAAGATAAGACATGTGACGTGGTGTACTTGTGTCCAGAAGCTGAAGATAAGACATGTGACGTGGTGTACATACGTCCAGAAGCTGAAGATAAGACATGTTACGTGATGGACATACGTCCAGAAGCTGAGGATAAGACATGTGACGTGGTGCACAATACGTCCAGAAGCTGAGGATAAGACATATGACGTGATGCACAATACGTCCAGAAGCTGAGGATAAGACAAGTGACGTGGTGCACAGTACGTCCAGAAGCTGAAGATAAGACATAAACTTGTTGACAAACAATCAACTGCAGATCTGTACCCACAGATAGTTTGATTTCTTCTTCACTGAAACTGCACCTCTGATAGTTCGTTACTTTTTTTCTTCTTTGTTTCGTTTGACTTTTAGTGGCCCTGAAAGAAGCTGTTTGCCAAAATATTAGTCGTTTTTTTTTTTCACGATTTATAGTTTTTAAATTGGATTTTTTCGTGTCTTCTCTTCATCTGACCTTTCTGTCTCTAGTATAACTCTGCCAGGCACTGCATTGTACAGGTGTTTATCATCGCTCGTGTCACGTGTCCACATCTTTATGTCTTTATATAGCAGTATATCTTTATGCCATATCATAGCCAAGCACAGACTATATACTGTAACATATACAGGTCCAAACATGCTAAGAAAAGAGCAACAGATGCAAAGAAACAAGATATTTAGACAGAACATGAAGCATACTTAAGGTAACAAATAATTGCCACAACTGCTTTCCAGTATGTATATATAACATACAAACAAGCATATATATATATATATAATTACATACATACACCGTGAATAAATAAGCAACATAGATACTAGAACACATGGTCACCGAAGACAAAAAACTATATATTCTATTTTAATTAGTCTGTGACCTATACACATCTTAAAAAGTATGTGCTTTTCCAACGTACACAAATACATACATACATACATACGTACACATATACATATACATACATACATACATACATACATACATACAAACAAACAAGCATACATACATACATACAAACAAGCATATATACATACATACAAACAAACAAGCATACATACATACATATATACATACAAACATACATACATACATATATACATACATACATATATACATACATACATTCACACGCACATGCTCGTACATACAAGTACCCATCTATCTGTCTCTTGCATGTCCTATATAGCAAAACAAAGCATATAAATCAAATTCTTCATGTACAAACAAGGACATCTATAACCACCCACATATACAACATATACGTGAACGTATAGCCCAGGAAAAATCTTCTTACATACATATACATACATACGTACAGGGAAAAAAAAACAATTTGCAAAATAAATGCATTTAAAACCTTGAACATGTGAGAAACACAGATAATATCTGAAATTTGAAATCTGACATTTGATGAATTCTTCAAAAAGCCACTATACATATAAGCAATACCTAACCAGAACAACATCGCTCACACACATACACAGACACACACTCACCGCAAAATCCACGCACTCACATGGCCGAGCATGCAGAGATTTGCTCGTAACAAAATTACTACATCAGTAAATATCTCTGCCAGTAGAACTGCCTTCATTTCATTGATAGCTAATTGCCTGCTCGCCAATACAGGCAGCGACTACCACGACAAAACGCCCTTTCAACCTTAATTTGCCAGTCCTGGATGGAAGTTGCAACAAAATTAGATTGTTGATAAATAGATTTCTTGCCTCCATGCACAGCTCGCTTGGGACGTCGATCCTATTTAAATGCAAATTATACTCCTCTCCTATCCGGCCAGGCTCCGAACACAGGACTCTTTCACGTCGCTAATTTAATAGTGAAAACTTGAAAAATACATTTACTACATAATTTCTAAACTCACTCAATCCCGGCTTTGGACCGGGGTTTCATCGGCCGCGTTAACAATATTGTTGACTTAACTATGGAAGAAATGTAATAGAAGTAGTTGTCGAAAGCTGGAAAAAATTGTCTCTTTTTTTTCCTTCTTCTTCTTTTTCCCCACATGTTTTCTGCGATTCTGGACTCTCTCCCTTCAACCATGCCTCTTTTTTTTTCTGTGTGAATCAGTGCCCTGGTCCATGCTGGCGTTTATGATTATTATATTTTTTCCTTGACTTTTTTTTTGGTTTGTTTTTGTACACGCGGTGATAATAATTCCTGGCTTAAAACTCTTCTTTCTATACAAGACAGAGGCAACTTATATACCAGCTCTTGTAAAGACGGTGCTTAGGAAACGTCAAGTTGTGTGTGTGTGTGTGTGTATGTTTGTGGGAGGGGGGAATGAGGGAGGGAAGGGGGCATGGATAAGGCCCAGGAGGGGGAGGGGGATAAATCTTACATAGTGAAAAAGGCCCGGCCCCTAGAACGGGTATCGTTTCTGCATCTTCTGCAAGCAGTGGCACTTATTATTAAGAGAATACACCAGTTTCACAAGCCAAGATAATACATTCAGTCCATGCTGATGAAACCAAGAAAAGACATGACAAAAGAAAGCTTCGTTACCACTTTCCCTTGTATGTGCTACTTTTAGAAAAGTAACTGGTACTCTTACCACAGGGGTAAAAAATATAGGGGGGGGGAGAAAGGGAGGGGGGCCTCTTCATAAACGGAGAGAGAGAACGAACGAACAAACATTATTTTCAAAGGGTTAAGAATTGGGGGGCCCTTCACTGCATTTTCTGATTCCATGTTTACTCTCTCTGTGAATGTGTAGGTAAAATTCATTACAAAGTTCTTTGGAACAGACAGGAAAGGAGAAAGAAGAGAGAGAGAGAGGAGAGAGAGAGAGAGAGAGGAAGAGGGATAGAGAGAAAGGAAGACATGAACGTTACACGAATGGCGTCATCAGTAGGCCAAACTTACACAAGACTTCATGGGCGTCATCAGTAATCTAAACTTAAACAAGACTTCATGGGCCTCATCAGTAAGCTAAACTTACACAAGACTTCATGAGCCTCATCAGTAAGCTAAACTTAAACAAGACCTCATGGGCCTCATCAGTAAGCTAAACTTAAGACTTCATGGGCCTCATCAGTAAGCTAAACTTAAACAAGCTAAACTTAAACAAGACTTCATGGGCCTTATCAGTAAGCTAAACTTAAACAAGACTTCATGGGCGTCATCAGTAAGCTAAACTTAAACAAGACTTCATGGGCCTCATCAGTAACCTAAATTTACACAAGACTTCAGGGATGAAGTTCCACATTAAGTTACACATATAAAAGATTTCACAGTCGCTGGTTCAGAACAAGGCAAGCTCAATAAAATGTATACAAAATAACTAAACAAATGAAACACTTAGAGGTTTCCCTAACCCGTGCTTCTGGGGTTCCGTAAATAAGGTTTGTCTATAGCGGCAGCCAGTGAATAAGGTTTGTCTACAGTGTCAGCCAGTAAATAAGGTTTGCCTGCAGTGTCAGCCAGTAAATAAGGTTTGTCTACAGTGTCAGACAGTAAATAAGGTTTGCCTGCAGTGTCAGCCAGTAAATAAGGTTTATCTATAGTGGCAACAAGTAAATAAGGTATGTCTATAGTGGCAGTCAGTAAATAAGGTTTGTCTATAGCGGCAGTCAGTAAATAAGGTTTGTATAGAGTGGCAGTCAGTAAATAAGGTTTATCTATAGTGACAGAAAGTAAATAAGGTTTATCTATAGTGGCAACAAGTAAATAAGGTATGTCTATAGTGGCAGTCAGTAAATAAGGTTTGTCTATAGCGGCAGTCAGTAAATAAGGTTTGTCTATAGTGGCAACAAGTAAATAAGGTCTGTCTATAGTGGCAGTCAGTAAATAAGGTTTGTCTACAGTGGCAGCCAATAAATAACGTTTGTCTACAGTGGCAGTCAGTAAATAAGGTTTGTCTATAGTGGCAGTCAGTAAATAACATTTGTCTACAGTGGCATTGTGTAAATAGGGTTTGTCTACAGTGGCAGTCAGTAAATAAGGTTTGTCTATAATAAAGAAAAAAATAAAAAACACTTTTTATAGCAGCAGTCAGTAAATAAGGTTTGTCTATAGTGACAGTCAGTAAATAAGGTTTGTCTACAGTGGCAGTCAATAAATAACGTTTGTCTACAGTGACAATCTGTAAATAAGGTTTGTCTATAGTGGCAATCTGTAAATAAGGTTTATCTATAGTGGCAGCCAGTAAACAACGTTTGTCTATAGTGTCAGCCAGTAAATAGCATTTGTGTATAGTGACAGTCAGTAAATAACGTTTGTCTATAGTGGCAGTCAGTAAATAAGGTTTGTCTATACTGGCAGTCAGTAAATAAAGTTTGTCTATAGTGGCAGTGAGTAAATAAGGTTTGTCTATAGTGACAGCCAGTGAATAACGTTTGTCTATAATGCCTCAAATGTTAGACCTATATCTGGGTATATTTGACCTGCTGATTCCAAAATTGGCACAAATTTTACCCCTATCAGTTCTAGTTTTTGAGACACAGAACATATCCCATAAATACACACGTACATACACATGCTCGCCCATAAACAAATCAGAATATTTTAATATAGTGTTTAAATTAATATCTTTTAAGCATGAAGGAAACACATTAAAAATTGAAAGAAAAGTGTACTACATGAAAATCTACTTATTTCATACCAAAAGCACAATTATACGATACAAACTTTCCACTCATTCAACACACAAGAAACTCCTTTTATAAGACTTCTGAGAGTTAGATCTGCCAGGACAATCTCGCACAAGATTCCAACAATTGTCTGCCATCATGTGTGCATCCCATCTTCCTTGGTATCTGGCTTCCAGTGTTTTTAAGTCTTGGTGAAATCTTTCATCTTGCTCTTCTCTTAAATCACCAAGGTTCTCTGGAATGCGATCTAAGTGATTGTGCAGATAATAGATTTTAACACTCAAGTTACAGCCAGATCTGTTCAAATGTAAAAGCATATCCTCTACTAATTGTGTATAGTTGCCTGCATTTTTGTTGCCAAGAAAGCTTTTCCCAACAAGAACAAGTGAAGACAGGCACATGATTTGATTTCATTCACTGATGCTATGAAATGTGGGTTATTTATAAGTTGTCTGATCTGAGGACCATCGAAAATTCCTGCCTTCAGTTTTTCCATGGTAACTCCAGTAACTTATGCACTATGTATTCAATGCAAGAACCATCTTTATTCAAAGCCTTTACACATTGTTTCATCAGGCCTAGCTTTATATGTAGTGGTGGCAGTATGATTCTATCTCGTTCTACCAAAGGTTCATTGATTACATTTTGTCCTCCAACCAACATATATATTCCCTCGGAGGCCAATCTTTACGTGCCCAATGTTCATGTTTGACTCTACTATCCCACACGCATAAAGAGCAAGGATACTTTGTGTAGCCACTTTGTTGACTAAGAAGAAAATTAACCATCTTCAAGAAGTCTACACAAATCACCCATTGGTGTTCTTGGTAACTTATCTTTTCCAAGACTAAAGAGACGACCGTGTACTCTTCTTTCATCCTGGTAGAATAGAGCCATATTTTTTGCCGTTATTTAAAAGAACACATTTACTACGTTCTGAACTTTCGGTGAAAAGACGCCACTCACTTGGGTTATATTCTGAAAGACCAGTTTTCTTCACAAGGTTTCCGCTGTCATTACAGAATACAAAGGTGTTGTCTAAAGAATGGCAGCAAATCCTGGTCTCTCCTTTGATAAAAAGTAATTTTCGTTCCAGGCTGAAGTACATTCTTTTCCTTTAGTCTGGAGGCAAGCAATCCAGAAGATTCCTTGGAAAGATTTAAGTCCCTGATCAGATCACTCAGTTCATTCTGATCAAAACAATCACTATGTGAAGTTGTTTGGAATTCCCTGTCACTGCCCCCACTTTCTTTACCTTGTGCAGCATCAGACATGCAGGACCCATTCTCTGAGAGCTGTGGTAGTTCGAGGACAAGTGAGAACGGGTACAAGATCCGAGTACGGAACACGTCTCCTGGCAGAAGGTAGATCATGGTAAGACCGCTTATCATGATTATTTCGACTGATGCCTATTACAAAATTATATAACAGTCATGGAAGTGGTTTTTCTATTCCCTCTACACCATTTGTACACCAAATTTCAGGCAGCTTCTCTTTCCATTTCTCCACTGGAGCAAATGCTCCATACAAGTTTTTCTTACAATCTGAGGAGCCGGTGACTTATCTTCATCTCCAAACTTGACACCAAAATAATATACATAAGCTCATTTTCAACCTTTTTTTTTGGATTTATTAAAGAGTGGCGTATAGTTTTATAAACTCAATCATATCTAAGAAACTAGAGCTGATGTGGTCTATATAATACAATTTTTTAAATCAGCGCCCCAAATAACCACAGGAACAGGCCTAAAAACCAGGGCCCCAAGAAACAAAAAATTGTTGGGCTGTGTAATGTATGTCTATAGTGACTCGGTAAAATAATGTTTGTTTATAGTGACTCGGTAAAATAATGTTTGTCTGTAGTGACTCGGTAAAATAATGTTTGTCTATAGTGACTCGGTAAAATAATGTTTGTCTGTAGTGATTTGGTAAATAATGTTTGTCTGTAGTGACTTAGTAAATAATGTTTGTCTGTAGTGACTTGGTAAATAATGTTTGTCTGTAGTGACTCAGCAAATTATGTTTGTCTTTAGTGACTTAGTAAATATTTGTCTATAGTGATAGTTAGTAAATAATGTTTTTCTGTAGTAGAAGTCAGTAAATAATGTTTGTCTATAGTAGCAGTCATTAAATAATGTTTTTCCATAGTAGCAGTCATTAAATAATGTTTATCTATAGTAGTAGTCAGTAAATAATGTTTTTCTATAGTAGCAGTCAATAAATAATGTCTGTCTATAGTAGCAATCAGTAAATGTTTTTCTATAGTAGCAGTCAGTAAATAATGTTTTTCTATAGTAGCAGTCAGTAAATAATGTTTTTCTATAGTAGCAGTCAGTAAATAATGTTTTTCTATAGTAGCAGTCAGTAAATAATGTTTTTCTATAGTGGCAGTCAGTAAATAATGTTTTTCTATAGTGGCAGTCAGTAAATAATGTTTTTCTATAGTGGCAGTCAGTAAATAATGTTTTTCTATAGTAGCAGTCAGTAAATGATGTTTTTCTATAGTAGCAGTCAGTAAATGATGTTTTTCTATAGTAGCAGTCAGTAAATAATGTTTTTATATAGTAGCATGTTTGTTTATAGCAATGAGAGACAAGGAGTAAGCAAAAAGTCGCTGAGACATCTTAAGCAACGCGACGGTGAGCAGTTCAAACACAGACCACACAAATCACACGAAAAATAAAACAAAGGAGCCACTGATATTCTTATTGGTATTTATATTAAAAACCCGAAAATAGAGATTAATTAAGTATCAGGACCCTAAACAAACACAAAGATCACTCCGACAACATTCTTATTGTTAAGAAAATGTGATTGCTGTTAGACAATCATGATTTAATGAGCACTGGAAAACAAAAAAAGCATGTGATTACTTATATGTTCATTGTTACCTTAGATCCGACACTGCTGCACGTGTGGAAAATACATGAAAAACAAAACTCCCAGCGTAGATCCTAAAGGAAGAGAAGAATATCTATCCCAAGGAAAATAACACAAAACTCTTCGGTCACTTTCACTTGAGCTGCAGCGCGCCCATTCAAGAAACTATGCCTCACTTGAAGCTGGGCCTCGCACGCTCTGCTGACCAACCGGTCACTGTTTGATGTTATCTCCCCCTAAAATCGGAAGACGAACCGTTGAGGACCAGGTCCAGCGAGCGACTGGCAGATTTGGCTCGAAGCTCAGAGTTTAATGTTTGTCGAGTATAATTTTTCAGATAAATGGCATGTCATAATCTGTATTCAGTCTTTGTGAGCGTTTGATGGATGACAGTTGGCAATCAATAAACTGAATGAAGATTTCAGGTTTTTGCATCGGCTATCCAGCCATTTGTTGAAGTAGATTCATTGCAATATGATGCCGTAATGGACGAGGTGATGGGGGGTGGGGGGGTTTATACCCCCAAAAGTAACCACTACCACATTCTTGGCTTCACGGTGAAGCAACAGGGAGCAGCCCCCTACCACCATCGAACTTTCAGACTTTTAAAAGCCGAGCTTGTTGCATTGTATGAAACGTAAATCTCATTACAATCCAGCCTAGTTCGCACGAGCGATGGGATGCACTGCGCGAGCCACTACGCGCGGACACAAGCACTAGAAGCCGGCGCGCAATGGCGCGGTCATAGTGGGAGGGGCTTCACGTCGGTCGCAGCTGGGAGGAGACTTCCCAAGCGCGGCATATTCAACAATACTGGGCGGAGTTTAGAAACAGAACTGAGAATAAAGTGATTCAGCGATAAAGTCGTCAGAAACTTTAATAGGAATAAGGGTGTTTGGGATAAGAGTTAGGAAATGCTAGATTAATGGGAGTATTGTGTTTGCGATGTGTGAACCGTGCGCCAGGGAGGCAGCGAGCGAAGACATATGTGCTCAGTGCAAGAAAGGTTCTAAAAACATTTAACACGCCAGCTGTTTTCCGTGTTCTACAAATGAGAAAATAGAGCGTGTATATGTGCGTACGGAAATTATAATTTCGATGTATGTTCATCTTGTACGTTGGGAAATTATTATTCCTGCTTTTGCTCTTTCAACATTTCGTCAATTAATTCATGCTTCCTTTCTAGATCAGTGGTTCTTAACCTGCGGTCTTTGAACCCCCAGGGAAACCACGGAAGCAGCTTAGGAAAGCCCACGGACCAGCAAATGGATACGCTCTAGGATGAATCAAATGGAAGTCAGAAAAACAAAAGAGAATAAACTTTCCGAAAGAACAGATAGAAATAAACGTTCCTAAAGAACAGATAGAAATAAACGTTCCTAAAGAACAGATAGAAATAAACGTTCCTAAAGAACAGATAGAAATAAACGTTCATAAAGAACAGATAGAAATAAACGTTCCTAAAGAACAGACAGAAACCCTTAGTAGTAGCCCCTGTTAGGCCCAAGCCCAAGTGACGTCAATGATATAGATAGTGCAGTCGTTGCTAAGCAGCAAGCCGAGAATAGCAAATGACAAGATGGCGACTAAATATTCAAGTGATGAAGTGCGTTATGTCTTCTTATCCTTGGTCGCTAAAGTTCTGTATCCCTCAGTCATACTCGGTAATACGTGTGTTATATGAGCAACATATGTGTAGAATGTCTGGAACAGAGTGAACGTTGTATGATAAAGGGCAGAATGTCAGACGGACATGTGTGTCAAATTCTTAACCCTTTGGAAATAAAGATCAATCAATCCATGGTGTACATCAATGAGTACGTGTGCAAGAATAAATTATCTACAAGTGGGTTACAAATTTCAAGACAGGCATAACAAGCTTTCATTTATATCTTTATTTATAATGAGGGGTACACTGCTGTTCTCAGACCAGAAAGGGGGTCCATAGACCTCAAGTTAAGAACCACATTTTCTCGATTAACCACAAAGCTGGACGGCCTCACATAAAAAAATCACATAAGGAAAGCACCAGCAAAAAATGATCCAGTGATTAAAAATGCACTTAGGGATAGCACCAACAAAAAATGATCCAATGATTAAAAAAAAATGGCACATAGGGAAACCACCAGCAAAAACTGATCCAATGATAAAAAGGCACATACGGATAGCACCAGCAAAAAATAATCCAATGATAAAAAAGGGCACATAGGAACAGCAGTAGCAAAAAATGATCCAGTGATAAAAAATGCACTTAGGGATAGCATCAGCAACAACAACAAAAAAATGATTCAATGATAAAAAGGCACATAGGGAAAGCACCAGCAAAAAAAAAAATGATTCAATGATAAAAAGGCACATAGGGAAAGCACCAGCAAAAAAAAAATGATTCAATGATAAAAAGGCACATAGGGAAAGCACCAGCAAAAAAAAAATGATTCAATGATAAAAAGGCACATAGGGAAAGCACCAGCAAAAAAAAAATGATTCAATGATAAAAAGGCACATAGGGAAAGCACCAGCAAAAAAAAAAAAAAAGTCAGATTCTGAATATTTTGTTCTGTCAACAACCGGCACCCGGCTATTTTGTGTCCCAGGCTTTATGAAATGGGGGTCCGACCGGTCCACCTCTCGAGGGGCAAAGGTGGATCTGGAGGGCTTCGAGGGGCCCATAGTGGATGAATGCAGATAAACGGCTGGGGGTGGGGGTGGAGTGTGGCGGGGGATGGGGAATGTCAGTAACGACTTTTAAAAAATTTTCTCTGAAGCCCAGGCAAGCAGCCAGTTGTCTGCCCCTTCCCCGGTCTATATATCTCTATACAAATGTGTCCCACAAAGGTCAAAATGCGTCAGCGGTGAAGTTTTGTATTATTACCTCTGACGCCTGAATATAACGCGCTAGTTTTATTTCCTTCCAAAGTAATGATAAATGTGTTTTCTAACCACAGTAATACAGATCTGTACCAAGTAATGATAAATATGTTTTCTAACCACGGTAATACAGATCTGTACCAAGTAATGATAAATGTGTTTTCTAACCACGGTAATACAGATCTCTTTATCAAGTAATGATAAATGTGTTTTCTAACCACAGTAATACAGATCTGTACCAAGTAATGATAAATATGTTTTCTAACCACGGTAATACAGGTCTCTTTATCAAGTAATGATAAATGTGTTTTCTAACCACAGTAATACAGATCTGTACCAAGTAATGATAAATATGTTTTCTAACCATGGTAATACAGATCTCTATCAAGTAATGATAAATGTGTTTTATAACCATAGTAATACAGATCTCTATCAAGTAATGATAAATGTGTTTTATAGCCACGGTAATACAGATCTCTCTATCAAGTAATGATAAATGTGTTTTATAACCACGGTAATACAGATCTCTCTATCAAGTAATGATAAATGTGTTTTATAACCACGGTAATACAGATCTCTATCAAGTAATGATAAATGTGTTTTATAACCACAGTAATACAGATCTCTATCAAGTAATGATAAATGTGTTCTCTAACCACGGTAATACAGATCTCTATCAAGTAATGATAAATGTGTTTTCTAACCACGGTAATACAGATCTCTATCAAGTAATGATAAATGTGTTTTATAACCACAGTAATACAGATCTCTATCAAGTAATGATAAATGTGTTCTCTAACCACGGTAATACAGATCTCTCTATCAAGTAATGAAATGTGTTCTCTAACCACGGTAATACAGATCTCTATCAAGTAATGATAAATGTGTTCTCTAACCACGGTAATACAGATCTCTATCAAGTAATGATAAATGTGTTCTCTAACCACGGTAATACAGATCTCTATCAAGTAATGATAAATGTGTTCTCTAACCACGGTAATACAGATCTCTATCAAGTAATGATAAATGTGTTCTCTAACCACGGTAATACAGATCTCTATCAAGTAATGATAAATGTGTTCTCTAACCACAGTAATACAGATCTCTATCAAGTAATGATAAATGTGTTCTCTAACCACAGTAATACAGATCTCTATCAAGTAATGATAAATGTGTTCTCTAACCACGGCAACACATGTCTCTTGTTTTCTTTTATATATTTCTCACTCCTCACCCCCCCCCCCCCCCCCCCGTGTAAAAAACATCTAAATACTCACACTCAGCAGCCAATATTTCCAACAACACTTTTGTCCTTAAATATTGACTCACTTAGGCTGCGGCCATCTCAGTAGTCTCTCATTTGCTGTTTAGTTTATGTACAAAAGATAAGAACACGAATGTTGAAACCTGCAGGTGACACTTATAAGATCTTACCTTTTCGTTGGCTGTGGACCTCCTTTCCAGCCTGAGAACCACTGTGGATACCTCATTAAAGATTAAGCAATAATTAGAACTCTGATAATGCTAGGAGTTTTCTTAAAATTTGGCCAGGCCATTTCTTGGTCTCCAAAATCCTTCCATGGACCCCGATACCATATTAAGAACCGCCGGACTAGACGAGCGTCGAGAAAGGTCAGGGAGTATCTGCTATAATGAACGCAACTAGATCATCTGGTCGCAATAACAATAACCTTTTAAGTAAACAATAATCTCTGCAATAATAATAACTGCCAAACAAGAAGGAAAACAGTCGGAAGGTTGTGTTGACTGTACGGAAATCTCCTAAAAGTTAATATCGATTTTTGGTTCTTGCACAGAAGCACGAAGGAGGAAAAAAAAGACACACACTAAATGGCTAGGGACATTGAGAAGATCAGGGAAAGTTCGCTGCCACCATCATCATGTGTCTTTTTTTTTTTTTTGGTATTGTTTGAATCTTTCTTCGTAGTCTTCGAATGGGTAAACTCATTTATTTTGTCCTTTCTTTTCATCTGTCTCTAACCAGTCTTTGTTTGTTTTCGGTCAGCCATTCCCTCTTTATCTAATTTTTCTGTTGTATTTTTCTTGTTTCTCGCTCCTATGTTTACATAGCCGCTGTTTCTTGCTGCCAGTGTAAACAGACATTTATTGCTTTCTTTTCTTCTTTTACTTTCTAAACTCAGATTTACTTTCACATTTTGTTAAAGTAGTTCTCACAAAGAAAAATGGAGGGTGAGGTCTGTGGCCCTCTCACACTACACACAAGCATCTAAGGCATATGATGATGCAGCCAGCATCACGCCTGACTGCATTCGTTAACAATCACATCTCTTTTTCTTTATGGCGTGGTATCTAGAGTAATGTGTATGCGTAATTACAGGAGCAAGTGCAACCCTTTTTTCAATAACTCCAGCGATGTACACGAAACTAACAAATCCAGGGATGTGCATGAAACTAACAAATCCAGCGATGTGCATGAAACTAACAAATCCAGCGATGTGCATGAAACTAACAAATCCAGCGATGTGCATGAAACTAACAAATCCAGCGATGTGCATGAAACTAACAAATCCAGCGATGTGCATGAGACTAACAAATCCAGGGATGTGCATGAAACTAACAAATCCAGCGATGTGCATGAAACTAACAAATCCAGCGATGTGCACGAAACTAACAAATCCAGTGATGTACATGAAACTAACAAATCCAGGGATGTGCATGAAACTAACAAATCCAGGGATGTACATGAAACTAACAAATCCAGGGATGTACATGAAACTAACAAGTCCAGTGATGTGCACGAAACTAACAAATCCAGGGATGTACATGAAACTAACAAATCCAGGGATGTACATGGACACATTAAACGTCATGCTAATTTAGAGAAGACCGTATTGGAAGGATACATAATGGGAAAAAGAAAAAGAGGAAGACCAAGACGAAGATGGCTGCAAGACATCGTTGACGATCTGGAAATGGATGCAACAGCAGCAGGCCATCTTGCTCACAACCGAGAGGCCTACAGGAGTGGTGTTTGGGAGGCAAAGTTCCGCAAGGGACATGCAAATGAATGAATGAATGAACATGAAACTAACAAATCCAGGGATGTGCACGAAACTAACAAATCCAGGGATGTGCATGAGACTAACAAATCCAGGGATGTACATGAAACTAACAAATCCAGATTGTACAGACTAGATTTTTTTTTTTTCCTTTCCAGCTATGTTAAAACTTGTTCATTAAAAAAAACAAAAAACTCGTCCAATTCACCTCCAAAGGATTGTATCTCATTATCTCTATATTGTGCTGTAAGTGACTTGACTTCCACAGCAGTAGTTCTCAAACACTATCAAACTGGGACACATTTGGAACATATGTGTTCCTAATGCAGTTAACGGTGTTGACTATAAATAATACACTGACAAATGAAAACAAACTTGAGAGTCATCTTTTAAAGTTTTATTATACGAGACAATCGTACTATTCATCCTCATTTACGCATGCGAAAGCTGGAAAACAACTAAAGAAATAGACAAGAAATTAGACTCTTTTGAAGACAAATGCCCAAGGAAAATACTCAGTATAAAATGGAACGAATTCAAGAACAACGCAGAGATAAGGCAGATGAATGAACAACAACCTGTCTCATGGGTGAACAGAAAAAGGAGATGGACATATATCGGTCACGTGATGAGAAGAAACAATCAGAGAATCCAAGAACAAGCTGTCAAGCGGAACACAACAGGCCGAAGAGACAGAGGTCGACCACGTGAAATTGTCAAGAGGACACAGTTAAGAGAGACCAAATTATTAGGCATAAAATCCCTTGATAATGTTGAAAAGCTGGCCGAAAACAGGAAAACTTTGCAAACTACCATGCGAGCCCTATGTGATATTTAACGGCACGGGAAGGATGTGAGATATAAGATCCAGTGTTCATTTGAATGTGAAATGTGAGCCAGCCTGCTTGGAGGTACAGATCTCTGGTCATTTCAGTTCGTGCTGGACTGGAACTAATAACTAAACTGCTGTGTGTCCTCTACCTGGGGACTACTTTATCATATAAATAAGCAAAAATGCGCTGCAATTTGGTCAAAAATAAGAAAAAAAAATTTACTCCACAATTCCGTGGCAAACCTCTAGCTCTCTCGCGGCACTCCCTTGTGCTGCGGCACACGGTTTGAAAAACCACGTTTTAGAGAATCATCTGCACGAATGACCTCTAGGTATGGAGTATAGCTATAAATATTTACATCAACAGCTGTGTTACAAAATCGGTACAGAATTTGCTGCCTTTTCGAGCCAGTCTCGTTCTTGCGCTGGCTAAAGGAGAAGCTTTAAAGTAGGAGAAGACAAAGTGGAATCGGCCTGGTTCTTCCTTCCCTATGGTCACGCTTCACCAGACTAAGAATCAAGGACCGTTCATAACTGAGAACCTTGCTCGGTACTCTGACCACAAACAGTCATCCCTGGGCCACGGGGTTGCTCGGTACTTTATCGCATCAACCCTCATCGGCATGGTGCTTCTAATAAATAATGGATACATTTAGTACATTTACTTCCTCTTGAGGACATACCGAGCAAGCCTGTGGCCCAGGGATGACTGTTTGTGGCCAGAGTACCGAGCAAGCCCGTTGCCCAAGGATGACTGTTTGTGGCCAGAGTACCGAGCAAGCCCGTGGCCCAAGGATGACTGTTTGTGGCCAGAGTACCGAGCAAGCCCGTGGCCCAGGGATGAGTGTTTGTGGCCAGAGTACCGAGCAAGCCCGTGGCCCAAGGATGACTGTTTGTGGCCAGAGTACCGAGCAAACCCGTGGCCCAGGGATGAGTGTTTGTGGCCAGAGTACCGAGCAAACCCGTGGCCCGGGAATGACTGTTTATGCTCAGAGTCAACGAGGTTTAAAAAAAAGAACATATAGGATAGACATATTACAAGAATGGAAGGAAAATTTAAAAGAACAATAGTCTGTCCTAAGAAATTATAATGTGATAACTTACTTAGTCTTGCATCCGGGCTAAAGCGGGCAGTGATAACACCACTCTCTTGGTGCCTTGTAATGCGAATAGTTAAAGAAAGATATTGAAAACCGAAGCCTCCAACATGCAAGAGATAAAGACAGACAGACAGACAGAGAAAAAGTAAAACAGAAAGAAAGTGCGACAGGAAGAGCTAGAGAGTGTGTGAGAGAGAGATAGAGAGAGAGAGACATAGAACGAGAGAGAGACACAGAGAAAGAGTAAAACAGAAAGAAAGAGCGAGAGGAAGAGCTAGAGAGCGAGAGAGAGAGAGAGAGAGAGAGAGAAAGAATGAATGACCTTTATTTTTAAAGGATAAAGAATTGGGCACGCAGGCCCGCCTTACATTCTGCCCTTTATCACTCCATCTTTCTTTCTTCCCACACACTCGATTTAACACAAGTATTCAAATTAAATTAGGGAAAAAAACATATCAAAAGAGTGTAAGATTAAACTACGTACAGACTAAATGGGGATTATGTTGAATAATACCGATGTTTACATGACATATCCATGTATATTGTGTATAAATTTCATGTTTTTTAATTCATAGCTTCTGAGAAAAATGATGTGATGCATTACTTCCTGAACGCCCCTTGTTTTAAAGTAAAAGAGAAGAAGTAATTAACCTAATAAAAAAGCTCTCACACACGCATACACACAGAAATATACATAAACAAAAATACATTTTCAGTACAGATCTTTTAACATATGTTCTTTTAACATATATTTTTTTAAGCAAACATTAAAATAATTTCTAACAATATCTAACAAATTACTTTTCGAACTGTCATTTTAGAACTTGATGGTTGGCGAGTCATGGGTTGAGAGAGTGCTGGTTGTTCTATGGAGACGTTTAGCTACAATCAGGTAAATAATTTAAAAGGTTTGAGTTAAAGAACGAAGTATTACTAATTGATTTTAATTGATAGGGGAGGATGTTCCAGAGTATGCAAGGTTTTTCTTGTACAGATCAATCCTGGTTTTAGGAAGAAGACAGTTTTTTAAAAGCTGGCTATGTTTAGTGTTATACGTAAACAGTGACCACAAGTAAGGCGGAGCATTGTGCGACAGAATTCTGTGAACAAACTTAACTTTGTTAAAGAGAGAGAGATTGATTGATTGATTGATTGATTGATCTTTATTTTAAAAGGGTTAAGCGAGAGAGAGAGAGAGACAGACAGACAGACAAACAGACATAAATAGAATGTAAAACAGAAAGAAAGAGCAGAAATGGCGAGAGGAAGAGCTAGAGAGAGACAGACAGAATGAATGGATGAATGAATAATCTTTATTTTTAAAGGGTAAAGAATTGGGCACGCAGGCCCGTCTTACATTCTGCCCTGTCTCAGAGAGACAGACAGACAGACATAAAGAAAAAGTAAAACAGAAAGAAAGAGCAGAAAGAGCGAGAGGAAGCGCTAGAGACAGACAGACAGACAGACAGACAGGCATAGAGAACAAGTAAAACAGAAAGAAAAAACAGAAAGAGCGAAAGGAAGAGCTAGAGAAAGAGAGAGAAAGAGAGAGAAATAGAGTGAAAAAGTGAAAGAGAGAATGAAAGAGAGAGAAAGAGAGAATGAGAAAGTGAGAGACGGAGGAGAAAAAAAAAGCGAGAGACACAGAAAAAAAAGAAAGAGAAAAAGAGAGAGAGAACGAAACAGAGGAAAAGAGAGAGAAAGAGACATAGAGAAAGCGAGATTGAGGGAGGATATATATATATATACATATATATACATACATACATACATAAGGTATATTGTGAGAGAACGTGAGCTATAGAAAGAGAGAGGGACAGAGAAAGAAACCAAGTTATAGCTGGGGCAAATAAGTGGCTTGCGGTCAAATTTGCTGGTAATCATAAATGATACACAAACAGGCCATTCATAAATGATGAAATAAACAACTGAATGCTCCTTTGATGTCCGGTGAGAGTGGCTGGGAGGCAAATGTTCCTCAAATATTTCTTTTTTTTTCTTTCTAAATGACGACAACTGAAAAATATAACCACTGGAGGGAAAGAGGAAAGGGAGGGGGGGGTATGTTCAGCAAAGCCTCTACTGGCAAACCCTGGTGATGGATGTTGCAATAAACTACGGACAAATAACAAGGTAGCTGTATATCACAGCTTCAACTGCAGACAGCAGGGACGGTGTAGAACTAACGGGATGAACCAATCAAATTCCTCATAAACGCCCTCATCAAAGAAGCCATTGCAATGATGGATGAATGGAAACAAGATGTCAACAAAGCAATCGTTGCGCAATTCTTCTGTGCGTCTGATCAATATCAGCGTTATCGTTGAACTGCACGGAGAACTAACAAAGAGCTGTAGAATATTGAAACATTAAATGTGCCGAAAGTGACGTTAGAGTATCGGGGGCACAAGAACAAGATAACCAGGGAACAAAAACATGATTAGGGGCCTCAAGAAAGAGATTACCGCTACACTCTTGGGCAGATAATTATTTCTTTTTAATTTTCCAGTATTCCCAATTCATTCACATTGAGGCAGTGCCTCGTAGAAGATATATATATATATATATATATTTTTTTTTTTTTTGTGAGGAGATGGAAAAAAAAATTCTCTCATTATTCCTCTACTCCATTATTCCTTCACTGTTCTATCAGTATTATGTTACTCCCTCCCAACCTATCATGTCAGTATTCTATATACTGTCTGCAAATGTATTCTGTCAGTATTCCAGATACTCTCTGCAAATGTATTCTGTCAGCATTCCATATACTCCCTGCAAATGTATTCTGTCAGCATTCCATACACCATCTGCAAACTTATTCCGTCAGTATTCCAGATATTCTCTGCAAATGTATTCTGTCAGAATTTCATATACTCTCTGCAAATGTATTCCGCCAGTATTCTGTTTAATCCCCCGAAAATTCATTCTGTCAGTATTCTGTATGCTACCTGCAAATGTATTCTATCAGTATTCTATATACTCCTTGCAGATCTGTCTGAAAAAAAAAATTGTTCTATAAATATTCTATTGCTATCTTCAGATCTGTTCTGTCCATATTCTGGACAACCTACAGATCTTTTCTATAAATGTTCTGTCACTGTTAATAAATATTTTCTACTTCCGCCATGATGAATGTTATCCGTCATTTGTGACATCTGCCGTGTTGACATGGAAGTTTGCAAGGCATGGTCGAGGCATTTTCTCCATGTCTGTTTGGGTAAAGCACGAAGCACGTCCGCATGTTTCTGCACCGTGTCCAGATCAGGACACTGACAAAAGAAACAACAGCAGTCACGTGTAGTGGCAGGGCCGTCTTAGAGGCACTGTAGGCCCTGGGCAAAGCAATGCACTGCCCCCCCCCCTTTCTCATACTGGACTTTGTTTAACCCACAGGAAGAAGAGTTACACTGGCAATATTTCAATCACGGGGGGCCCATGGGCAACTGCCCAGAGTGCACATAGGTTAAGGTGGGACTTGGTAGTGGAGCCAGTCAGCAAAATCTCATTTTCTTGGTCCATACCGTTTAGATTTAAACCCACTTCAATAACCCTGCCCCCTACACCCATGAAAACTTATCTTCTTTATGGAAGATAAAAAAAAAAGTAGAACTTAAGCTAAGTTAAAACTCTATCACCGATACTTTCTGCATTGGTTGGAAAACAGAAGAAAGAAAAATTTTAAAAAAACGAAAAACGAAAAAAACGGTAGAAGATCATCATCATCATCTTTCACACCCTTTGAGAGCATAGGCCACGGATAAAGGCTCTCTAGTCATCCGTGTTCTTTGAATTATTCTCTGCTTCCTTCCATGTGTATCACTTGTCTCTGAGAACTGTCATAATTTCTCTTCTCCAGGTAAGTCTAGGTCTTCCTCGTTTTCTATTTCCTTGAGGATTCCACGTCAGTGCCTGTCTTGCTATGCTGGTGTCGGGTTTCCTCAGAGTGTGGCCAATCCACCTCCACTTCCTAGGCATGAATTGTAGGCTCATAGGTTCTTGTCCTGATCTTTCCCAGACCTCCTCGTTCCTGATCTTGTCCTGCCATTTAATGTTTAAATTCCTCAAGCAGTAGTTCATGAATGTTTGCATCCTCTGTTGTGTTGTCTTGATCATAACCCAAGTCTCTGAACTATATAGCAGGACAGTCTTTACGTTTGTAATGAAAAGCCTAAGTTTGGTTCTTGTTTTGATGTTCTTAGATGACCACATTTGTTAAGCTGGGTAGATGCTGTCCAGGTCTTGGTTCTTTCCTAATGTAAACTGACAATATTATCAGGCATATTTACATTAGGCCCTACCTAATGTAAACTGACCATATTATCAGGGTGGTATCTAATGTAAACTGACCATATTATCAGGGCCCTACCTAATGTAAACTGACAATATTATCAGGCATATTTACATTAGGCCCTACCTAATGTAAACTGACCATATTATCAGGGCGGTATCTAATGTAAACTGACCATATTATCAGGGCCCTGCCTAATGTAAACTGATAATATTATCAGGCATATTTACATTAGGCCCTACCTAATGTAAACTGACCATATTATCAGGGCGGTATCTAATGTAAACTGACCATATTATCAGGGCCCTACCTAATGTAAACTGACAATATTATCAGGGCCCTACCTAATGTAAACTGACAATATTATCAAGGCCCTACCTAATGCAAACTGACAATATTATCAGGGCCATACCTAATGTAAACTGACAATATTATCAGGGCCCTACCTAATGTAAACTGACAATATTATCAGAGCGCTACCTAATGTAAACTGACAATATTACCAGGGCCCTACAAATGTAAACTGACAATATTATCAGGGCGCTACCTAATGTAAACTGACAATATTACCAGGGCCCTACCTAATGTAAACTGATTATGTTATCAGGGCCCTACATAACGTAAATTGATCATCTTTGCTAGGTTCAAATACAGAACACTCAATCGGGTTGTAAACGATTGTAAGATTAAATTTAAATTTTAACTCCAAATTTTAAACCAAGTTTATATCTTTAATTTATATTAAATGTGCTTGTCAGTTTCATTCAATCACTTGCATATCTCTTGCGGAACTTTGCCTCCCTAACAGCACTCCTGTAGGCCTCTCGGTTGGCCTGCTGTTGATGCATCCATTTGCAGGTCATCAACGATATCTTGCAGCCATCTTCGCCTTGGTCTTCTTCTCTTTCTTTTTTCCATTATGTACCCTTCCAAGACGGTCTTCTCTACATTATTATGACGTTTAACGTGTCCAAAGTATTTAAGTTTTCTCTCTTTAATCCTCTTTACTAGCCACCCTTCTTCAATATTAAATTATTGTAGTATAGATATATGTGTTCTTTTTTGTGTCCAAGATACTTCTGTAGCATTTAAATGCATTTATATGTTTCTCAGCTGTTTTGTTAAGTATCAAGGTCTCACAGGCATATGTTGTGATGGGAAAGATGCACGCCCTTCAAAATCTTATTTTTGTAATTCTGTTTGTTCCTCTTCACAGAGTCTTTAGTCGTTTTACTTTTTGAAGAGCGATAGATGTTCTCCTTTTAATTTCCCTCATTGTATCTCCATTATTAGTTAGCTGTGATCCAAGATATTCAAAACTCTCCACTTCTTCCAGTTTTTCCTCATTGATACATATTTCAGCTGCCTTATTTGTTTTGTCAGTTGTCATCAATTTAGTTTTTTTCGCATTCAGATAGAGGTTTTGCTCCTCGCTGTTCTTACGGACTGACATAATTATTTTTTCCATTCCTTTTTGTGTTGTAGACAGTAATACTGTGTCATCAGTATAAATAATCTCTGGTATTTCATAACCTCCAATTGTTATGGTATCGCAATATTCTTTGTCTACATCTTCTCTAACATTCCTCATTATATTTTCAGTATACAAGTTAAATAAGTAAGGCGACAATATGCACCCCTGGCGGACCCTTTGTTTTATGTCAAACCAACTTGTTGTTTCACCATTTATTCTTACTGCTGCTTGTTGGTCTAGATACAGCAGTGATGCTAATTGTATCAAATGTGTTGGAAATCCCATTTTTTCCATTATTTCCCAAAGTTTCTGGTGTTGTACACAATCAAATGCCTAGTCAGTTTCATTCATTCATTTGCATGTCCCTTGCTGAACTTTGCCTCCCAAACAGCACTCTTGTAGGCCTCTCGGTTGTGAGCAAGATGGCCTATCGCTGATGCATCCATTTGCATATCATCAACGATGTCTTGCAGCCATCTTCGTTTTGGTCTTCCTCTCTTTCTTTTTCCATTATGTACCCTTCTAATACGGTCTTCTCTAAATTATCGTGACGTTTAATGTGTCCAAAATATTTAAGTTTTCTCTGTTTAACCCTCTTTACTAGCCAGCCTTCTTCAATATTAAGTTCTTGTAGTATAGATATATTTGTTCTTTTTTGTGTCCACGATATTTGAAGAACTCTCCTGTAGCATTTACATTCAAAGGCTTTTATGTGTTTCTCAGCTGTTTTGTTAAGTGTCCAGGTCTCACAGGCATATGTTGCGATGGGAAAGATGCATGCCCTTAAAAATCTTATTTTTGTGGTTCTGTCTGCTCCTCTCCACAGATTCTTTCTTTGTTTTACTTTCTGAAGAGCGATAGATGCCCTCCTTTTAATTTCAGTCAGTTTACTTGTTATTATTCACCATGGAGTGAATTTTCTTCACAATAGCCACATTAACATTAAGGTTATTTTAAATTGTGATCTTTTTCGAACATGCGACAATCGAAGATGAGCATATGGGATAATATGGAACACTTGTTTAAAATAAGGGACATCACGGCTTCCCCGACGGAAGCAATACGATTTCCGGGACAAGTCCTTAAGGCCTGGCCCGCATTATACAGGACCCTTAGTCACTTTACTTAATGGCAGTTATAACATCCGTAATTTCATTAAGAAAAGGGTGGCATTTGGCTTATATTAAATCAAAGAACTGCCATGAAATACAAGTATTTTTTTTTATAAATCAAAGAACTGGTATGAAGTATAACTCTTTTGTTTTATAAATCCAAGAACTTGTATGAAGTATGTGTTTTGTTTTTATAAATCAAAGAACTGGTGTGAAGTACAAGTGTTTTGTTTTATAAGTCAAAGAAAGTGTCTTGTTTTCATAAATCAAAGAACAGGTATGAAGTATAAGTGTCTTGTTTTCATAAATCAAAGAACAGGTATGAAGTATAAGTGTCTTGGTTTACAAATCAAAGAACTGGTATGAAGTATAAGTGTTTTGTTTTTATAAATTCAAGAACTATTATGAAGTATGTGCTTTGTTTTTATAAATCAAAGAACTAATGTGAAGTATAAGTGTTTTTTATAAATCAAAGAACTGGTATGAAGTATAAATGTTTTGTTTTTATAAATTCAGGAACTGGTATGAAGTATAAGTGTTTTGTTGTGGAGTCAAGAGAAAAAGAGAGGGAGAGAGAGGGAGAAAGAGAGGAGATGAGAAGAAGGTAGAGGAAATATTATATTTTACTTCAAGAGAGAGAGAGAGAGAAGAGGAGGGGGGGAGAGAAAGAGGGAGAGAGAGAGGTGAAGAAGATAGAGGAAATATTATGTTTTGCTTCAAGCGAGGAAAATTGAGAGAGAGAGAGAGAGAGAGAGAAAAAGAGAGAGGAGAAGGTAGAGGAAATACTATTATGTTTTACTTCAAGAGAGAGAGAGAGAGAGAGAGAGGTGTGAAGAAGGTAGAGGAAATATCATTTACTTCAGAGAGAGAGAGAGTGTGAAGAAGGTAGAGGAAATACTATTATGTTTTACTTCAAGAGAGAGAGAGGTGAAGAAGGTAGAGGAAATACCATTATGTTTTACTTCAAAAGAGAGAGAGAGAGAGAGAGAGAGAGAAAGAGAGAGGGAGAGAGAGAGAGGTGAAGAAGGTAGAGGAAATACCATTATGTTTATTTCAAGAGAGAAAGGATAGGTAGAGGAAATACCATTATGTTTTACTTCAAGAAAGAGAGAGGAGAAGAAGGTAGAGGAAATACCATTATGTTTTACTTCCAGAGAGAGAGAGAGAGAGAGAGAGAGAGAGAGAGAGAGAGAGAGAGAGAGAGAGAGGAGAAGAGGTAGAGGAAATACCATTATGTTTTACTTCCAGAGAGAGAGAGAGAGAGAGAGAGAGGAGAAGAAGGTAGATGAAAAACTATTATGTTTTACTTCAAAAGAGAGAGAGAGAGGATGAAGTAGAGGAAATACCATTATGTTTTATTTCAAGAGAGAGAGAGAGAGAGAGAGAAAGAGGGACGAGAAGAAGATAGAGGAAATACTATTATGTTTTATTTCAGAGAGAGAGAGAGAGAGAGAGAGAGTGAGAGAGAGAGAGTGAATGATAGACAGAGAGGTGAGACGAGAAGGTAGAGGAAATACCTTGTTTTACTGCGAGAGAGAAAGAAGTGTGTGCGTGAGAGAGAGAGAGAGAGAGAGAGAGAGACGAGATGAGACGAGACGAGAAGAAGGTAGAGGAAATACCATTATGTTTTACTTCAAGAGAGAGAGAGAGAGAGAGAGAGAGAGAGAGAGTGAAAGACAGAGAGACGAAACGAGAAGGTAGAGGAAATACCTTGTTTTACCGCGAGAGAGAGAGAGAGAGAGAGGTGAGAGAGAGAGAGAAAGAGAGAGACGAGACGAGAAGAAGGTAGAGGAAATACCATTATGTTTCACTTCAACACGTGCCTGGGATCTCACCTTCCAGTGTGGGAACAACCGCTCCATCTTGACCTAGGAAAATATGGCGCTCCAATCGTGCTAGTTCGTGTTTTCTTTGGGCAGAATAGAGGGCGGATTATATCGTTTAGGCTGAGCAGGCTTATAGGCTAAGGGCCCGGTAGGGCAGGAGGGGGCCCGGTAACAAGGATGGAAAAAAAAGCTCTGCAAATCACATTATTGTTTTACGAATTATACCAGGAAATGGACGGTTTAGGTCCGAGGCGGGGGGGGGGGGGGGGGGGGGCCCGAGTCCCTTATTAAGTTTAGCTTAGGGGCCCGAGTTGTGGCTAATCTGTCTGTGGGTTTTCGTAAACGTATCTGATGCTGAAACGTTAAAACATGGTGTCATATATTCAGTGCTTACAATCCGTATAATAGTTGAATAATTGTCTATCTCTAATTCTCCACTCTCCTATGCACGTATCAGTACGCTATAAACAGATAGTTCCCGCTTTCCGAGGGCGCGCTTTACGAAGATTCGTTTTTCCGACAATGGATCTATTGGAATTATAAGACTTCTTATCGTAAATTTATAAATATTTTTTTTTACAGTATACAATAGTTATTTAATGTAAAACTTCTTTGAAGTTTGTCTACAAATTATAAGGTCACTCAGGTTTATTTCTACGTTTTAGAACGTGCTTGTCTATTGATAATGAAGTACTGTATTCTCGCGTCTATGAAATTCGTTTACGACGCGACCGCCGAAACGTAACCCAGTCAAAAAGCGAGAACTATCTGCATTTGTGATAAGAGACCTTTCACCATAGATACAGCTACCAAGGACCTGTAGCTTACAGTTTCAAACATATCCATCATCAACAAAGATACAATTACGTTCCAGAAAGAGAGGATGTATTCCTGAAAGTGAGTGACAGATTAATCTTTTTTTCCCATTAAAATGTCCTAGTATTTCATTTGAAACGCAACATATAAAAGTAGAAAGTAGAGAGATATCTGATTGTTCAAAAGAGGAGGGGGGGGGACATAAATGCCCTATCATTCAGTGAGCATGCATATTGGTAAATGAGAGATGTAACCATAGGCAACATCTCATCAGCGTCCATTAGTTGACAGGGTGATGTGACGATGTGTGCCCAGTCCGTAATCATATTCTTGCTTCCTTCGCTAAAGCAGACTTTGCTTACCATGTCCTTCGTGCATTTTCTCTGCCACAAACTATGCAGAAAGTGCTTTCGGGTTTGACGGAACTTAGATCCCACAGTTTCAGCTCAGAAGTTTGCCATGGCTAGATGAAGTAAAAATAGATATAGTACCATGGCTAGATGAAATAGAAATAGATACAGTACCATGGCTAGATGAAGTAAAAATAGATACAGTACCATGGCTAGATAAAGTAAAAATAGATACAGTACCATGGCTAGATAAAGTAAAAATAGATACAGTACCATGGCTAGATGAAATAAAAATAGATACAGTATCATGGCTAGATGAAGTAAAAAATAGATTCAGTGCGCAATGTTTGGAAAACAATATCTAAACACAGATGTTACGAGTGAGCTTAACATAGATTGTAAAAGAATAAATTTCTTTCACCGTTCCTAGTCAACCATAGCCACGTTTTTAGAGCGAGTAATAAAAGACAAACATTTTATACACATAAACACATAGTTCTAGATCCTCCCAGCTGTGGCATGGTGTCCTTTTGCAGCTAATGCAGTGAAGATACTGAAGTACAAGACTGTGTCTGTTTGGCAGCGAGTTACAGCGATTATTTTCTTCAGTCCTTGATGGTAGCTGAGAGATATATCTATGGAGAGCTAGAAAGAACACTGAACTGAACAGCTTATTTAAATCCCAACGAATTATAAATGTATTGAAACTGAACAGACTACGCTGTCTGGGGCATGTAGAAAGAATGGAAGAGAACAGACAAATGAAAATGATGTATGCACAAGAGATAAGGGAAACAAGAACAAGGGGTAGACCAAGACAGAGATGGAAAGACAACATAGAAGAGGATATAAAAGAAATTGGTGTCACCAACTGGAGAGATAAGATTAGGAATAGAGAGGAATGGAGGAGAACTTTATCTATAGCAATGAGCCTTAATGGCTCGGAAAGTTGAAGAAGGAGAAGAAGAAGAAGAAGACGAAGAAGAAGAAGACGAAGAAGAAGAAGGCAGCTGACGGGAAAATGGATGTGCAGTGGTTCTTTAGCAGACTCTCCCGCTGTGGGAACTATAGCGGTCCCTACCCTGATAGCCAGGCTAGTTCTGTTACTGGTGGTGCCCAACGGAGAGACCCAACAGGGTCTTTGCCAATATGATTTTCCAACCTTGATGATTTTCCACTGCAGTTATGGATCGCTGATTGCCAAAACGAAAATGGCTTTTCCACCAGATACTGCCTTGTCATACTAACATCTCCCTCCTTGATTTTTTTTTTTAAACTTCCAGATCCCTTTCCACATCCACGGGTCAAACCATCTAATTGTAAAATGTGTAAATCATCTATATTTTTTTCCTCAGGTACTTCATGCAGTTTCTCTGCCGCAAACTGTCCCTTCACTTGCGTCCTTTCCGCACAAATCAAAAACAAAACGACCAAATTTATAACAGCCCTAGAGAAAATCTGCTACAACAAAACACAGCCTGAAGGTAAGAAATGCAGTAGATACTTCAGAGCCTGATGGAACTTAGAGCCCATTAAGTGTACAGCGGATTCACTACAGTCTCCACAGTTCAACACTCATTCACAACAAGCTGCAGCTCATTTCAGTTCTCTGACTGCATCCAAGATTTTTCTTCTAGAAAAACTCCACCACCCAAAGTTCAGTCCTACCCCCCCCCCCCCATTGGTCATAATGAAGTAACGCACTAACATATTTCCGTGACCTCTTCACAGAATGGATGTATATGGTCTTTGGCCATGTGCTAAATACAGATCAATGAAAACCTCGTATCACTTAGCGTATACAGCACTGGAAAACCTTACACAAATTAATATGAATTTTTTTTAATCAGTGAAATCTATACATACAACATTAAATTTTACATCTACATAAAAAGTAACAAATCGAAGTCGGTCATGGGGATGAGAAAGATTGAAAATGTACATCAGAGCAATAAAACGCAACACACTGGCCATTGACTGCGGCCAAAATCGAATGCAGAAACGTCACATGATGATGATAATGACTACCTCGTACAGCAGGAACAGCCCTGGAAATTTAAAATGAAAGACCTGCACAAGACCTGGTACAAAAAAGGTGGGGGGTGTGGATTGGAAAAACAACTGCAAAACTTGGGGGAAAGTCAAATTTCAAATGAGGTCAGGGTAAGTATATATATATATATAGAGCAAGAGAAAGATTGGAAATCGAACCTCTTAATCATTGCGACAAGCAACCACCTAGTGATGAGAAGCCAGACAACTTATCAATATAATCAAAAGAAAAATATTGTATTCTGAAATGAAATTTGTCTAATGCCAGTGGATTCTGTATGTAGTTTTCCAAGACGATGGCTTCTTGCTGATACTAAACTAGGTCATGAACATGAGATTGTATGGAGAAAGAAAAAAAAAGTTACGGTGAAATCTGTAGGAATTCTTCTTTCTGTTTGGTTCGATGCTGCTGTCTTGTAGCATATGTTTTCTTTCTGTCTATCTCTCATCTGTCTGTCTGTCTCCTTCCTACTCTACAGAGCAAAGTAAATTGTTTAACAAATCGATGAACAAAAAGTTTGGTGGAGATTAGCCTTACTTGTGACGGGAGTTACAGAGAATCGTCTTGATAGAAAGGCCATTTCCCAAAGTTTGGGAGACTTCATTCAAACCCTGGCTTGTGCTAGATTCATTTTGGTCATTCCTTTGGTCTGTGAGTCTGACTACTTTTTGTCTGTTGCCGGTGAAAGTCTGTAAACTGAGTTAGAATGATAGTTTTCTTTTCCTCCCTCTTGTAATGTTTTTCTTGTTTCCCCCGCCCCTCCCAGTAAAATAAGATGTCACGAGATGGGAAAAATTCTAAAAGTACTTGTCCCTCAACTCCTCCCCCCCCCTCTTTTTCTTTTCCTCTCTTTTTGTGCTTTTTCTTCCTCTTTTCTTTACTTCCTGCAATCTTTCTTTCCCTTCTTTATTTTAAGCTCATTTAGGAACATCCGGGAAAACCTCCTTGCATCATCTTTGATTCCTAAGTCCCCGTTTCTTTCAAGGCGATGTTCTATTTCAAGTTCTTCCATTTGGACTCCAGCTCTAACCATCATCACGTCTCCTTGTTCAATGTCTCTTCTGTATGTAACTTTTACTTGAATTTTTGTTTTGTTTGTTTGTTTTCAGTTCTAATTCTCTGATTCAGGGTGGATATTACCTGCTCGTTTCAGGTATGTATAATTCTCCTGTGAGTTATCCAGAGGCGCCTTTTGAAACCAACAGGCCGTTATTCTTTCCGAGTTACTTTTGCGATTTCAGAGTCAAGCAAACTTGTAAATTAAGAGACCTCCAGCAAATATAACAGTCCTGGTCGCTTTCGCTTTTGTCGCTTTTTGCAGTGCATTCAGTTCTAGCAGAATTAACTACACAAAGTACTACAGAACATTGAGCGCCCATCATTAGTACGTAAACTGTTTGCTTCATTCTACTAAGATACGATGGTCACTGTTCTGTTGGATGTAATTTCATTATCTGATAGTCAACGCCGCCCGTGAGTTTGTCTCTGCCATATTAAACTTCACATTAAAGAAAGCATTGCTATTGCGTCTATTAAGAAATTGTAAATAATTCATTGTTTAACTTCCTAGAGCCAGTTCAGATATGCATAAACTGAAGCTCTAATCAGGTAGAACCAGTTCAGATATACATAAACTGAAGCTCTAAGCAGGTAGAGCCAGTTCAGATATACATAAACTGAAACTCTAAGCAGGTAGAGCCAGTTCAGATATGCATAAACTGAAACTCTAAGCAGGTAGAGCCAGTTCAGATATACATAAACTGAAACTCTAAGCAGGAAGCTCCTGTTTGCTATAAATGCAAGACCTTTTGAATCAAACCTTGACAAGTCTCTGCAGTCACTGATTCACATTCTTGCTAGACTTGTGACTAAATCTCACTGAAAGAAAAGGCATAACAAAGAAAGGTTACTGGACAAAGAACAAACACGACCACCTACATACAACCGATATTGAAAGGAAATTCACTTGAATCACTGGACTATCTTGAAAAAAACGGTAGCGACATATTGGAATCATGATGACGGCCAGATTTATCAAGCTCTGTGTTACACGCTTGGGCCGAACGACGACCCGAGGTTCAACTAATGTGAATACAGAGATACTTGTAAAGTATCCATAAGTCACTTCCATCATCCTCGAGGAAATAGATGAGATACTTCTGTTAACGTTTTATCTCACTAGAACTGCAAGTAGCCGATGCAGTGACGATTTTGGAATACACCATCGTGTCGGACTCAGAGTGGATTACGGTGGCCAGAATGAAGATCTGAATTATCTCCAAAAAGCAAGCACTTTTCGGCAGGTTCCATCACCCTCAGGATCCTAGTCGAGCCTTGCCTTGTTAGGCATACTGAGCCTGACATTAAAAACTCTGAGCCTGACATTAGGAACTCTGAGCCTGACATTAGGAACTCTGAGCCTGACATTAAGAACTCTAAGCCTGACATTAGGAACTCTGAAGGAAAGGTGAGACACGATCTTGGTCAGTTCTGGCTGGCCGGCATTGATATCCCTGTCAGCCACTCCAGTGCCGCCATTTTTGCTCGCACAGTGGTACGCTAACGGTAGACGGTACCAAGTGGACAGCGACCCAGTTTATGGAAGCTCCGTCATTTGACGAAGAACCTTCTATTCCAGAAGGTTAGAACTGGCACAAAAAGCCACATGCTTGGAGCAAAGAACAACAGACACTACATCACATCCTCCAGAGTTGCCAGCTACAAACAGCTCACTCAGGCAAAGAACATGGCCAGACTCCAACGCCCTACAAGAGGAGCTCTGCGGTGATGCAGAAAACCTGAGACGAACTGCCACATGTGTGAGAGAGATTGTGATGTCGATGTCTGAGCGAACGACGACGAAGAAGAAGACTTAAGGAAGAAATGACAGCTAGGAAATGAAGTCAGAAGATGCAGGAGCACAGAGACTGGATCATACATAGAATCATGGTTTTGCTGGTGCCCTAGCCGACTATATCGTTCAGTATTGACAAAAGGGACAAACTGGGAATTTGCTGAACAAATCATTCTCGGCAGGTTATACAAACAGTAACATTTACCTGCGTCAAAAATCAACATCCAATAAGAAAGAAGGAAAAAAAAAGTCAAGATTATTATACTTCTTATGAATAAAATTGCCCTCAATATATGGTTGACGCTGACAAATGACGAGACAATGCGTGGTTTTGAAACTCCGCTCAGCATCGGGAAAAAGATAAGTGATTCTAATGTGAAACACATGTCTACACCCAGTCTTTGAGAAGCGTTGTACAGCCGTACACCGCCCAGGTCGAGCCCCCCAGCGCAGCACCTTGTGAAAGGCTGGAAAACACTTTGAACCCCCGTTATTAGCTCTATTGTTATTGTTACAAGCTGAGAATTATTATAAAACGTGCGGCAAGTAGACACATACAGTGCAAATAATGCGCCTTGCAAGCTTCGATTAGTTTGAAACGATAAACATGGAGACCGCCTAGCAGAGCTCTCCACTCCCAACTGTTAAATGCTGCTTTCGTCTAAACAAGGCGCGCTGGAAGAAAATATTTCATGTTTGAGGAGGAAACTCTTAACCAAGCTGTGTTTTCGTGAATAAGATGCTTGAAATATGGGGAGGAGAGTCCACGCTTTGGTGCAGCGCTGGCTACTGAAGAAACATACAAGAGTTGAAGAAATGCACATATGTATGTGCATAGCTGACAAGGAGCAGTGGAGTGATACGAGACCCGCTGCGAAAATGATCTTATGAACAGGGAGCCATGTCTGCATGGGAAAGGTGTGACGCAACCTGGGTGGAAAGGGGGGGGGGGTAAGGCTGTGGCATCAGGAAATGTTAGTTTGATGGTAGTTTTCCCTGGTGTTAAATACATAAGGAAAGAGCTATATTTATATGCTGTGACAATTGTTCAAGAGATACACTGGGAATAATAGTGGCTACGAGAACAGATGTAGCTACAGCAGCTGAATTGATAGTTCCTCTGGTAACGTTATTATGGCACAATCTGGTGGTTGAAGCACTACTACTACTACTACTACTATACTACTACTACTACTACTATACTACTACTACTACACTACTACTACTACTTCTACTACTACTACTACTACTATACTACTACTACTATTACTTCTACTACTACTACTACTACTACTAATATTACTACTACTATTAGTATTATTTGCACTGTAGTAGTAGTAGTAGTAGTAGCAGCAGTAGTAGTAGTAGTAGTAGTACTTCTACTGTTAAAATTCTTGGGAGTAGTCAGTGGATGGAAGCGGAGGTTTTGGTGATAGTGATGAAAGTCAGCAGAAAGTTGCCGTTCAGGAGTAGTATGTAGTAGAAATAGTAGTATTTGTAGTATTTGTAGTAGTGGCAGTAATAGTAGCACTCGTTGTTATCGTAGTAGTAACGGTGGGTTACTGGTAGTATTAACAGCAGTAGTAATAGTACTAACAGCAGTAGTAGAAGCAGCAACAGCGGTGGTAGTAATAGCAGCATATGTTAGTAGCAGCAGTTAGACACAGAAGAAACTATTTATGAAAGGCCAAACTGTTTAAGAGAAAAAAAATATATATAAAACGCACATTAGGGTGGTGAGTGTTTTTTAGTCTCAAATATTTAACTCACAATGCGCGTGCTTAAAATGAAGGGAAGTGCAGGGGTAGCTTTAATGTGGAGCCCCACGCGCAGAGCGGGACAAAGACAGAAAGTTAGCTCGCGATTATTTGATGTGAAATGTCAAACTGTGACATTTGAAAATGTGAGTGCGCCAATAAAATTTGTCATGCTGGTGGAATTTTTCGAGTTTGGCTCAATTTTAAAACAACCTGGCCATCGCCGCTGGCACTGTGAATGTCTGTTTAATATTCTAGTAATGGCCAGCTTGGACTTGTCTCTATGGAAACAGTATAGTTTACAATGTGGGTTTTGGGTTAGTTTGTGAAACACCCATTGGGGAAACAGAACAAAACAAAACAAAAAACAAAACAAAAAATACTGTATTGCGGCGTGGTCTCACACAGTGTCACAAGCAGGCAAATGCGAGCATTAACTCAACAGTTGTGACTCATAAAATGTTAACATATTATTTTTTTTCCCTGCTAATTACTACAATTATTACTAATATTTATGGTAATTTAAAAAAAAACTATCAGCCACACATTAATCTTATAATCTCGTGAGTTTCAAACGAAATCAAACAGATGTGGCTATCACATTTATTTTTTATCTGTTTGTTTTAGGACTCAAATGAGGACAAAAGGTTGGGGGGGGGGGGGGGGGGGGAGTGGGAGGTGGACAGGTGTGGGGCCGGCTGTTAAAGCGAAAAATCCTGGGAGGTTCATATCATTTTCCATGCTACGGATGCTTACATGTTCGCCATTTTCCATGCCACAGATGCTTACATGTTAGCCATTTTCCATGCCACGGATGCTTACATGTTCGCCATTTTCCATGCCACGGATGCTTGCATGTTCGCCATTTTCCATGCCACGGATGCTTACATGTTCGCCATTGTCCATGCCACATATGCTTACATGTTCGCCATTTTCCATGCCACAGATGCTTAAATATTCGCCTTGTTGAATCTTTTTCTCTTTTTTTTTTTTCCTTTTTGAACTGGAAGAGCACTTAACCGTAACCAGAGATTGGCATCCACGCACTGAGGGCATTCCCATATGTGCTCCGCCTCCCGTTCCAACAACAAGTGAAGTGTGCACCTGCTGATGGAGCCAGTCACACACTTGGAAATGCAGTGTTTGTATGTCGTATCTAGATTTGCCCCTGGGCTACATGTACGCCTTCTCATCCTTTGTGTCTGTTGTTTCTGCACCCAAGGATCACTGAGGCGACCATTTTGTCATCATCATCAGGTGCCGTGATGACTGGTGTTGGCTATTACGCTTCTCCAGAGTACACGATCTTTCATGCAGGCCATTAGCTCAATTGGTGATCTCCTCTCACACCATCTCGTCGGACTGTCCAGTATCATTTCTCTTGGTCTTCCTCTGGCTCTTCTTCCCTCTGTTTTTCCTTTTGTTATAATATTTTCAATGCCCCTTCTTCTCATTGCATGTCCTATGAAAGTACATTATTCTCTCTTATTTTTTTTTTTACAAGATTTTTTTTTGGGTGCTTCCAGCTCTTCTCAAACATTCTCCATTAGTTATTTTTGCTATCCAGGAGATTCGCAACATTCTTCTAATAAACCACATTTCTTCTGCTTCCAATGATTTTTGTGCAGACCTGGATATTATCCATGTTTCACTTCCTTATAATAAAATAGGTTCACTACAGCATTTTAGGCCTCGTTTTCTAACATTCAGTGATAAGGATGTGTTTCTTATTCTCTGAAATGCAGTCTTTGCTTGGCCCATTCTGTACTTAATTCCTGTTCTCCATTTCCCATCTGAAGTTATTACTGCTCCAAGGTATTTGAATTTCTGCATCTGCTTTAGAATAGTTCCATTTAATTTTATACTGCATGCTGGTGGATTCTGTTTCTTAGTTATAACCATAGTCTCTGCCTTTTTGTTGTTCAAAGTAAGGCCTTTCTTTACACTTTCTTTGGCGACATTATCCAAGAGGTGTTGATATCAGTGCTGTGTCGTCAGCATACCGAAAGTTGTTAATATTTTATCATCCTACCTTTATACCTGGTTCCGTTGTGTACGATTTGCAATATATTATAGGGCGACTGAGTGGCGAAGTGGTTAGTGCAGTAGTCTCTTGTGGTGAAAGTCAGTGGTTGGACAGGCGCCGCAGACACTCATCTTCAGAAATGAGCACTTGGTCTTCTCCTGGATCTGGGGGAAGAGAAGGCAGCCAGGCATGATGCTGACCACATCATCTTCTAGTGCGCTGACCAGTCAAGACAAATACAGACACTAACACCATATCCCCCATGTGCCTTCGTGGCACAACGGGACTATGTATAATGTACTTTCCGGTGTTGCCAAGTTGCACTTCTTGTAATATTTGTGTTTAATGTGATTTACTTTCCTTAGGTTGGCCCGTTATTTTTGCAAACTTATAAACAACAGCTCCATGTCTTCAGCTGCTGGTAGATACGGATTCGTCTCACAGTCCATCCAGTCATTTTATGTTTTGTTTTTTTTTTTCTGATGTGAAATTTGAACTTATTTTGGCCGATTCGTCGATTATGCTTTATTTTTAACTAAGTCTAAATGTGTCCAGAGAGTACAGTAACAAGGCCCCGTGTTAAAGATGATCAATTCATCATTACTTTCAGCGTTTTCATCTTAACATTTAACGCGGTATAAGCGTTCTGAACAGCTTTTCCAAAATAAATAATAATTACAGTCGTGTGATTTTGTTCTGTAGCAGAGAGCTCATATTTTAAACTGCCACAGATACTAAAAACAGGCATCATGTCATTTTCCGGCAAAACAACACGACAGATATATTTTTTAAATTACAAAATATGTTTGTATTTCATGGATTTTACTATGTTTATAGTTAATTTTAGCTTCCTGATCAAATTAGTTGATGGACTCGGTACAGTTTAACTTATGTGGGGAACAACAAGACTAGCTGTAGCATTCCTCTCATGACTGGGCGGTTGACCCTCCTGCGGGAGTCCAGGGGTCGATTATTCTCTTCTTGTTTTTCTTTCTCCTACGTGTAAAGTGAATGTGTCCCAGCCTGTCCAGGCTAATAACGCATATTCTGAGCTGAAACAGTTTACAATCTCCCACGGCTATTTTACTGTATCTTCTTACAAAGTCTCACTATTTCTCTACACCTGTATATTCCTTTCTGACAAAATCCTGTGAATGACTCTGATGAGACGGTAGGCACCCAGGTGGACCCACACTCTCAAAAGTTTAAATCGAGCGGCCCGTTGAGACCTCACCGGTGGGCACGGCATTACAGAATGTCAAGAACATCAAGGATCATTTTCCGCCATTCAACTTTCAGCAATTAAGCTTCTCTCAGCCTTGAAGCTGAATGACCGCAAACAGATGAAATGACCCATTTCAACCAGCCAGGGGGGGCAAAGCTGAGATTTTCCAAACTGACAAAGAGTTTTATGTGAAATGAGCAATAGGAGATCGGATCTGGGCGTCACTTTTTTTTTTTTAAGGTTGAGTTCAGCGAATTAACACTAACTTGGGTAAAGTTGATTGCGTTGTCCCAAGTTGATTGCTGGGGCCAGTTTTCATTTTGCTGTCTCCTCTGTCTTGCTTGTTTTATCTGATTCACTAGTGTCGAAGTTTCATTTGTTAAGAGTTAATGTAGTCCTGACTTTCATGCCTTGTCTCTGGATCGAACGTTTGCTCCACTAAATCTCCAGATTATTCCTTTCTCGGATAAAGTTTCAGTCTTCTTCTTCTTCTTCTTCGTTCACTTCTACCACCAAAAACCGCACTGTGAACCTACTGAATTCACACATGTGGTCCTCTTTAGGTCCGGTGGTCCCCTGTGTGGTCCAAAATAGACCACATGAGTTCCACGAGAGGACCACAAGGGGTTCAGAGTATCACAGTGCTTTAGCCTGTATTCTTGGTGGGTCTCGGAAGCGGGATTGCGTGACACCGTGGTTTTCATTGCACCAGTTTGGTCTAGGGTTGGACTTTCTCACCGGAAGACCTCGACGTGTTTGGAATATCAGTGCATCCCCGCTGGGTGAGAGGCGTTAGCCCACCCAGGACAGAGTTGGACTTTCTCACCGGAAAACCTCGACGTGTTATGAGATACCCGTGTATCACCGCCGGGTGAGAGGTGGTTGCCCATCCAGTCCAGGGTTGGACTTTCTCACCGGAAAACCTCAGTGTGATTAGGATACGCAGACATCCCCGCCGGGTGAGAGGTGGTTGCCTATCTAGACTTCCCTGGTCCAGTGTCTCCGACTTCAGCATTTTGCGGTCGTGGCCGCTACCCTTCCTAGTTGTGACCAGGATGGAGCTTTTGTCCAGGAGGACGAATCCTCGCCACTAGTGACTTCTACCCCTGGGTTGAGCCGGTTTAGGCATTTCCCAGTATGGGCATGTTTGGGACGGGACCGACCTCTAGGGCAGAGGTACTGTGACATTCATAGCCTTCAAGATTCACCCCTGGTATGAGCCGGTTTAGGCAAAATTCACCAGTATGGGTGTTATCAGGCGTTACCGACCTCTAGAGCGGAGGTGGCATGACATGTCTAGCCATCGAGTTCCACCCCTGGTGTGTGCCGGTTTAGGCATATTTCACCAGTGTAGGTGTATTTCGGACGTAGGCGGCCTCTAGAGCAGAGGTGCCGTGGTATAGCTCTCGTAGCGATACTACTGGACATACCAGGTTAAACTTCACTTTCCACCACCTTTTCCCATCGGCGCCGCACAGCAACCTTTATTTCCGCATTTACTTCCTTAACCGGGAGGAGCTTCACTCCACGCGCGGCATTTGAAAAGTCAAGCCAGCAGTGACTTAACCTCTGGGACAAACCGGTTCATGCATTTCACACGATATGACTGCACTCAGGACGTGGCCGACCTCCAGACCAGAGGTGCCGTGATTTGACTGTTTGCTTCGCTTATTCTTTCAACCACCTTTTCCGCAGTGATGCTGCGCGGCAACCTCATTTGCAGATTTCTTCATTGGCCGGGAAGAGCACCGCTCCACGCACGGCAGCTGAAGATCTCGCCAACAGCGGCAGATGAGCTACCAAACGTGACACTCATCTACCGTAAGTAACTGGTTTTCAGGCGCCAGATATTCGCCCTCGCCCCTTCTCCTGTCAGTTTAAACAGTTCTGCCACGGGAAGGCCAGGAGCTGGACTTGACTGCCAGAGGCTGTTTGTGGCGCGTTTGCAGTCCTTAGAACCAAAGTTTCAGTAACTGTGTGCGATCTGTTTCAAATACAAATTTTAGAAGTAGGAAACAGCGAAGTTTTTGGGCAGTAAAGCAACAGAACACATTGTTGTATGATTAGACCTCGAAAATCTATTTCCTGATGTTTTCCTACAGCTGAAAAAAGGTTTGAAAATGATCCAAGTTTTACATTAAATGCTCATTTTACGCTGATTTTTCTCGACAGTGCATGCTTCTTGGAGCTCGATGAACTAGTCAGCTGTTGAATTTGTGGGGGGGGGGGGGGGGGGGAGGGGGGAATGGGGGAGGTGGACGAAACAGGAGATTTTGTTTCGTTTCTCTGGTATTCATAAGTTAATGAAGTTAACATTTTGCAAAGGCATATATTTTTGTACACTTTCAAATCGGGATGAAAAGGTTATTTATTACTTATTCATTTTTTTTTTGTTGCTTTTTCACGCATACTGTGTTTAATAACAAATGCTGAATATCTGTAACTGGATAAAAGTTGTGTGATGAAGGTCAGAATGGTAGACGGGCCTGCCATCCCAATTCTTAACTCTTCTAAAATAGAGATGTTCGTTCGTTGTAAGGCTACAAACACAAAGGAGCCATAACTACCATTCCTTGAGGTAGGACACCCGGTGGATTGCTTATAAACCAATAAAATCCACCCACTGAATCCCGTGATGCTAAAAGCAGGACCCATTTTAAAAAAATTCATGAACGAACGAATGATCGAACATACTTTATTTTCAAAGGGTTAAGAATTGGGCACGCAGGCCCGTCTAACATTCTACCCTTCATAATACAGATTTCACTCAGTCACAGTCATTCAGCATTTGTTAATGAGCATAATAATCATGTAAAAAAGGTAAAGGTAATCCTGTCATGCCTTAGGGATATGGTGTTAGTGCCCATATTTTCCTTGACCTGTCAGCACACTAGAGGGTGATATGGTCAGTATCACGCCTGGCCGCCTTCCCTTCCCCAACTCAAGAAGTCGGGTACCCATTTCTTCAGCTGGGTGAATAGGGTGCCTCCGACCGGATTCGAACCCCCGACCTTCGCCATGAGAGACCAGTTCAATAATCATGAAGACACATTAAATGATTGCATAAATAAATAATAAATTTATCTCATGTCCATACGCTCTACACTCTGATTTATGCAACAGCATGAAATAAACTTACATTCTTACATTCATTCAAAACTAACAAATTTATAGAAAAGCAGTATTAAAAAATATTACGATGCCATAACAATTGGAGGTTATGAAATACCAGAGATTAGATATGCTGATGGCACAGTATTACTGTCCACAACACAAAAAGGAATGGAGCAACTAATTATGTCAGTCCGTAAGAATAGTGACGAGCAAAACCTCTATCTTAATGCGAAGAAAACTAAATTGATGACAACTGATAAAACAAACAAGGCAGCTGATATATGTATCAATGAGGAAAAACTGGAAGAAGTGGAGAGTTTTTAATATCTTGGATCACCGCTAACTAATAATGAAGATACAATGAGAGAAATTAAAAGGACGACATCTATCGCTCTTCAGAAAGTAAAACAACTAAAGAATCTGTGGAGAGGAACAGACAGAACTATAAAAATAAGATTTTGAAGGGCATGCATCTTTCCCATTGCAACTTATGCCTGTGAGAACTCGACACTTAACAAAACAGCTGAGAAACACATAAATGCCTTTGAATGTAAATGCTACAGAAGAGTTCTTCAAGTATCATGGACATGAAAAGAACAAATATATCCATACTACAAGAACTTAATGTTGAAGAAGTCTGGCTAGTAAAGAGGATTAAAGAGAGAAAACTTAAATATTTTGGACATATTAAACGTCATGATAATCTAGAGAAAACCGTCTTGGAAGGGTACATAATGGGGAAAGGATAGAGAGGAAGACCAAGGCGAAGATGGCTGCAAGTCATCGTTGATGATCTGCAAATGGATGCATCAGCAGCAGGCCATCTTTCTCACAACCGAGAGGCCTACAGGAGTGCTGTTAGGGAGGCAAGGTTCCGCAAGGGACGTGCAAATGAATGAATGAATGAGTATTTAAAAAAAAATTACAGCACTCAAGCCATACTTTAAACTACTTTAAACTATGCTTAGGGAGGCATATAGTCCATATCAAACAGATGCTGACAAAGTTTAAAGTTATATGAAGGAATATTACTTATAAGTTTTACATGAATTGGTACCTCATTCCATGTAGCACACGCTAGCTCGCTACAGACAACCTTCTTCGTTTTCACACAGAATCCATAAGACGATACTAAACTCACATGATATTAATAATACAAGAACAGCGGTAGGCAACCTTTTAGCATGTGGTGTGCCGAAGTACCTCCCTATCTCAAATTCTATAGTGGTTTAGAAATGTGAAGGCACTAACACTTCACACCCCCACTACGACGCTCAAATGCCACGGGACTTCGATGTGCCGAAATAATGTTCCAAAGTCCAAAGTTCCAGTAACCATTGAACCACATGAAATAACTACGCTATTCTTTGTTGATCATTCAAAGTTTTCATATAAATATGAACAAATAAAAAAAATTATGTTGTGCAAAATTTAAGTTGTGAACGTATTATTTTAGAGCTTTATTACAAAACTGTCAAATGTATATTTTCTTAACACAGAAAGTCCAACAGTTTGAAGTCACTTTTCATCAGACTCTACAGTCTACCTCTAATGCCCAACAACTTTTATTTTGAAAGGATACATACACAGAATTAGCTTTAAAGATTATATGCTTCAAGTTCATTCAAACTTCAGAATAAATGTTCAGGAGATCGTAATTACTGTACTTCAGTTCAAACAGTGTGCCACTGTAAATCGCTCCACGTGCCAGGCCGGGTACACGAGCCGTAGGTTGCCGATCCCTGTACTAGGATATAAGCCAATGAAAACATAAATGGAGAAATGCAATAGACCGGTTATAGCAGTTACGTAAGTTAGGATCGATGGTAAATTTCCGTTAGTGATCCCATCACACTCTGAGGTCAATGGGTCAGGGGTAACAAGGAGAACACGTGTAGAAGAAGGCAAATGTATAAAAATAGCAGCACGAGTTTGAGCAAGATAAATGAAATATATACGACTGAGAAACATATTAACCAATACATCCTTATCAATGAATGTTAGAAAACGGGTCCTAAAATGCTATATTGAACCTATCTTGTTATATGGAAGTGAATCATGGACAATAGGCAGGTCTGCACAAAAATCATTGGAAGCAGCAGAAATATGGTTTATTAGAAGAATGTTGCGAATCCCCTGGACAACAAAAATAACTAATGAAGAATGTGTGAGAAGAGCTGGAGAGACAAAAAACCTTGTCAAAAAGATAAGAGAGAGACAATATACTTTCATAGGGCATGCAATGAGAAGAGGGGGCATTGAAAATATTATAACAGGAAAAATAGAAGGAAGAAGATCAAGAGGAAGACCAAGAGAAATGATACTGGACAGTCTGACGGGATGGTGTGAGAGGAGATCACCAACTGAGCTGATGGCCTGCATGAAGGATCGGATACTCTGGAGAAGCATAATAGCCAACGCCAGTCGGCACGGCACATGATGATGATGATGATATACGACTAGGCTATTTTTCCTTACAACCGACAGGCCTACAGGAGAGCTGTTAGGGAGGCAAAGTTCTGCAAGGGACATGCAAATGACTGACTGAGGCTATTTTGTGATGTGAAATAATAGTGGTATATAGGCTATTTTGTATTGTGAAGTAATAGTATTTTATAGGTTATTTTGTATTGTGAAGTAATAGTATTTTATAGGTTATTTTGTGATGTGAAGTAATAGTAGTATATAGGTTATTGTGTGGTGTGAAGTACTAGTAATATATAGGGTAAGCTTGTTTTGTAATATCAAGTACCAGTAATATATAGGGTAAGCTTGTTTTGTAATATCAAGTACTAGTAATATATAGGGTAAGCTTGTTTTGTAATATCAAGTACCAGTAATATATAGGGTAAGCTTGTTTTGTAATATCAAGTACCAGTAATATATAGGGTAAGTTTGTTTTGTAATATCAAGTACTAGTAATATATAGGGTAAGCTTGTTTTGTAATTTCAAGTACCAGTAATATATAGGGTAAGCTTGTTTTGTAATATCAAGTACTAGTAATATATAGGGTAAGCTTGTTTTGTAATATCAAGTACTAGTAATATATAGGGTAAGCTTGTTTTGTAATATCAAGTACTAGTAATATATAGGGTAAGCTTGTTTTGTAATATCAAGTACTAGTAATATATAGGGTAAGCTTGTTTTGTAATATCAAGTACCAGTAATATATAGGGTAAGCTTGTTTTGCACTGTGAAGAATTAGCAATATATAGGGTGAGCTTGTTTTTAATGTTAAGTACAAGTAATAGTCTGGCTGGTGGTGAAGACAAGGGGCGGTACTAGGGCCAGGCACTTGGCTCGGGGTTCGAAATGTGGGATGGAGATGGGGGTGGGGGGGGGGGGGAGAAACAAAACTTTTACGACTAAAAGTGGAAAAAAGTCAGTTCCTCTTTCATGTAAAGTGGTATTTTTGTACTTCATAGTTTTCAAACGCAGCCAGTATTTTTTGTTTTATATTTGCCCTATGCGTCACCAGCTGCAGTTACATTTGCACTGTGATATTATTGCATGTAATACTGAATTGGCATTAAATGCACGCTGACGATATAAAAAAAAAAGTCCACGCGGTTGGTGTACATTCATTTCTAATACTCTGGTAATGCTTGCGCACTATTAATGCTACGGTATTGTATTGTCTTGCCTTGTCTTCTTCTTCGTATGTCTTTCAGTATTGAGGCGGCAAATGGACTTCTTGATATGGTTCGGCGATGTGCTTCATATAATAGGATATTTAAGGTTAAATACCCTCGTCCCACGCATGAGACTCCCCAAGGTCTAAATAAGCCCAGGGAGAGGTACCCGTGAATTAAATTCGGGCCCTTTAAAAACCGCACTTACCCAGCAAGCCGGCGGTGGATCTCTTTATCGGTGGTAGAGAACACTGGAAGAACAGACAGACTGATAATGCTACTGTATGATAATAATGCTACTGTAAAATAATAATAATATTGTAATAATAATGATAATAAATTGAATCCACACACTGAACACTGAGGGGGGCAAGCTGCGTTATTAACTCATTGATTCAAAAAAAAAAAAAATAAAAATAAAAACAGCACTGGCAGTGCTAGTAGACCTTGCCCGACTAAACATCTCAGTGCTCAGAGCGATATTTAGGGAAAGCCTAAATAATAAAGTGGAAAGTAACCCATACTTTTTAAAATTACAGAGCAACTTCCCTTCCAGTTTCTTTCTACGAGAATTTCTCTGTCAAAACTGGCCCTAGCAGAACATGAATATTAATTCAGGATAGAAATATACCTTTACAATAACAAACTTTAGTATCAGGTCTAAGTACTGTATTTTTTTAAAAGTGGATTAGTTTCTTGCAATATAACGAGTACAATGTGCTAAATGTGACCGACTTGTATATTGTTACAATGCGTGTTGTTGTTTTTTTTTTATTTTGCTTTTTTTTTTAAGGGAAATATTTCTGTAAAGACCATACAGACTAGAATGTGTAGATGGGTACGTGTGTGTGTGTGTGAGTGTGTGTGTGTGTGTGTGGGTGGGGGGGGGGACTTGTAAATCGGCCACGCCACCGAATTATGAAATTATGTGGGATAATAGGTACTGTAGAAAAGAATATTTCATCTATATTTCTCTGAAAGAGTTCTACATGTAGTAAATATCAAGGATCATTTCATAGCCTTATTCTATTTGTTACCGCATTAGCACATTCATGTCTGTGGTCTCTTTCCACAATGGGCCCTGGGGAGCCTGGTCGGGCCCCAAGATCAGCTACTATTGCCCCCCCCCCCCCCCCGATATAAGAAGTAATTCTTATATACCCACTTTTAGTGTTTTCCTGAAATTTTGCCTCTTATAAGAAAAAAAAGGGGGTAGCGTCTCCGGGCCCTCTTAACAGCCCTAGTCGCATGGGGGTGTAACCCCAGCTCTCCCTGCCCCTTGTTGGCCTTGCTTTCCAACCCAACACGCTGCCAGAACAGCCGGCAACTACGTTAATGAGCTCCGCTGGTACACATGAAACTGAACGAGTTGGAATGTAAACCATACGAGTTAACAGTTCTTGAATGAAGGGCCCATTTCCCCTGGAGTTTTATACCAAGAAAGCCAGAGCCGCACATTTAAATTATGAGCTCATTCTAAAGGGCAACCGAGCGCACGACCTGCGCCACACAGGATCTGGGCCAAAGCCTCTACCAAACAGGAACTCCGAGAGGAATTTTGTAAGGTGGCCCAATACGATGAGAACATCTCCTATCTTTAGCATACCCTACCGATTAGCCATTTTGTTTTCATTCTCTGCGCCCCCCCCACCCCCAACACTGGGGACGCTATCCAGGCCCCGTAGCGACGCTGGACCCCAGGATCACCGGGCCTTTATGTCTGAAAGGAAAAAGTGGATCTTTCTTGTACCACCGGGGCCATTCTAGAAGGTTTTTTCTTTGTTTTTCAAAGACCTTTAAGCAGAACATTTGCATACAAGAATCTGCTCATCTAAGCATCCCCGTGATAATTCAAAACTGTTTCCTTGCAGACACCCCCCCCCCCTTCTATCACTCCTTTCTTTTCCGTCTTTCCATGGCCTCGTGGTCAAAATCGCCCTCCTGAAGTTTTAGCCAGGTTGCATATACGAACTGGAATATTTAGTCGTTCCCCCCCCCCCCAAAAAAAAACAACTATTATGATAAATATTATTGCAACTGGTCCCAGATCTGACTAAACTTGCGGTTCTTAGCCTTTTTGTTTTTTTTTTTTTTGCCGTGGGCCAATTTCCTTGGTTAGAGAACACCTGTGGGCCCCTCTTTAGAAATAACCCAGATGGTTCTAAGATTTTTTTTTCCCGTCCAGAATCAATTTGCTCCTCTGTGAACACCCAAAAAATCCTTCCCTTCGTCCTCTTGAGGGGGAGCAGGAGGCGGGGGTGGGGGGTGTGGGGGTCCACGGACTCCCAAGTTAAGAACCATTCGACTAAACAGTTCATTAATGTGGCACCATTTGGATGGTGCATGCGAGTCCGGGCAGTGCCCAGTAAGCTGGCATGTTACGCCGTGTAGATTAGTTAAATGGACCGAGCGCGGCGGTCGAGTGATGAGGGTGGGGGTGAGGGTGGGGGGAGAGGGGGGTGGGTGCGCGCGAACGGGACTTGGGAATTAAAAACTTAGTCATGCTGGGAGCGGCCACACAAGAAAGGGGGAAGGGGGCGGCGGCGGGAGGGGGGGGGGGTTCAGGTGGGACAGAACAAAGGTTTCGGAGAAAAGGGGAGGGGGGTAATCACACATCGGGTTGTGGGGGGTAGGGGAGAATTAGAGGGCAAAGTGGATATAAATGAGTCAGCATAGAGGAATGGAGGTAAGAGGAAACTAATAACAACGAAGGGTTACAGATTTGAACTCAGATTAATGGCGCTAGGCAATTTAGCTCGCGTGTGGGATATGTTGTTTTAAAGTTATCTTTAGTTTCCGTTACAGGATTCTGACGGGGGGCCTGGTCGTTTTCAAAATTATTATTGTTGTTGTACTGAAGTTATCTTCGTTTTTTCGTGATGAAAGTATGAGAAATAATTAGACTGCACCGTGATGCTTTCGCTGAAATGAGTAATTGATTCTTATTTGGTAAAATAACAGTTTTCTCTCTCTCTCTCTCTCTTGCGATGTGTTTGTCTCTCTCTCTCTCTCTTTCTTTCTCTCTTTCTCTCTCTCTCTCTCTCTCTCGACGTGTTTGTGGGTGCACTCGTGCGCAATTACGTAACTTTACATAGTAAAGCAAGATAAACGACATACGAGTTTCAGATCCGCCTCCTTATAAAACTCATAAAAGCATAATACAAGATATGACCTTTCAGCAACTTACAACATATCCTTTCTTTCTTTCTTAGGTTGCCAGACCCTAAAAAAGGTATACAATCCTTGAACATATTAATTTTATGAAAGAAAACAATATATATATATATATAACAAAATGGAAAGAACTACATGACCTAATTTTGCAAGGCGACCAGCACGGGCAAAGAGAACACAAATAAATGGCACTTAAACGAAACATCCTGGTTTAGCTTATCATGTGACCTTGTCACACATACAAATAAGCATTTACTCAACAATCCTGAGAATGTTCTAAACGTAGTCTAACAACTTTTTCAACAATCAGAAACAAACAAACCAATTCCCCGCTAATACTCTTTTTTCTATCGGATCCCAAACTGGGGCTGGTAAATAGTCATAAGAGCCCAACGGTGAAGTTTCAAGAATATAGGAAAGTTTTTAATTTACACCAGCTAGTTAGGGTAGAGGGGGTGGGGGCAAACAGTCGCATGTCTGAGTGGGGAGGGGGAAGAATGGTGTGTGTGTGTGTGTGTGTTAGAGAGAGAGAACGAAAGAGTCATTAAGAGCGCAGGTCCCGAGAAAAGGGTAGAAATCATCGCCCTAGTATAAAATTCCTGGCAACGCGCTGTTATTATACAATAAGTGACCAACAGACTGGACATAAAAAATAACTGACCAACAGACTGGATATAAAAAATAACTGACCAATAGACTGGACATAAAAAATAACTGACCACCACACTGGACATTAACTGACCAACAGACTAGACATAAAAAAATAACTGACCAACAGGTCGAACAGCAAAAATAATAGGCTGAACATTTTTTAAAAAGTTAACAGACCTACAGGCTGGACACCAAAAATAGGTGACCAATAGGCTGAAAATCAAAAACATAGCTGACAAACGTCACAAATAACTGACCAGCAGTTTGAGCCTCAAACATAACTGACCAACAGTCCGAACACTAAAAAAATAACTGATCAATGGACGATGCTTGCGCCTGTCAGTGCTGGGCTGTGCTGTTATTCCGCACTTTAAGACAATTATTACCTTACTTACTATTACAGAACAGAGATTCCTTTAAATATGCCATTCTGTGATATGTCCTATGGTTAATATCCAACCCATGGGTATCTCCAGGTACCTCGTTTTGAAATATTTTCCATGTCATCTCTTGTATTGCTGTGTTTGTTGGTTCATTAATCTTTCACTATCCGTGTCTTTCATCGTTGCTTATGTGATTGCTTGTGCTCTGTTTGTGCCTGTAAGTTCTTGCGCATCCAGTCTTCTCTATTTTCTAGTAATCATATTACTTATTTCGTTGTTCTGTCCCCAGTATGGTCATTTTGTTTTGGTTGTTCGTAACATAACGAAAACAGAAGCCCACAAATGATGATCGTTATAGACCGTAGAGGTGCAAGATGGCTGAGTGTATAGATGCTTTCTGCTCTGCTTGCTAGGCGGCAGCTAGTCATACTGGAGTCCGTGGTTCGAGTGTCGGTCCGTCTCTTACTATTTATCTTTATCTTATTTTTACATCTAAATTTCATTGTCCTTTTTCCTTTTTTTTTGTCCAAAGCACCAGACTTTGGCAACCCTGTTTTTGTTCGCCGGGCCAAAAAAATACTTTCCATCTTTATGCGGGCCATACACTTCAAAAAAAAAAATCAGATTTACAAACCTCATAGTCGCAAAACGCGCATAATTAAATTTAATGCAATTGAATTATGTATAATGGTTTGAGACATATTATATTATTAAGTTATGAAGCCAGGCTATTGTAATTTTACAATGTAAAATCAATATTGTTAACGTTTCCAGCAGATTGTTAACGTTTCCAGCAGATTATGTAGTTTTTAAAGAAACTACCTAGATTGGCTACGATCCACACACACACACACAAAATGTCACAGGCCAGATATAGCTCGCAGGCCAAGGGTTGCCAGTATATGCCATACAAGCTAAGCTCTATAACTTTACTGCAGGGGAAGCCTCGTTTCTTGTTTGACAAATATATTCACTGTGCCTGACCCTTCTGTAGAGTAAAATGGGTTCATAATAGTGTTTAGCCATCTTTTTTTTTCCTACTGAGATATTTGGATGGTAGCGCACTTTCATACACTGACGTCCTATGTCACAGTGGCTTCTGCGCGTCTTAGATCAGTGGTCCTCAACCTGTGATCAGGCGGTCTGCGGCTGCGCTATCAATTTGACATTAAGTGCACAGCACACCATCTAACGACCAGATGCTGCAGCTACTGAGCCAATATCTTGAGATTAAGTACGGGACGGAGGCGACTGCGAGCACACTTGTTTCACCTGGGTCTGTCACACAATCCCAACTGTACACGCGAGTCAGGTGCTACAGAGTCCATCCTACAATTCTTCCCATTCTAACAATAAGCCCGACTCAAACTCCGGCCACAGGGGGCCACAATGACAGCTAAACTCTGGGGCCAAAAATACGACGAAACACTTTATCAGAACAATAAATATAGATATGTGGGGCAACTTCCATTGTACGCCGAAGTCACTTGCATGGAATAAGAACAATTACATGTTTATGGTACTGCGATATTGCATATACATGCGTCCCCCACATACATGTAGTTGGAGAAATGGCCCTTTGATGTAAACAGGTTGAGAAGCACTGCATTTTTTTTAAAGACTAAACTAAATGTCAGACTGTGGAAACCTCGCTGTTAAAGCCCTGAATAAATCTACAGCCCCTGGTTACATTATTATAATCCAGCGTCCAGGAAATTACACTCCAGGCTCGGCACCAGAGCGTGAACTGAACGAGTCCTATCCTTGACCTCTGGTCAAGGAGGCGTGACCAGTACACAACAAAGAATGTGGACCACTGAAATAACCCGAATTAGTAACGTGGCCTGAGGTCGGTATGGGCCCTTCTATGAGTACAGTAATATGTTACTGTTTACTTAGTTCTCTCTAGCGCATCGTAAACGTATCTACGAGTATACCCACATACATACATATATACACGGTTGATGTATTACTAACGTCATTGAGATGCATATTAGATCGAAGATATTATTTGCCTCTCCTCTACCCCACAATCATCCAGCCCCGGGCCCCCCTCCCCTGATTGTTTCCTCTCATCTGCCCGCTCCCATCTGCATAATTTTATATATTACTTTGTATATATCAGTTTTTTTTATTAGCATACAGACATCTATTTTATTATCTGTGTATGTGTGTAAAACAAATATTCTAGCAGAGCTTCGATAAAGATCCAATAGTATATTTTATTTTTATAGGATTAATATACTATACATCTATAAGATTATTGATCTTTCATCCTTCCCTCAAATGATAGATCTATCTATCTACCTATCTACCTACCTACCTATCTATCTATCTATCTATCTATCTATCTATCTATCTATCTATCTATCTATCTATCTATCTATCTATCTATCTATCTATCTATCTATCTATCTATCTATCTATCTATCTATCTATCTATCTATCTATCTATCTATCTATCTATCTATCTATCTATCTATCTATCTATCTATCTATCTATCTATCTATCTATCTATCTATCTATCTATCTATCTATCTATCTATCTATCTATCTATCTATCTATCTATCTATCTATCTATCTATCTATCTATCTATCTATCTAAAGATCATTCATTCATTCTATATCTGTCTGTCTATCTATCCATCTGTCTGTCTAATCTATCTAATCTATCTGTCTAATCTATCTCTTCCCTCTCTCTGCCTGGCTGCCTGTCTGTCTGTCTATCTGTCTGCATATTTGTCTACCATCTCTCTCTTATATCACTATCTCAATTCTCACCATTCTGAGAACCGCTCCTATCTTGTCTGTACAGGCTCTTCCCGAGTGATACGACTAAGATTCAGAAACATAGAACAACAAAACAGATTTGGCTTAAGGATGTCCAGTCTAGAGGTTAACATCTAGCCGAAAGTCTAGTAGGTATTGCCTAGTTACACATATATCTGGTTAACATACCTGTTTATCTTTAGAAGACTGAGATTTAATGGAGGACAACGCATTTTTTATTACCCCTACCACCACCAACAACAACAACAAAAAACAAAAAGGACAAGAAAAGAATAACACAGATTTGGACAAGAAAATCTCGTTAGTAAAGAGCGAAATAAATTCTCTGGTTTTGGAGGGGGGGGGGAGGAGTTGCCCCTACCTTCTGTATTTGGACCCAAATTATGATTATGAGAAGGTATCCCAGTTCAAACACTAAGATATAACATCGGAATAACGTCTATGTGTATATACATATATACATATATTTGTCCCCAGAACAACAGCATAATTCTCCATCTGCTCGCACACTCGCATTATTTGAATCCGCTTCCGGTGTTTCTCTTGCTGTTTGTCTTCGAATTTCCCAACACATAAAGCTCAAAATACACAAGAGATCCGCAAGAACGCATACTTTGTTTTTTTTTTATACAGTACAAGCTTAAGAAACAGATGTCTCACACTTTCCCTCCAGTTCAGTACGGAAAGTAGATTATGTATGCGAAGACGAAATATATTGGACAAGATAAGCCGCATATATTTTATGCGACTTAATTTAGTGAGGGTATTGTTTCCATCGATCGGATATTAATTTCTGAATCTTCTATGTACGGGGCGCTTCAGAAAAGAGGCACACTTCTGACAGATATGATCTGCAGCTCGAACTGAATAACGGGCTTTATCAGAGTGTCCCTGCTGTGTAAAGAACTAGATTTATATATCAGAATAAGTCACAGCCCACTCTGACAAAAAGTCGTATGTTGAAAGTGATTCAAAATCTCGCAGACTAACTTCCAAATGATTAAGTAAAAACTGAAGGAGGGGAAAAAACGAATTAAGTTTATAAACGTTCAACTACATATACATACAGAATGAAACAATGAATATATGAATCCTTCATTATTGTTTTGATAACCACTATATACTACAACAGTTAACAGGCATAAAATCCTTTGATGAGGTTGAAAGACTCGCCGAAGACAGGAAAAATTGGCGAACTGCTTTGCGAGCCCTATGTGACGTTTAACGGCACGGGAAGGATATAAGATATAAGATAAGATATACTACAAACACAAAACTTACTTTTTCTGCTGGTACGCCGTCGATCTGTATACCAAAACGTGAATAAGAAAAGGGAAAAAAAACCACATGCGTACACATATACACACCGTACGAGAATCTTGCCTGCTAGAGGTCGCAACATTTGGGTCCTACTGATTCAAACTATTTTTGTGTTCCCCACCCTTCCCCTCTACAGCTCGCATCCCACACCAAGTCCAGCCTGGCCAAGTCCAGGCGACACAATGCACCAGTACTGGACTCTCGCACTGACCGATCTCTCCTTCCCCCCTTCTCTCTTCCTACCACCTTCCGCTAGCGCTGGCACCATACCTCGCGGCCCCAAATGGCGGGCTCACTATAGAACGTTCGCGCAGGATTCAAGGTATTCATTTGCTACTAACTTCAAAACCGTCAGCTGCCAGTCCCAGGACTACACACTTAATTAAAATGGGGCAGAGGAGGAAGAAATGCAATGGCTAACTTAAGTCTACCGTGACCCCATTTAAATGCCTTTATTTTGAAAAAAAAAAAAAAAGATGAAAAGACTAACTACATGTATCCAGTTTTGTAATTTCTTGTGGATTCAAGATTTAAATTACTATTTGCTATTTGTAAATATAGATCTGACAGCAACATGGCGGCTATGTTTATTATAAAATGATTATGCGGAAGTTGGGATTTTTGTTTGGTAGTGAGGGTCAAATATTAAGACCGAGCAGCGGCATAAGCAGCCCCGATTACAGGGGGGGGGGAGGGGCGGGGGGCTGGGGTTGTGGCCGGGGCTGTTGAGGTGGTGGACCTGACGACCCTGTCTACCCGTAAAAAGAAATGCTTTCCCTCTTTGGAAAGGGAGCCGGATAGTAACGGAGGCCCGACCTGGCTATTCACGGACCTGGACAAAGTGATACATATCATTAAATCATTTACGACAGCCCGTTCTCCAGATTTACATTAGGTACCGTTTATCTTCGTTTGGGACTTTCTTTGTAGCTCATTTCATATTTATGTGGGTGTGTTTGTGTTTTATCTTACTTAAGGGTTTCTTACCTTTGTGAGTGTGTGTGTGTTTCTCTTAGTCTGGAACTTCTTAAGCTTATTTGTGTGTGTGTGTGTGTTTTTCTGTTAGTTTGGAACTTCTTAAGCTTATTTGTGTGTGTGTATATATGTTGGTATGTTTTTAGCTTCGTCTCTATATCTTTCTAGCAATAAATCTGATTCTTGGACAGTGGTCGTCACACTGACCACTACAACCTGGGGCTCTCGGTTCCAGTTTGTCATCTTCGAGAACTGGAAACTGGCGAAAAAGTGTGTCATGTAGAGGTGGTGTGTAATGTGGGGGGGGGGGGGGGCGGGGAACAAAACAAAGCAAAACAAAAATAAAACATGAAGGTCAAAGTTGAAACCAGTAGACGCATGAGCAAAAAGATTCTACCTAGTCACACAGTTGTTTTTTTTTTAAAACTGCGGAAGAATACAAACCGTTTAAATTAAATATTGATACACGCAACCATAACAGATGTCGTTCTGCAAGAGGAAAAAATACTGGCGTATACATTTTTTTTTTGGAGGGGGAGGGTGGGGGCGGCTTCTTCCAGAATTAACTCACCGTATACTTGTATATGGCTACTTTTAGGCTACTTCCAGAATTAACTCACCATATACTTATATATGGCTACTTTTTGGCTACTTCCAGAATTAACTCACCATATACTTATATATGGCTACTTTTTGGCTACTTCCAGAATTAACCCACCGTATACTTGTATATGGCTACTTTTTGGCTACTTCCAGAATTAACTCACCGTATACTTATATATGGCTACTTTTTGGCTACTTCCAGAATTAACTCACCATATACTTATATATGGCTACTTTTTGGCTACTTCCAGAATTAACTCACCGTATACTTGTATATTGTAGAGCCGTGGTTCTTATTCTGGAGCGTGTGGTCCCACAGGGGTCCACGGAGGGAGGGGCCATGTTTGGTGTGTAGCAGGAAAAAAAATCTCACTGCTGGGACTGAACCCGGTACCACCGGGTTAGTAAACCGAGCACCTAACCACTCAGCTAACCAGGATTGCCATAGCATCTCTATATGATTATTAATCTTTCACACATCCTTCAGCTGATCTATCTATCTATCTATCTATCTATCTATCTATCTATCTATCTATCTATCTATCTATCTATCTATCTATCTATCTATCTATCTATCTGTCTGTCTGTCTGTATGTCTGTCTATCTATCTATCTATCTATCTATCTATCTATCTATCTATCTATCTATCTATCTATCTGTCTGTCTGTCTGTCTATCTATCTATCTGTCTATCTATCTATCTATCTATCTATCTATCTATCTATCTATCTATCTATCTATCTATCTATCTATCTATCTATCTATCTATAACCTACCTATCTATCTGTCTGTCTATCTGCCTGTCTGTTTGTCTGTCAATATGCCCGTCTGCATAATACTGTACATAGTATATATTATAGTGTAAATGATAGTGTAGAAAACTGTACGCAATATATATATAATGTGTAAGCAATATTGTGGAAAACTGTACACAGTGCAAAATTACACTGTAATGTTATGGCGCAATCAAAGTACGGCGTACTTTGCTTACTTTTTTAAAACTGCAAAATAATGTCTTCGTCCTAGTAAAATATGAGAGACTGTCTCAAGACATCGTTTGCATGGTAATCTAATTTTACACTATGAACTAATAATGCCTTTGATTGAATCACGTGCCTGCATTCATATCACATTTGCGCATGTAGGCTGGGACAATTGCGTCAGATGTAATTATACTGTCCAATGACTATTGATTTCTTTCCAAAATATATCGTTGATATCTAAATTTTGTTTAAATTTTAGATGATCTATCTATCTATCTATCTATCTATCTATCTATCTATCTATCTATCTATCTATCTATCTATCTATCTATATTTGTATATCTGTCTGTCTCTGTTTGTCTATCTGTTTGTCTGTCCGTCTGTCTGTCTGACTATCTCTGTCTGTCTGTCTCTCTCTATGTCTGTATGTCTGTCTTTGTATGTCCCTCTATCTAGATATGTCTATCTCTGTCTGTCTGCCTAGTTTCCCTACTGTTTATATGTCTGTATTTCTGCACACGCATGTCTGTATTCTTGATTTAGATACTTATCCAGCTCTAAGGACTGTTATAGCCGGAGGTGGGGTTCGGGATACGCTGTCCACTCCTATTAAATTTCTCCAAGGCGTGCGTCTCAAATAACCTCTGAGAGTCCACGTCCAGCTCCTGGCCTTCTCATGGCAGAACTGTTCAAACCGACAGGAGAAGGGGCGAAGGCGAATATCTGGCGCCTGAAAACCAGACGCTTCGGGTAGATGAGAGTCATGTTTGGTAGCTTATCTAGAAGAAGGAAAACTGATTTAAAACCAGCTGCTGGCGAGATTCTTCAGCTGCCGTGCGTGGGGTGAAACTCCTCCCATCCAATGAAGAAAATACGATTATGGTTGCTGTACAGCGCCGTCGTGGAAAAGGTGAAAGGTAAAGGTAAAAGTAATCCTGTCATGCCTTAGAGGCACATAGGGATATGGTGTTAGTGCCCATATTTTCGGAAAGGTGAAAAAAAGGATTAAGTGAAGTGAGCAGCAGTCGCGAGGTCACGGCACCTCTGCTCTAGAGGCCGGCCACGTCCTATATACACCCATACTGAGGCAGACTGCCTAAATCGGCTTAACCCAGGAATTAAACTAAGACATTGCTGGCGAGATTCTTCGGATGCCGCGCGTGGAGTGAAACTCCTCCCGGACAATGAAGAAAATGCGAAAAAGCAAATAGGGTTGCCGTGCGGCGCCGCTGTGAAAAGGTGATGAGAATTAAAGCTTATTCGATATATCCAGTAGTCTCGCGGCGAGAGCTACTCATACCACGGCACCTCTGCTCTAGAGGCCGGCAACGTCCGATACACTCGTACTGGTGAAATATGCCTAAACCGGCTTAACCCGGAGGTGAAACTTGATGACTACTCATGTCACGGTACTTCCGCTCTAGAGGTACGTCCTAAACACCCCCATACTGGGATAATACGCCTAAACCGGCTTAGCCCAGGGGGGAAACTTACTAGTGGCGAGGATTCGTCCTCCTGGACAAAAGCTTCGTCCTGGTCACAACTAGGAAAAGTAGCGGCCACGACCACAAAATGCTGAAGTCAGAGACACTGGACTAGGGTAGTCTAGATAGGCCACCACCTCTCACCCGGTGGGGATTCACGGATATCCCAAAAACGTCGATGTTTTCCGGTGAGAAAGTCCAACTCTAAACTGGTGCAACGTAAACCACGGTGTCAGGCAATCCCGTTTCTGTGACCCACCGAGAATTCAGACCCCGCGATACTCTGAACCTCTTGTGATCCTCTCGGAGATCTCTTATGGGCCTCTCGGGGACAACAGGGACCTATCGAGGAGCACAGGAGTAGATTCAGCAGGATCACGGGGCGATCTTGGTGGTAGAAGAAGAAGAATATACTTATCCTAGTAGAAAAAAATACGACAAATATTCCAGCAGTCCACCAAAACTATTGCAGGATTACCCCGGAGCAAGTGTCACGGAGGTACCCCACAGTAAAAGTTCCTATATTATACTATCAACACCTATCCCAGTCTACTACATTATCCTACCAGTTACCCCCCCCCCCAAAAAAAAAAATAAGTAGTATCCGACCCCACCAACACTATCCCATCAGAAGTCCACATTAGATACCCCACCTACACCCTCCCCCCCACCCCCCCCCCCCCCCCCCAAACAACGCGTACTCCAGAACAACGACCAAAAAAAAAAAGATCCCACACGTACCCCACACACACGTATATATTTACCCCATCTTGCCTGCGCGCACTAGGTAACAAGAATCCATACACCAGAAGAACCTCAAACAAATATTCATGAACAAGGAGGAGGGGAGGGGAGGGGAGCGGGGGAAGAACCACATCAAATCAAACCAGGCAAGGACAAAATTAAATCATTTCATTCTTTGATTGATCACATTTTCCATAAGGCAGTACACGGATCCTGCTCTTTGCTCAACACTTCTACCCTCCCTCTCTCACCCACAGTCTTCCGAGATCGATATTTTTTAATTCAAATAATAACAGTAATTTCAACTTATGCAGTGAAAGAGGATTGAAGCAAACGATAATTTGCAATTTCCTCTCGCACGCGAGAAATAAATAATAATAATAAAAAAAAAGAACTCATATATTTTAACAAGCGTTCAAAGAGGAAATCTTTCAATGGCGTCCCCACAACTCACCCCCCCCCTCCCCCCAACAACCCTCTCATCTCCCTCTACTTCCAGGTCTTCTAAAGCTTTCCCCTCCATGCAAGCTATCATCATCATCATCGTCGTCGTCGTCGTCGTCGTCGTCATCATCATCATCATCATCATCGTCGTCATCATCATCATCATCGTCATCATCATCAGCATCGTCGTCGTCGTCGTCATCATCATCATCATCATTATCATCGTCGTCGTCGTCATCATCATCATCATCGTCATCATCATCATCATCATCACCACCACCCCACCCCACTACTATGTCTCTTCCTACCCCTCCCTCGCCCACGTTGACTACTTCATTATCTAAAAATGTTTCAATTGCTCACAAAATACACCGAATGATTGGGCGAGAGCACGCTGTGAAAATCTTGGAAAAGCAAATAATGATTGATGGAGAGTAGAAAACATATTGACAGGGGGTATAAATGTCACCTAATTTAATTACAAAAGCATCTCTGAGTGCACACCGCTTTCGGGATAACGTTGTTTAATATTCTGTCTGAATGCGCCTTTAAAAGAATGCAAATAAAAATATGTTTTAAAAAAGGGCTTTCATTGATCTGTTGAAAGGAGAATGAATTTTGTAATAAATGTAGCCACTTTGCTGTATGTTTATTCAGTTTAAGGCCTTTTTTACTATTACTATTTTTTTTCCACATTAAAAAAAAACTTCTTGTTATTTCTCTTCAATTTTTTTTTCATTCATTGTTATATTTATTTTGCCGTTTTGTTGGCAATATTTTCCTTCTTTAAGAGCGATTTTTCCAATAAATTGATTGTGCGTTTAAAGGTTAAGTTACTTTAGTGAAAAGCATGCTTTCTCACAAATGAAATCTCGCATCGTGTTCACGTTCTCATTCCCGTTCTCGTTTGCTTTAAAACGAGAGTTTGATGAGATTTAAAACTAACAGGAAGCATGTCCACCAGTAGAGACCAAGACAGGGTTCAATGTGTGTGTGTGTGGGGGGGGGGGGGGGTGAGGAGATGCAAAAGGCCATTTTCAATGAGGATCAAAGAAAATGTGATGTTTATTTGTAGTTAAATCTGTGGTTGTTTCACCTAAAACTATGATTCTTCTTCTTCTTCTTCTACTTTGTTGTTGTTGTTGTTGCAGTGATGATCTTGGTGTGTCGGAATCAACTTGGATTATTAAGAGTCAGCTGTGTTTGTTTTATATACCCCTCCTGGAAGCAAAGCAGGCTTACTGGGAGGCTCCACCTCCTAAGCTTACATGACTGCTGGGGCTCGTGCACCCAGCTGCGCGTTTCTTCAGGCCGCACAAAGGTGGGACGGAGTTTTGACAATCTCCAGTTCTCTTCCTTTTTAATAAACATGACGTCTCTCTAGTAATGTCCTCTTGGTTGTTATACAGATTGAGAAAGGGCTCATGGAAAGGCATCAAATAAAAGTTGCAACAGATGGACACTGCGCAATATTTGAAAGTTATCGCCAAATAAAGTAGGGCGATTCACAGGTGACAAGCTAGCGTTAGGGTTAGTGAGCTACAGCTAATCAGGACCTTATCACGCCTCGCACTTGGTATCGCTAGTAACAGGCTTAGCCTGGCTAACGAGGCAGGGATCGCTATAGTCTTAATGGTGGTGGAGTATATTATAGAAGTATTGCACACCCTCCTGTTTTCAGCTGCAGTTCGGGACTGACATAAAAAAAAAAGTTGCCATAACCTGCTTCCACGGCGATATGAAAATGTGCCTCAATACCTTCACAGCATCGGCTGCAGAGAAGACCAGCTCGCAGTTCCAGTGAGATAAGACAAGACAAGACAAGACAAGACAAGACCCAAGTAAGGTGCACTTCGCAGAGGAAACAAAGACCGCCTACTGTTTGGATCACTTTTGGCCAGTGTGTACACAAATACGTCAGCGGAGAAGATCGCACCGAGAAACCATGGCAAAGGTCACGACCTTGGTGTGGGAGAATCGTTATTTGAAGCCATTTCTTTGCCGCACAAACTTTTATACGCGTCTAATGGCTAATACAATTTTGCTTTCAATGCCGCTCATTTTAACCTATCATACGGGCCGATCGGCCTGCACCAGATGACTGAGAAACTGAATTTTCATTACTATCGATTAGTTCAGTCCTCGACATTCCCGCCATTTGCTCGTAATTTTGTTTCATTTCTTTTCCATTACAATTTCTCAATTTTATGCAAAGAAATATCAATGGGGCTTGTTGATGACGGAAACAAGCAGTCGTAGAAACTGCACAATGGGAAAAAGTAATTTAAATGAAAAATAAGGAAGCAAGAGAAATGGAAAACAGAAAAAAAAACAGAAATCGAATTGAGGTTTATAAAATGATGCAGAGCCCAGGCCCCCCCTCCCCCCCCCCCCCCGGTTTAAAATGGGTCGTTCTTACCTCCAACATTGAAACCAGTCCCATTCTACCCACCCTGAATCCCCACGGAAAGATGGCGTTTATAAATCATACCTCAACGTGGCAGTCGATGACTAAAATATCAAGGCTTTTCTTGTCAAAGCAGTTGACATTTTAAATATCTTTCCCCCGCCCCCTCCCCCTTTTTTTCTTGCACGGATTGGGAAGAATTGATTCCCTCACTCCCCCCCCCCCCCCATTTTTTTAAAACGACTTAGAACAAGCAGAATAAGTTCGTTATGGTAAACTGTGCCACTGATAATTAATTATAGTGCCATTATCGTTGAAATTTTCGCCTCTTTTGAAGACAGAGAAAATCATTGCCCGTTCCTGTCACGTGGCAGGGCACGTGAGGTATCATTAAATTTCTTTATCATTTTTTGTTATCGGTAATATATTTCTCAGCCTACCACTGGATGCCTGCCGCATCATCATACCTAGGCTTCTGTTATCTTCTGTTTACATGTTTCTCTGATTCTTTTGGCTATTATGTTTATCTGTCGTAACCTTTGTTATGAACGGTTAGCACTTCTTTTTTTAAGTAAATTTGTGGTAATTATTCCTTGATATTTTAATTTTGCAATAATACATCTTTTCGTAATTTCACACATTGTGTTATAGTTTCTGATTATAATTTCCCAACGTTTATTCTAATTTCTGTTCATAATTTCCCATTTTGTTTTCTGATTTCTGATCATATTTTCCCATTTTATGTTCTGATATTTTTTATCATATGTTCCCTTTTTTGCGTTCTAATTTTTAAAATGTATTTTCCAATTTTGTGTTCTAATTTTTATCCAACTTCGTGTTTTATGTTTTAATTTCTGATCATATTTTTTTTATTTTGTATTCTAATTTCTTATCAAATTTCTATTTTGTGTTCTAATTTCTTATCCAATTTCTATTTTGTGTTCTAATTTCTGATCATATTTTTTTCATTTTGTATTCTAATTTCTTATCCAATTTCTATTTTGTGTTCTAATTTCTTATCCAATTGCTATTTTGTGTTCTAATTTCTGATCATATTTTTTTCACTTTGTATTCTAATTTCTTATCCAATTTCTATTTTGTGTTCCAATTTCTATTTTGTGTTCTAATTTCTGATCATATTTTCGCCTTTTTGCGTCCTAATTTCTGTTGCTAACACTTGATATCCTGGTACTGATTGCTTATAATGCTGCCGTCAGACGTAGTTCACACTAAGAGATTCCAATTTTGTTAAACTCTTGGTTTATTTTTCACGTAAGACTTGTACCGAAAGACGTGTTTTGAACAGTTATCTCAAGTCATACAGCCGTATCATTAAAAATAATATACATTTATAACACATCTTGTTACTGCTCATGTCCGCACTGATCATATTGTTATACTCATCATATGAATTGACTTTATGTACGGCTCTGAAATATGAGGTATGATATGATGTTGTGTCCTATTTTTTGAAAATTGTTTGCATTGTAGGCGAGCAGCTGTGTACATTGAGTTCCTAGTTCAAGTACGTTTTAATCACCTGAATTTAACACATCTATAACACATACTTACAAACGCAACACGCGATCAGCCAGAGAATTGTCTTTATTTTAGTTTAGTAAATGTTGTCATTATGTACTCTTCCGTCTTGGAAGGGTACATAACTGGAAAAAGAAAGAGAGGAAGACCAAGGCGAAGATGGCTGCAAGACATCGTTGATGATCTGCAAATGGATGCATCAGCAGCAGGCCATCTTGCTCACAACCGAGAGGCCTACAGGAGTGCTGTTAGGGAGGCAAGGTTCCGCAAGGGGCATGCAAATGAATGAATGAAATGTTGTCAGTTAGCACCTTGCGAAAAATTCAACCAAGATAAAGGACTGACTTTAATTTCTTGGCCTTCTGTTGCAATGTATTCTGTTCGTGCCTTCTCTCGTGCTACATCCTTGTAGCTATGGTTTGCTAAACCCTGAATTTCAGTTATGGGTAGCTGCCTCTTCTTATTCTTTTTTTTTCTTCTTGTTCTTCTTGTTCTTCTTGTTTTTCTTCTTGTCCTTATTCTAGTTCTGCTTCTTCTTCTTCTTGTTTTCCTTGTTCTTGTTCCTCTTCTTCTTCTTCTTCTTTACAATAGCCGTACGAACACATCTTGCTTTAAAAATTTATCATATACTGTCTAAGCCTTATTGGAAAATTCAAGATGGCGTCTGACCATATGCCACCTACAGTGAGACGGCTTTATATTATTAATTTTTCCAGTAACAACAAGAAAAAAAAAAAACAACCCGAGAAACAGCTTGTATGTACAGAAGATTACACAAACAGATTGAAGATAACTGCCCGCCTCGCAAACAGTTTTCTACATGAACGGAGAAGTTGGAAACAGACAATGAATATCCGTGCTAGCCGGGGCGTGAATATCTGCACGGCATGCAATATTATCAAAACTAGTTTGACTGATCTTTCACCACCATATTGCTACAATAACAAAGACGGGGACAATTGAATCTTTTTTTTTTTTTTGATGTTCATAAAGGGCTACATAGTGTCTGATGTAGTACACGAGACTGTCTGAACTATCAGGTCCAAATAGCAGCTAAGATTTACGGACATCGATATACTAATCGTATCTTCTCACTAAAAGAAACAGTGAAACTAAAAACAAAATTTTATTGAATGTACGAGAAAGAAGGGGCGTGGAAACCACCCCCCCCCCCAAAAAAAAAAAACAAAACCAAAAAAAAAAAAACCAAAAAACAGCACCAACAACAGGAAAGATAAAGGGCATAAAGAGGCAGAAGAAGGCAAGGAAAAAAAAACATCAAGGACTTCTTCACGCTCTGGCTTTACTTTATATACTTGTATTGATGTCTGAGTGGCGAAGTGGTTAGTGCACTGGTCTCTCATGGCGAAGGTCGGGGAGTTCGAATCCGGCCGGCGGCACCCCAGTCACCCAGCTGTAGAAATGAGTATCCGACTTCTTCTGGAGTTGGGGAAAGGAAAGGTGGGCAGGATTGATACTGATCATATCACCCTCTAGTGTGCTAACAGGTCAAGGAAAATATGGGCACTAACACCATATTCCTATATGCCTATAAGGCATGACAGGATTACCTTTACCTTTACCTTTATATATATACATATATATATATATATATATATATATATATATATATAAGTAATGAGATGATAGAAAATATCAAAGATTGATGGAGAAGTACGAACATCAAGGACTGTCGGCATAGCACATGATGATGATGATGATGATGATGATGATGAACTTCAGTTATCTACAGTCTTTCAGTGATAATTCATAAGCGTATAAATTTCAGTTTCAATGGAGAGTCGTAAAAGATGAAACCACGCATCATCGCACAGGAAATGGCTTTGAAATGACACTATCGGCAGATCGGCCGCCAACAAAAGCTGGTTCAGATATTTACTACTTTTTTCGCTCCTTGTTTCTTATAACAAAGATAATTGTGGTGATGAGTGACAAGTGTAGTGATGAAGGATAAGTACTTGTATGACGATGTCTGATAAGTGTGGTAATGACCAATGTGCGATGATGAACGATAAGTGTTGTGATGAATGATAAGTGTGATGACAATGATAAGTGTGATGGTGACTGATAGTTGTGATGATGACTGATAAGTGTGACAGTCACTGATAAATGTTATGATGAATGATGAATGTAGTGATGATCAGTGATAATTGTGATGACGACCGATAAATGTTATGATGAGTGAGAAATATAGTGATGATGACTGATAAGTGTGAAGATGACTGACAAATAAGATTATGGCTGATACGTATGACGGTGACTGATAAGTGTGGTGACGACTGATAAGTGTGACAGTGACTGATAAGTATGATGGTGAGTGATAAATATGATGATGACTGATAAGTATTACGATGACTTATAAGTGTTACGGTAACTGATAAATGTGATGACAACTGATAAGTGTGACGGTGACTGATAAGTGTGATGATGACTGACATTAATGGACTAGAGCTGGAGACACATTTTATTTTTTAGAAAAGGGCAGAAAGAGAACTAAAAGGGAACAGAAGGCCAGCGGCAAATAAAAAGCTGAGCAGATGGAAAAGAAAACCAAACAGTAACAATCCAATATTTCGGCAGTATACCTTTGTCAGGGACAGTAGAAATGATAAACGACAGATGAATACATGCAAAGGTAAACTGAAACTTACCTATCGGAGATCATCTTAGTATAAACCGTCTGTTCTACTGCAATTTACTACCTCCTTTCCTCTCTGTTTATATCCTAATATAAAACTAAACCACACATTTATATCTTCCTCCGTGTTCTTGTACCAGTTAGGAATCCACTTACCATCATGCGATGGAGGAGCTTGCTGAAAGATATGCTTCATACGTCCTATCGAAGATGTGAAGATGACCAAGTCTGCACAAATCAATCCAGTATGTGCTCTATGAATGAGAAACATATTATCCAACACATGCTTATCAATGAATGTTAGAAAACGAGTCCTAAAATCTATATTGAACCTATCTTGTTATATGGAAGTGAATCATGGACAATAGGCAGGTCTGCACAAAAATCATTGGAAGCCGCAGAAATGTGGTTTATTAGAAGAATGTTGCGAATCCTCTGGACAGCAAAAATAACTAATGAAGAATGTGTGAGAAGAGCTGGAGAGACAAAAAAAATCTTGTAAAAAAAAAATAAGAAAGAAACAATGTACTTCAAGGACATGCAATGAGAAGAGGGGGTATTGAAAATATTATAACATCAGGAAAAATAGAAGGAAGAAGATCAAGAGGAAGACCAAGAGAAATGATACTGGACAGTCTGATGGGATGGTGTGAGAGGAGATCACCAACTGAGCTGATGGCCTACATGAAAGATCGTGTACTCTGGGGAAGCATAATAGCCAACGCCAGTCGGCACGGCACCTGATGATGATGATGATGATGATGATGTGCTCTTTATCTGATACCCTACTGTAAACCATTTAAATGGCTTAAAATAATTTTTTTTTCAAAACTAGTCTTATAGCCTTGTGCTAGTCACAAATTCCTAATTTTACACTGCTATATGTGCTAAAACACCAAATCACAACGGCTTAAAGAACGAGTTTTAAGTAATTATGCACAAAAAGACAAAGAAGTGAAGGAATCATGCCGTCAAGATAAACGTCAGTATTATGACAACTTAGCAGAGACAGCAGAGAAAGCAGCATATACAAATGACATGAAAACCATATATAAAATCACAAAGCAGATGACAGGTAACTTCAATACAAGATGTGAAAGTGCAGTAAGAACACAAAATGGACAACTGGTCAGTGGAGAAAGAGAAAAAATTGAAAGATGGAGGGAACACTTTAACACCCTACTAAACAGAACACAAGCAGCACAAGCAATAGATATACCTGAAGCAAAAGCGGAACTAAACATCAATACAGGACCAATAACAATAAATGAAGTAAAAGAGGCGATAAAGATGCTAAAATCAGACAGGGCACCAGGTGAAGATGAAGTGACTGCTGAGATGTTGAAAGCAGAAGAAACAGAAACACCAAAACACTTTGCCGGATATTACAACAAATTTGGGATTTAGAAAAAGCCCCAGAGGAGTGGAAAACTGGTCTTATAGTAAAACTACCAAAGAAGGGTGACCTCAGAGATTGCGGGAACTGGAGAGGCATTACCCTACTGCCACTCACTAGTAAAGTATTTTGCAGAATAATCATCAACAGAATTGTACCAATACTTGAGGAAAAACTTCGGAAAGAGCAGGCAGGATTTAGGAAAGGAAGATCATGCATAGACCATATATTTGTACTTAGACAAATATTAGAACAGGCAAATGAGTGGCATAGCACAACATATGCATTATTCATAGATTTTGAGAAAGCCTTTGACAGTGTCAACAGAGATGCACTGTGGAAAATCCTAAGATGGCATGGCCTCCCCCATAAAATAGTTAATGTAATCAAAGCCCTATACGAGGGTTTTCAGTGCAAAGTTATCTGTGGAGAACATACCTCCAGCAGCTTTAGGGTACAAACAGGAGTGAAACAGGGATGTGTACTATCACCAACATTATTTATCTTGGCAGTAGACTGGTTAATGAAGGAGGCAACATCAGACAAACGCAGAGGATTACAATGGACCCTTAACACAGTGCTGGAGGACCTTGACTTTGCGGACGACATTTGTCTATTATCAAGCAGTCACAAAGATATGCAAGATAAAATAAACAAGTTAACCCAGAATGCAAACAACATAGGACTAAAGATCAACGTAGGAAAGACAAAATTAATGAAGCAAAATGTGAACAACAGAAATGTACTCAGAGTAGATAACAAGTTAGTGGAGGAGGTCAACGAATTTGTATACCTTGGCAGCAGAGTAGTAGAAAATGGAGACAGCACAGAGGACATCAACAGCAGACTTACTAGAGCAAACCAGGCTTTTGCAATGCTACAGAATATATGGAAATCAAATAAACTAAGCATAAATATGAAAATCAGGATATTTAAGAGTAATGTTCTAAGTGTACTACTCTATGGTAGTGAATGCTGGAAAATCACCAAAACCATAGAAAACAAGTTGAATTCTTTCCAGACTAAATGTTTACGTAGAATTAAAAAAATATTTTGGCCAAACACCATAAGAAATAACATCTTATTGGCAGAAATGCAGATGAAACCACTGACAACAATTATTGAGGAAAGACGCTGGCGATGGTTGGGACATGTGCTCCGAATGACTGACAACTCACTACCAAAAATAGCACTAAGATGGACACCACAGGGGAACAGAAGTAAGGGTAGACCAAAAGAGACATGGAGAAGAACAACAGAAAGGATGTTGAGCAATAGAGGGCTCACCTGGGCAAGAGCAGAAAAAAAGGCGAAAGACAGGCATTTGTGGAAAACCCTTGCGGAAGCCCCATGTGCCCTGGGCACTTAAGGTTCAGAGAGATATGTGCTAAAAATATGTATCGCATCATTTGTCAGTAAAATGTGGTGACCGTGGCGGTTTATCACAAGGTTTCTTTATGTGTAGTTGGCGTTTTTCGGTGGTGAAAGAGTTAATACTAGTTCTTCACCATGGCATTAGTTGCCAAGAGCAACAGCTGAACACTGTTTTGCTTATGTTGCTCATGAACTATCTAAACAATGCTCATGAGATACATACTTGGATCTTTCAGTCTTTAAAAATATGCGTTAATCAGTGTATGATTTCACCGGCTTATTTAACTTTAGTTTTATATCTCCAATCAATACAGTCTTTGAACTGTAGTAGGTGCATTGCACAATGTAGATGTTATAGAAGAGTCTATGAATGCAAGGGAAAAAAAAACAAATATATCCATACTAGAAGAATTTAATATTGAAAAAGGCTGGTTAGTAAAGAACATTACAGAGAGAAAACGTAAGTGTTTCAGACATATCAAAATGTCATTGAAGTTTGGAGAAACTGGTCTCGGCAGAAGAAAGAGAGGAAGATCAAGGTGAAGATGGCAGTAGGACATTGTTGATGATTTGCGTTTGGATGCGTCAGCAGCGGGGCATCTTGCTTACAACCAAAAAAGGCCTTCAAGAGAGCTGTTAGGGAGGCAAAGTTCAGCATGGGACATGTTAATGAATGAATGAAGTGCGTTGCCAAGTATATAACAATAAATACACCACCAGTTTTTTAACTGTAGTAAGAGCACTGTGTAAAGTAATTGTATATCTAATTGTGCTCACGGTCTACTATCTGTAGTATTGACTCTCTAATATCGTCCACGTGAGCTTTCAGTAGGTTAATTCTTATAGTTGCACACCTGCTGCAGAAGATTAACACTTAAATTTACAAAAACAGCAGAATTTTAACTTATTATTTTTTATCCGTAAAATCATGCATAGTTTTGCGTCAAAAAAACAAAAACCCCCTTACTATTATTTTGCACAAGTAATTCACAATTTCATGAAACTTCTGCCAGTGAGTAAATGTCAAAAGTTTGGTTTAGCTTTTCAACGTTTCTTTTGTTTCCACTAAATTTATAGTCTTATTTCAAAAGTGTCACATTTACAATTAGCTTTACATTGAAAAGCTGTTCTTTAAATTGTAAATAATTTGATCATTTTTTTTTAATTTGGAGAATGTGCGAGTTTGTTCAAGTGAGGATACCGCCGGTGTGTGCTATATTAAGAAACAGCTGTTTTTCCAAGGATAATCATGCACATTCTGCTCTGTCATTTTAATGTCGACAATAAGACGAGAGAAGACGATAAACTATCACTCTTTTTTTTTAAGGAACAGAAGAAAGTACAGAAATAATGCGTTTTATAATGTGTGAATGATGTTTAAAAACATCACAGACAATGCCTGTACTTGTAAGTCACGTAGCAGACAGTGCGTGCACTCTTTAGACACGTCACATAAAAAAAAAATGTCAGAACTTTCTTTTTACAGTTCGTCACACAAGGGTCCAGCACTTTAAGACGAGTGTGTTTCAGCAATTTTCTGACACATGACACAATGAGGGAGTACTCTTATCAGACTTCACACAAAGCGCCAGCAATCTCATGACATCATACAAAACGTAAGAAATCTCATGAAACATCACACAAAGCGCCAGAAATCTTATGACATTATACAAAACGTAAGAAATCTCATGAAACGTCACACAAAGCTCCAGTAATCTCATGACATCATATAAAGCGTCAGGAATCTCATGATATCACATAAAACATCAGAAATCCCATGACACATCATGCAAAGCGCCAACTGCCTCATTAATGAGCGAGCGTTAAAATGAAAACAAAAATAACATTTCAGGGAAGTAATAAAGGTTAAAATATAAGATTTTGTACATCTTACACAACAGATGAATACGTTTTCAGTCTGAGAACATCCAACAAGAACAAGGACCCTGGAAAATCATGTTAAAGGTTAGAAAGAACAGATGAGAGAGATAAAAGGGAGAGATTAGAAGAACATATTGTTGGTTAAGGAGAACAGAGAATAAAGGTATATGGGAGAGATATGAAAAGCATATAATTGTTTAAACAGAAAGGAAGAGATAGGTAAACGGAAAAGATAAGAATATATTATTGATTAAACAACAGAGATTAAATGGGAAAGTGCAGAAGAGCATGTTTAGAAACTCCAAAGAACTGTATGATAATCTTTTGACTGAAAGAATGAAAGTTCATACTAAATATAGAATCAAACCAGGCTTTTGTAGTGCTGCAGACTATATGGAAATCTAAAAAAAAACTAAGCATAAATACGAAAATCAGGATATTTAAGAGTAATGTTCTAAGTGTACTTACTCTATGGAAGTGAATGCTGGAAAATCATCAAAACAATAGGAAACAAGTTGAATTCTTTCCAAACTAAATGTTTACGAAGAATTAGACAAAATATTTTGGCCAAACACCATAAGAAATAACATCTTGTTGGCAGAAATGCAGATGAAGCCACTGACAACAATTATTGAGGAAAGACGCTGGCGATGATTGGGACATGTGCTCCGATGACTAACAACTCACTATCAAAAATAGCACTAAGATGGACACCACAGGGGAACAGAAGTAAGGGTAGACCAAAAGAGACACGGAGAAGAACAACAGAAAGGATGTTGAGCAATAGAAGGCTCACCTGGGCAAGAGCAGAAAAAAAGGCAAAGGACAGGCACTTGTGGAAAACCCTTGCGGGAGCCCCATGTGCCCTGGGCACTTAAGGTTCAGAGAGAGAGAGAGAGAGAGAGAGAGAGAGAAATATAAAATTACAATGAGAAATAGGAGTAAAAATAAAATGAAACATATGTGTTTTAGTTCTTGTTCATCTCACTGAAATGTTAAAAAATGTATAGGCTTTTTATGTATTCTGTTTTGTGCGAGGGTGAATGTGAGTGTATACGTGTCTGTACATGTGTCTGTATATGGATGTGAGTGAGTGAGTGAGTGAGTGAGTGAGTGAGTGAGTGAATGAGTGAGCTAGTTTTAGTGATTTGGAAGTCAGAAATGTGAAAGAGGAAAGGGTACGGAGGAAGAGTGAGGAAGGGAGAGATGAACTCTAACTTTCCCATTCACGTGACGTCTACTCATATGTGTGTCACGTGAGCTTCCAGCGTGGCAGTTTTCGCGCGCTTCAGTTATTGAGTCTGAGAGCGAGAAAAAGTTAAGATTTTTTTTTTGGCGGTTTTTTTTTTTCCCATGAAATCACGATGACCCATCCCATACGTGTCCCACAACCTGGCAAGTAATAATTAAAACTTAGGTTACTCACGAAAAGAACTTTAAAAAAAAAGACAAAACAAAACTGGAACAACCTTCTTACATGCGGCGGAAGGGAGGACAGTTTCAATGTACGTCATGCCAACTTAACGATTTTCGATATACAGATGTAGAAAGAACTGCATAAACTTTAAATGACATCGAAGCCGAGAAGTTTGATATTGTAGATGATCACCCACAGCAGAGTCGGCCTTCCACCGCCCACGTGAGTTCTTGAACAAATATTTAACCTATATCTATGCATTCTTTGTAAATCATATCCTTTGTCAGTTTTTTTTTTTTAAATCAATGTCGTGAGTGTAAGGGTCAAGTGAAGGAAGAAAGACGAGAAATAAGCGCGAGGGCCAATTTTATTGAGTTTTTATGATATTTCGTTGTTTGCCAAGTTTAGTTTCAAAAGAAGTAAATGATTCACAGTAATATTATACCTTTCAAGGGGGGGGGAATGTGTGAGGACACTGTTCTATTAGGTAATCAGCGACCAGCAGCTGATATACTAGAGTCAGGGTTAGGAACCAAGGCCCTATCTCACCTCTCTGTTGCTACCCCCAATAAGAGGCCTAGCAAGGAACGCCATAGTCCTCATGGTGGGGGAGTTTGCTAAAGAAGTATTTCCATCCATCTTTCGGTTTAGCTGCCCCCCCCCCCCCACCCCCAGGACAGGAAAAAAAAATAGCTGCCACAATCCGTCCCCAGGCCGATACGACGTTGTCTCAACATCTTCACCTGCGTCTACTGCAAAAAAACACCATCTCGCAGTTCAGAGAAGAAGAAGAAGAAGAATCCCTTTCTAAAACAGTTACGCAGCTTCCTATATATTGATTGCACGTATAGGGAATTATTTTTAAACTTTGAACAATACTCGTCCATTATTGTACGTAAAAAAAAAAAACACACACACACACATACACAGGTACAAAGGAGCACGTGGAACTTAAATTCCGAACCACTTGTACAAGCAGACAATTATCTGAGGTGAATTCGCGACGCAATGAAGCTTGTTAAAAAAAATGTACGTATATTTTAAACTTTTAATCGGTGAAATGTTGGATATGAGCTAATTAAAATGCACGCTCGCAGCGCGTGACCGGAAGATAATCCCGTGACTGCTCCTCCAGTGGCGCGTGAAGGTGTCGCTAAGCTGCTCAACGGAATATTCTGTTATGTATTACTTGCTTTGACAGCAGACATTGGGAGGGGGTGGGCGGGGAGAGGAAATGTGAATGAAATAATTAAATAGGAAGTCTCACGACTGTGGACAGAGCTGTAAAACTTGCCCGCACCACATAGAACTTTTTATGGCATGAAATTGTTCATGAATTTGACATTTTGGCTACATAGATTTCTTTTAACCACAAAATCTAGCTCTCTCTCTTTCTCCCCCCCCCCCTCTCTCTCTATCTCACACCCTCTCCCACTCTCTATTTACCTGCCTGCCTACCTACCTACATACCTACCTACCTAACTACCTACCTATCTATCTATCTATCTATCTATCTATCTATCTATCTATCTATCTATCTATCTATCTGTCTGTCTGTCTGTCTGTCTACCTATCTATCTATCTATCTATCTGTCTGTCTGTCTGTCTGTCTGTCTGTCTACCTATCTATCTATCTTATCTATCTGAAGGGCAGAATGTCAGTCGGGCCCACGTCCCCAATTCTTAACCCTTTGGAAATAAAGATAAATCAATCTGTCTGTCTGTCTGTCTGTCTGTCTGTCTGTCTGTCTGTCTGTCTGTCTGTCTGTCTGTCTGTCAGACCCTCCCTATTGAAACACTATTGAAAGAACTCCACAGATCTAACATCCCAGTCACATTATTCTCGCACACCTCTAGGTCTGTTTCGTAACCTGGGTTGACTTTCTCTTATACTATTCCATTGTTAAATCCATATCTTTTTTTTTTTTTTCGTTTAGCACTGTTACCAACTCTTGCCGGATTTTGAAATTTAACCCTTTATTCGTCGGGGACCGGGCCTAGTTTGTCAAGTTCTGTTTATGCTCTATCTGCCTTCCGTGGAGATCCAGCTTAGTAGAGAAAGATCTTGCTAGATTTCGATCGAACAACTAAACAAACAACAATTATTACGTCGCCTCGAGTCTAATTGGCGAATGGTGAGGCCTTGAAGTAAAATGTCAGCAGAGGAACGTGTAATTTTCTCGGCATGAGAGAACAAACAAATAAAAGGTGAATGTTTTACTCAAACTTTCAACACAGAGATACAGAGGGGGGAGGGGGGAGGGTCTAATTCTGCTCTGTTGAGCATGAGAATTATTAGGAAAATCTTTGATGTACAGCACTTGTTTTCTGTTTATCATACATTGTAGTATAATCTTTTGGTGGTTGTTTCTCATGTTAGTACTCTAACATTACAAAGCTGACACTTTTGGGAAGGAACTTATTTGCTTGATCGTTTCTAAATAAAAGGATCAAAGTTGTTGACTCCCAAGTAGGTCGACTGGGATTTTAGTCTCTTTAGAAAAACACGACTTGGACTTGACTCGAGGTTTGATACTGTTAGCTGTCTGGCTCGATGAGTATATCTACAAATAGGAAATAACGCGGCTTTCACGTGATGGCCATATCTACAAATAGGAAATAACGAGGCTTTCATGTGATGGCCATATCACAGCGCAGTAGTTATCACCATGTGGCAGTCGCTTCGTATAGTAGGGTACTGACGGAGAGTTATAATTTGAATCTTTGATCTATGTAATGTTGCTTTTTTTCTAAGCTAAAATTGTAAACATTCGTAATTCACATACACAGCCTGATTCAATAAATCAGTTTCAGTTCGTTTATGTAATCACAACAGTTAATCTTTTAAAGGATTCAGGGACGTAAGACTTGCCTTGAGACTCGAAGCTGCTAGCAATGATCTGAAGCTCAAGGCAAGAACTTGGAGCATGATTTGAGGTTTGCAGATATTGACTTGGGCATGGACTTGTCACTGCTTGCAAGCTTCATAGGAGAATTGAAGGTAATGATATGAGACGACTTGATACTTGAAGGTAATGACATGAGACTTGACAGTTATAATGCGAGACTTGATTTGAGACTTGATATTTTTATGACATCAGATCGAATTTGATACGTGTTATAACATGATACTCGATTTGAGACTTGATGGTAATGGTTTGAGGCTTGGTTTAAGACTTGAAAGTTATGATATGAGACTTGATCCGAGGCTTGAAAGTTATGATATGAGACTTGATCTGAGACTTGAAAGTTATGATATGAGACTTGATCTGAGACTTGAAAGTTATGATATGAGACTTGATCTGAGACTTGAAAGTTATGATATGAGACTTGATCTGAGACTTGAAAGTTATGATATGAGACTTGATCTGAGGCTTGAAGGTAATGATCTGAGACTTGAAAGTTATGATATGAGACTTGATCTGAGACTTGAAAGTAATGATCCGAGACTTGAAAGTTATGATATGAGACTTGATCTGAGGCTTGAAGGTAATGATTTGAGGCCTGAAGGTAATGATCTGAGGCTTGGAAATAATGAATTGAAGCTTCCCATGAAGAACTTTAACTCCAAATGATGGAAGAACTTGTCAGTGGTCAGTGTTAACATTGTAATATTCCGTTCAGCTCTAAATGAACGACCAACTTAGAGGATGTAACCAACCCAGAGCAGATGGTATGTCCATGCCAGTAGCGTCAATTAGAAGACATAATGTGTACTCCTAATGGTATCATTGCTGATGTATTTTTCAGTGGCAATTCCAAGAGCAGTTTGTAGGGTATCTTTTGCTATATAGAGACCTGCTTCATGGGACTTAAGCGTGCTTTTATAAATAACCATTCAATCAAGTTAAAGACCGTTCACTTTAATGAAAATATGCACAAAACGAACTTGAAGATTTTGCCGTTTGATGCAGCTTAAGCAAAACTAACAATTCTTGAGTTGTGCAACTCTTTTCGTCCTGGTCACAGTTTTGTATCGTGGTGGGAGTTGCTGCTACTGTTGGCAACCACCGCGGGTGTTGAGTTGGGCGCCATTATGGCAACAATGCAACTTTTTCGCCCCCCTCCCCCTAAAAAAAAAGAATGTGTTCCACATATAGATCTAGGGCACGTATGGGGCAACTCTTCTCACGGCAACATTTTTGTGGTCTGTAGCCAATTTAGGTATTTAATTTAAAAACTGTATAATTCGCTGATAACTCTATACAGTACTGGTTTTAATATATATATATATATATATATATATATATATATATATATATATACAAGGTCCGATAAGTAAGTAATGAAACTAATTACATAAAAAAATAAAATAAACAGTTGAAGATATAACCTGCATTTTATTCAAAGCCCATTGTGCGCACTGATACAGTGAAGTGGCACGATCTAACAAACACTGGAACGACCTCTGCAGTTCTATTGGCATGGTCCTTAAACTCGATGTTACGGCCCTTTGGATGTCTCAGTATCGTCAAAAAAGCGTCATTTCAATGGTAACTTTAATTTTCGGAATAGAAAATAATCGCAGAGAGACAAATCTGGGAAATAGTGTGGATAGTTGGGAACACACACTTGTTTTGGGGCCAAAAATTCCTGTACAACTACCGCCCGGTGAGCCGGTGCATTATCATGAAGAAGGAAAAAAAAACTGCCAGGTGTTGAATACTCGGGTCGGACTCGGAGAATCCTTTCCAATATACGTTTCAAAATACTTTAAAAAAACTTTGGAAGTGACGGTTTGTCCCTCTGGAATAAAGTCTTTGTGAGTAACTCCTTTATTATCGTAGAAACACACCAACATTTTCTTCACTTTCGACTTTTGAAGACTAATTTTTTTGCAATTTGGTGATGATGATAACTTCCACTGAGCACAATGGCACTTTTTCCAAGTTAAAAAAACAGAGTTTAATGTTAGCATTTTGCTCCATGCTGATTATGTAACAATGCACCTCTGACTAGATAAACAAAATGGCGGCTTGTTTGTCGTCTGCTTATCTGGCGGCGATGAAAAGTTGCCAGATCATAAATGAAGGTCGCCTCTTTGGATTCCATGCTTTGCTTCATAGATGGCGTTTTTGTCTTGGCCATAATAAAATCAGTCTCATTACTTAATTGTCGGACCTCATATATTATTTGCTGAATTTGGAGCAACAAATTTACTCTAAAAGCATTTATAGTAGAATCATTTTCTTGACTGTTTGATTATCAGCTTTCAGTATTTTCATCTCACATGCAGATAACTAGCAATTTGACAAGCCATTTATGAAAGGGAAACTTCCATTTTTTTATTTTCTTTTAAATGGCGCCACCTGAAAGGTAGTCGAGGGTTTAAAAACAACTCAGGAACATTACAACATCTTTAATACATATCACTGGGAGCACATACGCCTGCATGGCGATACAGTTATCAGGACCAGTGATTCAAAGCTACATGAGACTCTGTCCCAGGCCGGCCCCACCCCCTCCTCCCCTCTGTTGACGCTCCTTGCAAGAGGCTGAGCCTAGCTAACGGGTCAGGGCTTGCCGGAATCCTTATGGTGAAGAAGTTTGTCGAGATGGCCGCTGTCTTCTCCAGGACTTCAGGCTAGCCACAGTAATTCACTCCCACCTGAATACAGCCTTTCTAGCTCAACATCTTCACTGCCTCGACTGCAAAGGACGCTCATCTCACAGCGAAGTAGAACAATAAATAACAACAACAATAAGTGTCACTTCCACAATGTACTGACCCACAATAAATGAACGCAACATATCAAGCAAACTCGTTCTATCGCTGATGAACAATGAGTGAGATAGAACTTTCAGTTTACTCTCTCTCTCTCTCTCTCTCTCTCTCTCTCTCTGTGTGTTCTTCTCTTTCTCTGATAATGGAACGATGAAGGACAGAATATCAGACGGGAATGCGCAGCCAGTTCTTCAGTCTTTGAAAGTAAAGTACACTAATCAGTTCTCTGGGCGTGTATGTGAGTGTGCATGGTTTTAGCGTTCTCTCTCTCTGTTTGTGTGGTATGTATGTATGTATAGTTTTAGCGCTCTCTCTCTCTGTTTGTGTGATATGTATGTATATATGTTTTCCTTCTTCTCTCTCTGTTTCTGTGATGTATATCTGTGCATGTTTTCCTTCTTCTCTCTCTGTTTGTGTGATGTATAAGTGTGTATGTTTTCCTTCTTCTCTCTCTGTTTGTGTGATGTATAAGTGTATATGTTTTCCTTCTTCTCTCTCTGTTTGTGTGATGTATAAGTGTGTATGTTTTCCTTCTTCTCTCTTTGTTTGTGTGATGTATACGTGTATATGTTTTCCTTCTTCTCTCTTTGTTTGTGTGATGTATAAGTGTTATGTTTTCCTTCTTCTCTCCTTGTTTGTATGATATATAAGTGTATATGATTTTCTTGTTCTCTTCCTGTTTGTTTGATGTATAGCTGTGTATGTCTTTCTTCTTCTCTCCTTCTTTGTGTGATGTATATATGTGTATGTTTTTCTTTTTCTCTCTCTGTGTGATTTATAAGAGTGTATATTTTCTTTCATCTCTCTCTGAATGTGTGATGTATAAATGTGTATGTTTTCCTTGTTCTCTCTCTGTTTGTGTGATGTATAAGAATGTATGTTTTCCTTCTTCTCCCTCTGTTTGTGTGATGTGTAAGTGTGTATTTTTTCCTTCCTCTCTCTCTCTGTTTGTGTGATGTATAAGTGTGTATGTTTTCCTTCTTCTCTCTCTGTTTGTGTGATGTATAAGTGTGTATGTTTTCCTTCTTCTCTCTCTGTTTGTGTGATGTATAAGTGTGTATGTTTTCCTTCTTCTCTCTCTGTTTGTGTGATGTATAGGTGTGTATGTTTTCCTTCTTCTCTCTTTGTTTGTGTGATGTATAAGTGTGTATGTTTTCCTTCTTCTCTCCTTGTTTGTATGATATATAAGTGTGTATGATTTTCTTGTTCTCTTCCTGTTTGTTTGATGTATAGCTGTGTATGTCTTTCTTCTTCTCTCCTTCTTTGTGTGATGTATATATGTGTATGTTTTTCTTTTTCTCTCTCTGTGTGATGTATAAGAGTGTATGTTTTCCTTCATCTCTCTCTGTTTGTGTGATGTGTGTATGTTTTTTCTTGTTCTCTGTGTGTGTGTGATGTATAAGAATGTATGTTTTCCTTCTTCTCCCTCTGTTTGTGTGATGTATATATGTGTATGTTTTTCTTTTTCTCTCTCTGTGTGATGTATAAGAGTGTATATTTTCTTTCATCTCTCTCTGAATGTGTGATGTATAAATGTGTATGTTTTTCTTGTTCTCTCTCTGTTTGTGTGATGTATAAGAATGTATGTTTTCCTTCTTCTCCCTCTGTTTGTGTGATGTGTAAGTGTGTATTTTTTCCTTCCTCTCTCTGTTTGTGTGATGTATAAGTGTGTATGTTTTCCTTCTTCTCTCTCTGTTTGTGTGATGTATAAGTGTGTATGTTTTCCTTCTTCTCTCTCTGTTTGTGTGATGTATAAGTGTGTATGTTTTCCTTCTTCTCTCTCTGTTTGTGTGATGTATAAGTGTGTATGTTTTCCTTCTTCTCTCTCTGTTTGTGTGATGTATAAGTGTGTATGTTTTCCTTCTTCTCTCTTTGTTTGTGTGATGTATAAGTGTGTATGTTTTCCTTCTTCTCTCCTTGTTTGTATGATATATAAGTGTGAATGATTTTCTTGTTCTCTTCCTGTTTGTTTGATGTATAGCTGTGTATGTCTTTCTTCTTCTCTCCTTCTTTGTGTGATGTATATATGTGTATGTTTTTCTTTTTCTCTCTCTGTATGATGTATAAGAGTGTATGTTTTCCTTCATCTCTCTCTGTTTGTGTGATGTGTGTATGTTTTTTCTTGTTCTCTCTCTGTGTGTGTGATGTATAAGAATGTATGTTTTCCTTCTTCTCCCTCTGTTTGTGTGATGTATAAGTGTGTATTTTTCCCTTCCTCTCTCTCTGTTTGTGTGATGTATAAGTGTGTATGTTTTACTTCTTCTCTCTCTGTTTATGTGATGTATAAGTGTGTATGTTTTCCTTCTTCTCTCCCTGTTTGTGTGATGTATAGGTGTGTATGTTTTCCTTCTTCTCTCTCTCTGTTTGTGTGATGTATAAGTGTGTATGTTTTTCTTGTTCTCTTCCTGTTTGTTTGATGTATAGCTGTGTATGTTTTTCTTCTTCTCACCTTGTTTGTGTGATGTATATCTGTGTATGGTTTTCTTATTCTCTCTCTGTTTGTGTGACATATTTCTGTGTATGTTTTTCTTTTTCTCTCTCTGTTTGTGTGATGTATATTTGTGTATGTTTTTTCTTTTTCGCTCTGTTTGTTTGATGTATAGTTGTGTATGTTGTTCTTGTTCTCTCTCTGTTTGTGCGATGTGTATGTGTGTATGTTTTTCATGTTCTCTTTCTGCCTGTGTGATGTGTATTTATGTATGTTCTTCTTATTCTTTTTCTGTTTGTGTGATGTGTTTATGTGTATGTTTTTCTTATTCTCTTTCTTCTTGTGTGATATGTATATGTGTATGTTTTTCTTGTTTGTGCATGTGTTTGTGTGATGTATGTTTGTTTATTTTTTTCCTGTCTCATTGTTTGTATGTTGTGTATGTGTATATGTTTTTCTTGTTTCTTTCTCTTTGCGTGATGTGTATCTCTCTCTCTCTCTCTCTCTGAACCTTAAGTGCCCAGGGCACATGGGGCTTCCTCAAGGGTTTTCCACAAATGCCTGTTCCTTGCCTTTTTAAAAATAAACATGATGTGCATGTGTGTATGTTTTTCTTGTTCTATTTCTGTTTCTATTATGTGTTTGTGTTTATGTATGTTTTTTTTATCTCTCTGTTTGTGTGATGTGTATGTGTGTATGGCTTTCTTGTTTCTCTCTGTTTGTGTGATGTGTACGTGTGTATGGTTTTTCTTGTTCTCTCCTTGTTTGCTTGATGTGTATGTGTGCATATTTTTCTTGTTCTCTTTCTGTGTTTATGTGATCTGTATGTGTGTATGTTTTTCTTATTCTGTCAATGTTTGTGTGATGTATATCTGTGTATGTTTTTCTTGTTCACTTTCTGTGTGATGTGATTGTATGTGTTTTTTGTTCCCTCTCTGTTTGTGTGGTGTGTATGTGTGTATGTTTTTTGTTCTTTCTCTGTTTGTGTGATTTGTACGTGTGTATGGTTTTCTTGTTCTCTCTCTGTTTGTGTGATGTGTATATGTGTATGGTTTCTGTTCCCTCTCTGTATGTGTGTATGGGTTTCATCTTCTCTCTATGATTGTGTGCTATGTGTGTATGGTTTTTTGTTCCCTCTCTGTTTGTGTCTTTGTGTATGTGTGTATGGTTTTCTTATTCTCTGTGTGTGTGTGATGTGTACGTGTTTATGGTTTTCTTGTTGTCACTCTCTCTTTATGTGATGTTTATGTGTGTATCCTTTTCTTCTTCTCCCTCTGTTTGTGTGACGTGTATGTGTGTGTGGTTTTCTTTTTCCCTCTCTGTTTTTGTGATGTGTTTGTGTGTTGGGTTCTCTTCTTTTCTCTGTGTGTGTGTGTGATATGTATGCATTTATCATTTTCTTATTCTCTGTTTGTTTGCATATGTATGCGTTTTTGGCTTTTTTTTCATCTCTGTCTGATGTTTGTAATATTTTCTTTGTCTTTCTCTGTTTGTGTGATGTGTATGTTTGTAATATTTTCTTCATCTCTCTCTGTTTGTGTGATGTGTATGTTTGTAATATTTTCTTCTTCTGTCTCTGTTTGTGTGATGTGTATGTGTGTATCGTTTTCTTATTCTCTATGCTTTTGCGATATGTATGTGTGTACGGTTTTTTGTTATCTCTATGTTTGTGTGATATGTATGTGTGTAAGGATTTCTTCTTCTCTCTGTGTTTGTGTGATTTGTATGTGTGTATTATTTTCTTCTTCTCTCTTTATTTATGTTACATATATGTGTGTATGGTTTTCTTCTTCTGTCTCTGTTTGTGTGATGTGTATGTGTGTATGGTTTTCTTCTTCTGTCTCTGTTTGTGTGATGTGTATGTCTGTATGGGTTTCTTGTTCTCTCTGTCTGTGTGGTATATATGTGTGTATGGGTTTCTTCTTCTTCTCTCTCTCTCTCTCTGATTGTGTGATGTGTATGTGTGTAAGTTTTCTTTGCTTTCTCTCTCTCTCTCTGTTTGTGTGGTGTGTATGTGTGTATGTTTTCTTTGCTCTCTGTTTGTGTGGTGTGTATGTGTGTAAGTTTTCTTTGATTTCTCTCTCTCTCTCTCTCTCTGTTTGTGTGGTATGTATGTGTTTGGTGTTCTTCTCTCTGTGTATATGGTGTATAGTTGTGTATGTTGTTACTGTTTTCTCTCTCTTTGTGTGGTATGTATGTATGTATGGTTTTCTTATTCTGTCTCTGTTTGTGTGATGTGTATGTGCTCTGGTTTTTTGTTCTCTTTCTGTGTGTATGGTGTGTATGCGAGAATGTTTTTCTTCTTCTCTCTCTGTTTGTCTAGTGTGTATGTGTGTAAGGTTTTCTTCTTCTCTCCCTGTTTGTGTGATGTGTATGTATTATGGTTTTTTGTTCTGTCTCTGTTTCTGTATTTTGTATGTCTTTATGGTTTTCTTGTTCTCTCTGTGTTTGTGTGGTTTGTATATGTATATGGTTTTCTTGTTCTTTCTGTGTTTGTGTGGTTTGTATATGTATATGGTTTTCTTGTTATCTCTGTGTTTGTGTGGTTTGTATATGTATATGGTTTTCGTTTTCTGTCTTTTGTGTGGCATGCATGTGTGTATAGTTTTCTTTATCTCTCTTTTTTGTTGTATGTATGTTTGTATGTTTTTCTTTATCTCTCTTTTTGTGTGATATGTTGCATGGTTTTATTTTTTTCTCTTTTTGTGTGGTATATGTGTTTTTGGTTTTCTTGTTCTCTATTGTTTTGTGGTATATGTGTTTGCGTATGGTTTTCGTATTCTCTCTTTTTGTGTGGTATGTGTGTGCTTGTATGGTTTTCGTGTTCTCTCTTTTTTGTGTGGTATATTTGTGTGTATGGTTTTCGTATTCTCCATGTTTGTGTGGTATTTGTGTGTGTATGGTTGTCGTGTTCTCTCTTTTGGTGTGGTATGGTTTGTATGGTTTTCATATTCCCTCTTTTTGTGTGGTTTTCTCGTTCTCTTTTTTTTTCCTGTGGTTTATGTGTGTGTATGCTTTTCGTGTTCTCTCTTTTTGTATGGTATGTGTGTGTATGGTTTTCTTGTTCTCTCGTTTTGTGTGTGTGTGGTTTTCTTGTTCTCTCTTTTTGTGTGGTATATATGTGTGTATATGGTTTTCGTGTTCTCTCTTTTTGTGCTGTATGTATGTGTATTGTTCTCTTGGTCTCTCTTTTTGTGTGGTTTGTGTGTGTGTGGTTTTCTTGTTCTCCCTTTGTGTGTGGTTTGTGCGTGTGTATGGTTTTCGTGTTATCTCTTTTTATATGGTAATGTATGTTATGGTTTTCTCGTTCTCTCTTTTTGTGTGCCACGTATATGTGTATGTTTTTCGTGTTCCATTTTTTGTGTGATATGTATGTGTGTATGGTTTTCTTGTTATCTCTTTGTTTGTGTCGCATGTATGTGTGTACGGTTTTCTCGTTATCTATCTTTTTGTATGGCATGAATGTATGTATAGTTTTCTTGTTCTCTCTTTGTATGGCATGTATGTGTGTATGGTTTTCTTGTTCCCTCTCTGTTTGTGTGGCATGCATGTGTGTATGTTGTCCTTGTTCTCTCTCTGTTTGTGTGGTATGTATGTATATATGTTGTTGTCTTTCTCTCTCTCTCTGTTTGTGTGGTATTCATGTGTGTTTGTTTTCCTTGATCTCTCTCTGTTTGTGTAGTTTGTATGTATGGATGTTTTTCTCGTTTTCTCTCTTTGTGTGGTCTGTATGTGTGTATGTTTTTCTCGTTTTCTCTCTTTGTGTGGTCTGTATGTGTGTATGTTTTTCTCGTTCTCTCTCTTTGTGTGGTCTGTATGTGTGTATGTTTTTCTCGTTCTCTCTCTTTGTGTGGTCTGTATGTGTGTATGTTTTTCTCGTTCTCTCTCTTTGTGTGGTCTGTACGCGTGTATGTTTTTCTCGTTCTCTTTCTGTCCCCATATCGACGGCTTAACGGCTTTATTGGCAGCTTCTGGCCGTGTTTTAGATAGTCAAACTGACAAGTAATAAACATAAACTTGTAATTTTAGCGGAAGTACACTTAAGAGTTAAACCTGAGAGCTCGTTAAATGATGCAAAGTTATGAAATCAGTTCGACCAAGTCTGCTGGCGGTGGAAGATTTCGATCCAAATTAAAGGAGGTGGAGAGAGACGGAGAGAGGACAGGTAATTGAAATCTTACTCCTCAACGATCGTGCACATAAAGACATCACACGAGGTCAGGTGAGAAAATGATGCTTCCCCTAGGCTGTATGCCGGGCAGGAGTGGCAACCCCTGTAACTCTGTCTCGTATTCATTCGCAGATAACGTACAGTGGTATCTCCAAACGGTTGCCGCATGGTGTAGTGGTTAGTGCGCTTGCCGATCAGAAGGTCTCCCGTTCGATTTCGCACTCGGGTGCAATTTGTGTGTGTGTGTGTGTCTGACTGGCACTGGTGTCAACTCAAACTAAAAAAAAAAACGGGTACCTGGGGTTTCTCTAGGAAAACAAGAGCAGCGAGACAAGGCGCTGGCATCCCTAACTGGGGTTTCCCTAGGAAAACAAGAGCAGCGAGACAAGGCGCTGGCATCCCTAACTGGGGTTTCCCTAGGAAAACAAGAGCAGCGAGACAAGGCGCTGGCATCCCTAACTGGGGTTTCCCTAGGAAAACAAGAGCGAGACAAGGCGCTGGCATCCCTAACTGGGGTTTCCCTAGGAAAACAAGAGCAGCGAGACAAGGCGCTGGCATCCCTAACTGGGGTTTCCCTAGGAAAACAAGAGCAGCGAGACAAGGCGCTGGCATCCCTAACTGGGGTTTCCCTAGGAAAACAAGAGCAGCGAGACAAGGCGCTGGCATCCCTAACTGGGGTTTCCCTAGGAAAACAAGAGCAGCGAGACAAGGCGCTGGCATCCCTAACTGGGGTTTCCCTAGGAAAACAAGAGCAGCGAGACAAGGCGCTGGCATCCCTAACTGGGGTTTCCCTAGGAAAACAGGGGCAGCGAGACAAGGCGCCGGCATCCCTAACTGGGGTTTATCTAGGAAAACAAGGGCAGCGAGACAAGGCGCCGGCATCCCTAACTGGGGTTTATCTAGGAAAACAAGGGCAGCGAGACAAGGCGCCGGCATCCCTAACTGGGGTTTATCTAGGAAAAAAAGGGCAGCGAGACAAGGCGCCGGCATCCCTAACTGGGGTTTATCTAGGAAAACAAGGGCAGCGAGACAAGGTGCCGGCATCCCTAACTGGGGTTTATCTAGGAAAACAAGGGCAGCGAGACAAGGTGCCGGCATCCCTAACTGGGGTTTATCTAGGAAAACAAGGGCAGCGAGACAAGGTGCTGGCATCCCTAACTGGGGTTTATCTAGGAAAACAAGGGCAGCGAGGCAAGTCATGCTGGCATGATGTATCTCAAATGCTGTAGTGGCCTAGAAATGTGAAGGCACTAACACTTCACATCCTTACGGCGTGAAAATGCAACGGGACAGAGAGACAATGAGGATGTCCATTTTGGCTATCAGGAACCCATAGCCTCAGGACTGTCGATCCATAGCTGACCAAAAGCCTGTCCCACCCACCCCCCCCCCCCCAGCCTTTGCAATTGTAATGTGGTTATAGGAGAGGAGTAACAATCATCGTACTTATAACACATCTCTGGGACGGTAGTAATATGTGATGCAGTTGTAACAACAGGGTAGTTAATGAGAAAAGAAAACTTTTCGCTGGTACTTGCACGAAGTCCTAGTAACTGCGAGCTGTTATTCTTTGCAGCCGATGCCGTAGAGATGTTGAGGCACAGCATCGTACCGGCGTGGGGTCGGGTTATAGCAGCTACTTTTTCAGTCCTGGAGTACAGCTAAAAAAGTAAGGGGTGTGCAATACTTCTTTAGCAGACTCCACCACCATGGGAAGCATGGCGATCCCTGCCCCATTAGAAAGGCTAAGCCTGTTACTGGGGGTACCACGGACGCAACTGCCAGAAAACTTTTGAATAAAAATGAAACTCGTATCATGCCTGGATACATAAAAACTTCTCTCAGTCTATGAGACTTTCTGCTAAGATAAAGAAAGAAAACGATCTACATCATGTAGATAAAAAAAATAAGGATAAAACAAAGACAAATTTCGAACTCTTCCCCATTAACAATTTTGATTGCAAGTCCAGATTTTAAAGGACGGGACTTCCTCATATCAATCACGAGTTACCGTGACCATGAGCAGAGTTACTGCCCCTGCTCGTTACTACATACTTGGGAAGCCCCCATGAAAATCAATAAACGAATATAATATACAAGCACAATGTGCGTTGTGTCAGATGGTAATATGGGTTTTATACACTGTCCGTGTGCCACGTTTGTTTTGCCTGTTTTTTTTTTCAAATTCGCCCGTTTCTTTTCAGAAAATTAAGTCCCCTTTCATTATTATTTTCTGATCGATAGTCCACTGGGGAATGACATAGGGGCCTGGTATGTATTAAAACATGAAGTGTAATATTAAGTTCAAACCAGAAGAGACTGCCCTGTATTGTTTTGTACATAGAAGGGAAGATGGGTTGTAATTGCTTGAAGTTGATCCTAGCTAGAGAAATAGATATGGAATATATATATATATATATATATATATATATATATATATATGAACCTTAAGTGCCCAGGGCACATGGGGCTTCCGCAAGGGTTTTCCACAAATGCCTGTCCTTCGCCTTTTTTTCTGCTCTTGCCCAGGTGAGCCCTCTATTGTCATATATATATATATATATATATATATATATATATATATATATATATATATATATATATATTATAGGAATAAGTTGATTTTAAAATAGAGAAAAGAGGGCTTGAAATGAGGGAAGTAATGAATTCAAATATGAGCCAAGTTCTTGTCATCACTTCACGTGGTGGATAACGGTGAATATTAACTCTGGATATAAGATCCATAGAGAATTCACGAGTTCTTACTTTACTGAGGCCAGCATCGAAACACGAACAGTTAATTCGGAAGGGTGGTCAGAGATCACAAGTCGGGTGTTGTTATAATGTGTACGCTGACGGAGATAACGAAGATAAGGTTAGAGCTCCTGCACTGGAGTGTAAGGATGATGGTCGATTCTCTTCCTTTATTGACAAAACGCAGACGGTATTTATGTGTTTTGTGCGTAATTATTCTGATGCTTTCATTTTTATTTCTAGTAGTGATCTAGACTATGAGACCTGGACACTTAACAAAACAGCTGAGAAACACATAAATGCCTTTGAATGTAAATGCTACTGAAGAGTTCTCCAAATATCGTGGACACAAAAAAGAACAAATTTATCTATACTACAAGAGCTTAATATTGAAGAAGGCTGGCTAGTAAAGAGGATTAAAGAGAGAAAACTTAAATATTTTGGACACATTAAACGTCATGATAATTTAGAGAAGACCGTATTGGAAGGATTCATAATGGGAAAAAGAAAAAGAGGAAGACTAAAACGAAGATGGCTGCAAGACATCGTTGACGATCTGCAAATGGATGCAACAGCAGCAGGCCATCTTGCTCACAACCGAGAGGCCTACAGGAGTGCTGTTAGGGAGGCAAAGTTCCGCAAGGGACATGCAAATGAATGAATGAATGAGTGATCTACAACCTCTGAATTATTTTTATTTGAACATTCATATTTCACTTAATGCACCACCACTGAGTATAACATTTTTAATGTGCTAGTTTTCCGTGCAGGCATTTCCCACTTTGAGGTTCATGTTCCATGACACGAATGGACCAGGTGCCTCATTTCTCTCTCTCTTTTTTTTTATTTTACAACCGGGTTTATACACTGTTCAAAAAAAGAAGCGTAACAAATACGATGTTGCGATTTAAACTGAAGTTCGATGATCAGACAAGGGCAAATTGCCTGGAACTTTCACTTGGACATCAACTTCACGTGCTGACCTGAACTGTACTCAGCAGATGATTCATGAGCACAGAAAAGCGACACTAGTCAAAACAGGATTTTTGACAATAACTCATGACAGGTTCACCAGAATCCCGTGAAACTTGCTGAACACAAAACTCACTGACCATGTTATTGAATGCCTATAAAAGATTGACGCTCCTCGAATCAATTGATTTGAAAATTCAATGCGCAAGTATGGCTCATCTCACTACAACACAAGACTCATCATCATTGGACGTTTACAGACTGAACAGTCACAACGTGTAGTGGCCAGACAATTTAATATGGTTAGAAGCACCATTAGTCGCCTTTGGAGACGATTTCAAGAAACTGGCTCAGTTGTAGACCGGCCGCGTAGTGGAAGACCCATAGTCACAACTCATGCTGAAGACCGCTTCATACGCCTGCATCACCTCAGGAATCGATTTGTATCTGTGTCCTCTACAGTCCAGTCAATGACAGCAGCTCGTTGAATTTCAGATCAAACGGTCAGGAACCGCTGCATGACGCTGGTCTTTGGGCTAGAAGACCCTACAGAGGTCCTGTTCTTACGGACCTGTTCGCCAGAACCGACTGCAGTGGGCAAACCAGCATTGTCAATGGACCGTTGTGAATGATTGGAGAAGGGTTTGGATTAGTGATGAATCATTGTTTCTGCTCCAGTGATACAATAGACGGAGAACAGTTTACCGCAGAGTCCATAAGCGCTACTCCCAGAACTGAGTGGATGAGGCTCCTCCACATGGTGGTGGAGGTTTTCTGGTGTGGAGGATGACCAACTTCATGGGAAGAAGTGGCCTGGTGCAAATTGAAGGACGCCGGAATGCCCAACGATACGTCGCTGAAATCTTTCGCCCTCATTTCCTTCCACTTCTGGCTGCACCAGGGTCGATTTTTTCAGCAGAATAACGCTCGATCTCATGTGACACAACTCACCACCCAGTTCCTCGCGGACAACAACGTCCATACCATTCCGTGGCCATCCATGTCATCAGACATGAACCCAATAGAACACTTATGAAATGAACTCAGCAGACAAGTCAGCCAACGAGACATGGCGCCAACCAATCTCCAACAGTTATCTCCTGCACCGCAGGAGGAGTGGGCAGCCATCCCACAACAACTGATCCAAAGACTAATCGGATCCATGTCAAGGAGATGTCGTTCTCTGATACAAGCCAGAGGAGGCCAATCACCTTACTGAAACGTAGGCCTCAGTCGCAAAGAATAGAAGTCCAAACCAAATTTAATGAACATCATTTCATTGTTAAAGCCTTAAAGTTTCTTCATGCCAAGATTGAAACATTAATTCCATAAAATACAATTATGATACAAGTTTGAAATTTGGTGTCCATTACGACTACAGTAATGTTGCGTTTCCCGTTTTTTAACATTGTAGTTTATGGTCTGGATCATCTGCATTGCACTCCGGACTTGTCTTTAGGTGCTCAGATCCCTCCCTCAACAATCCACCAATGTCTTGCGGCTCACTGTGCCTGTCCTGTGTTGGCTGACATGTCCTCTCTCACGTCCTGTATGCCTCTCGTTCCTGACCGTGCCAGTCTCTACTCCCAGCTCTCTTACTCTCTTACTCACTTTACAACCGGTTAAGCTGTGGAAGCTGACATCCCACTAGTCTTACAATGTAAGTCATTACCAAGCGATGAAGATGCACGCGGTACTGCCGTCATTTACCCATAGCTTGACTACTTGACTCAGTGTTAACGAAATTATAACCGACAAAGGCCCTATCCTCATCATCATCATCAGGTGCCGTGCTGACTGGCGTTGGCTATTATGCTTCTCCAGAGTAAACGATCCTTCATGCAGACCATCAGTTCAGTTGGTGATCTCCTCTCACACCATCCCGTCAGAATGTCCAGTATCATTTCTCTTGGTCTTCCTCTTGATCTTCTTCCTTCCATTTTTCCTGGTGTTATAATATTTTCAATACCCCCTCTTCTCATTGCATGTCCTATGAAAGTACATTGTCTCTCTTTTATCTTTTTGACAAGGTTTTTTTGTCTCTCCAGCTCTTCTCATACATTCTTCATTAGTTATTTTTGCTGTCCAGGGGATTCGCAACATTCTTCTAATAAACCACATTTCTGCTGCTTCCAATGATTTTTGTGCAGACTTGCCTATTGTCTATGATTCACTTCCATATAACAAGATAGGTTCAATATAGCATTTTAGGACTTGTTTTCCAACATTCATTGATAAGGATGTGTTGGATAATATATTTCTCATTCTCTGAAATGCAGTCTTTGCTTGGCCTATTCTGTTCCTAATTTCTGTTCTGCATTTCCCATCTGAAGTTATTACTGCTCCATGGTATTTTAATTTCTGCAACTGCTTTAGAATAGTTCCGTTTAATTTAATACTGCATGCTGGTGGATTCTGTTTCTTAGATATAACCATAGTCTCTGTCTTTTTTATGTTTAAAGGAAGGCCTTTCTGTTCACTTTCTTTGGCGACTTTATCCAAGAGTTTTTCCAGGTGTTGTTGGTTCTCAGCTATCAGTACTGTGTCGTCAGCATACCGACGGTTGTTAATATTGCATCCTCCAATTTTTATGCCTGGTTCTGTGATCATCGTTCTTAGGATATTCTCGCTGTACAGAGAAAAAAGGTCTAGAGATAGTACACATCCTTGACGCACCCCTTGTTTTATAGGTTGATATTTTCCAGTTCTATTTTCAACTCGAATTGCTGCTTCTTGTTGCTAGTATAGATGTTTTACAATCCTCTTTCTTTTACTTTCTTTTAAATCTCTTTTGAATGTGACTAATGTTTATTGTTTTCTGCATTACCCGCAGTAGTATTTATTGTTTTCTATATTATGTACGAGACTGTTTATTGTTTTCTATATTACCTGCAGTACTGTTTATTGTTTATTGTTTTCTATATTACACACAGTACTGCCTTTTTATATTACTCACAATATTGTTTATTAATTTCTATATTACCCACAATACTGTTTATTGTTTTCTATATTACCTACAGTACTGTTTATTGTTTTCTATATTACCCACAGTACTGCTTTTTTATATTACTCACAATATTGTTTATTAATTTCTATATTACCCACAATACTGTTTATTGTTTTCTATATTATCCACAACGCACTTTGCATAAAATCAGGAACAGCGAAGAATGAAGTTTGAAGAATAAAAATACAGCACAGGTGAAAGATTAATATGCACAAAATATATCACGAATATATCATATGAATATAGCCTAACACACATAAAACATCACAAGCATACAGCATTATATACATATAACCTCATACAATACAACATTGCTACCCATACAGCATCAAAGATCGTTTTAGGGGTATAATAATATACAAAACTAAATGGGCACATACACACGAGGTCAGTGCAGCAAAGAGTTAGTAACAAAATGTTAAAACTATGTACAACAAAAATTACAGTTGTATGCTAGTCAATTAAGGCTGTTCCTACTTTCGTTTTAAATAGTCTTAACCATCACAAATCACGCAATATCACATACATACAGCATCACGTGCATACAGTATCATTAAACATACAACATCTTATACATACTGCAGCACCTGCATACATCATCGCACAGTTCAAAAGTATCGTATTCATACAACAGGACATCGTATTCATACAACAGGACAACGTATTCATACAACAGGACATCGTATTCATACAACAGGACATCGTATTCATATAACAGGACAACGTATTCATACAACAGGACATCGTATTCATACAACAGGACATCGTATTCATATAACAGGACAACGTATTCATACAACAGGACAACGTATTCATACAACAGGACATCGTATTCATACAACAGGACAACGTATTCATATAACAGGACAACGTATTCATATAACAGGACAACGTATTCATATAACAGGACAACGTATTCATACAACATGACAACGTATGCTGTCCAGACGTAAAATATGGATGCGGAAGTGGGGTGGATCTTACAAAAGCTGCCTCAACCAGAGGGGGTGCGAGGACGCTATCCGATGTGGCAATCAGCGACCCATAGCCGGCTTGCTAGCGTCAGGGCTGGCGAACGGTAGTGGATCAAGACCCTGTCTCATCTCTTCGGTGGTAGCACCAATATCAGGCCTGGCGTGGATAACGGGTCAGACATCGCCATAGTCCCCACGGGTGGGGAGGGGGTGGAGTCAGCTAAAAAGAAGTACTGCAGGCCCTCATGATCTTATCTCCACACAATCATTCATTCATTCATTTGCATGTCCCTTGCGGAACTTTGCCTCCCTAACAGCTTTCCTATTGGTTGTGAGCAAGATGGCCTGCTGCTGATGCATCCATTTGCAGATCATCAACGATGTCTTGCAGCCATCTTCGCCTTGGTCTTCCTCTCTTTCTTTTTACCATTATGTACCATTCCAAGACGGTTTTCTCTAGATTATCATGACGTTTAATGTGTCCAAAATATTTAAGTTTTCTCTTTTTAATCCTCTTTGCTAACAAACCTTCTTCAATATTAAGTTCTTGTAGTATGGATATATTTGGTTCTTTTTTGTGTCCATGATATTTGAAGAACTCTTCTTTAGCATTTACATTCAAAGGCATTTATGTGTTTCTCAGCTGTTTTGTTAGTGTCCACGTCTCACAGGCATATGTCTCCACACAAGGAAGGAAAAAATAGCCATCATAATCCGCTTCTAATTCGCTACGATTCTGTGCCTCAGTATCGCCGCATCAGCTGCAAAGAACACCAGCTGCCAGTTCCAGGGAGATTTATGAAGAAGAAGAAGAACTTCGGGTTGGAAATTTGGTTATTCAAAACCAGCATGAAGACAGAGGCTTTTTTCGAAAAGAACTTAAAGCAACAAATCTCTGACAGTAGACATCAACGTCAGTCACTACCTGAACAAGACGATCTGACCACAGCCTATTATCAGCTGGTACTCTCTCACTGCTGTCTTCTTCTTATCCTGGCCTGTGCTCCATAGAACATCGCCATCTTGACAGCCAGTCTGAAAACTGTCTAGCTATTTAGCCAGTATGCCTGCTTCATTGAGTATAGTGTTCAGACTGACAGTGATAACCTGAGCTGGATAACCTTTCTCGTTTGTTTGCTATGCACCACGCCCTCATTAGTGTTCTTTTTAGGCCATAATCTAGGCTTGAACCAAAGCCTCAGAGAAGAAATTTGCTAGATGCTGTTGTAAAAACTACCCCTCCCCCACCCCCACCCCAAGCTTACCATACTGATTAACCATTCTGTTTCCATTCACTAGGGGCCCACCTTAAACCAGAGGAAGCCTTCCAGGCCCCTCCTTAATTAAAATAAAGCGAGCTATCAGGACCCTTAGTGTGATGTTTGGCCAGAGTCTAACCGACAGCTGTCTGAAAGCTCACAGAAGCGGACATTTCAAAGAATGTAAGAACTTGTCGTACAAGTTCCATGTTCTCCCAGAACTTGTCTTTTCTTGATTCTCTATGACCATCTGTACATTTCGCTGGCCTATCATTTTCCACCTTTATCTAAACAAGTGATTACGTGGTCAGGAAAGATGATCTTTGTTGGACAGTTTGCCATTGAAATGTTGAGATTATCAGTGTCGCTGAAAACTTGTGTGTTTATTTAGTAGTAATTTTTAAGCCTTGTATTTCATATTAATTATTTAATTAATAGAGTTTAATACTGAAGAAGGCTAGCTAGTAAGAAGATTAAAGAGAGAAAATTTAAATATTTTGGACACATTAAACGTCATGATAATTGAGAGAAGACCGTCTTGGGAGGCTACATAATGGGAAAAAGAAAGAGAAGAAGACCAAGGCGAAGATGGCTGCAAGATATCGTTGATAATCTGCAACTTGATGCATCAGCAGCAGGCCATCTTGCTTACAACCGAGAGGTCTACAGGAGAGCTATTAGGAAGGCAAAGTTCTGCAGGGGGCTGATTTTATATTATTCGCATGAGGAAGTCTGATCTGCCGTCTGAATTCATATCTATTATTCAGCTCTGAATATCCAACATTTATTATTCAGCTCTGGATGTCCAACATTTGTTATTCAGCTCTGAATGTCCAACAGGGATTGAAAGGGGAATTAGTTCGTGGTCAATAAATTTGATTTCTCAATTTATGCTTATATTCTTCCCTGCTATTTCCCATCCGTTTTATTTTTGACGTTAAAAAAGTATAGTGTGATAAAGTGATCAGTTTCACTTGATTAATAGGTGCTTTGCCGTACAGCAAGTGAAAACATCAGAAAAATGATCAGAGAATCCCAAAACAAGCTATCAAGTGGAACACAACAGGCCGAAGAAAAAGGGGCAGACCGCGTGAAACTCTAAAGAGGACATTATTAAGAGAGGCCAAGTTAACAGGCATAACATCCTTTGATGAGGTTGAAAGACTCGCCGAAGACAGGACAAATTGGCGAACTACTTTGCGAGCCCTATGTGACGTCTAACGGCACGGGAAGGATATAAGATATAAGATATAAGAAGTGAAAACAGTTTTTTTTAAACATATGCGTATTTCACCGCGCATAGCCTCAAATTCAGTTGTCAGTGTAGTCAAAATATGTTATTTTGAAAGAATATGTTTGCAGAGTTTAGAGGCATGCTTTTCTGACGCGAACGTGACATTCATGTGCACAAGACGATATCAGGTGACTGTTTATAGTGACAGCGTGCCATGCAGAGAATAACTAAAGAAAGACATCACTTGTTACCTGAGCACAGACCCCCAGACCTCTCCGAGTGTGTGTATCAATGTGAAGGTTACGTTCACACGGCAAGCATATTATCTGGGTCCTTTTTCCTCTTTTCAAACCCCCCACCCCACCCCCGGGTTGTGACGACAAGCCTGTACTTGTGTTTTGGAAAGGAAGTTGGAATGTTTTAGTCAAGGACTTTGACATGTTTCTCCAGGATCCAAATCCCAGCATAGGTTTCAGATTGAAGATGTTCGTCTACGCCACATCCGCAGCTTTTCCACCACCACCAGAGATAGACTGAAACAATAAACTGTCTGTCCAGAAACCGCGTCCTAAGTAGATTATTTGGATAATAATAAATGAGAAGATGCAGGAAAGTCCATATTCCCCTGCACATTGTGAGGACGGAAACATCTAAGATGGGGACAGATACAGACACACGGAGAACGCACGTAGAGCCCATGCAGAGAACACACATAGAGAGCACACACGAAGAACACACGCAGAGAACGCACAAAAAGCACACACAAAGAACACACGCAGATTTCACATACATATACTGTGTCAGATGAAGCTATTTAATTAATATTTCGACTTTTATTCATCAGAAACTAATCATACATTCTCTCTCTCTCTTTTCTCTCTTTCTCTCTGTCTCCGTCTCCCGCTTTCTCTCTCTCTCCCTCTGTCTTCGTCTTCTTCTCTCTTCGTCTCTCTCTCTCTCTCCCTCTGTCTTCGTCTTCTTCTCTCTCTCTATGTCTTCGTCTCTCTCTCTCTCTCTCTATGTCTTCGTCTCTCTCTCTCTCTCCCTCTGTCTTCGTCTTCTTCTCTCTCTCTCTATGTCTTCGTCTCTCTCTCTCTCCCTCTGTCTTCGTCTTCTTCTCTCTCTATGTCTTCGTCTCTCTCTCTCTCCCTCTGTCTTCGTCTTCTTCTCTCTCTCTATGTCTTCGTCTCTCTCTCTCCCTCTGTCTTCGTCTTCTCTCTCTCTCTCTCTCTATGTCTTCGTCTCTCTCTCTCCCTCTGTCTTCGTCTTCTCTCTCTCTATGTCTTCGTCTCTCTCTCTCTCTCTCTCTCTGTGTCTCCGCCTCTCTTCTCATCTGTCTCCGTCTCCTTCTCTCGCTCTGTCTTCGTCTCTCTCTCTCTCTCTCTCTCTCTCTGTCATTGTATAATTAGGAAGTAGCTGAACTGATTTTTGTACGCGATTTGTTTATCAATATCACTGTACTTAAGACACTGAGAGTATGAAATAAATTTATCATAAGTTTTACTGGCATATATTGTTCAATATGCGGGCGAGAGGTTGTGTGTAATATTGTTCAATGTGTGGAGGAGAGGTTGTGTGTAATATTGTTCAATGTGCGGGCGAGAGGTTATGTGTAATATTGTTCAATATGCGGGCGAGAGGTTGTGTGTAATATTGTTCAATGTGTGGAGGAGAGGTTATGTGTAATATTGTTCAATGTGTGGGCGAGAGGTTATGTGTAATATTGTTCAATGTGCGGGCGAGAGATTATGTGTAATATTGTTCAATGTGTGGACGAGAGGTTATGTGTAATATTGTTCAATGTGCGAGCGAGAGGTTATGTGTAATATTGTTCAATGTGCGAGCGAGAGGTTATATGTAATATTGTTCAATGTGTGGGCGAGAGGTTATATGTAATATTGTTCAATGTGTGGGCGAGAGGTTATATGTAATATTGTTCAATGTGTGGGCGAGAGGTTATATGTAATATTGTTCAATGTGCGAGCGAGAGGTTATGTGTAATATTGTTCAATGTGCGAGCGAGAGGTTATATGTAATATTGTTCAATGTGTGGGCGAGAGGTTATATGTAATATTGTTCAATGTGTGGGCGAGAGGTTATATGTAATATTGTTCAATGTGTGGGCGAGAGGTTATATGTAATATTGTTCAATCATATTTAGTGTTTTATTTCCAGGACAGCATTTACCTAACGTAACAAAATATGGTCATCTAAGAACATCATAACAAGAACCAAACTTAGGCTTTTCAATACAAACGTAAAGACTGTCCTGTTATATGTTTCGGAGACATGGGTTACGACCTTGACAATACAACAAAGGATAGAAACATTCATGAACTACTGCTTGAGGAGAATTTTAAACATTAAAGGGCAGGACAAGATCAGGAACGAGGAGGTCTGGGAAAAGGCAGGACAAGAACCTATGAACCTACAAATCACATCTAGGAAGTGGAGGTGGATTAGCCATACTCTGAGGAAACCCGACACCAGCATAGGAAGATAGGCACCGACATGGAATCCTCAAGGAAACAGAAAGCGAGGAAGACCTGGACTTAACTTGTAGAAGAGAAATTATGACAGTGCTCAGAGACAAGGGATACACACGGAAGGAAACATATAGAATAATTCCAAGAACAGGGATAACTGGAGAGCCTTTATCCATGGTCTATGCTCTCAAAGGAGTGAAAGGCGATGATGATGATGATGATGATATTTAGTGTTGCTTTTTACATATTTGTAATGTTGCTAATAAACTTATATTGAATGAATGGGTTTGAAAGAAAGTTTAGAGATGAAGCAGAATGTCAGGCAGGTCTGGGTGCCTTTGAAAATAAACTTTGTTCGGTCGTTCTCTCCTACCTTCCTTCTCTCTTCCGAAAGCGAGTGTCAAGTCTAATAGACGCACTGAAATCACCTGCTCTGTCAAGAGCTCTAACCATCTTCTTCTCTCATTTTGGGCAAGAATCCCCAGCACTGTCAGCATGCATGCTTGATATCAGAGTACTCCACCACTATCCGAGGCATGGCAGCTACGAAGCAATGACGCGGAGACAAACTACTCAAGTTTTTTTTTTTTTGTTTGTTTGTCCTAGCACTCATCTAAGAGGTCACGCCTACAGGTTTGTCCTTCAGTTTGAAGCGCCCCTTTTCCATTTCGCCGCGTCAGCACCTTGTATTATATCGCGTATAATTACTTGAATTGCTGCTACAGACAGGAGACTCTGAGATGTTGAGAAAAAGGAGAGATGAAAGAAGAAAACAAAAACTTCAGCGCTTACAACTGCATTTCCAAGTATGATGTAGGACACATGTGCAGACAGCGATCTTGAGGCAGGCGTACCTGCTACCGGCGCTACTGTTCTTTTAACCTGTTTCAATTCCTACCTTTCCTCAGAACAACGAATTCTGCTCTTTGTTCCGCTTGATCACATTCCTCAGCTTGGAATAAAAGCAAAGAGCATTGCTTTTATACATTATCATTCTTATCCTCATTCCCTCTCCTTCCTTCCTAACCCCCCTCCTTCCCCCTCAATGTTCTCGTGTCACTGAAACGTTGGATCCAATTTTAGATGCACTGGAAGAGTTGTGAGCTTAAAGAGAAAGCAGAAAATCTGGAGGGTACTAAGTACAGACAGATGTCTCCTTGGAAATCGGCCAATAAAATGGCAGCAAACGCCGTTAAAATACGAATTGTAATCTTGGAAGATGCGGCCTCCCCTCCTCCCCTCCTTGTTTCCCTCCTTTCCCTTTCTGCAAGGTTCTAGCATCTTGAATTTTATGCGGAGTTATTGCCCTTGGTGCCACGGACCAGACATGAAACTTGGAATCTGAGAAACATTTCTGCCATGAGAGAACTATGAGAGTGTTCTAGAAATTACAGCAAGTTCTACATCAACGTTAGGCTGAAAATTGTGGAGAATAATTGCCGATGACAGGAATATTAGGCATACCTGCTGTGCACTTTTCTTCCCCAAGCTACCCCGTCTTTGTCTCTGTCTCTTCTATCCTCCACTTACCTTCAATGTATGGCTACCCTTGTTCTAGGTATTATTTCTTCCCAATACAAATCCTGAATTGTTTCGTGTAATGGTTTGGAAAATGCAGAAATGTCAAACTTAAAAACAAACAAAGTGTTTGTCTTTTCATGTATGTCAAGGAACCCCCACATGCAAAGCCAGAAAACGTCTTCCTCTTATGTTTGCCTCTATGATGTTTTCTTTGCTTTCATCTTAACTTCAACGTTACTCTTCCATTTCTCTCACAGCGTTTCATAACTCTATGTTTTATTTATTACTATCTTTTCTTGTTTCTTGGCCTTTTTTCATTTGACTTTCGATGTTCTTTATCTCTCTTTATCATTTTCTTTCTTTCTTCCGTAGAGTGGTCTCACATGTCTCTGCCGCGTTATCTGCGTTCTCGTCATCTTTCTTCATTTATCAGAGCCATCCAATAAATCTTAATTGAACTCTCTGTGTATCTTGGATAGTATCAGGTGATTCAGTAGCAGGCTAGTTAGAGAGACAGAGACAGAGAGAGAGAGAGAGAGAGAGAGAGAGAGAGAGAGAGATGTAACTGTTTAGTGTAATGGGCATGATTTTTATTTAGAACAAGGGGCGTGAGTTTTAGCGCTAGGGGCATGGGTTTTAGAGCAAGGGGCATGGGTTTTAGAGCAAGGGGCATGGGTTTTAGCGTCATGGACATGCGTTTTGGCGTAAGGAGCATGGGTTTTAGCTCTAGGGGTATGGGTTTTAGAGCAAGATGATACGTTTTTTTTTTTTAAAACAAGATGCTTGAGTTTTTTAGCGCAAAGGGCATGGGTTTTAGAGCAAGGGGTTTGAGTTTTTGCTTTTTTGTGCACAAAGGGCATGGGTTTTAGAACAAGGGGTTGGAATTTTGCTTTTTTTTGTGCATAAGGGGCATGGGTTTTAGAACAAGGGGTTGGAATTTTGCTTTTTTTTTTGTGCATAAGGGGCATGGGTTTTAGAACAAGGGGTTGGAGTTTTGCTTTTTTTGTGCACAAAGGGCATGGGTTTTAGAACAAGGAGTTGGAGTTTTGCTTTTTTTGTGCATAAGGGGCATGGGTTTTAGCGTCAAGGACATGCGTTTTGGCGTAAGGGGCATGGGTTTTAGTGCAAGGGGGCATGAGTTTAGGCAGAGCATAGTCCGTTAAGAGCATGACACGGCTTCTGGGAGAAACTTTGAAATGTTTTTTGGATAAAACTTTCCTTCACCTTGCCCCGACTTAACCTATTAAGTTGCTTTCATCAGCAACAGATCGCTGGAAGAAGTCATTCGGGCCTTCCATTAAAATAGAGGCTGAAATGCACAGGCTGGACCACCTCTTCCCCCTCCCCCCAGCAGACCTGCTTGTAGAAGCAAATCTGTGTTTTCGTTGGGCTAACTCATTTGGCAGCCTTGTCAATGGTAGAGTTGTCTGAGCTCCTGCACACACATGTTATCTGAGTTTCTGCTCACACATGTTATCTGAGTTCCTGCTCACACATGTTATCTGAGCTCCTGCTCATACATGTTATCTGAGTTTCTGCTCATACATGTTATCTGAGTTCCTGCTCATACATGTTATCTGAGTTCCTGCTCACACATGTTATCTGAGTTCCTGCTCATACATGTTATCTGAGTTCCTGCTCACACATGTTATCTGAGTTCCTGCTCATACATGTTATCTGAGTTCCTACTCACACATGTTATCTGAGTTCCTGCTCACACATGTTATCTGAGTTCCTGCTCACACATGTTATCTGAGTTCCTGCTCACACATGTATATTCTAACAAAATTGTTTGTCGGTTGCTTCAGGTAATCTGAGAAATATCGCTTTCAGCCAAACGTGATTAAAAAAACATTGCTCTAGATAGACCACAGATGGAATAAGAAGTACTGCTATAAACCACGCAGTTCAAGATATACTGCTTATAAATCATATACATTTTTAACAGTACTGCTACAAACTACAGAGTCTGAACAATACTGTTATAAACCACACGGTTCAAGAAGTACTGCTATAAACCACATACATTTTGAACAGTACTGCTATAAACCATATAGAGTTTGAAGAGCAGTGCTCTAAACCCCACACACACACACACACACATACACAGAGTTTGAAGACCACTGCACTACACCACACACAGCTCGAAGAGCACTGCTCTAAACCACACACACAGCTTGAAGAGCACTTCACTAAACCACACACAGCTTGAAGAGCACTGCACTAAACCACACACAGTTTGAAGAGCACTGCATTAAACCACACACAGTTTGAAGAGCACTGCACTAAACCACACACAGTTTGAAGAGCACTGATTTAAACCAGACTCGCGCATCTGTCAGACAACACGCATCCACACTGTAACAAAATATCAAAATGCACAGGTCATGTTGTAAAACGCCAGGAAAGCCCCTGTTACACTTCTTCTTCCACAAAACAATCGTTAGAACAATATTAGTATTTGTCAACGCGGCCATTAGAACGGTTGTCTACAAATCTACGGCATATGGCTTTGTTCACGTGAACTCGGCGGGGTTTGAGTTTCATATTCAGACACAAACATTTGTTGGCGATCATAAACTTTGCAACTTTTTTTTTTCCCCTCTCTCCCCTTTTCCACACTTGCAGTAGCCGAAACTCTGCAAGCGTATCCTAACAAATAGTGAACCGCCCTGATTAGAGGGGGTTTGGCTACGTGGCAAAAACCTGTTTTCAGTACCTGTTGTAAGAGCGTGTTTTTGCTGCATGTTACTAACACAAAATTGATTCTAACACTCAAATGTAGAATAGCAAGAACTTCAGACCAGTGAATAAAGAGTGAAGAGAGGTACACGTGTACAATTTATACCGCATTTATTACATTAGTTTAATCATCCAGTAGTGTTTCACGAAGCTAAACTATTATCCACAAAAAACTAAACACCATCTGAAAAACGAAAGCGAAAATAGAATCAAAACAAGGCCCCATTCATCGCCTATGGAGATACCAGCAAACCACAATGTTTCGACTAAGAGCTGGACACTGGAGACCTCTAAGCCACCTCAGTAACCTCAGAATATCACACTCAGATGAGTGTCCCTGTGGCTTTGGCATCCAGACACCAGAACACATCCTGCAAACCTGTCCAACCTACCCAAACTCCGAGCTCAGATCTGACCCGAGGGAGAGAAACTGAAAGAAAAGCTGTGGGGCTTCCAGTCAGTCCTGGAGAATCGACAGCAGACTTTGTCAGGGCAACAGGTTTGCAGATTTAGCACAACCAGACTTCCTTAACAGAAAAGAAGAAGAAGAAGAAGTTACATTAATTAGGAAGACCCATCATTCGTGCACTATGTACACATACCCAATCGCCTCTTTAACATCTCCTTCAAAATTCAGTAACTGAATCTTACATCTTACATCATTCCCGTGCCGTTAAACATCACATAGGGCTGGCACAGTTGTTTGCCAAGTTTTCCTGTTTCCGGCGAATTTTTCAACTTCATCATGGGATGTTATGCCCACTAAACTGGCTTCTCTTAACAATGTCCTCTTTAGTGTTTCACGTGGTTGACCTCTTTTTCTTTGACTTGTTGTGCTCCACTTGATAGCTTGTTTTGGTATTCTCTGATTGTTTCTTTTCATCATATGGCCTACATATGTTCATCTTTTTCTGATCACCCATGAGGCAGGTTGTTGTGTGCTCATCTGTCTTATCTCTGTGGTGTTCTTAAATTCATTCCACTTTGTACCAAGTATTTTACTGAGGCACCTGTTTTCAAAAGAGTCTAATTTCTTGTCATTCTCCTTAGTTGATTTCCAGCTTTCGCATGCATAAATGAGGATATCCCATTTGAATTGAATAATCTTAACTTGGTTTTTGTGCTTAGAAATTTTGAATTCCATATGTTCTCAAGATTTTTTAAGGAAAATGCTGCTTTTGAAGTTCTAATTCTAACTTCCTACCTGGTGTCACCATACTGGTCTATGTAGCTGCCAAGGTATGCATATTGGTTTACTTCATCAACGCTGTTCCTTCTAAGTATATTTTTCCTTCTTGATTAACGAGAAATTTAATAATTTTTGTTTTCTCTTTGTTAGTTTCAAGACCTATTTTGCTAGCCAAGGAAGACAGCGAATCTCTTGTTTTTCCAGCATCGATTTCATATTGTCACTGATAAGAGTTATATCATCAGCAAAAATCAAGATCTTCCATTTGGGTCCCATGTACCCAGCCAATGCCAGTTTTACCTGTACAGCATCTTTTCATTAAAAAGTCTATGGCAATTCCAAAAAGCAAGGGAGATAATATACATCCTTGTTTCACGCCTGTTTCTATCTGAAACCATTCGTTCATTTCTTCGTCTGTCTTGACTGCACAAACATATCCGTTGTAGATAAGTGACTGATTTCACCGGCTTTGTGTTGGTTGTCCATCAGTCTGGAGCTCTTGATTCATTATGTAAAATATCGTACAGAGATTTTAGCGAAGAACATAAAATGCGTAAGATCATTCTTTCTCTCTCTCTCTCTCTCTCTCTCTCTCTCTCTGAACCTTAAGGGCACATGGGGCTTTGGCAAGGGTTTTCCACAAATGCCTGTCCTTTGCTTTTTTTCGCTCTTGTCCAGGTGAGCCCTTTATTGCTCAACATCCTCTCTGTTAAGAACATTCAGAGACCCATAAATGTACACATCCTCGTATATAATAAATGCTGCTTTTCTACATGTTCAATGTTAAAGAGAGCCTTCTATGTCATGTAGATAAAGCAAAGGCAGGAGGGAAAGAAAATAGACAAAGCACAACCTACAAGAATCACTTGGAAAAAAATTCCTACAACCATTGACTGTGCTAGGAGCTTTCCAAACCGATAAACCTGAACCTGTCTTTCATTTTGCCTGGAGTACTTTCTGAACTATCGATTTTTTTAAAAAATACAACATTCGGCAGCTTACAACTTTTTTCCCTAATGTAAAGTTAAACATACTTTACAAACAGCGGGAATTGAGTGTTCATGTGAAGCTTTTCTTCTTACATTACTTAGCTGTGAGATTTTATCTTTACAAAATGCCCACCCGCTGAACCAAAGTCAAAACTGGCTGATCCTTCTCCATGCAAACTGAGCATCATCAACATACTAACCCGATTATCTGTCTTCCAACCAGTTTCGCTGGTTGTGTTTTTGCTAGTTTTTTTTTTTTTTTGGTAATATAAACCAGTTAGGGTAACTGACAACTTATAAAAGTTTCGATTTTTCTCAATTTTTTTTTTATCCGTAATTTAACAGTAATTGCCGGTTAACGTGATCACTTGATACAACTGTAAATATTATTTCCAAAATCAGTTTAACAAAAATTTCTTGTTATTTAGACCTTACTTCCATTTTTCATTATAACTTAAAATAACAATTTATATCTCCAGATTTGTTGTTCAGCCACGTCCAGCTGGAACCGAAAAAAAGTATTTACGATAAAATTATAACATAATTAAACGGCTTGATGGCACATGGTTCATGGGATACTAGGCACGTGAGCTGCAGTAGAGATGATTGACGCAGCATGCCACGGATACTCTAAACACTGCTGAAGAGACCATGGACATAGCATGCCACGGATACTCTAAACACTGCTGAAGATACCATGGACATAGCATGCCACGGATACTCTAAACACTGCTGAAGAGACCATGGAAGTAGCATGCCACGGATACTCTAAACACTGCTGAAGAGACCATGGACGCAGCATACCACGGGTACTCTAAACACTGCTGAAGAGACCATGGACGCATCATACCACGGGTACTCTAAACACTGCTGAAGAGACCATGGACGCATCATACCACGGGTACTCTAAACACTGCTGAAGAGACCATGGACGCAGCATACCATGGGTACTCTAAACACTGCTGAAGAGACCATGGACGCATCATACCACGGGTACTCTAAACACTGCTGAAGAGACCATGGACGCAGCATACCACGGGTACTCTAAACACGGCTGAAGAGACCATGGACGCAGCATACCATGGGTACTCTAAACACTGCTGAAGAGACCATGGACGCAGCATACCATGGGTACTCTAAACACTGCTGAAGAGACCATGGACGCAGCATACCATGGGTACTCTAAACACTGCTGAAGAGACCATGGACGCATCATACCATGGGTACTCTAAACACGGCTGAAGCAGCCACCGTGGCTAGACACTGAAAGATTTTAAGACTGGTTACCAAGTCAACAACGTCTAAGTCCGCCCCGGCATGAAAAAAAAAAAAAAGAAACGACGTTTATGATTCTTTGTTTTCTCTGGTACCCTGAATATCAGGAGAGTTTACACCCGATATCGGGGCTTGTGACTCCCGACAGGTCAAGACACTCTGTTTATGCTCTGGGTAAGAGGCTATTCTGACACCTCAGCCTGCACTACAGCAGGTGGCTCGACGTGTCTAAACTGGAAATGATGTGGCTGATGACGAATATTTTTCATTAGAAAAGATTACAGAAGATTAGATAATATTAGAAGAGATTCCAAAAGATGATGACATTTATTAGAAAATGCAGCAAAGGAAAGAAAGAAAAAAGCAAACAAAGAAATAAAGAAATAGAGAAAAAAAGAAACAAACAGGACACGAAAAAGGAAACACAAGACGACGAAGAGGTCAAAGTGGTAGTAGAAGAATGAGAAAGTAGTTGTGGTTGTAGTAGTAGTAGTAGTAGTAGTAGAGGTAGTAGTAGTAGTAGTAGTAGTAGTAGTAGAGGTAGTAGTAGTAGTAGTAGAGGTAGTAGTAGTAGTAGTAGTAGTAGTAGAGGTAGTAGTAGTAGTAGTAGTAGAGGTAGTAGTAGTAGTAGTAGAAGAAGAAGAAGAAGAAGAAGTAGTAGTAGTAGTAGTAGTAGTAGTAGTAGTAGTAGTAGTAGTAGAGGTAGTAGTAGTAGTAGTAGTAGTAGTAGTAGTAGTAGTAGTAGTAGTAGTAGAGGTAGTAGTAGTAGTAGTAGAGGTAGTAGTAGTAGTAGTAGAAGAAGAAGAAGAAGAAGAAGAAAGTAGTAGTAGTAGTAGTAGTAGTAGAAGAAGAAGAAGAAGACAGCAGTAGTAGTTAGCAGTAGTAGTAGAAGAAGAAGAAGAAGAAAGTAGTAGTAGTAGTAGTAGTAGTAGTAGTAGAAGAAGAAGAAAGTAGTAGTAGTAGTAGTAGTAGTAGTAGTAGTAGTAGAAGAAGAAGAAGAAGAAGAAAGTAGTATTAGTAGTAGAAGAAGTAGTAGTAGAAGAAGAAGAAGAAGAAAGTAGTAGTAGTTGTAGTAGTAGTAGTAGTAGTAGTAGTAGTAGTAGTAGTAGTAGTAGTAGTAGTAGAAGAAGAAGAAGACGCAGAAATAGAAGAAGAAGAAAGAAGAAAGTAGTAGTAGAAGAAGAAGAAGCAGAAGAAGAAGAAGAAGAAGCAACAGAAAAATAATCTAATCGGAACACAGAGGACACACAAGGGAATGAACATGGCAAAAATATTCAGAAACTGCTTGTAAAAAACTGATAGTTCCCCAAGCGAATTGTTGTATAAGTCAGCTTTTAAAACAGTCCAACATTCACTCTCTTTTAATTAGCTAAGATCGAACTTGTGCTCAACACTTGTGGAGGAGAGGGAAAGCTGTGAGATCTGGCCAGGGATCCTGCGTGTTGATGATCATCGCAGACAAACAAACAAACCCACGTGAAAAACATTTGCTGGTGAAATATTAAAGGTTTCACCATTAACACAGCCCATCTGTCCTGTTCATCGTCGTTACTATAGCAACCATTTGAAAGAAATCCAATAAAATGGTCACGTCCCCCAACCCCTTCTCCCTCCTGCTACCAAATTGCCCTGGCTTTTTGATATTTCTGTAAATATCATCACTTGAGATTGAAACTAGAGCCATATTTCGGGGAAGCGCCCGCGGCTCGGAAATTCCCCCCCCACCCCCCAAATCGGAAGAGAGTGTGGAAAAACATATGGCAAGCAAAGACCTTACCTTAAAACATCCAAATTTAAGCCTTGCGTTTGGTTTTTATTTGAAATATCGCCACAGGAGTATTTTATGTGGAGTTCTAGAGCCTCCTCTCGACCTCACCTCACTCCCCTCCCTAGCCCCCCCCCCCCCCCCCCGCCCTTCAACCCCTAATCTTCTGTCTACTAGAATTTCTGAGTTGTTTCTAATACTCCATCAACACGTGCTCTTATGATTAAAAATAATAATAATAATAATAATAAATCTTAAATATTGTGTGATCTCTGTCAGTCTTGGCTCACGTTGATACCTCAGTGACCTGGATATGTGGACATACCACCAGGACACATTGACTGTTTGTATGGCTAGGAGCCTAATAGTTTTATTTCGCAGATGTTTAGTAATACTTTTTTGCATGCTGTACTTCCCCCTCCTTATGTCTTATTCTCCGCCCTCCTCTTCCCACCTCCCTATGTCTTCTTCTCCATCCTCCTCTTCCCCCTCCTTATGTCTTCTTCTCCGTCCTCCTCTTTCCTCCTCTTTATGTCTTATTCTCCGTCCTCCTCTTCCCCCTTCCTTATGTCTTATTATCCGCCCTCCTCTTCCCTCCTCCTTATGTCTTCTTCTACGCCCTCCTCTTCCCACCTCCCTATGTCTTATTCTCTGCCCTCCTCTTTCCCCCTCCTTATGTCTTATTCTCCGCCCTCCTCTTCCCACCTCCCCATTTTCCCTTCCTACTCTCCCCAAATCCCGTCATTTATCACAAATGTCAGATGGACCTGCATACAAAATTCACTACCAGTTTGATCTGTTTATTTCCTCCTACTCCTCCTCCTCCTCCTTCTTCTTCTTCTTCTTCCTACTATTACTACTAGTACTACTACTAATACTACTACTACTACTACTACTCCTACTATTACTACTACTTCTACTACTACTACTACTATTACTACTACTCCTACTATTACTACTACTACTACTTTTAGTACTGCTGCTACTACTCTCTCTCTCTCTCTCTCTGAACCTTAAGTGCCCAGGGCACATGGGGCTTCCGCAAGGGTTTTCCACAAATGCCTGTCCTTCGCCTTTTTTTCTGCTCTTGCCCAGGTGAGCCCTCTATTGCTCAACATCCTTTCTGTTGTTCTTCTCCATGTCTCTTTTGGTCTACCCTTACTTCTGCTCCCCTGTGGTGTCCATCTTAGTGCTATTTTTGGTAGTGAGTTTTCAGTCATTCGGAGCACATGTCCCAACCATCGCCAGCGTCTTTCCTCAATAATTGTTGTCAGTGGTTTCATCTGCTACTACTACTACTACTATTACTACAACTACTACTACTACAGTCAATCGATGGCTTTCACTTTGTGCTCTGCTTCTAATCTGGACGCATTTTGTGCATGACTTTCTTACAAGGAAGATGTCAAAAGTTTAAGTTTATGTATTTTTCATCTATTTTTCGTGTTTTTATCTGTTGTGTTGTTTTTTAATGTGATCCTTGAAAAAAAGGCTTTCGTCGAAATATTGAATTTGTTCTATGTCCCTCACTTATATGTGCTCATTTTGCTTTCTCCCATCATTCCTCATGCTTTCTATTTTTTGTTAAACTGTATCATATACCCATCTATTTTTATTACTACTACTACTACTACTACTACTACTACTACTACTACTACTACTACTACTACTACTACTACTACTACGACTACTACTACTACTACTAAAGAAATTAGCACTACTTCTTCTTCTTCTTGTCTGCTGTTGACGAACCTGCCCCCGCTGGCTGCACGTGCTAATTACAACCGTATTTTATTAAAGAAATTGATTATTTATCCAGCATTTCAAAAGAATCATAATTAACTATTTTTAGATCTCAGCTTTTGCTTCATGAAAGAAGAAGTTTTAAAATTAAATATTTACTCGAAGCGCGTGACTGAATATCATTTGCTCAGCTGAGCTTTCTACTGGAGCAAACAAAAAAATTTCAGGTAAGGAAACATCGATTTTTATTGAAAAGTAGATTTTTCAGCAGAAAAGCCACTGTAAATCGTGCACTCGAAGAAAAATGATTTCCATGTAGGAAAAAAAAACCCAGTTTCATGACAAACTTTTGCAGCATGTTTACTAAGCAGAATCAATGATTTTATTTTAAAGTCAGTACTTGTTCATATATCCACACTACAAGAACTTAATACTGAAGAAGGCTGGCTAGTTAAGAGGATTAAAGAGAGAAAACTTAAATATTTTGGACACATTAAACATCATGATAATTTAGAGAAGACCGTCTTGGAAGGGCACATAATGGGGAAAAGAAAGAGGAAAACCAAAAGCGAAGATGGCTGCAAGACATCGTTGACGATCTGCAAATGGATTCATCAGCAGCAGGGCCATCTTGCTCACAACCGAGAGGCCTACAGGAGTGCTGTTAGGGAGGCAAAGTTCCGCAAGGGACATCCAAACGAATGAATGAATGAACTTGCTCATGTGAGCTGAGTTTAGGTTCAGAACTGTCTTTGGAAGACATAATGTCTGCTGCAATTTTCTCATATTGTCCTACTATGATAGGGGTTTTTTTTTTAGGTAAAGACGATGTCCATTTTGACCATTAGCGACCTATAGCTGACCCTGTCCCACCTCTCTGTTAGTACCCCCCCCCCCAAAAAAAACAGTCCTAGCCTGGCTAACGGGTCAGGGATCGCCATAGCCCCTATGGCAGCGAGGCCTGCCAAAGAACTATTGCCCGCCTCATGCTTTTCAGCTGCATTCTGGGACTGCCAGAACCCGCTACCACGCCGACACGCCTCGACATCTTCACGGCATCGGCTGCAAAGAACACCAGCTCGTAGTTCTGGGATGATGATGATGATGATGATGATGATGATGATGATGATGATGATGATAAAGTTAAACCTTCTTATGGAGAAACGTAAGTGGGAGAGAAATATTCAGTGAATAAAAGAACTCGTCATTTCATTATGCATCATATGTCTCTTCCACAGACAGTCTTAAATTGTGTGTTAGGCAAGATGTCTGTTAACTTTTAATTTAGCCAAGATGTCTGTAACCAAATTCGTAACTCAATATTTCCAAGTTTAGTTTTTTAACTTCTAAAGTGACGCGTGTGTTTCCAAGTATTCCAGTAGCAGCAACAGATACCTGGCCTTGCATGGCTAGGATCTGTCTGTCTGTCTGTCTGTCTGTCTGTCTGTCTGTCTGTCTGTTTCTTCGTCCACCCACCAACCCACTCACCCACCCTTCCAGCCACCCATCCCTCCACCCGTCTGCCTTTCTAGCGGCCTATATTTTTGCCTGTCTGCCTCTCTGTCTATTTGTCTGCCCGTCTTTCAATATTTTGTAGCTAGCCAATTTTCATACCTAGATCATGAACAAAAGATCTATAATATATCAAATTCAAAACATCTGCTACGTGTACTGCAACTTTTTGTTCCTCTGGTAGCCTGGTATCACAGACTTAAGCCACACTTGCAAATTAATGGAGGTTTGTTCAGGAATGGAAGTGCAATTTCTTCCTGAAACCACGCAAACCTCACCGCAGCCCCTGACCTTTGGTATGACCTTTTGATTTGCTAACTCATACCATTAGCACACACGTTATCGATATCACGTTCACTGAAAACTATTTGTGCGCTCAATCTGTTTAGAAATTCCGCTCTGGCCGGGACCCGTGGCTGTGGAACTGCTGTCTGGATCAGTTTTAGTTCCATCATATCCACACTTTGCTTCGTTTGTTTTCTAACATTTTCAAAATATCTCGTATTCTGATCATATTCTTTTTTTTTTTTCCCCTTCCTTAGTCGTCATTATCATCATATCATCATCAACAATCATCGTTTCTTCCAGGGGAGCATATATCATAGGTGAAAACTCTCTATTTCATTCAGTGATAAAGCTTTTTTTTTTGGTGGCTTTCTATACTCTATTTTTTAGAACTGGAGTTTTCTTCCCCTTCCTATGTTTCTTGCGCAAGTTCTGGCCAGAAATAATCGTCTACATCTTCCTCATAGTCTACTCGGTCTACCTTCTGTGTATGAGATCAATCTGCTTCTTATTTCGGTGAGTCATAAATTCGTCAAGTTTTGGGGTACCATAAATCTGGGTCAAGGTTCACGCCTATACGATGTGCCGCCATTTGTGACGTCATACTGACACATGTTGCGTCACTTTGAGGCAATGAATCGTGAGATGAGTGATCAGCGGAAGGAAATATGGCGGACAGCATGGTTGTCGTTCGCGTCCTTCTGAGGCATTATTGGAAGAAACGGTTGAATGCCTCAGCCGCTTATCGTGAAATCTGCGGTGTGGAGGAGGAAAGAACAGCTGATGACAGCGCTGCAAGGAAGAGGTTCCAAAGATTCAGGTCTGAGGACACTGACATCAGAGAAGCCCAGGTCCCCCCATCCCACCTTTAACCACGAATGATGAAGCCCTGCGCCAAGCTGTTAAGGACAATCCCAGTAAAAGTACTCGACGTTTGTCAGCCCATCTGGGTCATTCTCAGTTTCCCTAAGTCGGCACTTGCATGAGCTCCGCTTCAGCAGCAAGCAGCTCTGACGCGTCTAGACAGACTCACTCCCCATCAAGCGAGGAGATGTTTTGGAGTCTGTCACCAACTGTTGGCAAGCTCATATGACATAAGGTCTTTCCGCCGTATCGTCACTGGTGATGAAAGGTTGATTCTCCTGCGGCACTCCAACACAGGTGCCCAATGACGCCGGCCAGGCCAGGTGGCAGAGATGGTTGTCTGACGAGGCCGGTTCGAGAAGAAGGTTATGCTTTGTATGAGAGGGAATTTCGAGGCCCCATACACTGGGAATTGGTTCCGTTGGTCGCTCCGTGGACGAGAATCTGTATGTTGTTGCTGCATGATGTTCTGCGCTCTCCACATAAGGAAGAGGGTACATCTCCAGCACGACAACCCCAGCAGCGCATATTTCTAAAGTGGTATGTGGGCAACTCATGGAACTGGAGGGAACTGAGGTCCTGCCCCATCCACCGTACTATCCCGATCACCTCTGACTACCGTCTTTTCCACGTTATGGCACACTTCCTTTGAGAGCGGGATTCCAGTTCACTGTAAGAAGCTGATTTCTTGCTCTCAGATCCTTCCAAGTGATAAATGACTCCTCGCATTGGCTGAGCGATGACAGTAGACCACCGAAAGATGTGGACTGTATTATGAAGAGCGAAGTTACATCATTATTAACATTACATAACACCGGAAACACTGCACGAAGCACTTGGTTTTGTGAAACATTGCAGAAACATGACGAGCTTTTGACTCAATCTAGTATTTTGATAGTCTTGTGATTTCTTTATTCGCGTCTAAACGGCATGTTTTTTTTTTTTCCCAAGTTCATCCCATCTCGCCATGTACCCGTTTCCCAATTCCTCACTTTAACACGTATTCTTTACAATGCTCCACCCGGAAAACTCATGAGCAATCCTTCACTTTTATTATCACTATTACGTGTCTTCACTTCTCATTTAGAAGGTTTTTCTAGAGTTTCCATCTTCCTATAAAAGCTTTCTTCGGCCTACTGCGTTCCTGTCACATTTTTGTAATGTGCTGTATATATCAGTTACAGTACGAACCCATTTTTCTGTCTTCGTGATTATACTATTTGTTATCACATATTTCGGTAGCTATCTATTTCCTTTCCTTGTTGCCTCAAAATTCTTTGTCTTTGCCTCATATCTCTGTATATTATTATACCAATGCTATGAGAAAACGTGCTTCTCATATTCGGCAGCCAAAAACTTAGCTTCCTGTTATCATTATAGATACAGTAACGTGTATCACGGAAGGAATTAGTCACAGCCTAAATGATCGATTAAAGAATCATCATCGTTCCTCTGTACTCCCAGTGGAACATAAGGCATCAACAAAGGTTCTCCAGACACTCCTGTCTTGAGCAAGTCGGGATACCTCAAACCATGTCTTTCTCGCTTCCTTTAGTTCTTCCTTTAGTTCTTCTTTTAGTTCTTCCTGTATTGTGCGTCTCCATGTTCCTAATGCCCTCTTTCTGTTTCCTTAGGGTGTGTAAGATCAATTCGGTCCAGGGGTGTCTTGTTTTTTTCATTCGTAGTGTATGTTCCAGGCAATTCCATCTTTGTGTTTTAACCTCGTTTAGTCCTGTTCTCAATGCTCGTTCATTTGGTTATTTTCATATTTGTCGAGGAAATAATGATGAAATAACAGGCTCTGTTTAAAAAAAAAAAATTATCTCCACGATAAGCCAATGGAGGATCAGTCGGTCATTTGCAGGTCCCTTGTGGAACTTTGCCTCCCTAACAGCTCTCCTGTAGGTCTCTCGGCTGTACGCAAGATGCCCTGCTGCTGATGCATCCATTCCCAGATTATCAACGACGTCTTACAGCCATATTCGCCCTGCTCTTCCTCTGTCTTTTTCCTGTTATGTATCCTTTCAAGACGGTCTTCTCTAAATTCTCATAACGTTTAATGTGTCCAAAATATTTAAGTTTTCTCTGTTTAATTCTCTTTATTAGCCAGCGTTCTTCATTATTAAGTTCTTGTAGTATGGATATATTTGTTTTTTTTGTGTGTGTGTGTCCATGATACTTGAAGAACTCTTCTGTAGCATTTACATTCAAAGGCATTTATGTGTTTCTCAGCTGTTTTGTTAAGTGTCCAGGTCTCATAGGCATTTGTTGCGATGGGAAAGATGCATGCCCTTAAAAATCTTATTTTTGTAGTTTTGTTTGTTCCTCTCCACAGATTCTTTGGTTGTTTTATTTTCTGAAGAGCGATAGATGTCCTCCTTTTAATTTCCCACATTGTATCTCCAGTATTAGTTAATAGTGATCAAAAATATTCAAAACTCTCCACCTCTTCCAATTTTTCCTCATTGATATATATATTTCAGCTGCCTTGTTTGTTTTGTCAGTTGTCATCAATTTAGATTTCTTCTCATTAATATAGAGGTTTTGCTCTTCACTGTTCTTACGGACTGACATAATTAGTTTTTCCATTCCTTTTTGTGTTGTGGACAGTAATACTGTGTCATCAGCATATCTAATCTCTGGTATTTCATAACCTACAATTTTTATGGCATTGTAATATTCTTTGTCTAAATCTTCTCTAACATTCCTTATTATATTTCCAGTCTACAAGTTAAATAAGTAAGGTGACAATATGCACCCCTGACGGACCCCTTGTTTTATATCGAACCAAGCTGTTGTTTCACCATTTATTCTTACTGCTGCCTGTTTGTCTAGATACAACAGTGATATTAATTGTATCAAAAGTGTTAGAAATCTATTGTTTTCCATTATTTCCCAAAGTTTCTGGTGTTGCACACAATAAAATGCCCTTGAATAGTCTATAAAAGATAAATATAGATTCACATTAAATTCTTTGCATTTCTCTATTATTAATCTTATATTAAATATAAGAAGGAGGATACCTATTGTTAAGTATATACCATTATTTATCTCTTATGTATGGCAACTATACATAAATTATAGTGGGAAAACTATGAACCTTGGATTAAAGGCAACATTTAAAAACTATTTTATCTTCATATTTTTTTATTATTGATTTCTGGCCAATAGCAATGAAAAGCGATGGCGTCTATGATTGATGACAATAACTATTTACAAGAAAACGCTAAAATCAACACTAGCTATGCTGAAGGTGTACTTACTTACTGGATGTTGAAATGATACGCCACAAAGTAACAAGGCAAATATTTAGAACTGTGCCATCAGCAAACAACATTAGAAGCGAAGAGAGGGTTAAATGAAAAAAGAGCTTCTTGTAGTGTCTTAGAGTACCAAACACCAGCCCTGAAACGAGAACATTTTTTGTAATAAAAAAACTCTAGAGGACAATACTTTCCCAGGAAGTGATACAATACCTATTTGGTTTTTTTTTTTAAACAGCTATTTAAAATTACTAGCTCCGGACAAGGAACACCAAAACGAAGATGGCTGCAAGACATCGTTGACGATCTGCAAATGGTTGCAGCAGCGGCAGGCCATCTTGCTCACAACCGAGAGGCCTACAGGAGTGCTGTTAGGGAGGCAAAGTTCCGCAATGGACATGCAAATGAATGAATGAATGAATGAATGAATGAATGAATGGACAAGGAACAAAACTTATTTGACTGCAAGTATTATTATTAGTATTACTATTATTATTACTATTATTATTAAAGCCTTTTAAACGATTTGTAGTTTTAATAATAATGTAGCTATCAAATGGAACACAACAGGCCGAAGAAAAAGGGGCAGACCGCGTGAAACTCTGAAGAGGACATTATTAAGAGAGGCCAAGTTAACAGGCATAAAATCCTTTGATGAGGTTGAAAGACTCGCTGAAGACAGGAAAAATTGGCGAACTACTTTACGAGCCCTATGTGACGTTTAACGGCACGGGAAGGATATAAGATATATAAGATATAAGTTTTAATAAAAATTAAGTTTCAATATTGAATTCATTTTGCTAGCTTGTCCGTGACGCAGAGGTCTTGACTGCAAATTTTGGGGACAAAGCAATGTTACTTAAGCACCGGCCTACAGAAAACTTTCACAAAGAGCGGAACGGTGAACCAGTTTTTAGGTGAGGGGAACTCTTTCTGAAGAATGCTCAAGGTTACAAACAATAAGCTATCTGGAATACGGCCCAACGCTTAATGACGTGTTCTGCTAGTTGGCAAGAGTTATCTTTCACTGCCATCATGACACATGTTCTTGATGTATTTAAATACCACAGAAATACTTGTGATTTTTTTATTTTATTTAAAGCCAGCTTACAGTGTCATTTACAGTGATCTTTACTCTCAGAATAATACTTGAAGAACATATTGAAAAGCAGAAACCATTAATACTGAACTTCATAGATTTTAAAAAGGCATTTGATAGCATACACAGAGATTCATTATGGAGAATTTTATGTCTATATGGAATACCATCTAAAATTGTCAACATCATTAAGGACTTATACAATGGATATGGTTGTGCAGTCAAGACAGAAGAAGGGATGAGTGAATGGTTCCAGATTGAAACAGGCGTGAAACAAGGATGTATACTGTCTCCTTTACTTTTTGGGATTACAATAGACTTCATAATGAAAAAATGCTGCACAGGTAACACAGGTATTGACTGGGTACATGGGACCCAACTAGAAGATCTTGATTTTGCTGATGACATAACTCTTATCAGTAATAATGTGAATTTCATGCAAGAAAAAACAGATAGCCTGTCTTCACTGGCTAGCAAAATAGAACTTGAAATTAACAAGGACAAAACAAAAATAATGAAAATTCCCATCAATCAAAATGGAAAAATACACATAGAAGGGACAGATATTGAAGAAGTCAATCAATTTGCATACCTTGGCAGCTACATAGACCAGGATGGTGACACTAGAAAGGAAGTTAGGATCAGAATTGCAAAAGCAGCATCAATCTTCAAGAATCTTGAGAACATATGGAATTCAAAAGTTATAAGCACAAAAACCAAGTTAAGACTATTCAATTCAAATGTAATATCCACCCTCATTTATGCATGTGAAAGCAGGAAAACAACTAAAGAAATAGAAAAGAAATTAGACTCTTTTGAAAACAAATGCCTAAGGAAAATACTCGGCATCAAGTGGAATGAATTCAAGAACAATGCAGAGATAAGACAGATGACTGAACAACAACCAGTCTCATGGGTGATCAGGAAAAGGAGATGGACATATGTTGGTCACTTGATGAGAAGAAATGATCAGAGAATCCCAAAACAAGCTATCAAGTGGAACACAACAGGCCGAAGAAAAAGGGGCAGACCGCGTGAAACTCTGAAGAGGACATTATTAAGAGAGGCCAAGTTAACAGGCATAGAATCCTTTGATGAGGTTGAAAGACTCGCTGAAGACAGGAAAAATTGGCGAACTACTTTGCGAGCCCTATGTGACGTTTAACGGCACGGGAAGGATATAAGATATAAGATAAGACAGTGTCATTAGAATAGCTCTTGCTATCTCACTGGAACTCCCTGCTTGTTGTTCTTTGCAGTCGATGCGGTGAAGGTGTTTTGAGGCACAGCATCGTGCTGGATTCTGGGGAGGGTAACGGCGGTTGTCTTTTCAGTCACTGGTTATCTTTTCAGTCACGGGTTATCTTTTCAGTCACGGGTTATCTTTTCAGTCACAGGTTATCTTCTCAGTCACTGGTTATCTTTTCAGTCACTGGTTATCTTCTCAGTCACTGGTTATCTTTTCAGTCACAGGTTATCTTCTCAGTCACTGGTTATCTTTTCAGTCACTGGTTATCTTTTCAGTCATGGTTATCTTTTCAGTCACTGGTTATCTTTTCATTCATGGTTATCTTTTCATTCATGGTTATCTTTTCAGTCACTGAGTGGAGCTAAAAAACAAAGGGGTGTGCAGTACTTCTTTAGCAGGGTCCACCACCACGGGGGGGACTCTGATAATCCCCGCCTCGTTAGCTAAGCGAGATACGTTTCTGCGCGTACCACCGGGAAGGTGGGACAGGGTCTTGGTCAGCTGTGGCTCGACAAGGCTGACGTTGTTGTGTCAGTTATGGGTCGATGATGGTCGAATCTGACAGCGCCTTCTCTCTCTCTCTTTCTCTTTCTTTCTTTCTTTCTTTCTCTCTCTCTCTCTCTCTCTCTCTCTCTCGTCCATGTTAATTAGGCGTTGGTCGTTACTGATGTCCACAACCATCTGTCCTTTGCTCTTTCTATAAGGTGTGTGGGTGTGTGTGTGGTGTGTGTTGAACTATGCTCCACGCCTCTCTTTACGTTCGTCAAGTATCTTACTCCTTCGTCTTCCTCTGAGCTCTAACAGCGTCTTCACCTCTTTGAAACAGTTAAACTGTTTCGTTCAGTCTATCCGAGATGAAACTGCAAGAACAGAATTTCTGTAAAAGTTTCTCCTTGCGAGAGTCTGCATGCCTAACAGCAGTCAGCTCATGCTTGATAACCAAGTCAACGGCGGGTGAACTTGATGGTTGACCTTTCCTGTAAACTTGGTTAACCCTTCTGCAGACAGGTTCTAAACCCAAACTCTTTTATTTGGTATTTAAAAGCTTCGGATTACCAGACAGGCGTGGGTTTGTATTGTGTTTGGTTCCTCTTCGTTTACCCTTTCTTCTCTCATTCATCCCCAGAGAAAGTGACTGAAGCGGGCTCAAGACGGGAAGCAAGAAAGTATCACCCACAATGAAAAAGTGAAGAGTGTGAATGTGGCCAGAGTGATTGTGCCAGCTTCTTGTTAGGGGATGAGCAGGGCAAGTTTTAGGCTCCTGTACATAGCCTTGTATGCCCAACTTACTAAATATGTGTGTACATGCTCATAGAAACACACCGGTACCTTTGAATGTAAATGTTGTAGAAGAGTCTTTCAAACATCATGGATAACAAAAGAGAACAAATTTATTCATATTACAAGAACTTAATATTGAAGACGGCTGGTTGGTAAAGAGGATTAAACAGAGAAAACTTTCCGACACGAGAGTTTGGAGAAGACAGTCTTGAAAGGGTGCATAACGGGGGAAAAGAAATAGAGGAAGGCCAAGGCGAAGATGGGACCAAGACATTGTTGATGATTTACGAATATATTAATCTGCAACACAGCATATTGCTCACAACCGAGAGCCCTTCAAGAGAGCTGTTAGGGAAGCAAAGTTCCTCAAGGGACAGGCTAATGAATGAATGAATGGCTCATATACACACATACAAACTCACACACACGGACAATACAAATTGTCGCGGAACTAATAAACATGTCTTCTTTTAACTTGCGCATGAGCTATGCATGTTAATTTCAGTTTTCAAACCCATTTCGCTCATCAGAAGCCGCTGTAACGTACAGAAGAAGTATTTGTTGAACAACTGAGGCTCATTCAGTTTAACTGCGCTGGCATATGAACTTGCAAGAATCTTGCAGACTTAAATTACTTTGCAGACGTCGAGCATATGGTTCGCAGAGTTCAGTAGCAGCATCAATGTCTATAAACTGTCCTTCACGTGCTGGTATAGATGGAAACAATGTTTTCATTTGTCTCTTTTTTTTTTCTTCAAACACGTGATCTTATTTGGAAAAAAAGCAATTCAGGCTAAACAGTTTCAAATCATTCTCCTACTCACAGGAAAGTACAATCACCACTCTCATGAAATATTTTCCTGTCAGTCTATTTTAAGGGCTATTCTATAGCCATACTGTCTTGCCCTTTTTCTCATGCGCACTGGTTTTGCTTCAAATACTGGACGTGTCTGTGCTTATAAAGCTAGCAACAGGAACAGAGACTTCAAGAAACAAAAAGTTCAAGGACAGAATAAAGACTTTTTGAGATATAAAGAAACCAAAGCCGAAGGACAGGCCTTTTAGGTTTATATGAAAAGGGAGTTAAGACGATAAAAGGAACTTCAGCTGCGGTTAAATTCTCAACTGAATTCCATCACTTGTGAAAACCTTTTTTGTTTATTATCATTATTCGGCGAGAAGGAGGTTGGAATCCAGCCGCACCCTAGGCTATAAATATACCTGTACATTAAACAGATGATTAACAGTAGTATGCTACTGATGTAGCTGTTCTCATCTGACCTGTATAAAACAGTTTATCTTGCTTTGTTACTGAAATGTGCGCCTCAGTTTTAGTTGAATTTAGCCACCTTACTCTAGTTGTCTCTACTTTGGTAAAGTTCGGAAACAAAAAAAAAACAAAGAAAAATAATGGACGCATAATGAAATGAAAAGTTTCCATATGATATTTTATCGTCGTCGTCGTAATTTTTACATTTATTTCTCTTGTCAATTTCAAGTGATTTAGTGCTTCTTTGTTTTCTTTCCAAGCCATGAAATTGTTGACATTCTTCTGAATACGCACGTTTTCAGAGTCTCAGTTTTCCTTTTTCATTTTCTTTGTTTAATATCCGCGCTTCTACACCGCAGAGGAATGTGAAGCCTCCATGACATTTGAAGACTATCTGCTTCATTTGTAACGTTGGGTGTTTTCAAGTAGGAGCATTCTTTTTCTTTCTTTTCCACCCAAGCGCATTTAAGCCATTCCTGTTCAACTGTTAATTCCCAGTTCACACTTTCTCTTATGAAGTGTTCAGATGTATGAATTTTGTTATTTGTTCTAGTTTTTCTTCACCTATAATGATAGATTTGTGTCTGTTTCATGAAAACTATATATGAAGCTATGCTTTTAGTCCTAGTGCCATTGCAAAGTCGATAATTTTCTCATAATTATTCAGCGGGCCACAACTTCTGCCTCAAGTCTAATCCCTCTGGTCACTGCTATGTAAATCTGCATAGACTGGACATTCTTGTAGCATATATTGTCGAGTATTTCATTCAAATTTAACCAACGGCGTTTATCTGTGTACATTATTTTGATTGGTCTGTGCGGCCTGACGGTCTGCAATAACCGTCTCTTAAAAACAGTCTGATGTTTCCCTGGTAGTCAAGTTCATGTCTGAGGTCCAGGTTTTCTTTTCCACTATATTCTCTAGAAATAACATCTTATTGGCAGAAATGCAGATGAAGCCACTGACAACAATTATTGAGGAAAGACTCTGGCGATGGTTGGGACATGTGCTCCGAATGACTGACAACTCGCTACCGAAAATAGCACCAAGATGGACACCACAGGGGAGCAGAAGTAAGGGTAGACCAAAAGAGACATGGAGAAGAACAACAGAAAGGATGTTGAGCAATAGAGGGCTCACCTGGGCAAGAGCAGAAAAAAAGGCGAAGGACAGGCATTTGTGGAAAACCCTTGCGGAAGCCCCATGTGCCCTTGGCACTTAAGGTTCAGAGAGAGAGAGAGAGAGATATTCTCTACTGACTAGAGATGGCAATGTTTGTTTCTCAGTGCTTTAAAGATTTCTTTCTTAAAAAGTTGCTGATTTATTTTTTTTTTTTTGGATATTGTTCTACTGCACTAGTGCTCTATAGAATTTTTTTTTAAAACCGATCGTAGACGATACGGTTTACTTCTCAACAATTTAAAGTATTCCAGAAAAAAGATCGTAAAATTACTGGTTTGTTTAAAAAAATCGCAATATACAAGCCTAGTACAATATCGGACGAAAAATATGACAAAATAAAACATCAAGTTCCTGATGCATTTTCTCTTATCTCCGATATGGTAATCAGTGACCCATGGCTGACATGCTAGAGTTAGGGTTGGCGATATACAGATGGCCAAGACCCTCTCTCACCTCCCCTTTGGTGCCCACAGTAACAGGCTTAGCCTGGGTAGCGAGGTAGGAATCACTAGTCAACATAGACATTCCCCCCTCCCCCCTCTCTTTTTTTGTTTACGCTCCGCTCAGCGACTGCAAAAAAAAAATAAAATCAGCATTTCCAAGAAGAAGAAGAAGAAGAATATACAATGCCGAACACAAAACCTTTGTCAGGGAATATCTGTACACATATTAATGAATTTACAACATAAATTTTTAACTTTTATTATTATAAAAAAAATTATTTTAAACGTTTCTATTATTCTTCAGCAATACCTCCTCCCGTGTTATCGTTTTTCTCGACATATTCTTTCAAACTCTCTCTCTCTCTCTCTCTCTCTCTCTCACACACACAAACGACATATACTGGACATACAATACTATCATAATACTCTGCCTTCTTGCGACAGTAGTCGCGGTCGTGTATTGTCCCATGTGTTCCAGCTCCCGCCATTAAGTCCCCACCAAGGATCCCCAAATTCCCCTCCCGTGTTTATTAATAATTGCTGGGTTGCACTCACGGACTAAACAAGGCAACCTTTTTTTTTTTTGGCCAGTAAGTCTTGTCTTTCATTTCCATGCAGAACTAACCAGGTCAGTGACGCTGAGAGCGTCCTACAGAACAATGAGCTATGGCGCTAACTACGGCGACATTTTCCTTGTCTTCCGACGCGTCATGGCTCGGGGAAAGAGGCTGATGGGTGCCCTTCACCTGGTCTCCTTCCGTCCTGTTCTCCAGTTCTCGAGAGCTGAATGTCTGCATCAACATTCTTTTGAGTGGCAGACCCCAGTGACCTGAGACCAGACGGGAGCGCTCAGGATTGCAAAAGACCAGTCATTTCGTGACAGACTTACGTTGAGTGATATTTTATATATTAATGAATAATACTCTGATATTGTACGTGGGTGGGAGGTCTATGGAGGTGGTTCTCCAAACCTCAGCTGCCGACCCAAATTACGTTCGCGGAGGGTCCGAAGCAGGCTGCTGAGACTACATGAAAAAATGTTCCCTTGTTATCCTTTAACCAGAAATGATAAGTTACATATGGATGCATCAGCAGCAAGCCAACTTGCTCACAACCGAGAGGCCTACAGGAGTGGTGTTAGGGAAGAAAAGTTCCGCAAGGGACATGCAAATGAATGAATGAATATATATATATATATGGATCGCGGATGACGTGTCATTATTGTTTTAGGTAGCACTCGAAAAGGTTGGGAAACGCTTATCTGTGGTACGAGGGAGACGCGGAGGTTTGTGGTGGATGGGTGATCTTGGGGGTGGGGAGGGAGGGGGGGCATGAGAGAGGGGGAACCTAATTCGAGAGAGTATGTGGCAGCGGTTGCAGTGCCAGCGTGGATATGAACAATTGAAATGTTCACTTATTTCGTGAATGTAATCTCGACATGACGTACTCAGAAATTACAGCACAGATATAAACATTGTTATGAATAAAAGTTATAATGTCATCCGCTGTCTTTCTGTCTGTCAGTCTGAATCAGTATCTTTGTCTGAGTCTCTGACTGTTTACTGTCTGCCTGCCCCCCCCCCCACCTCTCTCTCTCTCTCTCCTCCCCCTTCCATGGCGGTGAAGTTAGCTAAAGAAGAATTACACTTTTTTTTTTTTTTTGCTTCTCAGTTGAAATACAGGTTATGTAAAATTTCGTTACCCACTCCCCATCCCACGCACTTGTTCTTCAACATCTTCATCGCACTGACTGCAAAGAACAACCTACTCACAGCTCTCTGGAGACAGAATAGTAAATAGAACAAGAACAATTTGTCATGAAGAAAAAAAAAATTCTCAAACTTAAACCACCAAAGAAACTAAGCCCTAAGTGAAGCCTAGAACACTGCATCACCGGGATGTCTTGTATAGCATTAAAAGTTCCCTCGATAGAACGGGCCAGACAACATCATCACCGCGATGTCTTGTATAGCATTAAAAGTTCCCTCGATAGAACGGTCACTTTCTCCATCTTGACTTTCATAAGGTATGAAAAATCTGAGAGCAGTTGTTTGGGGGGGGGGGGGGGAGGGGAGGAGGGAGGGAGGAACATTGTATCTAACGTAGAATGTCATCTAGTTTGTGGAAAACTGAACTAGGCAGTCTCAGCTTACAGCAGATTGTCTTGTTCTAGCAGCATGGCGTGGCTGAGCCGCCTGGCGTGATACCGTTTAATCCCGAGAGACAGTGCTGCATTTAGATGATTGAAATGCTTGAGGGGTTACAAATGTCCAAGTACTAAACAATACCCCCCCCCCCCCACACACACACACACACACAATGTCAGTCTGGAACCCACGCCTATGTTGTTCATGAGATATCAGTGGCGCAGAGGCAAACGAAACACGTGGTTTTAAACAGTAAGATTTACCAGTCTCTGCTAACCTGCCACTCCATCTTCGTTACAGTCTGTGGCATATTTCCTGAGTCTCTTTATTGTTAAATTTATGCACATATGTTTTATGTTTAAATTCTTTCTTACATTCAAAACTTTCCATTGCTTTGGGTGGGGGAAGAAGAGAAACGGAAAAAGAGATATAGAGAGAGGGGAGAAAGACAGGAGAGAGAGGAGAGAAAGAGGAGAGAAAGCAGAGAGGAGAGGGAAGGGAGAGAGAGAGAGGAGAAAGGAAAGAGAGGAGAGGAGAGAAACAGGAGAGAGAGAAGAGAGGGAAAGGAGAGAGAGAAAAGAGGAGGAGAGAGGAAAGAGAGTAGAGGAGAGAAAGAGGAGAGAGAGAGAAAAAAGGGAAAGGAGAGAGAGAAGAGAGAGGAGAGAGGAAAGAGAGGAGAGGAGAGAAAGAGGAGAGAAGAGAGGGAAAGGAGAGAGAGAAAGGGAGCAGGAGAGAGGAAAGAGAGAGAGGAGAGAGAGAAAAAAGGGAAAGGAGAGAGAAGAGAGAGGAGGAGAGAGAAAGAGAGGAGAGAAAAAGGAGAGAGAGAGGGAAGGAGAGAGAGAAAGGGAGCAGGAGAGAGGAAAGAGAGAGAGGAGAGAGAGAAGAGAGGAGAGAAAGAGGAGAGAAGAGAGGGAAAGGAGAGAGAGAAGAGAGGAGGAGAGAGGAAAGAGAGAGAGGAGAGAGGAAAGAGAGGAGAGAAAGAGGAGAGAAGAGAGGGAAAGGAGAGAGAGAAAGAGAGGAGGAGAGAGGAAGGAGAGAAAGAGGAGAGAGAAAGAGAGGAGGAAAGAGGAAAGAGAGGAGAGGAGAGAAGGAGGAGAGAGGAAAGAGAGGAGAGGAGAGAAAGAGGAGAGAGAGAAGAGAGGGAAAGGAGAGAGAGGAAGCGAGATAGGAGAGAGGAAGAGAGGCGAGAAAGAAGAGAGAAGAGAGGGAAAAGAAGAGAGAGAGGAGAGAGAGAGAGAAGAGAGGAGAGAGAGAAGAGAGGAAAAGGAGAAAGAAAAAAAGAGAGAGGAGAGAGAAACAGAGAAGATAGAGATGCATTCTGCGTTCTTCAGAAAGACGTAAAAGAACATTCTGTCTAATGCTGATTTCATTCAGTGGAAGTTTGGTAAGGCATTATTTCTCGTGTGGAAGAATTTCTGGACTTTTTCTGACGCTCTTTTTCTCGCATGGAAGCATTCTCACAATAGTTTCGTCAGCTCCGTGGGTTTCTTATAACACTGTTGTGTATGGCAGAATTCTCGTAATACTCTATAAGTTCCCCGAGTTTCATCTGCCTTATTTCCACTGTAAGATGTCTTACTTGTAGCAAGCACTGCTTTCTGTGGAAGAATTCTCGGGATATTTATAGCCAGTTTTTTTCCAGGGTATGTTCATAAAAAGCCAACATTACAGCGCTGAGACAAACCGTATGGGGAGGCGCACTGACTGTGGTTTCAGTAACACACGAATAATTAGTGTATAAGTATATAAAACTAAGAATATAACTATACACGAAGCCACTGCAGTAAAGCTTTGATAACAAAATGCATAAACTATGGGAAAAATGTAGGAACGGCTTTATTATTTAACGAGTTTTTTTTTTTTTTTAACTGTGGTTTAAAATTAGTTTAACAGAAACAGATAAAATCAAAGAATAGGAAATATCTGCGACTGTTATCTGTGGCTTGGAAGCCAAGGTAACAGAGATGGAACAACTATAATACTAATCTAACGTTCAGAAAAGGAAAACTTATTTTTGTTAAGGAACAAAAAGTAGTCCTATTATGTCGGACAGACACACCCCGACTTTTGCCCACAGTTAAATGAGCGATAGATGACGTGGCGAAGTCGCCAGCCAAACCTGAGGTTGAACCAGGACAAGAGATACATCAATATTTTCTTAATGTATAAACTAGGGGAAAAAAAAAGTAGGAGCAGCTTTATTACTTAACGTTTACGCTGATGTGAGGTTTCCGCAGCGTTAACCTTCACCATACAAACACGTAACAGGACGAAGAATCAGGGAGAGGAGAGAAGAAATTTGTATGATGAAGGCTAACGTCGAAAGGTCACATCATTGTAAACGTTAAGTAATAAAGCTGTTCCCGCTTTTTTTTTCCTAGTTTTTTTTTTTACGTTTTTATATCATAGCTTTACTGCAGTGCCTCGTGTAGAGTTCTATACTTATATACTAATTATTGTGTGTTACCAATATTTTCATAAAACTTTCAGAAGCGCCAGCAACGTCTCAGACTTCCAAAGCATGTGAGGTTTCGCCAGAGCATATTAACCTTGACCTGACAGTACACTAGAGGGTTATGTGGTCAGCCATGGGTCCTGGCCATCTCTTCATGTCTAAAAACTCCAGAAGGATTCAGGTACCTACGAGCTCGTATTTCTACAGCTAGGCCTGCGACCAGCAACGTGAGGCACGAGGGTTTTGTTTTAAAAAACATCATAAACTAAACCAGGTAATTTCAGTCTGATGCGGTATCATCATCATCATCATCATGTGCCGTGCCGACTGGCGTTGGCTATTATGCTTCTCCAGAGTATCCGATCCTTCATGCAGGCCATCAGTTCAGTTGGTGATCTCCTCTCACACCATCCCGTCAGACTGTCCAGTATCATTTCTCTTGGTCTTCCTCTTGATCTTCTTCCTTCTATTTTTCCTGTTGTTATAATATTTTCAATGCCCCCTCTTCTCATTGCATGTCCTATGAAAGTACATTGTCTCTCTCTTATCTTTTTGACAAGGTTTTTTTTGTCTCTCCAGCTCTTCTCAAACATTCTTCATTAGTTATTTTTGCTGTCCAGGGGATTCGCAACATTCTTCTAATAAAGCACATTTCTGCTGCTTCCAATGATTTTTGTGCAGACTTGCCTATTGTCCATGATTCACTTCCATATAACAAGATAGGTTCAATATAGCATTTTAGGACTCGTTTTCTAACATTCATTGATAAGGATGTGTTGGTCAATATGTTTCTCATTCTCTGAAATGCAGTCTTTGCTTGGCCTATTCTGTTCCTAATTTCTGTTCTGCATTTCCCATCTGAAGTTATTACTGCTCCAAGGTATTTGAATTTCTGCACCTGCTTTAGAATAGTTTCGTTCCTGATGTGGCACGCATTTCAATTTCCTCTCTAAAGCAAAACTATAAGCACTGTGTCCGTACAGCTCACCTGTTTTTATCTTATTGTTCACAACACGAAGTAGGATTATAACTAAACATAGCATTTAAGGTGGTGTACAGCATACTAAGTTAAGATAGTAAGTGAATTCTCTAACATCATACATGCATACATACATACATACATGCATACATACATACATACATACATACTTACATACAAAAATACATACATACATACACAAATACATACATACATACCCAAATACATACAAACATAATTACAATATACAAGCATAAATACATACATGCATACATATATACATACATACATACATACATACATACATACACACATATACATACATACATGGCAAAGATAACAAACAGGGAATGTTTAACACAAGCAAATGTAGATAGGAACCTAAATAATCCATAAGAAAACGACAACCATCATTCACTGGACATACAAGATAGTGAGAATAAGAAGGCTTGACAACATCAGAACAACTGTAAGAAAAATGGAAAGAGAGGCAGGGGAAGACCAAGAGAAGAAAAAAAAAGCATGGACAGTCTAACGCAGAGACACAACAAACAAACAAAAAAATCACCAACTGAGCTGACCGAAAATGTCAAGTAACGAGATTTATTGAGATATATGACCTCTGACGTCTACCGGCAGGGCACTTGATGAAGATGATGATGATGATCTTCCAGTAGCTGCATACTGAGTACTTTGATAGAGACAACTGTAGCCAAGATCTTAAAACTGTATATAAGCCGGACAGGGAAATGGTACCGGTGACTATTTTCTTCTCAAGGCAAGATCCACCTCACTGTTGAGTTTATAGATCAGTTCCTCTCTCCTCTTCCAGCCGTCCTCCTATCTTCTATCCTATTATTGACAAACATTTAAGCTGTCCATTTCACACTCACACGCATCTATTTGTATATATATATATTGATTGTTTTGCATAAGTATATAATGCTAATACTATTCTGACTTTGAAGAACTGAACAGAATGAAACTTGAGAGATGAAGGGCGGGAGGTTACGCGTTTCCATTTTGTTTTTGAAAATAAAGATCGTTCGTTCTTTCCCTGTTTTAAGTTGCCAATGTTGACAGTTTATAACAGTGGTTCTTCACCTTTGTTTGGCTTTTGGACCCCATTCCGGCCTGAGAACAGCTCTGGGTCCCTTTACAATCCGAGAACAGCTGTGGATCCCTTTTCCTGTCTGATTGATTGATTGATTGACTGATCTTTATTTCAAAAGGGTTAAGAATTGGGCACGCAGGCCCGTCTGATATTCTGCCCTTTATCATACATCTTTCACTCTATTCCAGACATTCTTACAAATATGCTGTTCATATAACAAACATAACTGAGAACAGCTGTGGACCCCCTTTCCTGTCTGAGAACAGCTGTGGACCCCCTTTCCTGTCTGAGAACAGCTGTGGACCCACTTTCCTGTCTGAGATCAGCTGTGGACCCCCTTTCCTGTCTGAGAACAGCTGTAGACCATTTTTTGGTCAGAGAAGAGCTGTGCACCCCTTTCTGATCTGAAAACAGTTGTGGACTCTTTTTCCGGTCTGATAACAGTTGTGGACTCTTTTTTCCGGTCTGAGAACAAATGTAGACCCCCCCCCCCTGATTAAAGATACAACAGTAAATAGAGTCTAAATGATGCGAAATTATTCTTTAACCGAGTCAGTCCATTTGCTTGTCCGTGGACCCCCAAAAATCCTTCAGTGGACCCCTGGGAGGTAAAGAAGCACTTTATACTTTCAGTAATTCTTTGGCATCCGCTTGCTATGAAAAAGTGTCTGTTTTAACACGTGAAGGTAGGTGATTAATATTAACACTTACGGGCACGTTCTGAAAGCAGCAGTTGCCGTGACTTCACAAACGTCAGATGACTGTCAACACACAGAGAAAATTACAACAACAACAACAACCTTCATCAGTCTTAGTCTGGTATTGAAATTAATTATTCAACTCGCGCATCCTAATGAAAGATAGAAACAGTATCAAATCATCGCTGCCGAGCTGAACTGAGGCGTAAAGAAAGGCCAGCACTGTGTAGATTTGATCTACATACATGCATACATACATACATACATACATACATACATACAAGCATGCATCCATACATACATACATACATACATACATACATACATACATACATACATATATACATACATGCATACATTCTGTTCAGTTCTTTAAAGTCAGAATAGTATTAGCATTATCTTATATCTTATATCCTTCCCGTGCCGTTAAACGTCACATAGGGCTCGCAAAGTAGTTCGCCAGTTTTTCCTGTCTTCTGCGAGTCTTTCAACCTCATCAAAGGATTTTATGCCTGTTAATTTGGCCTTTCTTAATAATGTCCTCTTCAGAGTTTCACGCGGTCTGCCTCTTTTTCTTCGGCCTGTTGTGTTCCACTTGATAGCTTGTTTTGGGATTCTCTGATCATTTCTTCTCATCAAGTGACCAACATATGTCCATCTCCTTTTATCATTAGCATTAGCATTATATACTTATACAAAACAATCATGTCTCGTCAAGTATGTCTTTCCACAAAACGAAGATTATGAATTCGCGTTCATGCATGTAACGCAGATTCTGGTAAATAATCAGGACGCAGTCGTCTCTACCGTTAAAATGTGTTAATTTCTATTGCTTCTCTGCATTAAATTGTGTTAATTTCTCTTGCTTCTCTACCATTAAATTGTGTTAATTTCTCTTGCTTCTCTAAATTGTGTTAATTTCTTTTGCTTCTTTGCATTAAATTGTGTTGATTTCTCTTGCTTCTCTGCATTAAACTTTGTTAATTTCTCTTGCTTCTCTAAATTGTATTAATTTCTCTTGCTTCTCTGCATTAAACTTTGTTAATTTCTCTTGCTTCTCTAGATTGTATTAATTTCTCTTGCTTCTCTGCATTAAACTTTGTTAATTTCTCTTGCTTCTCTAAATTGTATTAATTTCTCTTGCTTCTCTGCATTAAACTTTGTTAATTTCTCTTGCTTCTCTAAATTGTATTAATTTCTCTTGCTTCTCTGCATTAAATTGTGTTAATTTCTCTTGCTTCTCTGCCATTAAAATTGTGTTAATTTCTCTTGCTTCTCTACCATCTGGCGGCATGGTTGGCTCAGTGGTCTGGCGCTCTGCCCACTAATCCGGCCATATCGGGTTCAAAAACCACTACCAGCGGGTTTGTTTTGTTCTTCTGTTGCAACCACACCTAAAAAGGCCCCTGGGTTCACCCAGCCTCTAAAGACGAGTACCAGAGAAATCTGGGAAGGTAAATGCTGCCAGGTGAGATACTGACCACATCACACTTTCATGTTCCAAAGATCATGGACATACGCCCCCCCCCACCCCCCAAGGAAAAACTACTATTAAATTGTGTTAATTTCTCTTGCTTCTCTACCATTAAATTGTGTTAATTTCTATTGCTTCTCTACCATTGAATTGTGTTAATTTCTCTTGCTTCTCTACTATTAAATTGTGTTAATTTCTCTTGCTTCTCTACCATTAAATTGTGTTAATTTCTCTTGCTTCTCTACCATTAAATTGTGTTAATTTCTCTTGCTTCTCTACCATTGAAATGTGTTAATTTCTCTTGCTTCTCTACCATTGAATTGTGTTAATTTCTCTTGCTTCTCTACCATTGAATAGTGTTAATTTCTCTTGCTTCTCTACCATTGAATTGTGTTAATTTCTCTTGCTTTTCCACTATCAAAAGGTGTTAATTTCTCTTGCTTTTCTAAAGTGTGTTAATTTCTCTTGCTTTTCTACTATTAAAGTGTGTTAATTTCTCTTTTGGTTATCCACTGTTAAATTGTGTTAATTTCTCTTGCTTTTATTTTATTAAATTTGCTCTAATTTCTCTCGCAGCAGTCACGCTAGCTGCCGCTTTGGGCAGTGGTATTTAGCTGTAAAAATTATACATGTACAACTTTAATAGCCGTGGTTTAATTCTTCAACGGGAAATCATACTATCATACTATAAAACTCCTATTTATGCGCTTCTCTATTAATCCTTTTTATCCCGTACGAGTACAGTTTCGTATTTTGTCTTTCTTCTGATAATTATTTGTTTAGCTTTTTTTCTGTTTTGGTTGATACAGTAAAATCCGTAATAAATTGTAATACGAAATTGACCTGAATTGATTTAAAATACTTTTTAATTTCATTTTCTTGAATTGTTTCAGTATGTGTGAAATGAGCAACGGAGTCTAAACGAACAGTAGCTAGAGACAAGTAGCCGGCTGGTTGCATCATGGATTTCGAACCACAGCTGATCAAGACCCTGCTGTGCTCCCTGGGAAGAGAGAACAGTCTGGCTGACTGAATAAGGATCACAACGTTAAGCCGGTTCTAAAGAATACACCAAGTTGAAGTGGGACGTGCCGGGCCATATTATTTTAATAAAGACATTTTTCAGAATCATTTTTTTTTTAATCAGTGAAGAATGCTGCCCTGTCCAAATGGTCCAGTTTGGAAGTTTAAGAATTTGAACATAAAAGTCCTGATTATATTATCATTTTTCTTAAATTTCCGTATTTTGAAGTTGTAACTTGAACCCCGACTTACGTAAGTGGATAGTTCAGCAGATGTATGCGTAAATCGGTTGTCACGTATCTCGGAGCTATGTTTTGCTATCTAGCAGTTATAGATCGTGTATGCTGGCGTTTTGTTCCTTAAAATTTCCTTGATTTTTTTGTTTTGTTTTTGTTGCACACATCGAATTTTTTTTTCCTTTTTTTTTTAAACGTAATTCCGGATCTACGTATGTCGATACTGCGTAAGTCGGGATCGTCCAGTTACAGGTGATTGTTTTGTGATTTATTTGAACCGAAATGTTTACAGCTGAAACGCATTCAAGACTGTTTCACAGGCCTCTGTCGTGCCTAATTCTTGAAACCTTCCAATCCCCACAGATTTTTATCCATTCTACTGTCTCCTGGTTTCACTACAAAGCTGAGAATAAATGTTCCATGACCAGATCGTAACGCGTGAGGTCAAGTTACTCGACACAAAAAACACACCACACACAAAAAAACAAAAAATGGAGGCGGGCTTGTCGTTACACCCCGACGCTTGTCTGCAGTTAAATGAGGGATAACCTGGCGAAACCGCCAGCCAAACCTGCGGATGACCCGGGACAGTAGATACATCAATATTTTCTTAAAACTTTCAAAAACCGAGAGCAACATCTCAAACTTCAAAAGCATGTCAGGTTTCGCCAGTGCACGTTTTCATCCCCTGGAGTCTAAGCTTGACTGGTCTGGTTCCTGTGTTGTTGATTATGCTCGCTCAAGCAATTCCGTTTCTTACGTAGCCCAATGTTTCTGCCTAACTTGTGTTTCTGGTTTAGTTTATGTTTTGTTTTGGTTTTTTTTTTCTTCTTCTGTGTGCTTTTACATTTTATTTTTCTTATTTTTCTTTCATCCATATTATGTTTTCTCTCTAGAGATGGAGAGAACTGCACTCACAAAGCCAGTGTTTTCCTATCATGAATAAAGGTAATCCTGTCATGCCTTAGAAGGCACATAGGGATATGGTGTTAGTGCCCCATATTTTCCTTGACCTGTCAGCACACTAGAAGCTGATATGGTCAGTATCACGCCCGGCCGCCTTTCCTTCCTCGAACTCCAGAAGAAGTCGGGGTACCCATTTCTAGGTGCCTCCGGCCGGATTCAAACCCCCGACCTTCGCCATGAGAGACCAGTGATCATGGATAAGTTCCTCTCATATTCAAAATTATTCCTTCGTTAAACTTTTGGTGAAGTAAACGTATTAACATTCTATCTTTAAATTTGAGGGTGGGTGGGGAGGGGGTGTGTCTAAGGCAGTGTCCGTTTTTGGCACTCAACGATCCATATCTGACTTGCTGGCGTCAGGGTTGGCGAACCATAGCTGGCCAAGACCCTGTCCTACCTTTTCATTGGTACACCTAGTAACTGACTTAAGGGGGCAAGGATCGCCATAATCCCTATGGTGGTGGAGTCTGCTAAAGAAGTATATCCACTCCCACACTGATACGATGATGTGCCTCAGCACCTAGCAAAGGCTGCAAAGAACACCAGCTCGCGGTTCCAAAAGACAAGATAAGAAAGGTTTAACTAGAATTATAGTAACATTCTGTACAGTACTCAACTTTTTATCTTCTTCTTCTTCGTTCGCTTCTACCACCAAGACCGCACTGTGATCCCACTGAGTTTACGCCTGTGGTCCTGGTTAGGTCCCGTGGTCTCCTGTGTGGTCCCCGAGAGGACCACACGAGATCCCCGAGAGGACCACAAGAGGTTCAGAGTATCGTAGGGCTTTAGCCTGTATTCTGGTGGGTCTCAGAAGCGGATTGCGTGACACCGTGGTTTTCGTTGCACCAGTTTAGCCTAGAGTTGGACTTTCTCTCCGGAAGACCTCGACGTGTCAACTTTTTTTTTTTTTTTAAAAGCTATATTATACATGTTAGTCCTAACTAGTGTACAAGATAAAAGAAGAAAACGATAGCCAGGGAGGAGAAAGAGAGAGAGAGAGAATGAATGAATGAATGAATGAATAATCTTTATTTTTCAAGGGTAAAGAATTGGGCACGCAGGCCCGTCTTACATTCTGTCCTTCATCACTCCATCTTTCATTCTTCCCACACACTTGATTTAGTACAAAAATACAAATTAAATTAGGAAAAACATATCAAAAAACAAAAAAATGTAAGATTTAACTACTACATTCAAGGTAAAAGAGAAGAAGTAATTAACCTAATAAAATAGCTCTCACGCACACATACACGCGCAGACATATACATAAATAAAAATACATTGTAAATACAGATCTTCTAACATATGTTTTTTTAACAAACATTAAAATAATTTCTAACAATATCTAACAAGTTGCTTTTCTAACTATGTCATTGAAGTACTTGATGGTTTACGAGCCATGTGTTGAGAGAGTGCTGGCTATTTTATGGAGGCATATAATTACAGATCTTCTAACATATGTTTTTTTTTAACAAACATTAAAATAATTTCTAACAATATCTAACAAG